>OY728142.1:1849980916-1851230916 GCA_963277665.1 Viscum album | reverse complement strand
CAATTCATTTTTTATGTTTTGAGTGGCGCCGTTAGGCTGATGAATTTTTTTAAGAGATCTAACCTCTCTCTTTCTTTTTAAGTACTCTCCTTTATGTCACTTATTTTAAGCTCCAATTTGTTATGTTGGGGGATGTTCTTTTATATTAACCTTTCTGTAAACATTATTTTAATATGATTAGAGACCCTATTTGATCTCATCAATCCATTTTTGTGGCGTCGTTAGGTTGCCGAGTTTTCGTAAGGGATTTTTCATCTCACTTTTATTCCCGTGAGATTTATGCTACATTTGCCACAATTTCCTTTGAGTGGTGCATGTACTGACCATTATTATACTCTTTGTGTAATATAATTTCATTTATGGGTATTCACATCGTCATTGTATGACCCTTCTTCCATGGGGTGTATGTTTCGAATGTAACCCAAGTCGGTAAGGGGACCTTTCACCCTCCTTTTTTAAAAGACTTCTTTTGTTATGTATTTTAATTCACATACTATTATGTTGGGATATGTTCTTCTATATACTTATTTTTGTAAATTTTATGTCCAAGTGATGAGATCCCCTTTATCTCTCTCATCAACCCTTTTTGTAAAATTTTATGTGATGCCGTTAGGCTGCTGAATTTTACCACGGGAACTTCTTAACCCAATTTCGATTTCTTTGGATTCAACATGTAGTTATTGAATATGTCATCCTTTGAATATGTTTGAATAACCTTTTCTTGTTTTACACATAATATCCACTTATATTGGGTGTATTTATATTTTTCACACATAATTATGATATTGATTTATCCTTAATTTAAGGATACCTTATTTATAATGGATTTCATCTCATTTTACATTTCTTTTGAGACTTCATTGTTGTTATGCACCAATTCACTCTTATATGGTATGTATACTGTCGTTTGACGTATTATATCATGAATCCCTTTATTCTCATGATATTATAAAGTTCGGATTAAATGTTATTCCGATATTATTTGTATTCAAGAGTCTCTCATTTTGTTAAAAACTATTTAACAAAAATATCGTTTAAATGTTTTAAATATTTATTATTCTAAATAATTATCTATAATGTCCATGTTTTCAAAATGGTTTTCAGTATTCATTTATATGGACATTAATGTTTTAAAATTACAATTCCATTAAAAGCATCAAAGTGGTATTGGACACTTTGATTCAAAAATCTCTTTTAAATGGTTTTTGAAAATGGGTTGATTATTTCAATATCTGGGAATTACTTATTGTGATTGCAAATGAAATTTTGTTATTGAAATGTTTATATTTTAAATATTTTTTGTGTAATGATGGTACTTGGACATTTTACGGGTGGTTACGTGATAAACCATATGATGGTTGGTGCCATGAATACCAGGACGGGTGGTTACGTTATAACCTCCAATGCATTGGTTATGGAAGTCGGCCGTATGGCTATTCCATTAAGTATTTATGGAAGTTGGCTGAATGGATATTCCATTAAGTGATATGTGTGGAACACGACCTTATGGTTATTCCACTTAAGTATGTTAATTTCCCAAGTTAACTTTATATGTTATGGGTTATTTATATGGGTTTTATGGTAATCTTTTGGTTATAAAAGGTTATGTAATGATCTTTTATTCAGTGAAGAGTTTTTACTACTTCATAAAGGTGAAAAGTATTACTTTGGTAATTTACTCATGGTTTACTTGTTGTTTTTGAAAAAGTAACAGTTTTCCTTCTTTGTGTATCCTTTACTGGGATTTTTATGCTCATCCCTTATTTTTTAAATGTTTTTCACAGGACTTAACGTGGAATAGGGTCAAGGATGGGATCAAGGGAAAGTCATGCTACCTAAAACATGGAACTAGACATGTTTCTTTTTAAGAGTTTTTATTTTATGGAAACATAGTAGAAGTTTCTACTTTGTAATCTTTTGAGATGTAATAGTTATGTCCTAATTCTCTAAAACCATAAACCTGAAAAGATCCTCAATGTGAATTATTCATTTAATTCAATATTAAGTAAGTTTTAATGTTGGGGCCTTATAGTTATAGTGTTATACATTGTTATGGATGAGGGGTTTACCCTAGTATCTATGATTGGAGGTAGATGGATCCACATGATTGTATCATGAGGCTCGTTGTATTTAGGGAATATATTGGGGATGATGGGATAGTATTTTCAATGGAATGGTGTGGGTGTGCCTTGTGATTCACTAGGTCATTAAGGTGGTTGATATTAAAGAGTCTGGAATACAATGGGGATTTTGATGTGAAATGTTGACAAGGAATTGGAGTTTCTAAATTTATTCAAGAATGGTAATTAAATGTTATAAGTAATTAGATTGAGGGTAGAGGAATCTTCCAGTATAATACTCACTAGACATATCATTTTTCAAGATAAACATATCATTTAGGTGAAGGATCATCTGGGGTTAGTCAAGAATGATTGAAATTTTTTGTATGTTGTGAATTAGTTTCTATTTATTATGATTTAAATACACAATAATATTAATGGATCGTATCTAGGAAAATATTCAATGGTGGCCTATTGATTTTATTAAAAAACTTTTTATGGGAGCTTCGGTATATGTGAAGACTTCATTGTTGTTGTTACATGTAATGGAAAAGACTTGATGCTATGATTATAGTAGAGATGATAGTGTAGATTGTTCATGGGACATACATTGTTGTTTTTTCAATGGTATGGGTGGATCCTTTATGTTAGGATGATGATATTGTTTGATATTTTTTTATACATACATATATGGTCGATCATAATTATTTTTAATCAAAACGTATATCCATATAAACATCATTTCAACTTGTAATATATTATCATATCTATTTTTATTTAATAATTTGATGGTTCTAGTGTTTATTTTGTTATTATTATTTATATACATAGGGTTCAGTCTCCCCACAATTACACATGGACCCCACTACTAATCGAATCCTTTTATGCATGAGGATATTTTTTTATTTGGATTATTAGTTTTATTACTGAAGAATGATTTGTTCGAAGATGTAACACATGAATTTTTTGAACAGGATTCCAATGGAATAAGCCCCTATAGTTATCATCATTCCCAAAATACCTAAAACTACAATACATAAGGAGAAACTATATCGACTAACCAAAAAGAGTTTTCATCATAACCAATTTTATAACAATGAATTTACATGAATCCATAACCACTTAAGAGACCTCCACCATGCTCCAAAGGAAACATGTTATGTTAATCACTACTTGAAAAAACAGATTATAAAACATGGATCCCTTCCAAGAAATCATAAAATAAAATAAAACCAAGAAGAAACCATCCCAAGTCCCATAAAATTACTTGTAGATTAACAATTTTTCAAAACACCACACACAATGCCTCAATGTCATACCACGCCCTATAAACGTGGAACAAACCTTAACAATCCAAGAACAAACCTTCGATACCTCAATGATCAAAATATATTTGATTTTATGTTTCTCACAAGACCTTATCCACAACTGCATTTTACATGATATATAAAAAAACATATAAAAAATAGTTACAAACATCATACGTAGAATATAATTGATCATGAAAATCAAGAATCATCAACTAATTCCACATTAATAATAAGAAATCAAATAATATAGAATAATAAATAAAATATAAGTATTATATAAAACTAAACATAATGATGATTAATCTAGAAATTGCTAGTAAAGGAAGTAAATTCTTAAATGTAGTGACACCTTTGGAAGAAAAGCATAAGGATTTGAGAACAAAAATTTATAATCACAAATGGGATAAGGACTGATGAAGGGGTGGGGAATGAACATGTTGTGTTTCGTATAAGAATAAAATTAGGTCCTTCCGTCACATATATAAAAATTATAATAATTAAAAATTATTAATAGAATATTAAGAAACAATATATATCCTCACAGGGTATACAACCTGGGTCCACTGGTTATACATTTGACCTTATTGTCCAACCCCTCATATTCCCCCTCCTTCGAGTACTTAGAGCCCTCTGTCTTCAAAATATTGAGCCTTTAAACTAGTCAACTCTCCCGAACCTTCTTTTTGATCCTTCTTTAATGATTATGATGACCAAAAAAATATTAATATATACGTTTTGGATACCCACAGGATAAAATTTCATCCTCTAAAAGTAGAATATATTACAACCATGGGTCTCACTTAGATCAAAATCCCCCCAAGGATTTTAGCGGTGGATATTTTTTGATGGGAAACAAAGGGGTGAAATCATTCAAGTTATATTTTAGGGGAACATGTCATAATATTAATGGTGAGTTAATTAATTTTATGCCCAAACTTGTTACATATTATCGAATAATATTAATATTTTTCTAGGACAGATAATGTTATGTCGTAGAGACTATATGATTGGGGTAGTATTTCATGGTAGTTTAGAAAGGATGTGTGGAAGTGATTCACTTATATTCTTACCATGGAAATGGTTTTAATGTAAATGGAGATATAAATTTCTTGAGTTGAGGAAGTAATAGGTGATGGTATGTATTATTGATTAGGTGGTTTAACCAATGTGGTGCTAGGGTTATAGGCCATCCAATAAATGAAAGTTGAAGAAATTTTGATCTTTTTAAATTTAATATTTGTAATGTATGTCAAATTATCATACGTGAACAAATTTTAAGGATCAGACAAATGATTTTATGGCTCCATGAAATAAACAAAGTGGAATTATTGAATTGAAATATGGGTTTTAAATTTTGAATTTATATATATTGTGGAGGTTGAATATTTATAAAGGGGTTTAGGGAGACTCCTATGTTTTCAATTGAGTCACATATATATATGTATAAATACTCATTTAACAAATAATAAATATCTATATTATCTCATGTTTTTATGATTGGAGTTAAATTTTTACATTAATTGATAGAGACTCAATGTTATTCAAACCTTCATATTTCAGTTTTTTGTTATACTTTATCACAACCCCTCTCTCAATATTATTCTAAAATATTTTTTGTCAAATTATTTCTCTATAAAACATAATATATAATTTTATTGTAATTTCAGACCCAAAATTGTAAAAAAAATTCTATAAAATGTTTTAGAAGGAATATTTTATTTATTAATTTCTTCTCAGTTTTCTACACATTCCCATATATGTCCAAATATTAAAATAATAAATTTAGGTTGGTGTTTTGATTTAAGAATTAACTATTTTATTTTACTCATTTCCAAACATTTATCATAGTTCGTATATCATTTAGGCCAATGAATATAATTTATGGTGTATATTATTATAATTACAAAAATTATTCATGTATATTTTCCTTTAATTAAATACTATGTTGAACGGATTCCATAACATGAACAACACTGACCCATAATCTACCAAAACATTTTGTTAATATTAACATAATTATTAGAAATTAGTCATTGAATTTGTAGGTTTTAATAAATGGAAACAAAATATGAAATATATTTAAAAATAAAATAAAAAAAATTTAATACTAATTATTTTATAATGTTCAATTAGTGTTTCTAAATAACTAATGAGTTCATTTTATGAATACAATTTATTTGATTAAAATATTACTTTTAATCACACTACATTTTTCTTACTATAAATTGTGTATATTGTGGATAAATGATCATAATATATATATTTTAGATAAATAATATATTAACACTAATAAAATTATAAATTTTTGGGAAATTAAAATAACAACTTTTAATAATTGAAAAAAGCATTTTTCGTATGAAAACATTATTATTGTATTTTTTTCGTTTAAATTTAAAAGATAAAGTCCTACAATTCATATATTAAATTTTAAAATTATGAAATCAAATTTTAAATTCATAATAATAATGTAATAATAGCATCAATTTTATGATTATTATGAAATGATTCTTTTCTAGGGTAAGAGTACAAAATTCATATTTTAAAAATACATTAAAATTCATAATATCACTATGATATAAAAATGGATTAATAATTAAAAAACCTTATTACTAATTGTATATGTATATAATAAGTTAAATTATGTATTTATTAATTTTAATGTTAATTTATATACCTACCATCCAGATATATTTTTATTAAGATTGTTTTCTGAAGAAAGTTTGAAACTATATAGTACAACCCATCAATCAAACACTATATCACATAATGAAATATTTAAATACCAGCTTGAACTCATTAGACGTAACTTCTTTAAATAATTTCCAGGAAAAAGTTGTTACATTTTTTCCAGGGTCATCTGTGATAATGTTGTCGAAAAGGGAAGTCATTTTACCCCACACTCGCAAGAAATCCTCCTCAACTATTTTCTTGTTTTTGAAACCTCTAACTAGGATTATGCATTTTATCTAATTGAATCAATCATTCTTGCATCCTTTTTGTAATCTTAGTGGAATCCCGTATGGATACCACCTTCTCTTTGATCTCTTCCTCAGACTATAACAGAAACACCCATGGATATTCCCATATCAGAGCCTCCCCTTCCGGCTCCCTAGGCATCCCCTCCACTCCCACCCTATCTTGTAAAACAGGTTCCCTCTCTTGCACATCTACACCCATTTCACCAAACATATTATTTCCTACCTCACACCATAGACCAGGGGTCACCAATTGTTTCACCTCCTCTGTATAAAGGTGTAGCTCCACTTATTTATCTCATTCCTTTAAGGGTTCATTTTCATTATATTGAGATTCTAGGACCAAGTCATGTTATCCTTCCTCCCCCTCCACTGGATGAATCTCGACCTCCCTGGGAATCCCCGCTTTTTTAAAAGACTTGTTCTACATAGGTCATGTAAGGTAGGTGTAGTGTTTTTAATTCATATACCTATATTTTACATTTTACAACCTAAAGTTATATTTTTATAAAAAAATTGTATATGCTAAACAAATATTATTTTTGATTTAATTTTTATTGATTATATACATTTTTCATTATTATATATTTTAATTTTTTTAATAATAATAATATTAATCATATATAATATTTTTTATTTTATTTTAATTATAAAAACAATATTGCAAGGAGAATAAATGTTATCATGGTAAATGTTAATCTTGGTAAAATGTTACAACTAGGGACAATATACAAAAATAAATCAAATAATTTCTTCAAATGATTGGCTAATAAAAAGATCAAACCATTGTTATTCATAATTATTTGTATATTTGGATTCATGTTCATTGACATTTGCTTTTATATTATTATAAATATGACATTCTACACACATATAAAATGTGTCTACATCCACCCCTTTATATACACACTAAAATTATAATTGTTATTAAGACATTTAATTTTATTGATTCCCCTATATCCATATACAATGATTTAAAACCCCTTTATCTAAGGGAAATGCCAATATCCATCATTTGGAATATGTCCTCAAAGAGGAGATTCAAACCCTCAACATGAGTAAAAATATCTTCAAAGACTTTTTCTTTTCTAAATTTATTCTAAAAACTATTTTTACAATTATGATCTAATTATAAAAAATTATTAATATAATAAGTTGTTATTTTTTTAATATAATAGCCATTATCTACCCTTTCCCCTTCCATATATAAATGATAATGTTATTCATGAATTCATGAGGACACCCACCTCCATGACGAAACAAGTTTTTTTCTCTAAATTTTTTATTGGTATAGTGGTCAAAGGGTATTTATTTATTAAAAATGATATTTATAACTTGTCTATTATTGTTAAAATACTAACTATTTTCTACCATTCCATTTTTAATATAAAATGATAATGTTATTTGTTTGAACATAGAGACTACCACCACTATAGAGAGATGTAGTTCATTTCTCATCAGTGACATACATGGATGGTTATATTAGTTTAATTAATGAAGTAATATTATATTATTTTGTAAAAATGTTTTTATTTTGGTTCTATAAAGGTAACATTTATATCAAACTCATTACTGAAGATATCATCATTTGTTTACTGAATGTTACCGAAATTATCTAGTCGCTGATTTCATCCGCAAAACTCATTAATAAAACTCTAATGGGATAAAAAATATACATTATAAATCATTATTTAACATATAATACACTATTTTAAAATATTTATATATAATATGAAATTAGTATGAATAAACAATGATTGACAGTAATACATTAAAACTTATGTGAAATAATCAAAATAACTGGCATTTGATGATGAAAATACACTATAACTATATTAAAAATTCAATTGACTAAAGATTATATAGGGAGATATATTTGAATAAATTAATTAAATAGGTTATAAAAATGTCTATTTTTTGTATATAGGATTTTATATGGATATCATGGAATTTGGGTGTATCAGAAAATGGTTTTTCATGACTAAACATAAATTCTTGAGTCTTAATGATTTATTTTTTACTATGGTTTTAAAAGTTGGTTGTATTCTTTTATTTTATTAAATTATAATTCCTTTACTCCTTTTTTATTTTATAATATTTATGATATTATTCTTAAAAATAATAATATTATGTATATAATGATTCTCATTACCCATACTAAGATCATTCTATTCAAAATACATGTTCACTCATCACTCCAATGTTATATTTTTTCATTTTGAAACCCAAATATTTTATATTTTGGGTGATAATAAATATTTTCTTTAACCATATTAAAATGTAATATTTATCACTCTTTTTAACATGGGGTTTTAATATTGATAATTTGTATTATTAATATATTTTTCTTTTACCTATAAAATATTTTATCATTCAATCCAAATTGACATGAGAACTATTTTTTTGACATTTTTAGGGATCTATTATTTTTATTTACATTAATGTCTTATTCTTTAAAAAACATATATTACATTTTTGAAATTTATTTTTAAAGGTGACTCATAACATCATTTTTACAACAATGTAAATAATTTTTTCAAATATACTTTTATGTTTTTCATCTATTTCCCTCATTAAATAAAATAGATATAAGTCCTATATATTGATTTTTTTATTAATATTTCAATAAATTACTATATGAATTTAATATTTTGGATGCTTTAATTTTTGTTTCCATTGCTCTAAATTTTATTTCATGATTATTTAATAACATTTGGATATGATATGAAACGTGTTTTATTCCCATGTTTTTACATGAAATGGTGAGTGAGGTATATCTTATAGATCATATATATTTGTATATATGGATTATAAGGGGTGGGGTCATATATCACCCACTAATGTAACAGTTATGGTTTTATATCTCGTTAATTAATAATGAGTGGATATGATTTGATTTTTTTCACAACGTACATTCTTGTATTTGTTCACATATTAATGGGTAGAAATGCATAGATTTCATCACAAATAAATGGGTATAATTTTTGAATTTTTTCATAAAATAATGATTCTTAGTGCTTATGTTTGTGACATGGTTCCTTGTTATTCAATGTTCCAATGATATTATCCATTTTTATGATATTATCTTATAAATATCCTCCATATTTGGCAATTATTATATCTAAATATTTGTACATGGTGAATGTTTGTTCATTTGATAGTATATTTATTTCCATAAACTCTTATAGAAGGCTATTATTGTTATAAATTATTAATATTTAATTTCTCATGTCATCATGTTTTCTCTTATTCTTAAAAATAACATATTGATGGAATTTTGATAAGTTATCCTATTATTAGAATTTGTTCCCACCCCTGTCTTTAGATTCTATTTCCCATGTTTTGAGGTTGATTATTAACTATTTTACGTCTATAAGGGTGCCTATTGTGGTTCAAATTTGGATAGATGTTCACATCCTTTATAAAAAAGTTTCCTATATACATATTCCATAATTAATATAAACATTCAAATCATGGGATTATATGATTTTTGTGAGATATAATTATTGTTTTATAGAAATCATGCAATATAATGATTTTTAATCTTGGGCCATCTCACTTAGTATCATAGTCTATTATTAATTTATGTGTTTTAAGCACCAGATCTATGAGTATTGGTTTGGGTAACCTTAGTTTGTATCAGATTAGTGATTAATGATATTTGGGGATTAAATTAGTTATTTTTTAAGATTATGATGACAGAAAACTAGTAAAAACACTATATATAATCGTAATTTATTTATTAAATATTGAAATTTTGGTAGAGAAGATATTGTTTGATTTCCTGACAATTAAAATCATATCGCTATACAAATAAGTGGATTCAGGATCTATCATTGATATGCCTATGGGTAATAACCCTGAAAATATTGTTTGGTCATTTAATCAATCATCACATAGTACATGCTTGTGAGGCCTATCCATACACCTGGTTTGACAAAATAAAGAGTTATGATTTGGTAATTTCAGAAACAATTTAGGAACTATTATGTGTTGGTTTATTATATTAGGTTGGGAGAACCAATTAGTAAAATGACCATGGACAACCATGGTCAAAGGGAAGGAGTTATTGGAGGATCCAATTATATCATAGTTGACCTGAATGTACCAGAATAAGAAAGGAATGGGTCATAAGGGGATGCACCTTAGGATTTCATTTCTATATTCATATATTCATTTAATCTACTTTTATTAGATATTATCATAACCATTTAGTTTATAGTATTTGGATATAAATAAGACCGTAAAGATAATAATTTCAAAATTTTATTCCAAGCATATCATATAACCAAATAAATAATCATATTTGGTGAAATTGTTTCTGAAAAAAATTTCTGAATACCTTTCTATTATATAGATAATAGTGGGCCTCCTAGTAACTAATATTAAAAGTTAGATATCTCAATAAGAAAATATATCCTATTTTTCATGTGGATCACAAAGATTATTTAATTAGTGAATGATAATTAAACTATTATTTGGATACAATTTGTTTATGGAGGAGAGAATTTAGTTTTTCAATCTTTATTATATATTTTTCATTAAATTGAATATTATATCAAGTATATTCTTTCACACGAAACACCAAAACAAAACAAACCATGAAACATATTGTTAAAAAAATATAAAGGTCATAAATTATCCAATAAATTATGGGTATATATTAAGGTAAAATCATTTTAAAATATATTTAAAAATAAAAATAAATTCTATTTTACATAAAAATTCTTTTTATAAGTTTAATTAATGTTGTTAAATAAAAAATGGGATCATTTTATACATAAAATGTATTTTACTAAAAATAAAATTGACATGGTACATATGATTTTTTCAAGAAACAATATATATTATAGTTAAATAAAGATAACATATATTTAAAATAAGAATAATATATATATTTATTTAAATTTACTTATAAATTTATATAAACTGATCATTAAAATAGTTAATATTTGAAAAATTAATTTTTCTTTACCAATAGTTTTCATTATATATTATCATTCCAATTTGAAGTTATATTACACATATTTTTAATTATAACTTAGAAAAATCAAAATGATTTTTTAATTATGGATAAAAATATTATTCTGGTATTAATTGGTTTTATTTTTATTAAAAAATAGTCATATTTTATTGAATAGTACAAATTAAAATTTTTAATGTATCATGAATTTTTAAATATCATTTAAATATAATCATGGATAAAAAATATATAAATCCTTTTAAATAATAAAATATATATTCAATAAGTAAAATTGTACATTTAAAAAAATTGATTTTAATTTCAAAACCTATATTTGACATATTTGACCATAAATTTATCATTATTTTTTATTATTTTTTATTTTTTAAAAATATATTATTTTAGAAATAAAATTAGTAAATTTTAGGAAATTATATTTTGGAATTTTTTTTAAAAAAATTATAATAATTTTCAAATTTTCTAATAAGGGTAATTTTTTTGTGTCTAAAAATACGTTACCATGGTGAAGAAAACATATCATGATAAAATTTAGTTTTCATGAAATGATATAACTAAGGATAATATTACTAAAACTACTTAAACCTTCTCTCCAATTAATTGTTTCATTGGAAACATGAACCACACTCATCATATCCCCACTATTTTTCACTTTTTGAGCCACTTTTCTTAAAATAGGAATTTTGATATTATATAATTAAATAAATCTAACTCGACTCACATATAAAAGGATACATCCACCAAACCTTTTAAAACAATTTTAGATTATAAAATCACTTACATCACATATATTTACTACTTCCAACATCCCTTTCCCATATTTCTCATCCCCTTTATCCATGTAGAAAGCATAATTCCTTAATTTGAAAAAGATACTAGAAGATAATGGTCAAACAATCAACATGAGTACTAATCAATAATAATAAATTTTAATTATCTATCATTATCATACAAATATTGTTCACCCATTATAATATAATGAAAAAAATATTCATAACAGACTAAAAAATTATTGTGTCAACTGTATGGCCATTATCTATCCCACCATAGAAAAATGAAAACATCAATCATGCATATGTGCCCACTATCACCTTTGTAATGCAATACATTTCATTTTTCATAAAAAAATATGTTTCTAGTTATTATTGAGAATTTAATGAATAAATAATTTATTTATAAATTGATTAATATTATTTAATAGTAATATATATTCTCTCTTTCATTCATTTTATATAAAATAAAAACATCATGTTTACCTATAGAGTATTGCCTCCATGGAGAGTCCTAGTTATTTTTTCATCACAACCCTACATGGATTGTTTCAATAAATTAATTATAGAATAAATCTGATAATATTATGTAAAAAATTGTTTTAAATTTGTTATGAAATATTAATATAATTATTTTACTCATTAATTAATATATCATTTTTCAGTCATTAAAATTTTATAAAACCACTTAATCACTATTCCATCCTCAAAATTCATAACTAAAAATATATTGGGACAAATATATTAATTATTAATTAATTATGGATTATGTATTCAAATTCCATAAATAATACAAAAAAATTATAATTTATGAAACAAATGTGGTTTAATATTGACACTTTAAATAATGTGTGAAATAATCAAAATTACTGATATTTGATGACAAAAATAAAATATAACTAAATAAATAAGTAAGTGATTATAAATAAATTTTATATAGGGTACTATATTTGAAATAATTTCTAGAATATGTTATTAAGATATTTATTCTTATTATACATAATGTTAAAGTGCTTTCGTAGAATTCAGGAGTAAAATTTGAGTGGTTTTCATGGGTCAAATTATATTCTTAAGTAATATTGATTTATTTTTATACTATAGTTTTTTTAAGATAGTATTATTATTCTCTATGTGTTTTGTCTATGTGTTGAATCTGTTTTAAGGGTTAAATATGTCAATTCAGGATTATTTGATAATTATTATGGATTCATTTGATATTAGTGAATGTCATGTATGAATAGTTCTCCTCTTCAAAATAGATGATTATTTAAACAATCTATAATGTAAAATACATGTGATAGTATTATTGGGAATTTAGAAAAATATTAAAAACAATAAAGAATAATTTTGAGACCAAATTTTCATTTATATTCCAAAATTTAATGTTAGATGAATTGATGAGTACCATGACAATAATTATTCTCTTATATATATATATAGAAGTCCATGATAAATATTATTTTTCATGAAGAATATTGAAGGTTTAAATTTAGATTGTGTGATTGGAATTTTATGTTGATAGTTATATGGAACTTTTGAAAAAAATTGTTTAAACTTTATTTCAATTTATCAAAAAAATATCCAACCACATACCTATCCAAAGTGAAACTCCCAACCAGAAGTTATGTCGATAGGTTCTACCGCCCGCTAGCTATTTTGAAAATAGATGAATGTGGGTGGATATATTACACCTACAAGAATTCCCACAAGGAGTGAATGAAGGTTCAAGGGTGGACCATGCATTTTGAGATCTTGCCTTAATGTACTTGGATATTAAATAATTTTATATAAATATTCAACACATTAAATAATATATTCATGATGACTATAACTGTTTAGTCACTTTAGAAACTTGGAAACATAATATTCTAACTTGGTGAAAGATCTTAAACATATCCTTTGAGGATCTTAACATTATTTAATCCTAAATGAAACCATTCCTGAGAAAATGGTGAAAGGAAAAAAATGGGTGAGATCATATTCTCAGAAGTTGTAAGAAAGGTAGATATATAAGCATATCATGACAATACGAGAATGATAACATGATCATAACAATAAAATAACATACCCTACTAATCAAATATTCTAATCACGAGTGATGGAATAAAGATTTTTTCGCATCCCATCATTATAAGTTATTTTATTTTATTATTTTCCTGATATTAGATCTATTGTATAAGGCTTTAATTGAATCCAAGTTTGAAATTTTTGGTTTTGGAATCCTTTGGGAATGTTTTTGGTAAAAAAGTCATGTTTTTTGGATTTCCATTAGGTGGTTCATGATTGGCGTGGAGTTAGGGGAAACTATGTACCCTCACCACTAAAACCATGAAGCCTGAGGGTTGGTGATTGGGGCATGGTGCATGACCTGCCCACTGCTAGGGAAACCATGTAGAAATATTGAAGTGAGGATCATGATATTGGAAGTATCATTTTTCATTTTTGGTGAATGGTTTTGGAAATCATTCCACAAGCTCGTGTGGGGATCCATATTCTCCAGTATGGTGCAAACGATTGGCGCACATTTTGGAAAACCATGTGCACAAAATGTTTGAGTTCCCAGGGTCATTAAAAGTAGTAAATAACCTCTTTTCCCCTATAGTGTTTTAATTGAAATTTAGGATCCCCCTATTCGACATAGGTGCCGCATGGGGGACTCCAATATCTATCTCCCTTACTATTGTTTTACAATTGAATCTTCTTATATGTTCATAGGCAATATTCTATGAGTTTTTGTATATTTACTCCTCTTCTTCCCCTTCTCTCTAGGTTCTTGATTCTTCCTTTTTGGGGATTCATTATTGGTCGAACCAGAAGGGTTAGAGTTGATATGTGGTTATATTTATTTGATGTTAGGGAAAGTAGATTGTCTCTTGGGATTTATTTTTCATTATACTAATGATTGGTTTCATGATGACATTATTCGGGTTGGTAATTCCATCTATATCCATTCTGGCACATTCTGTAGATTCTTGTGATTTCTTTTAATGGTTTTAAAATATTATAATCACTCTTATGATGTGATAGTATTAGAATATTTGGTTATTTCATAATTTTATCTTTATGAATAATCGTTTTCAAAGGTTTTATTTAATTATTCCTACATTTTAAATTCATGTTAGGTGTATGATAAAATGGTTATTCATTTCTAAAAATGAAATTGTGCAATTTTGATGTTTTTTGGCCTCAGTTTTATATTTTTATCTTGGTAAATAATTATAATTGGGAATTATGTGTCATTAGGATGACTTTTCAAGGAATGTTTATCGTGGTCAGATGTTTTGGAAAGGTTCTCCTAGTTTTTAAAAGAAAATTGGTGATTTTTTTTATTGTGTGACATGGTGTGTTGGTTTAAAAGAACGTGGTATTTATTGAAAATGGTTAATTGTTGATTTGATAAACATATGAAGTGTATAATTGGATGTTTTAACATCCATGGGTTCATGAGGTTCCCACATAAATGTGATCTGAAATGATATAGAATGTAAAAATGATTATTTGCTTGAGATTCAATTTTTAATGAATGTTTCCCCTATATTCCATCTTCAATTTTTCTTAAAATTGTTCCTTGATTTCCAAATGGTGGTATTCTACATTAATTCAACTAACAATTTGCCTTCAACTACATTCATAGAAACTAGGAAAATTTTGAATTTGGTGACATGTTTTATTGAATAATTGGAAAAAATGAATATTTGGTATCTTGTGTATATTGTTAATTTTATGATAGGTTTGGAAAGGTTCTATGAATTTGAATTGGTTTTGGAAATATGTTTCCTGATTGGAAATTGAGATATTTTTTGGTTATAAATCTAAAACACTTATGATTTGATTACCTATTTGGTACTTTTTATTGCATTGTAAAATTTTGTTTAAATATTATCCAATATGGAGGACCAATTAGAAAATCATGTTGTTGTTAGAAATCAGTATTTCAAGACACATGTTATGTATGGGCCCATTGGGAATCATATCATGTTTTGGTAACTAGATTAAAAACCATGGTAGCATGAGGTCTGTTTGGTACTTAAAAATGATTTAGAATGTTGATTTTGAAATCCCAATGAGGAGATGTCACAATTTTCAATGGTGAAAGAATTATATTTTAATGTGTATTTGTCATGCATCTCTTATGTTTGAAATTAAATCACTATATCACTGGATTCATTCCCCAATGTGGATAATGCATGGGAATGTATTTATTAGAACATTTAATGCTTTCCCCTCTATTGGATAATGCATGAGGATGCATTTGGTGGTGGTTTCTATACCTTGTTTCACATAGTAACACTATTATTATATTTGGATTTTGGGTTTTCATCTAGATAGTCGACTAATAGATTTTTTGGGCTCTGATTACATGGGATGTTACCCCATTAACATTATCCGGCGAGGTGGGATGTGCCATTGGATTAGCTAGTTTAGATTGGTTTGTTTTCTTTTGACTATATAGTCGTACCATTTCCCAATATTTTTATACAAACTAAGTAAATTTTATGATTTCACTTAATAGATGTTCAGGAAATTATCATGACCTAAAATATGTATGTCTTGTTTATTTATTTATGCATGTTGGTTATTTGACATTGTATTTGGGCTTATTTTTTTGGTTTCCATTATATTCTATATAAAAACCATTCTATTAATAACACATTAATTCATGATTTATTTCATAAAATTAAACATTATACACCTCAAAAAATGATAGTTCTAGTTTATTTTTGGATTAGTTGCATATCATAAAATTTTTATCATTGGATAAAATAGCATTATTTAAAATATCCTTAACATGCTTCTAAAATTTATGGCCTTTTTATAACTGTACGGTATAACATTCAGACAACTATAAGAAATTAATAAGATATAAAGCCTTTTAATAGAAAAAAATAAGTCTAAAAATGAAGAGGATAACACATTTTAGACAATAGGCATATCAATGGTGCATAAAATGAACATGAATAATAGGGCTTGATATAGAATGATTATCATTATATGGGAAATGTGGAAGCAACATAAAACACTAAATCATAAACCTTGGTCAAGGAAAAAAAACCACAACATCAAGGTGGAAAATGTTAAATTATGGAATAAGTTTCACTCCCTATCCAAAGTGTGCTATATAATCATGATAAAAATTACCATTAATCATTTGAGCACTATATAATTCTAGGCACACAAATCACATTCATTTCATTCTGATTCTTAAGTATGCCACATAGATCATACATCATGGATTCATTAAGCATCAAAATTTCTTCCAAAATCAAGTATTTTGGAATAAATACATATATTTCCCCAATAAAAAATTATACCTACATAAAGGTGAACACACTTGATATTACATGGTTACAATATTCACTATTGAATTGGTTTGGCATCAAAAATTAATTTGACATCTCAGTAGCATTATGACGTTACAAAAAAATCAAAAATATGGGCTGTTGAGAGAAAAATGGGTCTCTCATCATATAGAAATAACAGTGGAAATAATAGTGACATTTAAAAATAGATCACAATATTAGAACTTGTAAATTAATCCACAAGGTAATGAAAAAACATAAACAAAAAAAGAATCCTAACTATATTCCGGCATGGTAATGGGTGTAAATAATAGATCATGGGAGGGATAAAGAGACTGAAAGGGGATCTCACAATTTTTAAATCAAATCTATATAAATGTTAATATGGAAGAAAATATAAAAATATAAGGGAAAAAAGGGTCATAAAATAAAATATGTTCTTGCATAGAAATGCGAGGATAGATATCCCTTAAGGAATTTTAGCATAAAAAAATCTTTGGTGAACGTAAAAATTATAGATAATAAATGATATATCATTAAAAAAATTAATGGTAATTTTATGTCATGTGTATAAATAAATGACTTTACAAAAAATTTCAATTAAGATGACTAATTCAAATTATTGTGTTAGAATTTAAAGGAATAGAGAAAGGTCCTTTACGTGAGTGTGTGACTCCAAATTCTTCAGATAGCTTATTGGGAGTTAGGGGGAACCTTGGGAGGATTATAAAGAGTTGAGGGAATATTATAATCATGATAAAAAATATTTTAGTGAGGATAACTGGGACCATGGGTGGGTTTATATTGAAAAAGTTGGGGATTTCATTATTATTTAGGTCTCAGAGTCTATATAATAAAATAAAAATACCACAAACCATCCTCTAGTTTTTTTCAAATGGTTTCAGCCAAAAAGGTATTATTTTTTCAGTATTTTATAAGGTAAAGGGGATAAATTTTAAAAATAATTTTTCCCTTATGTGGAGGTGAGTCGTACTCTTAAAGAAGAGATCTTAAAACCATAAAATATGTTACTTGTTTTGGAGGATTCACAATGTATTTATAAAATAAATATTATAAACATAATATCACATTATTATAAATATAAAACTTAAATATAGACATGGATACCATTTATATTATTTCTTAAGTCACTTTTGGGTTATTATGAGGTCATAATACACGAAGTATATTTATATGGTATTTAATTTTTACCTGAAAATTCTACTCTCTCAGAAAATTATGAAAAATTCACCGTTAGATTATTTAAACATACATATTTCCAAAATAATTTTGATTTAAACTAAAAAATTATCAAAATATGTTAATTTTTAATTTTAAATTACTAACCGACAATTATTGAAAATGATAGGGGTTCTGACAATAATCATTTTAGAATCCTTAAAAAATTACATTTGAAATCATAAAAATTTATGTTCATTTATATTATATAAATATTATTTAATAATAATATTTTAGTAAAATATAATTTATATAAAAATATAATAATTCTTAAAAATGAATTTATTAATTGAAAAATTATATTACTTATAAAATCCAATTTATGTTTTATCTAATGAAAATATAATTTTAATCAAACTGACAATTTTAAAATTTATAAATTATAAAAAAATAGAGAATCAATATAATATTAATTTTATTGAAGAGGTAAAATAAATATTCATACTACTAGGGATATATTTTTCGAGTGTTGATTAAATTATTTTTTCCCATAATTAACCTATTTTAATTTTATAGTGGTAATTTTTTCAACATTAAATATTTGGCTTTTACAAAAATTAAGTTAATATTATTATAAAAGATTTATTACAATGATTTAAATATGTAATCAGTTTTATCAAAATAAATTCCCAAAGATGAAATAATTTGATTTAATATAAAACATTAAACATGATAGAAGGTAGTTTTTAAAAAAAATGCATTTTTAAGTGAAATATTATTTTACTTTAACTATATATATATTAATTTTCATTACATGAATTTTAATTCATAAAAATTGATTTGTAATATAAATTCATTATTTATTCCTAAAAATAACAGTTTATTAGTTTCCAGTATAAATATGATTAATTGAATTAAATATACATAAATAATAATAATTATATTTTCAAATAAAATTAAAGTAATAATTTTTCTTTTAAATTAATTCAATTATCAAAAAAATAAAACAAAATATTTATCGTTATTCACTAAAAAATATATATTTCCTAAAAAATCCAAAATTATTACCCTAAGTTAATTTTGATTTACATCTATAAAATTATGAGTTCATCTTATAAAATATGATTCCTAAATTTTCTATAAAATTATTTTAATCTTTATACAAATAAAAAAAAATTGTGAATAGAGCATATTTTTTTGTGGGCAAAATGACGTTACCAAAAATGGATTGATTATTTAATAATCCTTATCAATATATTTTGGTCATATATATATATCATAAGGTAAATAATTGTATTAATACCTAAGAATTAATTGCTTTGTTATATTGGTAATGTTTAAACAATTGTGGTTTGTTTGGGTTTTATTACAATGCTTCCTGTTGGGTGGTTCCAACTTCACATGTTTACCGCATTCTAGGAATTACATATGTTTCATTGAATTCTTGATTATCAAATGTGGGTTACATTCATCACCTATTCAAAGATGTTTTTTCCATGATCGAAACAAAAATATGGCATGGTGGTCCCCCCTTCTATAGATTCCTCCACATAACTCATTTCTATGTTTGAGTCACCCTTATTGAATAAGGCGTTTTTCATGAAACTTGTTCCCGATTCCATAACCTTGTTGACACCAATTAATTGTTCTGATTTTTTCTTGACATTCCAAAGGGTATTGAAAATGAAATAGCCACTATTCAGAGTATATGGTAATATATGGAATGTTGGGGTGTCTCTAGATGCTTGAACATTGTCCCTATTTATTATTCATCAAAGGAAGGATTCTAAAAGGCACGGTTCCCTAGGAATCCCACATCGGTCATGGGGTATCATATTACAAAGGCATGCCTTGTAATATATTCATCATTAATACAATATTTAACACTAGTTATTCAACAAGTTTAGTGTCTTGAGGATACAAATTAGACTGATCAGAACACATATGAAGGTGGATTAGATAGGAATACCCTATTAGGGAGAAGATGGATGGTTTACTAGATAGATTGATCAAAATTCTTTATGACGCAGGACATAGGAATTAAATATCCCATAAATGTAAGGTTTCACACCGTGTTGGATGATCATCACACTACTGAAGGTGGATAAAAGAAGGTGACCACAATGAGGGGGACACCGGAGGGATGGATCAGAATTCCTAGTGAGAGCATACTCAGGGTTGTGTATCTCATAAAGAAAAAATTTCACACTGTGATGGATGATTTATAATCCACTGAGGGTGGAACAATGAAGGTGGTCTTCAATGAGGGGGACATCGGGTGGATGGATCATAACACCTAATGAGGGCCGAGCCAGGGGTGGTGCATCTCATGAAGTGATGGTTTAACATCGAGAAGGTTGATCTGAACAGAAATAAGGGTGGATTGGGGAGGTAAAACCCATGGAGGGGGACCCGAAGGTTTACCATTTTTTGGGGTTTATCTTTTGTGAGGCTTTATACTTACCCTAAGTAGACATATAGATCAAAACCCATGTTGTTTAGGAGGTTATTTGGGACTTACACATGGACAACTCTCTCCCTAATGAGGGGATCTCTTGGTTGGATGGATTTGGATTTTCTAGGGTTTATGGATGGTTATCTTCTAAGGTACTATTAGAAGAATAAGTTATGTAGTTGTAATGATCTCATTAAGATGTTGAGGAATGGATATGAATCGGTATGGAAATGGATGGATTATTGACGTGGAATGGATGGAGTGAGGAATGTGGTGGGTTTGAACATTAGGGGGGCTTCCTATGTATCCAATTGGATGCTAATAAATTAACACAAAGTTCGGGATGGTGTGATGAGACACCTAAGGATGAGAATCCTGACAATGAAACACAGAGACAAGGACCCAATGGTTTTCTAACCACTGTGCTGGGGCGTGCTCCTCCTAAGACAAAATGACTTGTGGGAATGAATTTAATGGGAGTGTATGATGTGATTAAACCATGGGGAGGCATTCTATTAACCTTTTTTAGAAGACAAGGATCAAAGAACATGTAGTTTCAAACTCAATGTCTTATGATTGGTTAATGAATCAAATGGATGGAAGAAGAGAATGTGGTCCCCCTAAGATGATGAGACATGTTGGATGGTGTGATGGAGGATGGATCAAAACACATTATAGAGGTGCATTGTGGTATTATTACCATAAAGGGGTGATGTAACATCATGAGGGTAGATCCTTATGATGGAGCACCAGATTTTACTGGTGGTTGGAATAGAAAACCCACTAAGATAGGATTAGGTAGTTTTGTCCCATAAATGGAATATGTCACACCACGAGGGTATGTCTCTAGGAGAGAGTACATGAGAGAACAATTTTCAGGATTAAACCTCATGGATCTATCCTACATTCCCACTTTATAAGTGAGTGATAAAAACCCACATAGTTTAAATGTGTAGGGTACAAGGCCTATGCATTAATGTAACCCATAATAATTGTGTCAAATTCACCACAAAGCTCTAATCCAATGTTATTCATTCATGGTGTAAGAAAAAAGTGGAATAAATTGACCTGGTGGTTGTTTCGTGGAAGGTTAATGCATGGGAGACTGTGTGGGTATTACATGTGGATGTGTCCCATGTTCCGATAAGGAATGAAAATAGTTAATGAGCCTTAATCTAGAAGATTCCCAATATCTGCTACGGAGAGGAAATAGTGGATTTGGATTATATGTGGAAGCTACCATTGTGCTACAATAGAGTGTAAAATGAGGATAGGGATTACACATTGAAGTTTTCAATATGTTGCTATGGAGTGGAAAAGGTGGATGGAGATTTTCCAAGGATGCTATCTCTGAGCCGCTATCGAGTAGTAAAGGTGTGGGGTGCTTATGCGTAGAAGTTTCTCTAGTAACTCTATAGAGTGAAAAGGGATGATGTTGAAAATGCACTAATGATTCCAATGTGCCACAATGGAGCAGAAAAGGTTGATGGGGCTTAATCATGGAAGATTCACATGTGAGACTATATAGAGGCAATGGTGGATGAGGATTATGTGTGTAAGCATCCCATAATTCCTTCCTAATGTCTAGACATGATGACATCCCATGTTCACCATTTTAGTTAGGAGTTAAATTTAACATCTTGTGAATGAAACATGATCCTAGGTATAGCACATGGAAGCTACCCAAGTTGTGTTCTACTGGTCATCTCTTGATCAAGGATTGAGGCATCTTATTCTTGGAAAATATGGTAGCTTGTTTTTATCATAGGAGAAATCCAATTATTGAATGATATGTTATGAAATAGTTTTAATTTATGTAGTGAGGACTTTTGAATATTTTGTATTGTGTATAATGCATTAATTTTTTGGAGAAAGAGGAACCATATGTTTTTCATATATGGTATACTACAGTTTATAATCATATATAAAAGATTTTTAGGCATAATCTCCTTATAATGGATTGTGTGGCACTTATGCTGGAGAGGCCCTATTTGGTTCAACCAAGCATTGGAGTTAGGTGATGGGGTTTGAGGAGTTTATTGATGAATGGTTTGACTCAAAGTAATTAGGTAATTTAAGACGAGAAAACAAAATCATGAAATGGGAAAGGGAATAAGGGGAATTTGTGGACATATGGGGTTTTATGGAGTTCAGAGGAGTGTCTTAAACCATGATATTCAGTAGGTGGAAGTTGACTGCTCATACGGCACAAGCTAAAATTTCATCAACCCAACACAGAAATTATATGATGCAACTCTCCAATTGTCATAGAGTTCAGTAATTGTAGTGAAGTTACCATCCCATAGTGATAATACTGTAGGTTGGGAGTTATCCTATGTAAGAGTTTAGAGGCACATTCCCTACGGCATGGACAACTGAGCATAGGATTGGACACTATTTTTTGTATGATTGGGATATGAAGTAGAGGTTCATGTAAAATTTTGAACATTGGAACTATTATGTGCAAGATAGCGTGTAACACCCCACTAATTCATAGTAAGTTATATCTTTAAAGTAATTAAATAGCTTATATTGCATGCAAAACTAACTTGCCTTGCGTTTGACAAAACATTAGTATTTTTTTTATTTAAACAATATATATATATATATATATATCAAGTAAATATTTTAATATGAATTGTAAAAGTATTTAAATGTCATTTAAAAAATTTTCAAATAAATAAAACAAATCTATAATGAAATGTATATGTTTTGTTAAAATAGTTATATATTTATGAAAAATATTTCCTCAAATGAACTAATTTCTATGTCCTTTTGTTATTAATAATAAATTTAATATTAGAAACACCTAACAATTGAATTTGGTTCAATAGATTTTATTTTTGGATTTTGAATACCAACACCAGCTTTGGGTGAATTTTTTTTGAAAACATTCAGTTTTTGATTAATAGTGAAATATACAACATAGTACATAAAAACCGACTTTTTCATATATATAATTGTTTTTAATTAAAATTTATCATAAATTAGAAATAAATACATAATACATATATTATCCCATTATAAGTCATTTGAGTCATTTTATATTGAAATTAGATATATAATATTTTTATTGACCTTTTAAACGTATTTTACCAACCTTCAATGCACTTTTACAAATTTGAATAAA
The DNA here is from genome assembly GCA_963277665.1 of Viscum album. NCBI lineage: Eukaryota > Viridiplantae > Streptophyta > Magnoliopsida > Santalales > Viscaceae > Viscum > Viscum album. Next base: position 1,851,206,756 of record OY728142.1, on the reverse strand, counting down.
ATTTAATTTTAACACTTTGTTGAATTTAATTTCAAAAATATGACAGACACAGTTAAAATCATCAAGTAAAATGTTCTTCAATAAGATGAATTTTTTTTTCAATTGAGACTTTTCAAATTTTATTTTCCATGCTAGAAAGTAAATATGGTAAATAAAGGTAGTTGTAATACTATAATAATATAAAATTACACCAATACAAGTAATAACTCTATTAGATAATTTTTTTCGACAAAAAACAACTTTATAACAAAAATAATAACCTTTTTTATCCATTTGGATTAGATTATGACATTTATTATATTTTATTTAATGAAGAGTTAAAAGTACTAAATTCAAAATTTAATAACTTAAACATTTTAAATAAAGGGTTCTACATAAGATTAATCTAGGAATAAATATTCATTAAAAATAGAAAATTATTTCCTAAATCATGGTCTTTTATTTATAATTTGTAGACATTAAATAATTAATTTTTTTGACGCAATGATGATCAAGTAATTACTATATTAATGAATGATTTAAATATTTGATATTATAAATATTAAAATAATTTTAAATTGAAATTTTTTATGCGATACACAAATTTTATAGGTTAATAAGATGTGTTCGGGTTGATTCAATGAATTTTTTTATGTATTCAAGATGTTATGACTTTCACAAAAACAGAATACTAAATAGTGTCAAAATTGAAATAAATGAGTTTTTAAAAGAAATACTATTTTATTAAATGATATAATAGTCCAAAAAAAGTAAGGATCGGCCAAATGACTCATATAATGTTATATATGTCATTAATGGACCACTTGAGGTTCTTTTTTCATTTTATACTAACTATATTAACCATGTAGTATAAAAATACTTGAAGACGTGTTAAAAATTAAACAATATAAAAAATAGTTAAATCGAAAAGATAATGTTAATATGGTGACCTAAACATCAAATAAATGTATTAGTTGAAAGGTTTTGACCCATACCCTCCTTAGCCTCAAAATGAATCCATTTTAAGATATTAGAAACTGATAATAATTTTATAATAAATTAATATTTCAATCTTTTCCTAAAGTTCCCCTCACCTCCCTCAAAAAGTGTACTTCTCCTTCTCTTTAATTCACACATTCAAGGCCAATTTTCTCAGCCAAAACCTGCTCAAATATCCTCTTAAATACCCTAAAATAATCTTATAGGGATTAATTTGATTATAAAGACAACCTATGGATCTCTTTTGTTCAAATTAAAAGGAGGCACTCGAAGAAGAGATAATTATTTTATCACCTCTTCCAAAGTTCTTTTCTTATTCTACTTCTTATTTCATTGTTGTTTCCATACTAAAATAATAACTCAGGTACCATATACATACTGATATGTTATTATAAATATTTTAAAAGCATATTTATTATTCTATCCACCTAATTAATGATAATGTCTCCATGCCTACGTACGTACTACTTACCGTCTTCACGTCATCGTGTATTTTGTCATTCAACACTACATTATTTAAATGGGTATAATAATGATTATAATTGATTTAAAAAATAAATATATAATTTTAATGATTCTAAATGTATAATATACTATCCAATTATATAATATTTCCCCTTCAATTGTATGATATTTTAATTTTTGTTTATGTACGGCTTACTGTCTCCACGACGCGATGAGATTTCATTCACCTCAGAACCACTCAAGAATAATTTTCATTTTATGATTAAAAAATAATTTTTTGGAACTTAATATCAATAAGTATATTAATAATATACATCTTATCCATAACGTATATGACATACAAAACAAAACATATTTTGGAAAACAAATCAGTTAACACTCGAAACAATGATACTACCAAAATATTGTTAGCAATGAAATATTATAGGATCATATATGATATCATATTTATGTAGATGATTATTTTTTAATTTAATAAAATCTATTTAACCATTATATAAGAGGATAAACTTACCCTTGACAAATGTAATGTATAAGGTAATGGGATTTCATCACACTTTTTATTCCCTTGAAATTCATTCTATATTTTCTACTAAATCCTTTTGTATGGTGTATCTAATGCCCATGATTTTATTCACATTATAATACAATTTTATTTATGCGTATTTAATTATTCATTGAAATATCCCTATTTCATGGGTTGTGTGTTTCATATTTTACCAAATCGGTCTGGGAATTTCTAATTTCAATTTCCACTCATTTTGTTTTATACATACTTCATTAATAATATTACTCTAGGATTATGTGTGAAATCACAATTTACTTATTTATATTGTAATTTCCACTCCCCTTTGTGTGAATATAATTTTTATACAAATAATCTTCCCATTTATATATTCTTAAGTCAATGATATGAACTTAATAAGGCTAATCTTAACTCAATATCCATTTAGTGAGTTAAACATCAGAGTCATTGGTTTAGTTTTTACAAGAATATGTGTGAATTTCCTATGATTGATTTAGAATAAATATTCATTCATATTGGGAGTATTTATATTTTTTAAAGATAGTATTTCCTTTTAATTATCCTTAATATATGGATACAGTCTTCATAAGTAATTTTGTCACAATTTATATGCCTTTGAGACTTCAGTGTTGTTATGCTCTAATTCACATTAATATAGTGTATATTCTATCCTTCAACAAATTATATCATGAATCAATTTATCCTCATGATATTATAATACTTTTATTAATGTTATATCTCAATTATTTGTATTCATGTGTCTCTCATTGGGTTAGGAATTCATAAACTAAAATATAATTTTAAATGGTTTAATGATTTATTCTTCTAAATTCTTCTCATTAATGTCCATTTTTTAAAAATGATTTTAAGTATTTATATATATATAGACATGTATGTTTTAAAAATTAAATTCCTTTAAAAAGATTCAAATTGGTATGGGAATCTTTGATTTGAAAATATCTATTAAATAACTTCTTTGATAAATAATGAGACTTTTGAATGTTTTCAAGAGAAAGTAGATATTTCTCTCAAATAGATTTTCTGATTATTATTATCTATGTCTATATGCTTCATTTTATTTTATTCTCGATAGAGGTTAATTTATTTTAATACAATTTTCTATATTGTATTTAATGATTTATGGTTGACTATGGATGTGCTATTTTTATACTAGTCATAGTTTGTGGTTAAAGTATTAACATTTCGAATGCAAGTTATATAATGAATTATTAGATTATATTTCACCCTTTCCATATGAATAATTCATTGGAATTATTATTTGATGGACGGGGCTCTCTATTTCCCATTGATGCATTGATAGGTCTCATGATACAAACTATTGTCTTGGCACGAGTCCTTTACAAAATTTATATTTAGGGTCATGGAAAGAGACATTGACTTTGTGGTAAAGATGTCTTGCATTATACACTCCATCATATAGAAATTATCTATTAATATTATATTTAATTATTTGACGAGTAAAATATCCACGGGAATAATTAAATGGAATTATTCGACTTATCTTGTCCATATTATGTTGAATTTTATGTTTTAATGGATTTAGTTTTAGTATTATACATTGCCTTAAATTTTTATACATATTTGTGATCATTTCAACTATATTTTTTATCCTTATTGAGCATCTGAGATCACCCATTTCTTATATTTTATTTCTTCAGGATTACAAGAAGTGTATTATGATAATTATGTAGTTTTAATCTAGGATAATAATGGAATTATCCAAGGATTATCTATGATATATATTATGTTAGAAATTTAATGTAATGTTCTTGTATAAAATAAATTTTCCAATACTACTAAACTGATCGGTCTATTAGGACATGATTCCATGTAATCATGCCAGTGTATTAAAATAACGCAATTGTTCCAAGCATCTAGGGTCCAGGTTCTATAGTTTGTATCAGAGAATGTTTAGCAATAAACATGGAAACTATATTTAGATAAACCTTGATAATGAACCATTACCCTAAGATTGACTTTGAGGTATAGTATAGAAGAACATCCTAGAGTTTTGGCAATTTAGATATTTTTTGTGTTTTCATAGAAATTCATCCCTATAAAGATACAACCAGTGGATGTGGTTCTAGAACAGATCTATTTAGGTGTGAACTCTATGACAAGGAGTTTTGGGCTTGACCAGGGGTATCTTGGTACACAACAATGGGCCTTACTGTCCACCTGTTTTGACACTCCCATGGGATATTCTTTGGATAATTCTCATTTTATTTACAAACCGATTAGAAGGATTTTAATATAACATGATAATAAAAAACCTTGGTCATTCCTATGTTGTTTTAGATTGAAAATAACAATTCATTTTATTCTGTATATGATTTTATGACTATTGTTACAAATACTATTCATTTTGGTTTTAGTCAATGGATGTATTCTGAGGAATTCATTATAATATTGAACATGATGTACAAGTTGGGAACAATGGTGGAAATTTGCGATAAAATGGAATTTGGATAGTCATAAATGATATCATGTTCACGTGGAATCAGTTTTCCAAAAAAAAATTATCAATAACATATACATTAACCAAATCCCAAACTCAACAATGAATAGAGAGGTAGAAAATGATAAGAGGTCTAGCAGTGAAGTCCATGGAGAAAAGAATGCCCAATTTCCATCATGAAATAAATATAGATTAAGGCACCTAGGAAAGCGTCTCGATGGAACAATTAAATGAATTATGTGTTGGAAAGAAGGACCTAAAGTAAATAAATTAATAGGACAAATGAATGGTACTATGAAATAAAATAAAAATGATCCTAAGAATCCATTTACAGTCATTTTCCCTTAATTTAGGGGACCTGGGAATTAACTGAGTTCGTGCCCTATTCTATTATATAAATACTATTTCATATAATAACCTATGTAAAAATAAATTGTTGGTGAAATGTTTAAAAGAATTAATTCTCTTTGTTGATGGGATTACTTTGGAATGAATATCTCTTGTATGTGTAACCTAATAGTTTGTTATGTGAAAATGATATTTTAGGATGAATTATATGGTCTTCTATGGATATAGTTATAGAGAACAATTTGGGTATATATGATCCTTTAATTTGAATAAATTACAGGTTATAACTTTTTGGGATAAAAATACGAGGTATGGGATAAAATTAGTTTTTAAAATATTTTATGGTTATTTTGACGAATTTGTCTCATTTTTGGAATGTTATAAAATTTTATTTTTTTAAAAAAAGCGAAACATGATGACTATGTGAAAATTTGTCACATCGAAAAAAGATGTAGGAATCAAACCCACAATAAAAGTTCCACTGGTATTAATCTCCTACCACTGGACTACGTGAAGTCCAGAGATAGTATGACTATTTCTTTTTAGATAAATGATTTTATGGATCAATAATATGTTGACATTGGGAACTTATTATTTATCATATGGAAATCCTTAGTTTAATAAAATGATTCGGTGATTATGTGATAAATATTATTTTGGAAGATGTTCTCTCTTTTGGGAGCAATTTATGCCTAAAGAAAATAGAATACTATGGGATTTCCTTTAAGGAGTAATATTGGATTTTTATTTTCGATGAATATATGTTTTTATTGTGGACTTATATTGATTTGGGTTATTTATGAAAATGATTAACCTTTCCCTGAGATTATGTGATTAGGTTAATTACTTTTAAGTATGTGACTTTAAGAGTCGTTGATGTTATTTGGAAATAGATGTTATGATTTATTATGGAAGACTATGTGATCAAATCGTTAGGAATTTTTAGTTTCTAAATTAGTTTGGATTATTTTGATGAGATTTAAGGACTATTGTTTATGGAATGGTATTTCTTGAACATTTTGTATTGTTTGTTTAATTCTAGATATTTAGAGTAGTATTTCATTACATAAAGGATTATCTTTTTTGGGTGATCATATGATATTTTAATAACCATTTTGGTTTTTGTTAATCTCTAAATGCAAGGGAAATATATAGTTCATATTTGGTAGCATATTTTATTCTCTATAAGTTGATTCTAGAACTTCAGGTTTGACCAATTCATCATGAAAACACAGTGCTTGGAGAAAATATGAGTTTATGGTAAAAATTTATTAAAGGATGAAACTCTACTCAAAAAGTATGTATATCATCTTATGTTGTTATTGAATCTAATAAATAAATTCCTCAAAATTAAAAAATGGAAATTAAAAAAAATATTGTTCATTTACTCCTCCTAATGGGTAATCAAAGACCGTTTAACCCATCACATGTTAATGGTTTTCTTGTAGTTAACTTTCTTCTGATCAGGATTTATATCACTCTCTATTAGAAAATGAGGATTTTTTTTCTCTCCCATATCCTTTTTTTCATACATGGAACCTTTGTATGGGTTGTCTCAGGTGACCTTTATACTTCTCTTTCTTCCTTTTAAAGTGATATTTTTATTGACTCTTTTTCCAATGGGGGACTTTCGATGAAGTTTCCAAGCAAAATTTTAAAATTACGAGGATGAAATTTCTAAAAGGGGGGAAGAATGTAACACCCCAGAATTTCATATTAAGTAATATATTTATTTTAATTCAATATATTATATTTTACGCATCACTAACATGTATTATGTTATACACATGATTGAGTTTCTGCGAGACAACACGTCAATATTATAATTATTTAAACAATATATATATACATATACATATATATATATATATTATCAATTAAATATAGTAATATGTATAGTAAAAATAAATTTCAAATGATATTTATAATGTATTCACAGAAATAAAACACATTTATAATGAAATGTATATGTTTTCTTAATATAGTTATATATTAATAAAAAAGTATTATCTTAAATGAACATCCTTTTATGTTCTTTTATGAATAATAATAAAATTAATATTAGAAACTCCTAACAATTTAATTTGGTTAAATAAACATCATTTTTTGATTTGTAATATCAACATTAGCTTAGGGTGATTATTTATTATTTTAATAAAAACATTCAATTTTAGATGAATAGTGAAAAATACTCCATAGTACGTAAAAACAGAATTTTTCAATTAAAGAATTATTTTTAATTAAAATTTATCTAAAAGTAAAAATAGATAAATAATACATATATTAGTCCAATATAAGTCATTAGAGTCATTTTATAATAAAATTAGATATATAAAATTTTATTGAACTTTTTTACGTCGTTTACCCACCTTCTTGTAACATTTGCAAATTTGAGTAAAACATAATTTTATAGCTTCTGTGTATATAAAATCAAAAATTTGACTAACATGGTTTCATCAGTAAGTAAAATTTGGTTCAATAGGATGAAAGTTATTTTTGGTGAATAGTAACTTTTGAATTTAATGTACCACAGTTTGAAGTAAATAGTGTATTTAAATGTAAAAATAATTCCATAATAATACAAAATTTCCCCAATAGAAGTCATAATTATATTGGATAATTTTTATTCACCAAAATCAACATTATAACAAAAATAAGATCATTTTGGATAAAATTGGGATAGATTATGACATTTATTATATTTGATTTAAAGAAGAATTAAAAGTGTTGAATTAAAATTTTAATAAATAATCCTTTTTTAATAATGGGTTATATATAAGATAAATCTTACTATAAATATTGATTATAAATAAAAAATATTACCTAAATCATTCTAGTTTATTTATAATTTTTACCCATTAAATTATTAAATTTCTTATGAAACTATTATGGTCTAGTAATTGCATTATTAATGAAAGATTAAAATAATTGATATTATAAATATTAAATTAAATTTAAATTCAAACACTTTATGCCATAAACTAATTTTATAATTGAATATGAAATTTTAGGGTTGATTCAATTTATTTGTTTATGTAATCATGATTTTATAACTATCACAAAAACCAAATACTAAATAGTGGCATAATTGACATAAATGTGTTTTTAAAAGAAATAATAGTTTATTAAATTATATAATAGTCCTAAAAATATATAGATCGTAAAAATGACTTAGATAATGTTATATATTCCATTAATTAACCACATTAGGTTCTCTTGGAATCTTATAGTAACTATATTAACCCTTTAGTATAAAAATACAAGAAGACACGATAAAAGTTAAACTATTTAACGAAGAGTTAAATTGAAAAGATAAGGTTAATATGGTGACATAAACATGTCTAGAACCTATTTGTTGAAGTAATTATACCCATCCCCACATTATCCTTTAAATAAATCCATTTGTAAATATATTAAACCGAAAAAATTATTATAATAATTTAATATTTCAGACTTTTTCTAAATTTCACCTCACCTCTGTTATAAAAATGTAGAACCCCTTCTCTTTAATTCACACCTCAAATTCAATTTTGATCGGCAAACCCAGGATAATATTTCCTCCATAATGCTCTCACTTAATCCTAGAGGTATTAATTTTTTCATAAAGACAACCTACGGAGCCCTTTTGTTCAAATAAAAAGGAAGCACCCGAAGATGAGGTAATTATTTTATCACATTTTCCAAAGTTATTTTCTTCTTCAACATCTTATTTATTTGTTGTTTCAATAATAAATTAATAACTCCACTACCTTATACATATAGATATGTTATTATATATATGTTACAACCATATTCATGATTCTATACATCCTATGAATGATAAATTCACTATGTGTGCATACATATGGATTACCATATTCACGTCGTGGTATAGTTTGTTATTCAACGCTACATTATTTGGATGGGGATAATAATTAAAATAATTTATTTAATAATAAACATAAGATTTTAATGATTATAAATTTATTAAATAAAAACGAATTATATAAGATTTAACCATCAACAGAATGGAACTGTAGTTCGTGCATACGTACGGCTAACCGTCTCCACAACGCGGTGAGATTTCATTCCCCATTGTAACCATTCAAGCAATATTTTAATTTAATGATTAGAAAATAATTTTTATGAACATAATATCATTATGAATATTAATAAACTACATTCTCTCCATAAAAAAATGACTTGAGTAACAAAACAGATAAAGTAAAATGAATCAGTTTACATCTGAAACAGTGATACTAATGAAATATTTTTAATAATGAAATAATAGAGGATCTTTTATGATATCATATTTATGTATGGGGTTATTGTATAATTTAAACACAATTATTAAAATTATACAGGAATTCAAACATACCATCAACTAATCTAAAGTATAAGGTAAGGGGTTTTCATCTCACTTTTTATTCTCGTGAGATTCATGCTATATTTTCCACTATTTCCTTTTGTGTAGTGTATGTACATTCCATGATTATATTATTTTTGTAATATACTTTTATTTATGGGTTTTTTCAACTTCAACAAATTATCCTTCTATCATGTGGTGTATGATTCATATGTTACCAAATCAGTAAAAGAATTTCTAATTTCAATTTCCACTCATTCATTTATACACATACTTCATTGATTATTTTACCCCAAGATTATGTGTGAAATCAATATTAATTTATTTATGTTGTAATTTTTACTCCCCGTTTTGTGTATATACTTTTGATTCAAATAATCACTCCATTGATAAACTCTCAAGTCATTGATATGAACTTAATAATGGTAATCTTAAATCAATTTCCCATCCTTGAGTTCAACATCGAAGTAATTGGTTTTGTTTTTACTAGAATATGTGTGAATGTAATATTATTTATTTAAAATGAATAAACAATCATATTGTGTTTATTTATATTTTTCAATTATAATTATGTCTTATAATTATCCTTAATCTAAGGACATGGTCTTTATAATGTATTTCACATCAATTTATATTCCAATGAGACTTTTTTGTGGTTATGTGCATATTCACATTAACATGTTGTATATACTATACTTTGAAAAATTATATCATGAATCCCTTTATCCTATTGATATTATAAATTTCTTATTAATGTTATTCATCAATTATTTTTTTTTCAAACGTCTCTCATCGGTTATGAACTCCATAACTAAAATTTCATTTTAATTTTTTTTAACATTTATTCTTCTAAATTTTTCTCATTAATGTCAATGTTTTAAAAATTGTTTTAAGGATTTATATATTTGGACATGATTATTTTTAAATAAAAATTCCACTCTAAAGTTTCAAATTTTTATGGGAAGCATTAATTAAATGTTTTTTAAAATGACTTCTTTGATAAATAGTGTGCCTTTTAAATGATTTCACAAAAAAGAATATATTTCTCTAAAATAGTTTTATTGATTATTTTCATCTATATAAACATCCTTAATTATATGTTATTATTTCTTATGGATGATTTATTATAATAAAAGGATCCATATTGTATTGAATTAGTTATGTTTGACTGTGGATGTTCTATTTTTATACCATTCATAGTTTGTGGTTAGAGTAATAACATTTTGTATGCTATTTTTAATTCAAATGTTTAGATTATGGTTCACTATTTTCAAATGAGGATGGTTTAGACATAGTATGTTATAGGAAGGTCCAACTATATACCCTTTATTCACCAGTAGGTCTCATTAAAACAAACTATTGTTTTGGAACAAGGCATTGACAAAATTTATATTTAGTTTATTGGCACGAGGCCTTGACTTTCTAGTTAAGATGTATGGCATTATGAATTCCATCATTATGAAATTATCTATTGATATTACATATGATTGTTTGACTAGTTGAATGTCCATGTTTATTATAAAATGGAATTATTCAATTTATCTTTTCTATATCAGGCAGAAGTTTAGGTTTAAAAGGATTGTGGGTTAGTCTTATAAATTTCTTAAATATTTATGATAATTTTTTGATAATTTACACTATATTTTTTATCCTTACAGAGAATTTGAGCTCACCCCTTTCTTATTATTTATTTTCAAAATATTCCAAGAGGTTTATTATGATTTGTATGTAGGTTTATGCAAAGATAATAATGTAATTATCAATGGATTTTCTATGCTGAATTTTATTTTGGAAATTGTAAAGTAATGTTCATGTGTATAATATATTTTCCAAGACTGGAAAACTGATTGGTCCATTGGGACATGATTCCTTGTAATCATGTCAATTTATTAAAATAATGCACTGGATTCGGGCATCTGGGGTCGGGGTGTTACATTTGGTTTGCACATACGACAAATGTTGTGTACAAATGGAGTTCTTTTATGTATATGAAATAGCCAAAAAAGTTGTTTGGTGGGGATCATTCAATTGTGTGCCCAGACGATGGCTGAACCATAGAGAACCGGTTGCGTAAGATCTCTACATGGAGGGTTCCAATATTCTTCAAGGGCATGGAAGAAAATTCTTACATTAAGATGAGTGGTGACTAACCTACGGAGGCTCACTCTGAAGAGGAGGGGGTAACATATATACAGGATAAAATATTGGAAGAAGTGTAGAATATGTCCTGCATGTGACCTGAAGTGGTTGCGCATGAAAAGGACCATTTGAAGTCGCACTGGGTGTGCAATTGGATAGGATCCAAATGCCAATATTTTTCACACATCAAGGAAATTATGTGCATCTTACGTTGCAATGTTTCTATGTCCAGGGTGAAAATTTTGAAATCTAATTGAAAACCTAATAGGTTTTGATGATGGTTTGTGGATAATATTCCCCTGTTTGGTGAAAGAACCAATTCTTTGAGAAAAAACCTCCATTCTTGCAGACAAATCAATACATTTCCCAAATTCATCGTGGATGGACATTTTTAGAAGCCTATCTTGGAATGAACATAACATATGATCCATAACTCCATTCGAGATCCACGAACAATCAAATTGAATCCTACGAAATGAGATATGAAATGAGATCACGGTTGGAAGCATTTTTTAAATTAAATGGATGAGTTTTCTTATTCCAACATGGTTCTTCATTTTCGATCACATAAAAAATATAACATACTTTTCAATAAAAAATTCAAGGTGTTACATTCGGTATAAAACCTACTTGGTTATCTATCATAGATTTTTATTTGGGTTTTGTTTCTAAAATGGGTTATAGAATGTGAATCCATTTTTGAAATGGCATATAATGTGTGCTATCTTGAAAAAATAATTTTTCAAAATTTTCATTTGGTTGTGTAAAAGATTGAAAAAAAATTTATAATTGTAGTTTCATTCTAGTCTTTATGGAATATTTTGAGAAAGAGAATGTATGGAATCTGTAGTGATTAACTAATGATTTTTTATATGATCACACCCAATGTGAACCATTTAGTGAAAATAGAACCAATCGGTTTTTTAGGTTTTGGTTTCAAGTTCTATTTTTTAGTTTCAGTTGCCTTTGGAGAAGGCTGATCTAGTGGCTGGTCGTGACTATTTGGTAACATGAAGATTGTTTTTCATGGTTTGGTCTTATTGTTATATTGATATTTTTTTGTTCAATAGTTTCTTTCTAGATTAGTTTTGGTTTTATTTATATCTAGTTATTTTTTGTAATTTATGTGTGTTTATTTTGTTTATTTGATCATGGTTTTTGGGAAAAATATATCTCCTTGGATAGTTTTGAGGCCTGATACAAGTTTCTAATTCATGTGGATGAGTAATTCCTTTTAGGACTTATCATGGGTCTGGTCAGGTTTAGAGATTGATGGAATCCTGACCTAGTTTGTAATAAAATAGTATCATAGGAGGCCCTTTTGATTTGTGGTGTCATGTAGATTAGATATTAGGGATATTTGAAATCCATAAGTATGCACGGTAATGAATTCATGAACCCTTTCATGTTCTGATCCACGACTTTGCTGATGTTGACCATGATTTGATTATATCACATTCCCCTTTTGTGGTATGGATGAGGAGGGACAAAGGATGTTGGAAAAATTCATGTTATGATATCAAATGGTGGAGTGACCCATGGGGAGTCCATGTTCATTTTTTAATGTCTTCTTAGTTTATAATTCTTACTTGGGGAATCACACATTACAATGTTTCTGGGTTTTGTATGGCCATTATTTCTCATTCTGGTTTATTAGTGTGAGTTATGTTTCATTTTGGTTTCTTTTTCTATGTGTGGGATTTAAAATGAATAACATTTTGAAATAAAAATTATTTATTTCCAGGGGTTTCAGATTTATAAGAATGGGTTTTAAAAGAGGAAGGGAATTCGATTTAAAATTTTCTAAATGATTGGGTTTAATGATAATGTGTTATGTGAGAGTCTTGGTAATATTTATGGACATTCAAATATGGGTTGGTATATGTGGAATGTTAATATCAGAATGAGTTCATGAATGATATAATTTGAAGTGTATTGAATACATATACGACATTTCATAGGATTCCATGGGTGAGTATTTGAAATCAATGGTTTAGATTTGTTTTGTTTCCTCAATGTTTTTGAAAGTAAAATTATTTCAAGGATTGTTATTATATATATATTGGGTTTATTCCTTTGGAAAAATGGATTTTGGTATTTGGATAGCCTCCTTTGAATATGGTAGTTTTCAAATTGAAATGAAAAAGGGTGGTTTTAAAAAACACTATTTTTGGTAGTCCATTTAGTGATGTACTTGAGATCCTATTGTTTTAGTTTGTGATTTGTTTTTCAATTATGTTTCAGGTTGATGCAGATTCTAGTTTCATGTTCTTTGTGATTCTCAAAATATGTACCCTATATGGGTCCTTAAGTTTTTAAGTGGTTCAAAATATATTTTTGGTTCATCTCAGTTTTTTACCATTTTCAAGGTGATCATAGTCTATTAGTGGTTTTGAAATGGTTTGGAGATGTTGAAAATGTCTTCAGATGATTAGGAACTTCCAAATCTATGAGGGTACTTGCTTTTTTGGGTTTGTTTTAGGGTCCATATTTAGAATAGTAGAATTTTGTCATCCCATCATCCTAGAATGTTGTGATGAAATGGGTGACATTTAATACCACTTTCATCTGTTGTTTCATACATAAAGAGGTGAATATGGGGAGGTTGGAAGATATATTGAGTATTTAGCAAGACCAAAAGTTAGTAAGTCTAACATTGAGCCTTTCAGGGTGTTAGATTCTTTCTCATTGGAGATAGTGTCACATGATCTACTAAAATCTCCACCATTTTTTTGCGGACACCATCCAAAGTATAAGGATTATGTCCTCTCATCCATTGATGTTCAATTCCAAATTATAGTTTATTAGGTGTTCTTAGGTGATTTAGTTTATATGGAGAATTCAGATCTGTTGATGAACAAATTTTTCTTGATTCTAGTGAAGGATCCACATTTGAGGTGGAGGTGTATACTAGAGGAAATCGTTTTTGAATAGTCCCCATCATTTGATATACTCTCTAATCCATTAGACCATTCCATTGTTTGCTTTAAGTGTAGTTGTTTTGTGCATTAGAATTCATATTGTCACAATCCTCCAAAGACATATCATTAGTGTGGCTGTTTGGGTCATCTAAATAATATTTATATGAATCATTTATTGAAGAATATGTATTGATTTTATGATTTCATATTCCAGTGGTAATAAAGTGTATGCATCAAACAACAGGGCTCCATCCATAGGCCCATTATTGATGATTGGGTGTTTTCATGAAATCCCTGGGGTTGTGGGATCCTTGTCCCATTTAATGTCTCCAATATTGGAGTGGAGACAATTTAAGTTCCTATTGTACTTTATTTCTTGTTATGTTGTTCTCAAATCCTTATAAAAGGAATCGTGGTCCTTTTATCTTGTAGAATGTCTTTTTCATTGGATGTGGATATTTAAATGGTTATCCTTTTGTGAATTGGTTTTATTTTTCTATTTCACATGTTTGGATATATCTTGCAATGTGGAAGTCAATTATTATAGCTTGGGATTGGGTTTTATACTTGGTTCGGTCTCCTTTCATGGGTTCCTCCTTGTGTAGGGTGTTATGATTTATGTGGGTAAATTCAAGGTATTGTGGCATTGTGTTTGAACTTACACAGATTAAATTTTTTCATCTCCTATTGGGAGTTCTCGTTCTAGTCAATACAAGTTGGTGTTGTTTGCAGTTTCTGAGTTGGGACAATCTGAAGATGTTCTCTGTTGTTTTCCTAGCTTCATATAGTTGGGAGAATCCTCTTTTTTTTCTCCATTGTTTCTTCATTCAATTACATCCTCAATAATTCTTTGGGTGAGAATTATGATGTTAAATGTCATAATGAGGTTCATGGTTATGTTCATATTTATTCGGTTTTTGTCAATATTTTTTTGTTATCCATCTACATGAATTTATAGGGGATAAAACTGTATTTTTATGTGAAAATTGTCATAACCCTCCAATGGAAGTTCATCTAAATTATTCTTTAATAGCTTTTTTGACCCTATAATGAAGTTTCAGGTTGATTCCTTGTTAGAATTTTTGAGTTAAGGTAGCCATTAGGTGAGTTTTTTTTTAATGTGGTGTTTTTGGCCTTAATAGCAGGTGGTGAATGGTTAGAACATAGTTAGAAGAAACCATGTGGCCTCACCAAGGTAATGTTTTCTTGAGGATTAGTGCCTTGGGCATGGCTCGTTTCCATCACAAAGTAAGGGAAACTAGGAAGAAATCGTGGAGTGAGGTTTTGGATTTTGGTAGTATCATTTTCATGGATGGCGCATGGTTTGTAAAATTGTCTATCCAACCAATGTGGGGTTCCCTCTTCTCCAGTAGCATCTGCATAGTTGTCACACAACTTGGAATACAATGTGGCCAAACCATGTGTGTTTCCAAAGTCATTAAAAATTGAAATTACTTCTTTTCCCATCTAGTGTTTTATGTCCAATTTTAGATTTACCTCCACCATTCAGCCTAGGTGCACCATGTGGGACTCCATGCTCCTCCTACATTTCTCTCCATCTACGATTTAAGCTTATTGAAGTTTATAATGGGAGATTCATCGGACATTTGTTTGATTTCCACATATTCTTCCCTTTCATTCTTTCTTCTTGTTTATTCCTTAGTATGAATTCTTTTTTGTCCAAACCCTAAGTTTTAAGGCTGATGTGTGGTTCCATTTTTTATTGTTAGGGTGTGAGAATTGTCTCTCGGGGTTGGTTTTTCCTTCTCTCGATGTTTGGTTACATTCTCAAATTGTTTTTGAAGGTGTTTACTTAATTATTATTTCCATCACATTTTGTAAATGATTCATATTTCCTTTAATTATTAGAAAATATTATAGTTAGGATTTTTGGGTGAATGTATGAGTTTTCCTGGTGATCTTATAATGTTACCTTGACATGAAATTGTTTTCAAATAGTTTTTTAATTATTCCTACATTTAAATGCATGTATGGTTTTTTATAAAATTTATATTTTTTCCCAAAAATGAAATTGAGAATATGTGGTGTAATTTGGCCTCAGTTGTAATATGTTATCTTGTTTGAAATGATTAATTGGTGACGATGTGTGTTTATAATGAATCTTCATGGAATAGTTCTTATGGTATGTTTGTTTGTAATGGTTCTCTCGATAATTTTATGCTTTTTAGAGATATTTTGATTGTGTGAGTTGTTGTGCAGGTTTAATGGAATGTGGAGTTTATTGAAAATAGTTTTTGGATGATTTAATTGGATATTGAAGTGTTTCATTGGTTATTGGAACATACATGGGTGAATTATGTGAACACATGGATGGGATTCAAAGGGTTATGTAATTTTAAAATCATGTTTTCCTTGAGCCTCAGTTTTTAAAAAGCTTTCTCCTTTATTCCCTCTTTCCTCATTCTCAAAAAAGTTTCTTGATTTCCAAATGGTCGTGTGTTGCTTCAACCGACTTAAAAATGTGACTTCAAATGTATTCTTTGAAACTTGGCCCATTTTAAATTTCATGAAATGATTTCGTGAAGAAATAGCATAAAGTCACATTTGGGATGATGTGTGTGTTGTGCATTTTTCATTTTGGCTTCGAAATGGGGATGGAATTGGAATTGGTTTTGTAATTGTGTTTCTTGATTGTAATATGATTTTTTTGGGATCATTATTTAAATATCATATGATGAGAAAGACCATTTAGTACTTTATGTTGCCCTGGAAAATTTGGTTTTAATATTTTGTGGTATAAAGGCCCGATTGGCACACCATGTTGTTTTTTGTATTTTTTATAACTCATGTGATTTATAGTATTGATGGGAATTAGTAAATGTTTTTCTAAATGTATTGAAAACATAGGTATCATGAGTCTTGTTTAGTATTCAAAAATGATTGTAAAATTGGTTTTTGAAATCCAAATTAGGTGATGGAATGATTCGGTCTTTGGAAAAAAAATTCTTTTCATGTGTGATTGAGTTACGAGGCTTGTTTTTGATAAAAATCAATAGAACATTGTATGTGTTCCCCTATAGTGCCTCATGCATGGGAACATTGTTGGTATTGATTGAGTTAGAATTTGGGTAGTGTTCCCTTCTATTATCTCATGCGTAAAGACACTATTGTTTATGGATGATATACCATGTTTCCCTGAGTGTTATTATCATTATCTTGGTAATCCAAGGCATCATCTATAAAGTCATGTGATGGTTTCTTATTGACCCCTATTAGAAGGGTTATTACACCCTTTACTTGATGGATCATGGTGGTACATTCTACTATATTTTCTAGTTTAGAGTATCTAATTGGTTATTGACTATGGAGAAGCACCATATGTCTGATGGTGTTTCTGAACTGAGTACTTCATGGGATTCCCTCTAGAGATGTTCAAGAAATTATCATGATCTACTATATGTCTAAACTGGTAATTTTTTTCTCCTGTTTGTTATAGGTTTTACTATTTGTTCTGATATTTTTGGTTTCCTTTATGTTCATCAAAAACCCTTTTTGGTTATCTAAAATGTATTTGTATTTTGGATTTAGTTTTGGAATGGGTTGTTGAAATTTAAATTGTTTTTAAAAAAGGAAGCTGGATGTGTGGTTTTGAAAAGGTAATTTGAGAAAATAATTTTTTGGTTATTGAAACAATCGAAATCATGTTTTCTAAATTTCTTTTCAAACTACTATGTTTGGACTGTTTCGGGAATGGAAATTCATGGATTCCTTGGAGACTACCTACTGAGACGTTTTATTCAAACACACTACTTATACCTTACTATGTTGGTGGACTCGATTAGTTTTGTAGGTTAAGGTTTCATGTTTTATTTTCCTTTAGAAAAGGTTAGTCTTGCAGTTTTTTATAACCAAGAAGTTACATAGATATCATGTTAAATTTTTTGTATTCATTTTAAGTTTTGTTTTTTTTTGTTCAGTAGTTTATGTATATGGATCAGTATTTTATTTATTTATATCTAGTTATTTTCGGTTTTTTCTACATGCTCAGTTTTTTCATTTGATCCTGATTATTTATGAAAAAAAATTTCCCCATGTATTATTTTAATTCTACAGATAGTTTTTAGCAAATGTGCATCAAGAATTCCATTTAAGCCTTGTCTGAGTCTTGGTCGAATGTTGAGTTGGATAGAATCCCATCACAATTCAGGATATATTGGCATTTCATAAGACATGTATCATATGGGAATCAGGAGCATAAGAGACGAAATCATAACATATGAATAAGAAATAGAATTATGGTAGAAAGATAAATATATAATATCTCCCCTTATAAGTAAATGCACAATTCCAAAAAAAATCAGGAACATAATAGGGACTACACCAACTAGTTGGGACAGAACACTACCCCAATTCATAGTCCATAGCTTATAATGGATCTATTTTCCTGATCATACCATAGTGGATTAGGTGTCTCTATATTTTGTTAGTGGATTGGGTTTTCTAATCTTCCCATAGTGGATCAGATTTCCCCATATTCCCATAGTGCATCGGGTTTTCCCGTCTTCATTTAATGTATTTAGATGCACCTGTTTCCCATTGTGGATTTGGATGCACATATTTCCCATTATGGATCAGAATGAACCACTTTTCCATTTGGGATGAATAATGTCTACTAGTTTCCCATCATGATCTCATTAGATATATATCATTACCCAATACAGTAATGGGATATAGAGTTCCCACCCACATCATAATAAAATCATACATACTTGATCCATAAGGTCATAAAAAATCATTTCATAACCTATGAAATGAAAATGGAATCATAAATATGTATTCCTATCATAAAATATGAAAAACTGGTAGTTTGTGATATCATTTCATTAAATAATAACCCATTTAAAGAATCTAGTTTTCTATGAAAGTAATGCACAAAAGGGAAACATATTTCATAAACAAATAAACCTTGAATGAGAAATGGGATTTATAAAAATATACACCATATAAGAAAACAAATCAAGTCTTAAACATCATAAAATCAAAACATAAACCATTAATGAAATAATATGAATGGAATTATTAAATAATTTACCCAATAAAACCTAAATAATTCCATCATAGATGGAGAAGGAGTTTGAATGTTCACTAGGAGAATTTCATTATGAAAAGTAAACATTCTTTGAAATTCACTTTTTAAATCATATAACATATTAAATATCATTTTCATGAACAAATAAATTTTAAAAAAGATAAATTAAATAATTAAAATCATTTAAAACATTTCTTGAGGAAAATATCCTTTTCTTTAAAAATCGTTGTTAAACAAAAATAATTTTTAAAATAATTTTTCATAAAATAAAACTGGGAGACATTTTGAAAACATTGTTCCTATAAATCATACAAAGGAAGCCTGAAAGTGATCTGAATACATTTTTTGTTTAAAAATAATAAGAGATGTATGAATAAAATTGGAAAACATTTTTCCCTGAAAACATATAAATGAAAATTTTAAAACAATTTGAAGTCATTTTTCCTTGAAAACATATAAGGGGATCTTGAAAAAAAAATTGAAAAAAATTTTCCTTGAAAACTTATAAATGAATATGTTAAAAATTTATATCAAATTTTAAATATAATAAAATTTTATACCCTTTTTTGAATACAATTATTGGAAAAAACACATATTTTTAACTAAAAAGAGAATATAATTTTAATTTCAGTAAAATCATTTGTTTAATTCTATTTTGTACAATATAATGTTAAAATTATACTAGTACATGAATATATCATGTATCACTATAGTAGAATAAATTTCATGGTTTTTATTAATGTAGAGACCCAAAGCTTGACTTACATGGACATTACATTACTTTTGCGGAATACATAGTACATAACAAAAACACACACACAAGGACCGTAATAGTTTAGTGTCTTTAGAAACTCGGAATATAATCTTCTAATCGTGGTGAAAGATCTTCAACATCTCCCATAAATATCTTCTTTTTTTATACCTAAAACCTTTATTTATATCTTGGGGAAAAGAAAATATAAAAGGGTGAGCTCAAATGCTCAGTAAGGGTAAACAAAAGAAATATCAATCACATCATATACATAAGAACATAGCTTTTGGAAATCTTAACCTGCAAAAAACAGAGCTCATAATATCATAACATGGGATAAATCATAGATTCGAAATGTAATCCCAATAATCATAACATACAACATGAAACATTGTGGCATACACACATAATCATAGAGAATCATTTCTTGTTAGTCAAGACTCATTGCCAAGACTATCTTAGTGGACAAAGTCCCTTTCTGAATCGAGTCACCCTCGTTTCAGTCCTGTTTCACTGAACCGGTATAACCTACCATTCCAGCCATGTCTATCTCATGAGATATAAAATCTTTACCCAATGCATTGGAGGGAGATATAGGTCCCACCAATCTCATAATGATACCATTCTTATGTGTGCCACAAAATCATAAATCATACATCATTGCATAACCCATGTAATACAAATGGGAATCTTAAACATCATGACATCATAAATGAATTCATATAAGATAAATGAATTCATAAAAATAAGTCCATCACAACATGATCAAATCAATGTAATAATAGGGATAAAAACAGAACCCTTTATTATCTTATATGGAAAATAATTTTGATAATACACTTGAACTCCATTCTTGAGGAAAATATCCTTTCTACTTCAAAAACATTTTTCCTTTCTTAACATGTCATAAGACTTTAAAATAAAAGAAGTTGATTAAAAATAAACTTTAAAACTTGTAAAGGAAGCTTCTTCGAAATAATTTTTTAAAAATCCATTCATGCCGTATAAGTTAAAAAAACATTTTTCATACTTTTGTCGGAAAAGTCAAAAAGTACCTCGTACGAAAAAAAACGACAAAAGATTCATTTCATATTCTTTACTAAAAACTCACCTAAGGGTAAAATTGGATTTAAACAATTGTAGTTGGATGGAAATAATATTAAATATTGAGGAAAACATGGATGTGGATGATAAAATACACCCCAGTAAATACCAAAGTATAAGCAATCTCGGATAAAAATGAGATTGTGATATTTCCCTTATCTTAGGTCCGACTTGCTTTGTAAGTGTCCAAACCTCCTGTATAATGATTTAAATCATGTTATTTACTTATTCCAGAATCATATTCATTGTTATTATATCATATATGGTACACTTATAACTTTATATTACCCGTTCTTTTGTAAATTAATGTTAATGTAGCGTTTTGGGTAAAATCGTCTCATTTGTCGTTCGTGTTGTTAACATGTAATTATTCATATGATTAATTAGATCATGATTACTTAATTTCAGAATATAAAACATGATTTATATATATATTCATAATATACATATATAATAAATCAGTAAATGGAAAGAAATACACCGTTCATGGAGACGGTAGTCCGTACGTATGCATGAACGTTGTTTTCGTTTCCTTATTGAATTGAATGGAATTAAGTAGATGACAGACATATAAATATAAATAATTCCAGTATCATTATTATGTCATATATTTCATTAGTACTTATTATATATACTTTATAATAATTCATGAATGGTTAATCATTGAGAATGAATCTCATCGCGTCGTGGAGACGGTAGTCCGCACGTACGCACGAGCGATGGTATCGTTCCCATGGTCGTCAAATTGTGATGAAGTGTATGTATACTATTTCAGTATCAATATCACTTTATAATAATCATATATAGTTACTCATTACACAATTATACCCATCTTTGTAAGGTGATGGTGGAAAATAGATTACACCACGGCGTGTAGACGGTATTCCGTACGTACGCACGCGCGGTGATTTCATTTTTCCGTAGGATGGATAGAAGGTGAATTATGGTTGTTTCATATTTATAATAACATATCAGTATGTAAGTAATACTGATGTTATTACTTTATCAAGAAACAACTAAAGAAGAAGAAGTTGAAGAAGAAAGAAATTGAAATGATCGGTAATAGATATTACCTCTTCTTTGGAACGCCTCTTTGAATCCTCCACTTAGGGAACTAAGATTGGTCTTTGAAGAAGACCATGACCTCTAGGATTATTCTAGGGAGGTGGAGAAGGGATTTTGGAAGGGGTTGGACGAGCTTGAGTGCTCAAATTGGTGTGAGGAGGAGGGGGAGGAGGTGCCCTTTTATAAGGGAAGAGAGGGGCACCTTAGGAATGTCTCAAAATATTATTTTATATTAAAGTCAAAATCGGTTTATAATGGTTACAAAGGGTCTTATTTCGAAGATAAAGTGGGTATGGGTAGAAATCCTATCAACCAATAGGATTTAGACAAGTTTAGGGTATTATTTTAACCTTATCAATTACATTTAACTCTAAGTTAAATAATTTAACTTTTACCGTGTCTTTTTGTTTTCTTTCACTATATGGTTAATAAACTTAATATAACATTCCAAACGAACCCCAAATTATTTATTATTAATATATATATCCTTAGCTATGTAATTTTGCCGAACCATATATTTTTAGGAATAAAATAACAAATAATAATATAATATTTGATTTAAAAACTATTTTGTGTCAATTTTGACACTATTTGATATATGATTTTTGTGAAAGTCATAACAGAATTATATGTTCTAACCAAGTTGATTAAATCGACACTAATATATCATAGTAACCTATGAAATTAGTGGAATTCATAAAAAGTCACAAATTACATTTATTTTGGTGTTTATAACATCAATTATGTCAATATTTCATTAATAAGATAATTACTGCATCATCATTGTGTCATAAATAAATTAAATTATGTAATGTATAAAAATTATAAATAAAAAACCATTATGTAGGAAATAATTTTATCTTTCTAATGAATATTTATAGTCGAATTTATCTTATGTATAACCCCATATTAAAAATTATTTACTTATTAAACTTTGATTTTAACTATTTTAACCCTTCTTTAAATAAATTAATAATAAATGTCCTAATCTAATCCAAGTGGGCCTAAATGATAATATTTTACACTTAAGGTTGTTTTTGGTCTAGATACACATGTCCAATAGAATTAGGACATGTGTTAGGGTAATATTAATATCATTCTTACCCTTAATTACCCTATTTACTTATAACCGTGGTAAATAAAAGTAAAAAGTTACTATTCACCAAAAATTATTTTCATCTCATTGAACCACATTTTACTTACTGACATCAACCGTATCTCTAGGATTTTTGAAATTCCATTCACAGAATTGGTAAAATTATGTTTTATGAAAAATTCAGTTCTTTTTAACTACCACTTAGTAGTTTCACTATTCATCAAAAATTGATGTTTTTCAGAACAATGCCAAAATTTCATCCTAAGCTATATTTCATATTCCAAATTCAAAAATGAAGTCTATTTTACCAAATTCATAACATAGATGTTGCATTAATTAATTTTATAATTAAATCCCGCCGTTAAAACAAATAGCGTGTTTTTAAGAAACAATATCTATCAAAAGATTGGCACTTGTTTATGTCTGGTTTAAATGTGAAATTACATCCAATGACCAAAATTTTATTAAATTGTAAAAATATATTCAAAATATACTTTAAAACCACTCAAATTAGTAATTTATCACTATTAATTATTTTGATTAAAAAAGTGGTTTTTAATTATAATTTAGTAATTTTCACTATTCATCAGAATATGAAAGTTATCCGAAAAGTACCAAAATTTCACCTTAGGCTAAATTCGATACTCCGAATCCAAAAATGAAGTCCATTTTGAGAGTTAAAATTTCTAAATTTTTAAAATGTGGTTATTAATATTTATAGCGGCTAGTTATAATAATATTATAATAGCATATCGTTGTTTAGTGAAACTCAGTATTGCGTACTATACACGCTATCGAGGAAGGTCGAGATTGCGTGTAATGCAAGGCAAATCAAGGATGCGTGTTGAGAAAGCTCCTTTTGTTGTAGTGTACAACACAAGACATTAGTGAAATTAAAAATAATATTTTTCATAAATTCTCGGGCGGTTACATTATACCCCCCTTAAAATGAATTTTGCCCTCGAAATTCATCGGGGTTATAAATGGATTACTATTCGAAAGTTTCTTTAATAGAAACCCACATCGTAAATAAAGAATACAAAAACTTGGCTTTAAAAACTAAAGTATGAAATGTAACGATTACCCAAATAAACTAATCATTGGGTTTCCACATAGGTGAAAATATGGATATGGAAGAGAAATCTAACCATCATGTTCGGATGGAGAGTGGTAGAGAATATGGCTATGGAAAAGCCAGTAATCACAAATCCATAGATTTGTGATGATATAAGGTACCATCTGATTCGTCAGGTATAAGATAACTAGGAAAACATTTTTGGTTTTCAAGATCATTTCCCTAAAGTTGAAAATTTGCTTAGAATAAATACTTACTTTATTTTGGTACAATCTCAATGTTGTTCGTGCCTTGAACAATTTCCACTTCATCTCTTAAATAAATGAAGTTGAATTTGTTATTCCTGAAGTGTTAGCAGATCATGTGATAGAATGACGGGTCATTCCATCTGTCTCAAACAAAAGGTTAGCAAAAATTATATACATAAGTCGATCTATAGTGAGATTAATCATATATGGTTCCTAAAATGGACTTATACTTCATATATCATAATGCTTAATATAATAAAACTTGTTTCTACTAAACAGGGACATCTTGTAGGCCAGTGGTAGGTGATAAAGTCCAGTCGCACTTCGGTTGTGGGTTCGATTTCCACAGCCTTGTCCGATGCAATGGGCTGTCGCCCATCCTGCAGGTTGTCCTTTTTCTAAAACTATATTACTATAACATCCCATCAATAATATCGAGAGAAAAACTTCTATCCTTAAACAATACTAACTTATATCCAACATAATCCATTCCAATCTTCAGGCTTATCCATAATACTGTAGTCCCCTCTCATAACATAGTGAAAATGATTACCAGAGATTTAATACCATTGTCGATCCCCATATATCATAAGGTATGTTTTTTTGGTCACATTCCAAACATTCAAAGTCCTTAATCATGTATTCTCTCGAATACCTTAGTGAAAACATGAATGCAGTAAAAATATAACACTTTCCACATACCATAATCCTCAAAATTCTATATACTCAAACCCTGATATCACTTAGTCCTTATATCAATCATGAGCTCATGAATACTGTTAAACATTTTGTTTTCTCGTTTTCCCTTCATTATGCGCATATCATCTTATTTCCAAAAATATCTCAATTTCATTGAATACCACATTAGAACAATACATTAATATTCCAATACCTCATGATACAATATTATTTTGGAATCCCATTACATAAACACTTAATCATTCCACCACATCGTTGTCATATTCAACATCGCCAATAGTGATCGCATGTGACTTCCCTTTGTCCTTTGCCTTCAGTGGTTTCTCATGTTGATCATCACTAACCCTTGGATTAGGGCATTTATTAGCATAATTCCCCATTTCCTTGCACTTGAAGAATTGAAGTGTTGGTGGTGCGTTCTCTGCAGTGTTTGCTTTATTCACATCATTAGAAACCCTTTTTCCATTACTTCGACACTCAGCTGCTCGATGACCTTATTTTCCACACTTAAAACATTTTCTAGTCCCTTTAAGATAATCTCCACCATGCTTCTTTCCACACTTTGTGCATAAGGAAACAGTCATCTTCTTTTCACCATTATTCTGAGATTTCTCCTTGAACTCCATCTTTCGTTTCTTGTCAAAACCATGAGATGGATATGGAACACCAAATTCCATTTCTACCTTGATAGCACAACGCACAATTTCTTCATAGCTACTGAAGTCTCTTATAACTAATGCCCTTCGAAGACTTGGTTTTAAGCCACTGAAAAATCGATCAACTTTACTTTCAGGTTCGATGAAAATGCCAGATGCATACCTTGAAAGTCTTGTAAAATTTGCTTCGTATATACCAACAGATTCATCATCCTTCTACTTCAGCTCAAGAAACTCCTTTTCCATCTTTTTTTGTAGAATACGAGGGAAGTACTTACTAAAAAACATGTTCTTGAACTCTTCCCATTCCATGGACTCAATTTCATCTCTTTGCCTCGCATTCTTGATAAGATTACACCATTTATCAGCTTCACCTTTCAAACGATATACTGTTAAGATGACTTTATCATGTTCAGAACATTGAAGAACTGAAAATATCTTTTTAGTGGTACTGATCCATTGTTCAGAAACAAGTGGATCAGAAGACCCACTAAAAGAAGGTGGACGTTGCCTCATGAAGGACTCAATAGAATATTGTTCCCTTCTCTGCTAATTTGGAAGTCCAGAATGATTCATAGCTTGTGTAAGTATTGCAATAAGATTTTGCACTCCATTTCCCATAACATATGTTTGTTCATGAGGACAATCATTGCATTGTCCATTGCATTGATCAACACGGTTCCTTCGGGTTCCAGCCATCATCTAAAACCCAAAAAAATAGTGTGAGAGGAAAAAATCATGCTAGGGAAAACCACATAATAAAGGGGGAGTACCTTCAATATCTAACATCTTAGGTTTAATTCTATGATCGTTAGTGTAGTTATAGTACTATAACCAATATGTATACTTAACCTTAAGGACATCCCTAGACATACCTTACAAATATCTCTAGGGAACTCACTAAAGTTCTCGCATCCTAGTTTCCAAAGGTTTACTAAACCATTCCTCTGATACCAACTGTAGAGACCCGAAGCTTGACTTACATGGACATTACATTACTTTTGCGGAATACTTAGTACATAACAAAAACACACACACAAGGACCGTAATAGTTTAGTGTCTTTGGAAACTCGGAATATAATCTTCTAATCGTGGTGAAAGATCTTCAACATCTCCCATAAAGATCTTCTTTTTTTATACCTAAAAACTTTCTTTATATCCTGGGGAAATGAAAACATAAAATGGTGAGCTCAAATGCTCAGTAAGGGTAAAAAAAGAAATATCAATCACATCATATACATAAGAACATAGCTTTTGGAAATCATAACCTGCAAAAAAGAGAGCTCATAATATCATAACATGGGATAAATCATAGAAATGAAATGTAATCCCAATAATCATAACATACAACATGAAACATTGTGGCATACACACATAATCATAGAGAATCATTTCTTGTTATTCAAGACTCGTTTCCAAGACTATCTTAGTGGACAAAGTCCCTTTCTGAATCGAGTCACCCTCGTTTAAGTCCTGTTTCACTGAACCGGTATAACCTACCATTCCAGCCATGTCTATCTCATGAGATATAAAATCTTTACCCAATGCATTGGAGGGAGATATAGGTCCCACCCATCTCATAATGATACCATTATTATGTGTGCGACAAAATCATAAATCATACATCATTGCATAACCCATGTAATACAAATGGAAATCTTAAACATCATGACATCATAAATGAATTCATATAAGATAAAAGAATTCATAAAAATAATTCCATCACAACATGATCAAATCAATGTAATAATAGGGATAAAAACAGAACCCTTTATTATCTTAGATGGAAAATAATTTTGATAAAACACTTGAACTCCATTCTTGAGGAAAATATCCTTTCTACTTCAAAAACATTTTTCCTTTCATAACATCTCTTACGACTTTAAAATAAAAGAAGTTGATTAAAAATAAACTTTAAAACTTGTAAAGGAAGCTTCTTGTAAATAATTTTTTAAAAATCCATTCATGTCACATAAGTTAAAAAAACATTCTTCGTACTTTTTTCGGAAAAGTCAAAAAGTACCTCGTACGAAAAAAACGAAAAAAGATTCCTTTCATATTCTTTACTAAAAACTCACCGATGGGTAAAATTGGATTTAAAAAATTGTATTTGGATTGAAATAATTTTAAATATTTAGGAAAACATGGATGTGGATGATAAAATACACCCCAGTAAATACCAAAGTATAAGCAATCTCGGATAAAAATGAGATTGTGATATTTCCCTTACCTTAGGTCCGACTTGCTTTGTAAGTGTCCAAACCTCCTGTATAATTATTTAAATCATGTTATTGACTTATTCCAGAATCATATTCATTGTTATTATATCATATATGGTACACTTATGACTTTATATTACCCATTCTTTTGTAAATTCATGTTAAAGTAGCGTTTTGGGTAAAATCGTATCATTTGTCGTTCGTGTTTTTAACTTGTAATTATTCATATGATTACTTAGATCATGATTACTTAATTCGAGAATATAAAACATGATTTATATATTTATTCAAAATATACATATATAATAAAGAAGTAAATGGGAAGAAATACACCGTTCATGGAGACGGTAGTCCGTACGTACGCATGAACGCTGTTTTCGTTTCCTTATTGAATTGAATGGAATTAAGTAGATGACTTACATATAAATATAAATAATTCCAGTATCATTATTTTTTCATATATTTCATTTGTACTTATTATATATACTTTATAATCATTCATGAATGGTTAATCATTGAGAATGAATCTCATTGCGTCGTGGAGACGGTAGTCTGTACGTACGCACGAGCGATGATATCGTTCCCATGGTCGTGGAATTGTGTTGAAGTGTATGTATACTATTTCAGTATCAATATCACTTTATAATAATCATATATAGTTACTCATTACACCATTATACCCATCCTTGTAAGGTGATGGTGGAAAATAGATTACACCACGGCGTGGAGACGGTATTCCGTACGTACGCACGCGCGGTGATTTCATTTTTCCGTAGGATAGATAGAAGGTGAATTAGGGTTGTTTCATATTTATAACAACATATCATTATGTAAGTAATACTGATGTTGTTACTTTTTCATGAAACAACTAATGAAGAAGAAGTTGAAGAAGAAAGAAATTGAAAAGATCGGTAATGGATATTACCTCTTCTTTGGAATGCCTCTTTGAATCCTCCACTTAGGGAACTAAGATTGGTCATTGAAGAAGACCAGGACCTCTAGGATTATTCTAGGGAAGTGGAGGAGGGATTTCGGCAGGGTTTGGCCGAGCTTGAGTGCTCAAATTGGTGTGAGGATGAGAGGGAGGAGGTGCCCTTTTATAATGGAGGAGAGGGGCACCTTAGCAATATCTCAAAATATTATTTTATATTAAAGTCAAAATCGGTTTATAATGGTTCCAAAGGGTCTTATTTCGAAGATAAAGTGGGGATGGGTCGAAATACTATCAACCAATAGGATTTAGACAAGTTTAGGGTATTATTTTAACCTTATCAATTAGATTTAACTCTAAGTTAAATAATTTAACTTTTACCGTGTCTTTTTGTTTTCTTTCACTATATGGTTAATATACTTACTATAACATACCAAACGAACCCCAAATTGTTTATTATTAATATATATATCCTTATCTAAGTCATTTGGAAGAACCTTAGATTTTTAGGAATAAAATAACAAATAATAATATAATATTTTATTTAAAAACTATTTTGTGTCAATTTTGACAATATTTGATATATGATTTTTTTGAAAGTCATAACAGAATTATATGTTCGAACCAAGTTGATTAAATCAACAATAATATATCATAGTAACCTAGAAAATTATTGGGATTCATAAAAAGTCTCAAATTACATTTATTTTGGTGTTTATAACATCAATTATGTCAATATTTCATTAATAAGATAATTACTGCATCATCATTGTGTCATAAATAAATTAAATTATTTAATGTATAAAAATAATAAATAAAATACCATTATGTAGGAAATCATTTTAGCTTTCTAATTAATATTTATAGTCGAATTTATCTTATGTATAACCCCATATTAAAAACGATTTACTTATTAAACTTTGATTTTAACTATTTTAACCCTTCTTTAAATAAATTAATAATAAATGTCCTAATCTAATCCAAGTGGGCCTAAATGATAATAGTTTACACTTAAGGTTGTTTTTGGTGGAGATACACTTGTCCAATAGAATTAGGACATGTGTTAGGGTAATATTAATATCATTCTTACCCTTAATTACCCTATTTACTTTTAACCGTGGTAAATAAAAGTAAAAAGTTACTATTCACCAAAAATTATTATCATCTCACTGAACCACATTTTACTTACTGAAATCAACCGTGTCTCTCAGATTTTTGAAATTCCATTCACAGAAGCGGTAAAATTAAGTTTTATGAAAAATTCAGTTTTTTTTAACTACCACTTAGTAGTTTCACTATTCATAAAAAATTGATGTTTTTCAGAACAATGCCAAAATTTCATCCTAAGCTATATTTCATATTCCAAATTCAAAAATGAAGTCTATTTTACCAAATTCATAACATATAATTTTCATTAATTAATTTTATAAATAAATCCCGCTGTTAAAACAAATAGCATGTTTTTAAGAAACAATATCTATCAAAAGACTGACACTTGTTTATGTCTGGTTTAAATGTGAAATTACATCCAATGACAAACATTGTATTAAATTGTAAAAATATACTCCAAAAATACTTTAAAACCACTCAAATTAATAATTTATCACTATTAATTATTTTGATCAAAAACGTTGTTTTTAATTATAATTTACTAATTTTCACTATTCATCAGAATATGAAAGTTATCCGAAAAGTACCAAAATTTCACCTTAGGCTAAATTCGATACTCCGAATCAAAAAATGAAGTCCATTTTGAGATCTAAACTTTCTAAAATTTTAAAAGGTGGTTATTACTATTTATAATGGCTAGTTATAATAATATTATAATAGCATATCGTTGTTTAGTGAAACTCGGTATTGCGTACTACACACGCTATCAAGGAAGGCCGCGATTGCGTGTAATGCAAGGCAAATCAAGGATGCGTGTTGTGCAAGCTCCATTTGGTGTAGCGTACAACACAAGACATTAGTGAAATTAAAAAGAATATTTTTCATAAAATCTCGGGCTGTTACAATTAATATATGTATTATAGTATTTCATTAATTAACGCATAATCATAAACAAACTCGATAAATAGTGAGACTATAGAAATAAAATATTACCGCTTTGCTAACATTGAATCAAAATACCCACATAATTATAAAATTAAATGAGTACTAAAATGTCACTAAAAATGAGATTCATGGTATAAAATTTAAAATTTTATTATATACATCCCAAAGAAGAATATAATTTCAATTCAAGGCTCGTATCACAAATAAGAAAATTGAGAGCATAATTACTATAACGATTTGGTAATTTTTAAACCTTAACACCGTGAAAGAAAAATCAAAAAATGTATATGTAAATACCAATAAATTTAATTATACCAATCATATTATAAATTCATAAATAGTACATATATCACACAAAATAAAATGACAATTGAGTAAGGTATCAGTCTCACAGAAATAATAGTGGGATGAGAAAACCCTTACCTTTAGTATTGACTTTCTCCATACACGTTCAAAAATCATGTATAATAATTATAAGTTTGTTTTAAATATACCACATAACCATATTATTATATTACATATCTTATATTATTTTATTATATCCTTATATTACAAATTTATTAATAATTACATGTTTCTGTTATGATTCGGGTAATACCCACTTTGTTTTTCATACATGATTTGACTTATTATTATTGGTCCTTTTACATAGATAATTATTTACTTATTTCATTAATTTAAAACATTTTATAAATAAATTATATTTTAAATATATATTTATTTATATATTCTATGAAATATTGAAATAATAAATGGAATACACCATTCCTTGAGATGGAAGTCTATACGTAAAAATCCACATTCTTTCTATTTATTTTCATATTCAATGAATGAAAGTAAATTAAATATATATATATATATATTATAATTATAGTATAATTATTATTATATATCTCATATATTACAATTAAACACATCCTTGATATATTTCAAGAAATGTGTGAATGAATCATATTGCTTTGAGGAGGCAGTAGGTGAAACGCCCACAAAAAAAGTTATCATATTTACCCAAAATGGAAATTGTGATGTGATGTCTTATATAATAATTAAATAATACATAAATACATCATAAATATAATATATAACAAAAAACAATATTATTTATATGATAAATCCCAACCATGAGAGGCAGTAAAGGAAAAACAACAAACATCGTTTCATGAGGTGGTAGCCCTCTGTACACACGAACAGTATGTTTTTTTACCAATTTGATGGAAGTGAGTGTATGTATATCCCGAACCCATAGAAAAAAAATAATATTATTATATTTTGGATACTAGCGTAATTACATAATAATTTAATATGAATAATTTTTGTGGTGGACAATGAAAACAAAAAAAAAGATCTTGTGAAAGGATACTACCTCTTCACTGAGTAATTCCTTTTTATTTGAAAAATTAGATTGATTGGTTAGATTTATACCCAACGTGAGGTATTATTGATGAGACTATTTGTGTTTATAGTTTAATTTTTTAATTTGATATGAGCCTAAGTGGCTTGATATGTTTACGGAATTGGCTTATTAAATGCCTTTTTAATGTGGAGGAGTGAAATTCTGGTGAATACCAAAAGGTAAACACTATTTGATGGTCCACCTTACATAGTTTTCATAAAAACTGAAAAAATAATGGAGTAACATTAAATAATTTTCAGTACATAACTCCATATAACATATTTAAGTATTTATAATTTTTTTTCCGTAACTTCTATATTTCCCCACTTTTATCATTTTGGTTCTTATTAAGAAAACTAGTTTTGAAAACTAATTAATTTAAACAATATGAAAACATTTACGTGAGATTTATGGTAAAATATATACCTGATTAATTATAAATATTTAAAATAAATTAATAAACTTTAAATAAAATGTGTTTTGGAAATTAATTTTAAAACAATCACATGCAATGCACAAAAACACTACTTTTACCCAAACCATGCTAACATTGTTTGTTTCAATATAATTTTCAATATATTCATTATAAAAGGAAAATTAGTACTTTAATAGAATATATCTGATAAATATTGATTTATGAAAATAATTTTATAGAATTTAGTATTTCAAGAAAATTTTAGATCTTTTAATAAAATATAATTTATTTTAATAAATTATTAACTAAATAATTTCCCTATATTGTATTCATTATGTAGTTATTCTAAATAATTCATTTCAAAAAATTATATATAAATTAATATGGTGAAAAAAACTACATGTAATACAAAAATAATTTTTACAACCAATCTATTCTGGTTTTTATAGATATCACAAGGCTTTATAAATTTTTAAAATAAGGAAGGATCATTTTTGCATTTTTTTCATACATAACATATTATATAAGTCACATTAATGTAACAATACCCCGATAACTCTTAATAATTTAAAACAAAAGTGGTGAGGGTTGAAATAGGACCAGGAAAATGGTTTTTTACAAGATGTGGGTCATTTATATAAATAATATTCTATATTTAACCATAAAGTAAGAATATCCATACCTTATTTAATGTATTATATTTTAACTTTTTTCAATAATCATTTCGGTAAAAATTTAAAATTTTACCTTTGTATATAGAAAAATCATACTGAATCCAAATATATAAATCCACTTATTTTATTTAAATTAATTTAATGAGGAAAAATTAATGGTACATTCATCCAGTAGATGATGTGTGACCTCAGGTTTTTCTTGATATCTAGAACATAATAATACATAAAATTTTATGTCTGGATGACTAGCTGTAAAGCACAGTAGACTTCCAATCATTCCTCTAAATGTGGTTTGATCAACTATTTTCCCAGATTCATCAAGATCAAAAGTGTTCGAGGTTCCAACTGAAGTACTAAAACTTTTATTATTTTTATACCAATACATTTTATTATAACCTTGACATACTTATGTGGAGATATATAAGTACTTTATAGTTATTGAGAAATTTGAAAACCAAGTAAGAATGTTAATTCACCCATCATACTCATTTCAACCTTAGTAATCATTAGATTCGAAAATGAATCTATTAAATACTTTTGAATTGATTTAAAAATTATTTCATCCACATAAATTTTAACAATCAAGAGTTTTTTTATTTCATTATTTATAAAAATATTTGGATCAGTTGTTCCCTTGATGTAATTGTTTTGTAACAAAAATCTTGTTATCCCGTAATAACAACGTATATGGGATTTTTTATGTCCATAAAGGTCCTTGGTAAGTATATAAACATATTTTGGATGTTTTTGATCTTCAAACCTAGGGTATTGGTCTACAAAGACTTCCTCATGAACATATACATTTAGTAAAGCATAATTGAAATCCATTTCAAGGAGTTTTCAAATAATGAATGTTGCAAAGGATGTTATAATTGTAATGGATTCAAGTCTTTCTACATGAGAATAGTTTTATTCATTTTCTATTCCTTCTTTTTGATTATATCCTTTAAAAAAAATTCAATCTCTGTTTCTTACAATGATAAAATTTTCATCGCTTTTTTTTTCTGAAACCCCATTTTACTTCATTAATAGATGTATCTTTAGGTTTTTTAACCAAGGTCAAGATTTTATTAATTTTAAATTCATTTAGTTCATCTTACATTTCCTTAATTAAATCCTCATCACCTAAGGCCTCACTTTGAGTTTTAGGTTTCAATTGGGATAAAAAAACAAATTCTATATCATTTTTACTGTGTTCCAGGTCCTTACTCATTAATTTGCATCACCAGTGATGTTATTAGTTGGATGATTTATATGAAATAACTTATTTGTATTTGAAAAACCTTCCCACTAACATAAGGTAAAAGTATTCATGTGTAAATGTCTCAGAAAAAATTTCTTTATTATTTATTATGTTTCAAGAATCTTATTTCAAATGTTGATAATTAGTTTTTTAAAACACTTCAGAAACAATGTTACGAGTTTTTTTGAAATGAAAAGGGTATTTTTTATCAAAATTAATATGTATTGTTTCTTCTAAAACACAAGTGTTATTATTAAAAACTCTATAAGACATTGAAATGGTGGAATAACCTAAAATTATTTATTCATAATATTTTGGTGCAAACATATGTATGTTATCTTTTGTATTTAAAATAAATACTTTTCAACCAAATACTTTGAAATATGAATATTTTTGTTTTCATCCTATCCAAAAGTCATAAAGTGTTTTATTAATAATTTTTCAAATTTAAACTTGATTTATAATATAACAAGTAGTACTAATAGCTTCATCCCAGAACGATTTTGCAATTGAGTATTAACTCAACAAGGTTCTTATTATCTCTTGAATAATTCTACTTCTACTCTCAACAACACCATTCGGCTGAGGTTGTCATGGTCTAGAAAATTTGCGAGTAATTGATTTTATACTACAAAATGTTTTGAAATCATAATTTACTAAATTTCAACCATGATCACTTAGGATTGTTTTTAATGGTATGTTTTTCTCATTTTTAACTTTATCAACAAAATTTTTAAAGAAACAAAAAGATTTTGGTCTTTTAGTGAGAAAATATACCCATGTTAATCTAGTATAAAAAAAACTAAGGAAAATACATAGTAATTTCCTCTAATATATCCTCTTTGTGTTGGACCAAAAATATTCATGTGGACTAACTGCAATGTTTTAGTAGTTGTGAAATCACCAATTGATTTAATCCTTGACTTATGTTGTTTTGCTTATTGAAAAGGATCAAAAACTTTAGAAGAATCAACCCTAAGATATGGTACATCTTTATGAAGTCCATTTTTGGGGAGTTTATATAGATTTATAATATTACAGTATCATAAACTACTATGCCGTAACCAAGATTGGTCATCCATTTCACTTAGAAAAGACAATTATTGCCACCCAGGGTCTTCTATGTTCAATGTATAAACATTCTCATACCTTTGAGTAGATAGTAGGAATTATTCCTTATAATTGTGAACTATATCAATATCATTTATAAAATTAAAAAGGTAACATTCATCTCCTAATTGAATTTTTCTAATGTTTTTTTGATTAAGACCATAAACAAAAGAAGCATTAGAAATCAAAATTTTCCACAGAAAATGATATTACCTATACTAAAAATCTTCCCTTGAGCATTGTCTCCAAAGGTAACATTTCCGCCTTTCATCTTGATAACTTTTTCAAAGATGTCTATGTTTCCAATCATGATCTTGGAACTTCCACACTCCATATACCATGTATTGACATTGTTTCTTGTATTGTTTTCCCAAAAAAAACAATTAATCTTTTGGATTCCAATACTATTTGTGTTCTGAAATATTAGAAAGAAATATTTTCTTGAATACAAATTTTTTTTTCTGAAGTGAACAATGTGGAAACCCATTGATTGTTTATTATTTAAAGAAAAATTTCATTCCCAATGTCCACCAAATTATCATTTTGTCTATAATAGAGCATTTTGAGGAACAAAATGTTTACTACTAAAAACTGATTTTGAATGAGTATATCCAATTATAGAACTATTCCATAAAGGTTTAATTTTATATTAGATTTTATCAAACTCTTTCCTTCCTGTAGTGAATTTTGTTAAATGTTTATTAAGAGAAAAAATCTCATATTTTAGTCTGGTAAACAAATTCTAATTCTCATTTGTATTAGATTTTGAAATTAGTTTTTATACTAAAATAGTTTTCACATAAATCATATTAAAAAAATCATGAGAATGTTGGTTCTTTTTAAAATTTACTTTTTAATGTTTTTTAGAAAATCTATCAATCTCATGAGTTTTAGAATCAATATATTTAGAGAGATATGATACTTTTCTTGTTAAAATATCAATTCTATTATTTTATTTTTCATTTTTTCTAGAAATATTGTTATTTTCATTTTCTAAAAGTTTATAATATATGGATACCTCTTAAAAAGTAGGGAAAGAATCATCATTCTCTGATAAGGATATGTATTCATCAGAAGAATAATATTTATTAGGATAATTGTTACATAAAGAAATGTTATTAAGGGGTGTAGAACTATATGCCTTGGCCATTAATAAAAGATAATAAGTGTTGGAAAAGAGACCAACATTCTTTTGATTTTAGATACCAATATCATAAGAGTATTCAAAATAATCACTTCAAATGGAACTCCTGGAGTCATTTACATTCTAGACATTCCATCCCTTAGACATCCAGTATTTCTTCTTATTTTAATCTGAATATAATTCCTTTCTATCAATTATTTTCATTGAAGGAAAATGAGGAAGAATGTGTCAAGATATTTTACATTAATATAATGTTATTTAATAATCTCTTGTGTCCTCTTTACCATTTGAAGTATTTATATATATATATAACAAAAACCTCTATCAAACACTTTTAATCTTTCTTCTAGCCAAATTTGCAAGATCATTCTCTGACTGCTTAGTATCTCAAGATTGTAATTGTAACATCTCAAGTAAGTAAAGATTTACTTATTTTCATATCTATGTCTATTGATGAATTAGATAGTGTTTTAGAGTATTAAAATTACAAGAAATCCAATCTTAAGCATAGAATACTCTATTATTTTTTTAACGATCGTTTTACCGCATTTTGATGGAAAAACTTTTTTAAATAAAACTTTTGACAATTTTATAATCTCTATTTGTCAAAATAAAAATATTCATTAGTATTGGGACATTTAAATTTACTTTGTATAATTTTTTTGTATTTTTCTGACAATGTTCATTTTTTAACGAATAGTGAAAAATACTGCATTTTACTTCAAAACTACTTTTTCATAAAATTTAATTATATAGAAAAATTGTCCTTTTAATAGGTTTAAATATTTTATTAGAATATATTTTTACCATTTAATCCAAGTTTGGTCATTTTAATTAATTTCACTTTGGAATTGGGTATAAACAAGTGTCAATCTTTTGATAGATATTGTTTCTAAAAAACCTGCTATTTGTTTTGACAACGAGAATTATTTTTAAATTAATTAATAAAGTTTCTGGGTTTGGAATTTTGTAAAATATATTCCATATTTGGAATCAAAAGGTACATATTATGTAATTAATACTCTTTTGTTTTTCAAAATTATGAATAGTAATGATGGTAATTATCTTTAATTATTGTGATTAATTAGTAATCATGTAATTAAGGGTAATAAAATAATATCATAATAATAAAGAAAAATGA
Organism: Viscum album; assembly: GCA_963277665.1. Taxonomy (NCBI): domain Eukaryota; kingdom Viridiplantae; phylum Streptophyta; class Magnoliopsida; order Santalales; family Viscaceae; genus Viscum; species Viscum album. The sequence continues at coordinate 1,851,168,486 of OY728142.1, read as the reverse complement.
CCCTAGCATGTGTCCTAATGATTATTTTTGTGTCACAGACTACCATGGGATTCCTTGTTCCAACTTTGGTACCCCATGGAATCACATTAGTGTTATAGTGACCATTTATTATAATATTTTTATAAAGGAATGTATAACCAAAGTATGTATCACCCAAGTAAAACAATTTTAGATTATCCTATGTAAATGATCTCTTAGAATATAAAAATTCATTAGAAAGCTAAAAATATTTCCAACATCATGTTTTTTTATAATATTTATACCTTAATTAAATTAATTTATTTATGACACCATGATGATGCAGCGATTACCTCATTAATGCGTGAATTAAATAAAATTAAAAGATAATGTAAAATCTAAGACTTATACATGTCAAAAACCTATTGTATGGGAGGATTTCGAACCATTATTACCTTATACTCGAAATATATCTTTTTGGGACCTTTAAAATCCAAAACTCATTTTAAAATAAATTGACATTTCCTGACATTCCAAGAGTTCCCCTCTTCCCTCTTATAAAAGGCCCCCACCTCTACCACCATACCAACACCTATCAAGCCATTGGATCATCCACACTATGCTCATTTTATCTCTCAACATCCCTCTCTTCATCAATTAAGCCTTACCTTAGGCATAAATCTCTTCAAGAAACCATTTTTGATTCAAACCATGGGGAGTTACCCGATTTAAAGGTAATGTCTTCTCTTAGGTCCTTTTGTTTTATTTTGCTTCTACAACCACCTAAACTATTTTTATTCCATTATTTTGTAACAAAACCAGTATATTAAATGAACTAGTATGTTGTTATGAGAAGTATTTTACCTACACTTACTCACACCTCCATTTAATGGTTAAATAACATACTCTTTCTGTGGATGGAGAATTACTGCCTCATGAAACGATGATTGTTCAATCATCTCCTAACACCATTCATGGTGGCCATTAAGATTTCACACTATTTATATATTATATATATTATGTTTATGTTTTCCTTATGATTCATTATTTTTCAATTATGGCAAACCTTTATGGTTTCCATTATGAGTAAATGCGAAAATTTCATTTTAGGAAGTGCAGACTACCACCCCCTCAAAGTGATTTGATTCGTTAATGCCATATGTGGGATGCATAAAAGATGGAGGTACTTGTATTACATATGATATAATATAGGAATTCTGATATACCATTATATCATTATGATTTCATTCCTTTAAATTCAAAATATAAATGAAAGTGGCGTTAATGCGTACGTACGGCTTACCGTCTCCATGAACGGTGCATTTCATTTCTTACCTCTAAATGTTATGTAATTTTATAAATGAATTTATATATTAGATATATATTTTATATATGATGTCAACATCATGAATATAATTCTAGATATAATTGATATTTTACCACAAGAACAACTTGTAATTATAAGAAGTTTATTTTGACTCAAGTACCAATGATCGACAAAATGGCCGTTAATAACTTATATAATTACACAATTTTCATAACATGGTAATAAGTGATATAAAAGGAATAATGAACATTAAAATGAGCTTAAGCTAGAAGTAATTAACTCTAGTTTATTATTTAGGAGATTAAAGAACGATCGAGTCAAGTTGGACACAAGCTAGGGGACTTCATCTCAATCTCCTTTCATTGAGGCATATTTTGTTTTATACAAAACTTTATTTTATACGGTGTACAAAACCCTTTGACTTTTACTTTTTTCTCAAAAGAAATCATTTTATATGAAGAGTTTTACTAAACAAAAAAAGGAATGTTTTTTCTTATGTATGTGGTGACAACGACTTCTCCACCGACATGACCATTATTTGAGTTTCGACTTCCTCTACAAGCCATAACATTTTTTAAATGAAAAATAAATAACATGTTTTTATTTTTGTTGATTTTGGTATTGAAAATGTTTTTGATTATTTTTTGATTATATCAAGGTGTTTTTGATATATTGAGATTGAAATATGAAAATGTTATGTTTCCTTTATGCATGTTTTATGTGATACAATTATGCTATGGTTTTTGGGAATTGTTTATGAAGATGGGTGGTTCCGTGATAAACTAAGGGCGTGTGAGCCCATTATAGCTCTCCAATGCATTGGGTAACATGAAGGGGTTAAAGGCTAAGGTTTCTCCGATGGGATTTAGGGAATATACTATGATGGGTATTCCAAACATTACCATTAGGGTTACTCCCTATGTAAGAATGTTATGAATGACTCAAGTTACCTTTATGTCTTATGATTTATATGAGTTATTCATGAATATTATGATTTCATGAGGTATATTAAAGTACCTATGTTTTATGAGTAAAGTATGATTTCATTGATTCTTATTTATATATGGAATAATGTTTTCATTTCGTTTTACTATATCCCTTACCGATCTTTTTATGATCATCCCAATTTTTTGAAATGTTTTTCATAGGTCAAGGGAAATGTACATGATGTGATGCTAGTGTCGAGGAAGTGTAAAGAAAGAATCCATGTTTTATTTTAAATATGTCTCCTTTGAGGGGAGAAATGAATATTGTCTTTTATGTAACCACCTTGTTTAAATGTGGAATTTAATGCATGATTTATGATCTAATTCTCTAAAACTCTAATCCTAAAAAGATCATCAATGTGTATTCTTGTAATAACTCAAGATTAAGTAATGTTTAAGGCTGGGGCCTTATAGTTCGTATCAAAGGATGGTTTAGATAACATTAAGAGATATAATTTTATTAAATGATTATCCAAAAATATTTTCTTTATGTTCAAATTGAAAATGATATAGAATTTAATGATTACCATATTGCTTCATCTAAGACATGTTCGTTCAGAATGGTTTTCTGCAGAGGAAACAGGGAAGCAGTACTAGGAAGGCATATAGAAGGAAATGACCTTCCAAATCAGCATCCTAAGATAGTTGTAATTGGAACTGAATAGTTTGATGTAGTAATGGCATAGTTGACTCAAGCGATAAATAGTTGTAGTATCCATGAACATGATCATCCAGATCAACAGCAGAGAAACAATTCAGTGGTGGGACATTTCATGAGGCAACATCCCCCATCATTCAGAGGATCATCTGACCCTATACTATCTGAAGGGTGTGTTAAATTACTGGAGAAGATTTTAGACGTCCTGGGGTGTTCAGAAAATTCAAAGTTTATTCTTTATGTTTACTGTTTGGAGAGTGAAGAAGATCAAAGGTGGTCAGTGGTTAAAAATATTAGGGATGCTGATGAGATTGATGCTCTCGACTGGGACGAATTCAAAGGTATATTTCTTGAGAAATATTTTCCTATGGAAGTTCGACTTAGGATGGAAAAAAAATTAATGGAATTGAGGCAAGAGGATGACGCAGTGGATTCTTATGAAGAAAAGTTCACTCTATTGGCAAGGTATGCTCCAAATTTTATCAGAGTCCTCGATAGTAAAATCAATCATTTTTACTCAAGATTAAGTCCAAAATATAAAAGGGAATTAGCTTCTTGTGAGTTTAAAAGTTATGAAAGGATTATCCGATTTGCTGAGAAGGTGGAAATAGAGTTTTCCGATGATCAAGTGTTCAATGACAACCAACAGAAGAATAGACCGAGGTGGCAGGATAAAAGGAAGATTCCTTCTAAATGTTCTGATGGTAAAAAAACTAAGTTTCCACTTTGTGATAAATGTGGTAAAAAGCATGCTGGTGAATGTCTTTTGAATTATGTAAAGTGCTACCAATGTGGTAAGATGGAACATAAGGCTCCTGATTGAACTAAAAAACATCAGGGTGATGGTAAAACCAAATTTTATTTATAGTTAGTGAAATGTTTCAAGTGTAATGAGATGGGTCATTATGTAAACGAGTGTTCGACATAGAGCTCGAATGATGGGAAGCAGTCAGACTACAAGTATAAAGGTGTTTTGAAATACATTGCAACTACTTCAGCAGATGTTGGGCCATCATATGATGTGGTATCAGGTACTTTTTTTGTTTTCTCAGATTATGCCAATGTGTTTTTTGATTCAGGGTCTACACATTCTTTAATCTCTAAAAAGTTTTCTAGTAAATTGGGAATTCCATCTCAATAAATGACTCCTAGACTTTTGGTAAAACACCTGGGGGAAATGTTGAGTAAAAAATAATTTATAATAATCTCCCTATCCTTATCAATGGAATAAACAGACATTCAAACCTTATGTATTTACCTCTTGTAGATTTTGATGTTATCCTGGGTATGGATTGGCTCTCTGTTTACCATGATAAGATTGATTGTAGAGCTAAAGAAGTTTCTTTTCAGAAATACTTTCAGTTTGTGTAAAAGAATGAACCCTTACTGTTGAAAACATTTCCAGAGGCTGAGAAACCTATAAAAGATGGAAATGAATGTTACCTTGAACATATTGTTGAAAATAAAGGAACCATTTAGATTAATGATGTGCCAGTGGTAAAAGAGTATCCTGATGTTTTTTAAGATGATTTTCCTAGATGAATACCAGATTAGGAAGATGAATTTACTGTTGACTTAGTTCCTGATGCTAGGATAACTTCAAAACCCCCTTATCGAATGGCTCGAATTGAACTTTTATAGTTGAAAGAGCAATTGCAAGATTTATTATAGAAAGGTTTCATTTGACCTAGCACGTCACCATGGGGTTCCCCTGTCTTATTTATTAAAAAAAAGTTGATTCTATGAGACTTTTCATTGATTATAGAGCCTTGAATGACGTCGTTGTTAAGAACAAATATCCTTTTCCTCATATCGATGATTTGTTTGATCAGCTCCAGGGAGCTCATTATTTTTCAAAGATTGACATGAGATCAGGGTACCATCAGTTGAAGGTAAAGGAAGTAGATGTTCTGAAGACTAAGTTTCGTACAAGATATAGCCATTATGAATTTGTAGTTATGCCTTTTGGGTAAACCAATGCACCTACAATATTCATGGACCTTATGAATAGAATTTTCCATCAGTTCTTGGATAAGTTTGTGGTTGTTTTCATTGTTGATATTTTGGTGTTTTCTAAAATTAAAGAGTATCATGAATGTAATTTAAGGGATATTTTGTAAACCATTAAAGAAAAGATATTTTATGGGAAATTTATCATGTGTGAGTTTTGGTTGTAACAAAATTTATTTCCATGGTCACATTGTTTCTAAAGATGGAAGAACTATTGATCCTTAAAAAACAAAGGTTGTTGAAGAATATCCAAGACCCAAAAATATAATCGATATTCATATTTTTCTTGGTTTGGAAGGCTATTACCAAAGGTTTTTTAAAAAAATTCATGGTAATATAGTCTAATGATTAATCTAACTCAGATGTGTGTTATGTTCATCTGGACAAAAGAATGTTATGATTGTTTTCAGGAATTGAAAAAAAGATTGGTCAATGCTCCGGTTTTGGCACTACCTTCCAACAATTGTGAGTTTTTTATCTACAGTGATGCTTCATTAAAAGGACATGGTTGTGTCCTAATGTAGAATTAACAGGTAGTTGATTATTCTTCATTTCAGTTGAAAATTCAGGAGGAAAATTACCCAACACATGATTTGAAATTATCTGCTTTTGTTTTTGCTTTAAAAAATTAGAGGCATCATTTGTATGGAGTAAAGTGGGAAATATATACTGATCAAAAAAGTTTAAAGTATATATTCACTCAGATATAATTGAACATGAGACAGAGGAGATGGATAGAAATAATTGATGATTATGATTGTACAATTCATTACCATTCGGGAAAAGAAAATAAAGTGCATGATTCTTTGAGTGGAAAAAGTAATGCTTTATTAACCATGTTATGTTTGGAACGTGATCCTTTGGATAAGGATTTGATAAACATTGGAATAGAAGTTGTTGGTGCAGTATGTTCTTCTGTTTTGTTTCAGGTATTAGTGACATCATCTCTATCAGACAGAATTAAGCAAGAACAGAAGCAAGATAGTAGGTTGCAGAAAAAGGTAGAGCTAATTCAGAAGGGTAAGCTGCCTGAATTCAACATTGATAATGATTGTGTTTGGAGATTTGGGAAGAGATTGTATATTCCTTATGATTCAAAGCTGAAGAGAGAGTTGTTATGTGAATCTCATAGTTCTCCATTTTCAGTTCATCCTGGTAGTACTAAGATGTATAGAGATGTTTGGTAGTATTACTGGTGGGATGGAATGGAAAGAGATATTGCTGATTTTATTGTGGAGTGTTTGACTTATCAACAGGTTAAAGAAGAGAAAAATTTACCGAAAGGTATTATTCAGCCTTTACCAGTGCCAGAGTTGAAATGGGAGAATATATCCATGGACTTCATTGTGGGATTTCCAAAGACACCTCGAGGTAATAATGAAATCTGGGTTATTGTTGATCGGTTGACTAAATATTCTCATTTTCATGCTATAGGTGATACTTTCATTCAAGATCAACTTTCTTGTTGGTATCTTAAATATATAGTCAGGTTACATGGAGTTCCCAAATCCATTTTATCTGATCGTGATCACAGGTTTACTTCTATCTTTTGGAAAGGCCTTCAGAAGTTGTTGGGTACTGAATTAAATTTTAGTTCAGCTTTTCATCCTCAATCAGATGGGTAGTCAGAACGAACAATTCCGACATTGGGGGATATTCTATGAGCATGTTTTTTGGATTATCAGGGAATTTTGGACCAACATCATTCATTGGTTGAGTTTTCTTATAATAACAGTTTTCATTCTAGTATACAGATGGCACAATTTGAGGAATTATATGGGAAGTGGTGTCGAACTCCAGCTTTCTGGGATGAAGTGGGTGAAAGGAAGATTATGGGACCAGAATTAGGAGATGATTTGGCATAAATAGTTCAGCTGATACAGAAACATAGGAGTACATCTCATAGCAGGCAGAAAACTTATGCTGCCAATAGGAGGAAGGATCTCTCTTTTGAGGTAGGTCATCATGTCTTCCTCAAAGTTTCACCAAGGAAAAGTGTGATACGATTTGGTAAGAAAGAAAAGTTGAGTCCAAGGTTAATTGGACCATTTGAAATTATGGAAAGAGTTGGATCAGTTGCATACCAAGTGGATTTACCTCTAATTTTATCTTAGGTACACAATGTTTTCCATGTTTCAATGTTAAAGAAGTACTTTCTAGATCCATCTCATGTTTTGAGTCTAGAGGTAGTTTAGCTGGATGAGAATCTATCTTATGAGGAACAACCAGTCCATATTCTTGACCAAATGGAGCAAGTATTGTGGAATAAGGTTATTCATCATGTTAAGGTTTTGTGGAAAAACCACAAGATTTAATATGAAAGATGGGAATCTAAAAATTCAATGAGGGATTAATACTCCCACTTATTCGATAAGTCAATAATTTGTGAGGACGTAATTTTCTAAATGGGGAATGATGTAACATCCCATGTAAGTAATGAATTATGGATTTTCATATCTATGTCTATATATGAATTTGATAGTGTTTTAGAGGCTTAAAATGAGAATAAATCCTTTCTTAAGCATAGAATACACTAATATTTTTTAAAAGATCATCTTACCACCATTTGATGGAAAACCGTTTTTAAATAAAAATTTTGAAAATTTTATAAGCTCTCTTTGAAAAAATAAACTTATTCATTAGGATTGGGACATTTAAATTTACTTTGGATAAATTTTTGGTATTTTTCAGAAAATGTTCATTTTTAATGAATAGTGAAAAATACTGCATTTTACTTCAAAACTACATTTTCATATAGTTTAATTATATAGATATATTGACATTTTAAATGGTTTTAAAGTATAATTAGAATATATTTTTACCATTTAATCAAATGATGGTCATTGTAATTAATTTTACTTTGGAATTGGGCATAAACAAGTGTCAAACATTTGATAGATATTGTTTCTAAAAAACCCACAATTTGTTTTGACAATGGGAATTATTTTTAAATTAACTGCTGATATTTCTATGTTTGGAATTTGGTAAAATTGATTCCATATTTGGAATCATAAGGTCCAAATTATGTAATTGAGACACTTTTGTTTTTGGACATTATGAATAGTAATGACGGTAATTATCATTAATTATCGTGATTAATTATTAATCGGGTAGTTAAGGGTAATAAAATAATATCATAATAATAAAAAAATCAACCCAAAATTTTTCATAATGCCACTGGTTGTTTCATGGAAAACAATAGGATTCCTTGTGAAAACTTTGGGCCCCCATGAAATCACTTTAGTCTGATAGTGACCTTTGAATATATTATTTTTTTAAAGGAAAGTATAACCAAAGTATGTATCACCCAAGTAAAAGAATCTTATCTTTGTCTGTGCAAATTATCTCTTAGACTATAAATAGTCATTGGAAATCAAAAAAGATTACCCACATCATGGTTTTTTTATAATTTTTTGACATTAAATAATTTAATTTATTTATGACACCATGATGATGCATCGATTACATCATTAATTGATGATTTAAATAAAATGAAAGTATAATGTAAAATATAAGACATATAATTGTAAAAAACCTATTATATTGGTGTAATTCTAATCCTTATCACATTATCCTCTAAATATCAATTTTTGGGACCTTTAGAATCTGAAACACATTTTTAAATAAAGATACATTTCATGACATTCTAAGAGTGCCTCTCCTCCCTCTTATAAAAGGACCCCACCTCTACCTCTTTACCCACACCTCTCAAGCCATTGGCTTGGACAAATATCTATTCATTTTGTCTCTCCACATACCACCTATCATCATAGAAGACATACCTTAGGCCTAAAGCTCTTCAAAAAACCATTTCGGTTCAAACCAAAGGGAGTTACCAGATTTAAAGGTAATGTATTATCTTATGTTGTTTTGTTTTATTTTGCTTCTCCAACCCCCTAAAATCTTTTTATTCCTTCATTTTTAACAACACCAGTATCTTAAATATACTAGTATGTTATTATGAGAAGTATTCGAGCTACACTTACACACACCTCTGTCTAATGGTTAAAGAACATACTATTTCTGTGGATAGCGAATTACTGCCTCACGAAACGATGATTGTTTAATCATCTCCTAACACGTTTAATGGTGGCCATTAAGAATTCACTCTATTTATATATGATATATATTATGTTTATGTTTTCTTTATGATTCTTTATTTTTCATTTATGGAATACCTTTATGGTTTCCACAATAGGTAAACGTGATATTTTCATTTTAGGAAGTGCGGACTAACGCCCCCTCAAAGTGATTTCATTTGTTAATGCCATATGTGGGATGCATAAAGGATGAAGTTAATGGTATTAGATATGATATCATACTGGAATTCTAATATACCTTTATATCATTATGATTTCATTCCATTAAATATGAAATAGAAATGAATGTAGTGTTCATGTGTACGTACAACTTACCGTCTCTATGAATGGTGCATTTCATTTCATACCTCTAAATGTTATGTAATATTATAAATGCATGTATATACAGGATATATATGATATATTGGATATATAAATCATGAATATAATTCTGGATATTATTTATATTTTACCATATGAACAACGTGTAATTATAAGAAGTTTATTTGGACTCAAGTACCAATGATCGGCAAAACGGTCGTTATTAACGTAAATAATTACATGATGTTCATAACATGGTAATAAGTGATATAAAAGGAATAATTAACTTGAAAAAGGTTCTTAATCAAGTATTAATTAACTCTAGTTTATTATTCCGGAGATTGAAGAACGATCGAGTCAAGTCGGACACGAGGTAAGGGACTTCGTCTCAATCCCCTTTCATTGAGGCATATTTTTTTATACACAACTTTATTTTATACGGTGTATAAACCCCTTTGAAATTTTCTTTTTTTCAAAATGAATCATTTTATATGAATCATTTTACAAAACTACAAAAGGAATATATTTTCTTACTTATGAATCAACAACGAATTCTCCACCACCGTGACCATTATTTGAGTTTCATCTTCCTCTACTAGCCATAACATTTGTTTAAATGAAAAATAAATACCATGTTTTAATTTTAATTTATTTTTGTATTGAAAATGGTTTTGATAATTTTTTGATTATATCAATGTGTTTTTTATATCTTGTGATTGAAATGTGGAAATGTTATGATTCATTTATGCATGTTTTATGTGATATGATTATGTTATGGTTCTTGGGAATAGTTTATGAAGACAGGTTGTTTCGTGATAAAATAAGGGTGGGTGATCTTGTGATAGCTCTCTAATGCATTGGGTAATGCGAACAGGTTAAATTAAAAGGTTTCTCCGAAGAGATTTTTGGAATATACTGTGAGTGGTATTCCAAACGTAACCATGAGGGTTACTCCCTATGTAAGAATGTTATGAATGCCTAAAGTTACCTTTATAAATTATGATTTCTATGAGTTATTCATGAATCTTGTGATTTCATGAGGTATGTTAAAGTGCTTATGTTTTATGATTAATGTAATATTTCATTGATTCTTATGTATACATGGACTAATGTTTTCATTCTGTATTTTTATATCCCTTATTGAGATTTTTATGCTCATACCATGTTTTTGAAATGTTTTTCACAGGTCAAGGGAAAAGTACATGAAGTTATGATAGTGTTGATGAAGTGTGAAGATAGAATCCATGTTTTATTTTAAATATGTCTCATATTATGGGAAAACAAAATATAGTCTTTTATGTAACCACCTTGTATAAATGTGGAATGTAATGCATGATTTATTATCTAATTATCTATACATCTAAACCTAAAAAGATCCTCAATGTGTATTCTTGTAATAACTCAAGATTAATTAATGTTTAAGGCTAGGTCCTTATATTGATAAGACTTTATCCTTTCTATTTATTGACATTATTTCATATTTAATTGAGACTTGGTAGGATTATATTTAGTAGTGAATGCTAATCCACCATTATTGTTTTTACATTATCTGCATCTCTATTAATTCATCATTCATATTGAAATAGAGTTCTGAATAGATCATCAAGAGTAAAATTATTAATCTTTCTATACTCATCAACGGTGGTCCTCTTGTATTCCAATTGATTTGGCATAATATCTATAATTATTTCAATGGAAACTTAATATTCTAAATCTTTATCTCCCATATTAGGTAGACTATTAACAATTTTCATATATATTTGTTGAACCTTAACAACAAATTCACAATAAGGAAATTCAAAAGCATGGTAATCCGCTCTTAGAATATCTCTTCTTGTTTCAATAAAATTGGAAGTTACAAATTATGTATTATCTAAATTCATCCATAAACTATTTTTAGCTTCACATGAATATAGTTGACTGTAAATGTTCTATGTCATATAGCACAACAAAGTATTACGTTCCTTACAGTTTAGCTGATATTCATGTTTTTCATGGGAAATAAAAGTCATAACATCATTCTTAGGAATCTTATAATCACCGGTGATCATAAAAATTTTGTAGAGGCCCGAATCTTGACATACATTGACATAAAATTACTTTTGCGGAGTACTAAATACATAAAAAAAACAGACACACAAAGACCATAATAGTTTATTGTCTTTGGAAACATAGAATATAATCTTCTAATCATGGTGAAAGATCTTCAACATCTCCCATAAAGATCATCCCCTTTTGTTTTCTTACCTAAAACCTTCCTTTATATCCTAGGGAAAAGAAAACATATAAAGGGTGACCTCAAATGCTCAGTAAGGGTAAGCATGGAGAAAATAAAACAAACCACATACATTTGAACATAAAAACATGAACATAAAGTTTCAACATCAAAATCATGAGCAATGACATAAAACATGGAAGTACATAAGGCATAGATCATAATGGAACATCAATCATGATAAAATAGCATGGGAATAAAACATGTAATTGTGTCAAAACATTACGCACATGATATGATTTTCATAGTATCCAAGGCATTACTTCCAAGACCATCTTAGTGAACAAACTCCCTTACTGAACAAGGTTTACTTGCCATTCCAGCGCTGTATTACTGAACCAGATTTACTTTCTGTTCCAGCCATGTCTATATGATGAGATATAATTCTTTACCCAATGCATTTGAGGGAGATATAGGGCCCACCTATCTCAAAATGAAATCATTCTTTCGTGTGCCACAACATAAACATAAATCATTCGTGATAACCCAAAGAATAAAATGGGTTTCTTAAACATCATCCCATCATAACATAATCGATATAATAAAATTAAAATCATTTAATCATAATAAAATTGAAACCATGTAAATCATAGAGACATTATACTTGAAACATACACATATGAAATAATGCCATCTTATATGGAAAATGGTTTTGATAAAACACTTGAAATTTATTCCTGAGCAAAATATCATTTCTTCTTCAAAATCATTATCTTTTCACAAAATTCCATGAAATTTTAAATGAAAATTATTTTTTTGAAAATAATCATGAAATCTTGTATACTATGCATCTTGAAAATAAGGCTTTATGAAACCGTAAAAATCTGTTCATGCCGTATAAGTTAAAAAAAACATTCTCCTCGTACTTTTTTCAGAAAAGTCAAAAAGTACCACTTAACGTAAACAAAAGAAAGATTCCATAGATACCATGTATTAAAAGAAAAAATGGGTAAAAAGGAAATTAAAAATACATAAAAACACTTTTAGAAAACATGGACTTAGATGATAACAATAACCCTAGAAAAACATACGAATAAACAATCTCGGATAAAAATGAGACTGGAAAGGTCATCCCTTACCTTATGTCCGATATGCTTCGAACGTATCTGAACCTCTTGTATAACGATTTAAATACTGTCATTGAATTATCAAAAAATCATATTCACTGTTATGATATCATATATGGTTTACTTATGACTTTATATTACCCGTTCATTTGTAAATCCCATGTTAAAGCAACGTTTTGGGTAAAATCATCTTATTTATCGTCCGTGTTTGGACTTGTTGTTCTTGATGTTATTATTACTTATATCATTATTTACTTACTTACAGAATATAAATCATGATTTATATATCATATATATTCATTATATATCCAGCATATACATGTATTTATAATAGTACATAACATATGGAGGTAAGAAATGAAATACCCCGTTCATGGAGACGGTAAACCGTACGTACACATGAACTCTACTTTCATTTGTATTTCTTATTTAAATGGGATTAAAAAATAATTATACATAGGTATATTATAATTCCAGTATAATATCATATATAATATCATTAACACCATCCTTTATACATCCCACATAAGGCAATAATGAATCACACCACTTTGAGTGGGCGGTAGTCCTCACTTCCTCAAATGAGATTATTGTATTTACCAACAATGGAAACCATAAATTAATGATATAATTGGTAATTAAATAAGAATAAGGAAATAATAAACTTAATATATATCATATATAAATATAGTTCCATAATAAGGGCCACCATGAGAGGCGGTAGGAGAAAATCGAACAATCATCATTTCGTGAGGCGTTAGTTTGCCATCACAGAAACATTATTTTCTTCATCCACTAGATGGAGGTGTGTGTATGTGTAGTTATGATACTTCTCATAACAACATAATATTATTTTTAGGATATTGTTTATGTCACAAAATAAATGATTAAAAAGAGTTTAGGGGTTGGAGAAGTAGAATAAACGAAAACAACTTAAGAGAGACTATTACCTTTAATTTGGGTAACTTCCTTTGGAATGAACCAAAAGGACTTCTTGGAGTGTCTTCTGCCTAATTTAAGGCTTCAAGGGGGAGTATAGGGATGTATTGAGCTTAGTACGGTAGAGTGTGAATGAGCCAAAAGGCTTGAGAGGTGTGAGGAATTGCATAGAAGTGGTCTCCTTTTATAAGGGAGAGGAGGGGCTCTTTAGGAAAGTGTTAAAACATTATTTTATTATAAACATATCTTCGGTTTTAAGAGGTCCAAAACACATTAATGTCTGAGATAAGACGACTCATATTCTAAATAAAATCATCAAATAGGAATTAGACAGTTTTGGGATAATATTTTAATCATTATAATCATATCTATTTAAATCATTTATTAATGAGGTAAATACTACATCATTATTGTGTCACAAATAATATATTTTATATGATGTCTAAAAATTATAAAAAAGATACCAAAATTGTCGGAAATATTTTCATCTTTCCAATTAATATTTATAGTCGAAAATATAATCTATATAGCCCCTTATAAAAATTAATTTCTAAAGGATTATTGTTAATGCCAATTTTGTCTTTACATTAAATTAATTAATCTAATATGTCATTGTCTTTCATAAGTGGCTCCATGGGGTCCCAAAATCGACCCAAGGATTACCATGGTCTGACATTATTCATCCAATAAGTTTTGGACAAGTGTTAAGGTAATTTTGAATTATTATAATATTCTTTTAACCATGAATTACCGTATCTAACTTTAACCGTGGTAAATACAAGTTAAAAGTTACTAATCACCAAAAAAAATTATCTAATTGAACCAAATTTTACACCTTTATCTTAAACGTGTCTCTCGGATTTTCTACATTCAACTCCAAAAAGCAGAAAATTATGTTTTATGAACAATTGCAAAAGCTCCTAGGAGGTAGGTAAAAGACGGTGAAAAGTTCATTAAAAATTTAATATATCTAAAATTATTATAAAATGACTCCAATTAATTAAATTGAACTTATATTGTTATTATGTAACTATTTTGACATGTGTTAAATTTAAATCAAAAAAATTATTATTTAAATAAAATGTCGGTTTTAACCAAAAACTCAGTGTTTTCACTATTCATCAAAAATTGACGTTTTTCAGAAAAATACCAAAAAATCAGCCTAAGCTATATTTGATATTCTGAATTCCGAAATGATGTATATTTTTCAAAATTCAAAAAATATAAGTGGCATTAATTAATTTTACAAGTAATTCCGGTTAACAAAACAAATAACGTGTTTTTAGGAAACAATAACTATAAAAATATTGATACTTGTTTATGTCCAATTTCAAAGTGAAATTAATTCCAATGACCAAAATTGGATTAAATGGTAAAAATATATTCTAATTACACTTTAAAACCAATTTAAAAGTTAATCTAGCCATATAAATTATTGAGATGAAAAAAGTTGTTTTTAATTAAAATATATCGTGTTTTTACTATTCATTACAATATGAATGTTATCAAAATAATATGAAAATTTTATCCAATGTATGTTTTTATATCATGATTCCAAAAAATAATTTTATTTTGTCAAATTGATCTTATAGACATGTCAAAAACAATATTTAAAGTTGGTACACCATCAAAAGGTGGCAAAACTGCATTTTTTGAAAAATACTTATTTCACCCAAAAAAATTATTTTTTTCTCATACCATGTTCTAGAAAATATGTAAGATGAATAATAATGTTATAAAATTAAAAATGTAGTTAATATTATTCACAACGGCTAGTCCACAATAATATTATAACAATATATCATTTTTAGTGAAACCTGGTATTGTGTACTGCACATGCTATCGAAGAAGGCCGTGATTGCGTGAAATGCAAGCCAAGTCAGGTTTGCATGTGATGTAAGACTCCATCGTTGTTTTGTATAATAGAATCCAACCATATTTCATTTATACATTTAATATATATATATATATACACTCAACGTTTCATAGAATAAATACAATCAAAATTGTGTGAAACATGATCCAAGAATAGTGTTGCGTATACTGCAAGCTAATATAGTGTTGCGTATAGTGCAAGGTAATCGTGGTGTAGTGTACAACACAAGACATCAATGAAATTGAAAGAATATTTTTCATAAAATCTCGGGGTGTTATAAATGTTATATACAGTAGTATTTAATAAAAAGATCTTCATATGATCTCTCCAATATTCAAAATCATTACCATTAAAAATGGGTGGTTTTTAGGGTTGAAATTTTCAATTAACTCGAAATTAATCATGCCTTCATCAAATAAAAAAATCCTTGTTCCAAAAAATATATTTTAGTCTATTTAGAAAACTATGTTATTAAAAATACAATATAGTAGAAAACCTCTTTTGATACCAATTAATGGGCCTAAATGGATATGAGATAGAAAAAATAGAATGTGGGTTGAATAGTATGTTAAAAAATTTATATTAAAACCTTTATGAAAGGTTAATTGATTAATACATCATAAATAATTCACATTGCCTCTTATAAAACAATACAAACAATTATACTGACTCTCTATCCAATGGAATTGTTATGATACAACAAGTTATGAAAATGATGGTATTCGGGTTGAATACAAATATTTGAGTAATATAAAGTGTAAAATATTATTCCATATAGCGTATAGAATCATGGATAAATGTATAAGATGTTATTAAAACAATTACCAAAGAATACAAATAGAAAGAAGAAATAAATGGTTTATCTTTCAATTATAATAAGCAATGGAAATGTAAAAAGTATAACAATTATTTTATCCTAAAGAGTAGGTTATACTTTCATATATGATAATTGTATTATCTCACCAACACTGGTAAGCACTTGATATGATGATTGACATGTCCTTCTATCTATCCATACAATACTCGATTTTATTGCTAATCAGTACCTCTATGTTTCAAACATAGCAAGGCCCTTGATATGATGATCGGTTTCACAATATGCCTATCCCTGGAATCCATATAACTTTATCACTTCATCGAACTCACAATGTTAAAAAATTCACTTATTGAAATACAAAAATATAGAATGATTTGTTCATGTTTTGTAATTTCATGTATTTCTCACTAAGTAGCGAAAATTCACATAGTCTCTCTCAAGAACATAGAAGTAACTGAAGAAGTTTAGGTTAGTTTCTCTGGTTCAGATGACCTACTATTTATAGGCCGTAGGTTCCAATGGTCATATTTTATCTAACAGTCAAATTTATCTACGAAACTCGAAGGGACTTGAACACATGGAATTGTAGCGGTCATATTGTAATAGAAAACAAAAATTAATTTTGATTAGTTTTTAACTAACTCTACAACATAGTTTTTGTTAAAAAAAGTTAAATGAAATTTATGACCTGAGTATGATTGATATAAAACATGTGTTTTGATAAAATAATGAAAAAATTCTTTTGATAAGAGTGTAACATGAATAAAATTAATGATACTTGTTTGTATGAATATAATGAAAAATATTGATATGAAAGAATGTGAACATGATGCATAATGTGAGTATGATAAATGGAGTGGGTACGATGAAAAAAGTGATTATGACAAACAAAGTTAGAATGATAGACAGTGTCAGTATAATAGAGAGAGTTAGTATGGTAGACAGAAAAACGTATTCAAAGTAAGTCCTTTTTTTGATAAATGAGTATAAATAGATTTTTTATTTACAAAAAAAAGTAAAAAAGATGACATTTGACATAAAATTAACATGTCATTATCAGGAATGAGGTAAGAACCATGGTGGAGATTTCATGAGAATTTATGAAAAAATTCTAATGAAATGTGATAACCCCAAAGAACCTTGAAAATAAAATATTGAGTGTTTATTTTATCCTATCAAATTAGCTTGGATCAAATAACATCAATTATTCATAAATAAATTCGAAGAAATAAGTATAATTGGGGTGAGGTTTCACCTACAAGAGGTCCCATAAAGAATGATATAGAGATAAAACACAAAAAGTTATATCAATTCATGTTTTGAAAATCCTTGTATAGTCCATGAAGCATGTCAAAAAAAGAAACCACATTAAATAATGATCAATGAATGAACAATAAATATAAGATATGGGAAAACTATCTCACATAATTTTTCCTAAAATGAAATAATATATTAGCACTTATTATATATTATTTAATGTATTATGATCTAACATGAATGTATGTGGAGGAGATGTGTTTTTTTGTCATGGAGTTCATAAATTTCCAGGATTATAAATTTGGATATCCAATAAGGGGGGTATTACATGATAATTGAGGTATACCCACTAAACAATCAAACCATTATTTAATTCTATCATTCTGATAAATATTTCTGGAGTTCTTGTTTGATGAAAAGATGTGACAAAGGTGGAGTTTTTTTTTCTCCTAAAATGTTTTATGTCTCTGTCAAACTGTGTGTATGGTCATGTAATTATTATCTAAATAACATCTATATTGATATTTAGGAATTTATGACAGTGGTATAACATGCGAGTATTTTTATAGACAATATAGATAAACATCGTTACATCTCTCTTAATTTCTATATTGTGTTATCAAATGAATTCAAAGTGTTAATTAACTGAATTATCTTTTACAAGTATCATGTGATATCATTCATTCCACTGAATGTTAACAGAATAAGATTATGAAAAAAAGATAGAGATGAGAATACGCCGCATATAATTATTATTTTATTTTAAATAAGTGGTAGAAATCATTGAGAAATAGTTATTGATTTTCATTATGTGAGAGGATATTGTCAATAAAACACAAAGGGTGGGATTAGTGAGCCAAAGATTTTCTTTTTTATCAATCTATACATATGTCATGTGACTATTCATTGATAATTTTTATGGATTCACATTATAGAATTGGATTTCATTATTATACAATTATCACCATTAAAAATTATTATTATTGAATTGATAATTAATTAGATTTACATGGGCTAATTGTTTTGGTGTTTTTCACAATGATTACAACAATGAAGAAGATTTTGAATGGCTATTTTTAATTTATATTCGCAAAGAAAAATAAATAATAATTTAGTAATACACTAAAAATTATTTAATTACATGATTAAATAAATATATACATGAAAAAATTTAGTTTTCAAGATTTAAATTTAAGATATATTAGAGAAATTTGGATGGGAATTTTATTTTAATAATTATATATAACATGTGAAATAATTGGATAAATATGTTTTAGATTTATTAAAAATGTTGTAGATAAACTAGCTAGCCAAGTTGACTCTACAACCACTATATAAGTTGAAAGGGTTAACATCCATCCATCCAGGGTAGTGTAGAGAAGTATGGGTGGATTCATAGTTCCTGTAAAAGCATGCAGATGGAGTGCATTGAGGTACCGAGGTAGACCATGAAGGTGTGACATGACTCGGTGGGGGAATGTGTGCTTTTATTTGGGTGAAGAACCCCAATAAATATACTAGAGATTATTGGGATGTGGTTGTATATATAGAATAATCAATCGAGTGAAATTTGTATGTGAGAAAAATAGTTATCTAGTTATCACTAATGTTAAAATGATATAGTCATAACATCAGTTCTTAGATCAATTCATCTGAGATGTCTAATCAAGCATTACAATCATCTTAGACCATGGTAAAATATATGGTTCTTTAAATCACAGTTATTTATCCATTTTTGACTTATGATAATCATGTTAAACCACGATCAGTAAACTGAATCCTCTTTAATGTTAAATAATTCCACATCAACCTAATTTGATATAGGAATGATCGAAGAACATGTAATGATTGATATTCATGCATCTGTCATGGATAAAAAGAATGAGCCTAATCTATGTCATTTTTTATTGAATTTGAGTATTCTAATGATGTAAAAGTATGATATAATGCATAGGTATGACTGAAATATTGTATTAATTCATTTACACTTGCATGAATATAGGTTAAATGAAAAAAGAAAGAACAATGATCTTTAAATAAGAAACCAATGTTTAGAAATCTACAATTTCATGCATAAAAGATATTAAATATCTTAAGTCATTAATTATGTGAAAATGAATTGTTTCGTGATGAAACATAAATCCAAATGGTTTAGTTTTTTAAATGAGGATAAAATCATGTTTTTATATGCTACTTGATGTGAGGTATTTATTTATTCTTGATAATGAAATATCAAACAAAATTCCATTAAGTGGATATAAATAAATGCCACATTCCTATTTAATGAGATATCATTTGTGGAATGACATGCATAAATAATAATATTACTGACACAAAATAATTAGATATTCATATTGAGTAAATATAATACTCAAATAGTATTTAGGTATTTATATTTAATATGAGGAAAATTAAATTTTGTTAGGATAAGTAAATATAAAATAATGAAATAAATGATATATTATCACATGCATAATTATTGTTTATTTATATATGTGTGCACATATGGGATGAAAAATGTTTGGAAAAATACTGAGACAATCCATGAATCCATTTTTAATGAAGTATTTTGAAAATCCTGGTGAAATCTAATATCAAATATATACGTTATTGTTTTAGAAAAGTGGAGATGATCCTTATTTTATTCTTAGTATGATATTGATGGATTATTAAGAATAAAACTACATACGTTCATGAAAATGTATGAATAGAAACTGCATCCAATTTTCTTGTGGATGAAGTGTAATGACCTATGATTTTTGAATTTTATTTTTTCCTCTTCAAATGTGTATTATATTATATAATATTATAAACATAAAAATACTAGGATACTAAAAAAATATTATTTCTTTAATAGAGATAATTACAATAGTTAACTTTAAAACTAATTTAAATTCCAAAGATTACAAGTAGAAATATTGTAAAATAGAAAACCTAAAATTGGAATATATGGACCACTCCATACATTTGGAGTTATCCTCCCATAAACAATATTATGGATAAAAATATTAATAAACTGTAATGACCCGAACTTTTTAATTATATTTGTTTCCAAATTTTGTGTGTTAATTTATTTTATACTCTACAAAACTATATACATTAATTAATGAAGTGGGTATAATTAAAATGAGAAAGTTTTTTTCAACTATTATATGACCATTGGTAAATATGAGTGAGATAAATTATAATATTAAAGTTGTGTTTTAAAAAATACGGTTATCTTGGTTAATTAATACAGAATGATAATTGAATGGCCTCATCAAGTAAACTCGAGCCATATGAAGCCCATCTGTCAGAGCTTAAGAAGGAGTTATCATCACTAGGCGTTACTCTAGACCAAGCCCAAGCTAAACATCAACGTATGAAGCTTGAAATAAATCACATGAGGGAGAAGTTCAAGCTGATAGAAATCCCCACTCAAGTAATTTGTCTGAGCCACCCCAAGATTCTATCACCATAGCACACCATACACTTAGGTCTAATTATAGTGTTTTAAGGGCCTATGTAACAAGACCTTAGCTTCATTGTGTAATCCTTTTATATAAATCAAATTGTTATTTTACATATGGAAATGTTTGTGAATTTCAAATATCAGGATAAATATAGGATGTGTATTATTGATTAATTTAAAAAAGGGGTATTTTAAAATATTTTTATATACATTAAATAATTAATAATGTGAAATGATTTTATAAAAAATAATCTTCTACAGTTGTGATTGGTGAGAAATTTAGAGTCTAATAAGATCAACTTGGTTGTTAGTGATTAGTAACATAGGAATAGTAACATACCCATATGAATAGTAATGAATAGTGATTTTGACCAAAAAAATAGAATCTTTACCCATAAATGATATCAGTAATGATGTAATAATCATGTCAAATTTCTGGTCGACTTATGAATAGTGAGATATGCTATTAGGTGTCCCAAGTGGCCAATACCATGGGCAAATTCCATGGGCAAGAACATGGTTTTGCATATACCACCGGTGAGGTGTCCCTTGGAAATTAATAATTTATTCACTCACTTTTCCTATAAATACCAATCCATTTCCCTCATTCATTTAATTCCAAAATAATCCTCAATAATGTTCTGGACTCCTTACCTCTCAAGGAATCCTCTCAAGGTGCCCTCAAGCCTCCCAAGGTCCCGACCTTCAATCTTTTGAAGTTACTCTTCAAGGTAAGGGATCCTTTCACGCTCCTCTTTTAAGACATGACTTCCTTTATGTTGTGTCTTCTTGTTTACATCTCTATATGTTAAGGTTATGATCTTATATGTTCTTCTTACATTCCATTTCAGGTTTAATTTTTGAGAGAAACTTCCCTCTCTCATCAAATTTTTTTCTAAATTTTTAAGTGACATCGTTAGGCTACGGAATATTTTGTAAAAGAAATTGCATCTTCCCTTTCCATTCAAGTTTCATTTTTTTGTGGTATGTCATTCAAGTATACATACCATGTTCATATATCCATGTTATTCTGTATTTATATTTTAATATGAGTTATTAATGATTGGGAAACCCTTTTACCCTCCCTTTTTATTATTTTCTAAAACTATGTTTTATAGTCGTTATGCTGCATAAATTTTGTCTCAAATTTTGTCTCTCTTTCTCTCGTGAAACTCTGTTATTTTATATATGTGAATAACCATACCCTTATCATTTCTATGGGTGTTTATAGTCATAAAAAATGATAAAATTGATTCTGGAATTGACATACATGTAACCCTCACTACAATTCCAAGGGCTATAAATGCCATAATTGTCTTATTTTAATGTACTTTTTAAAATGGCGTGATTTCGAAATGAAACCCATTACTTTTATTCTCTATAGGTTATTCATGAAATGTTCTATAATGATATTTGTGGAAAACATGAATGTAATGACATATTATGGGTGCACCTTGATAGCACTCCAATGCATTCGGTAAAGAATTAATCTCTACAGATGAAAAGTTTCACCATACCTTGGTGAACAACCTTGGTAATTTTTATGACACCTCATGGATAAATCTTGGTGATTTGTTTGGGAATGTCTAAATGAAATGTTGTAGCCACATATTCAAGTTATGATTCATGTTCTATTTATTACTTTTCCATTGGTCATCCTTTTTTACTTTTATCATGTTCTTATTAATATTACTCAATATCACATGTCAACTATTTCACTAGTTTTTCTTACTGAGGCTTTTGCTCTCCATTTTCTTTAATGTATGTCTTCAGTATATGAGATGTAGTAATTTTACATAGTATGAACCTATAATGAAGCCTTACATGTGTTTTAGAAGAATGTTGTATGTAGTTTTCATGTATTATGTTCATGATTTCCAAGACACTAGACTTTAAAGATCCTTTGTATGTAAAATGTAATGTAATGTTATGATTTAAAAAGATATGATGCCATAGTTGGTATCAAATGATTGTTTAGTTATTTATGTAAATTAAGCTATGAAATCATTAGTAATAATCCTATATAAAAGTTTAAATATAGGAAAACATCCTTTTATTTTGGTGAGTATTAAGTAAGTGTTTTATCATGTAAATACATCCCTATCTAGATACGAGTGATTAGATGCGACTCTGGAACAGAGGTACCTTGGAGTGAAAACTCTGACAAGGATTTTCGGGCATGACCCTGGGTATCCCGGTACATGACAATGGGCCTTGTTGCACTGTTGGTTTCGACACTCCAAGGGGATATGTTTGGTAAATCATAAAATTTTTATGAATCATTATAATGGAATTATTGAGAAATGTAATTTGTTCAAATATGTTTTAAGACCTAAATCCTTTATAGTTAAAAGATTCGTAAATGAAATAAGTTTCTCACTATGTTTTTATTCGTTTTGAAATGGCGGGCAATAGGTGGAACCATTCAACTGGTGACCGCAATGGACCATGCACTGACAGACCTCCGATGAAAGCCAGAATGGAATCATTCATGCGAATGATGAACCATATAACTTAGGATATGGGAAATAACTTGAATCAAGCTGAGAGACCAATCTCACCGTGAGGGGAAAAAATTCTTGTTGATTCCATTTTGTGTCAACGACCACCAACCCTTAGTGGATCGACTGACCCGTTGATTGCTTAACATTGGATCAGTGCTATCGTGATGATATTTTATATGCTCCGTTGTTCATATAAAGAAAAGGTCACTCTTGATGTCTATCACTTATAAGGAGAATCTGATCTGAGGTGGGAGCTGATTAAAAACATAAGGGAAAAGGTGGAGGTTAAAGCTATGGAGTGGGATGAGTTTAGATGGATCTTCTTTAGTAAGTATTTCCCATGTTGCATGAGAACAAAAATGGAGTAGGAGTTTCTCAAGATAAACCAGAAGGAGAATGAATCTGTGGGAAGCTACGAGATAAAATTCACAAGGATTTCACATTACACCTCTCGGTTTTTCGTGGATCCAAATGGAATGGTTGATAGATTCTTCGGTGGACTGAGACCTCATCTGTGGAAGAATCTAGCCAACTGAGACTATGATAGCTATGAGGAGATCGGGTCGAGTGTGATGAATGTCAAGATGGATTTTGGTGAGACACAGTATTCTCATAAATCCAATGAAAAGAAGAGATCGATGGATCCCAGCATAGGGAAGACCATTGATCAAGGAAGGCAAGTCAATCAAGGGAAACATCCCACATGTAATAAATGTGGGAAGAAGCATTCAGGGAACTTCTTTCTCGGGAGTGGGAAATGCTACAAGTGTGGAAGAGATATCCATATTGATAGGAATTGTCATAGTGAGATTAATCCTCAACTTACAAACACTAATGACAAGGTGGAGATGGTGCAGGACCTACCAGATGTCCAGTTACTTAAGTGTGGACAACTTGGGCACTTTTCCAATCAATGTCAAAATCCGAGGGCAGTGGAGGGGAACCTCCATCAGCCTCAGCAAAGGCCAAGGGAGAAAGGTCATTCTTTTTCTATCATGAAAGCTGAAGTTGAAGCTCCAAATAATGTGGTACCACATACTCTTATTGTTCTCTAAAATCTAGAATGTATTTTGTTTGATTATAGTTCTATGCATTCAATTATTTCCCCTATGTTTGTAAAGAATTTAGAATTAACCCCCGACTTTCTAAAAGTAGAGTTATCAGTCAAGACACCCGGTGGGATTATCCAAGCATCATTACTGTTTGGATACTCTAGTATTTAAATTGGTGAGAATAATCTTATCGCAAATCTAGTTGTTATTCCTATTCTAGAATTCAACATTATACTATGTATGGACTGGCACACAAATTATAATTCTAAGAGAAAATGTAGAACTAAGGAAATATCAATAGTCATGAATGGAAAACCTACATTTATCTTCCAAGTATAGATATCTCAACCTATTATTTGTCAATAATAACCTCATAAATCTTTCTTTAGGGAATTGACCGGTGAATAAGCGGAAGGAAATGAGAGTTTGAGGATTGAAAATTTCCCCAACGTACAAGAATACATTGACGTATTTCTTGAGGAGATTCTTGGATCTCCCCCAGAAAGAGAGGTAGAGTTATCTATTGAACTCATACCTGAATCACATATGATATCAGAGACCCCATATAGGATGGAAAATGTGGAGTTGGAGGAATTAAAGGAACCAATCCAATATCTTTTGGAGAAGAGGTTTATCTGACTGAGTGTGTCTCCTTGGAGAGCACCTATTCTCTTTGTGAAGAAGAAGGATGGATCGATGAAGCTATGCATTTATTATAGAGAACTAAATGGGATCACAGTAAAGAACAAATAACTTCTTCCAAGAATTTATGACTTATTTGACCATCTTCGTGAGGATAACTTCTTTTCTAAGATTGATCATTGATCTAGTTATCATCAATTGAGGGTGAAGAAAGAAGAGTTTGCAAAAACTTCCTTCTGATAAAGATATGGGAATTATGAGTTTATTGTTTTTCTTTTTGGACTGACTAATGAACCTACTATATTATGAATTTGATGAATACAGTATTTAAAGACTACCTTTATAACATTATTGTAGTTTTTATCGATGATATTCTTATATATTCAAAAAGTAGTGGATATCATGTTGATCATGTATGTGTTATTTTTCAAACTCTACAGAAGGGGGGACTTTTTGGAATGTTTAGTAAATGTGAATTTTGGTTACAACATGTTTCTTTCTTGGGACACATTGTTACCAATGAAAGAATAACAATTTAACCTGCAAAGATAGAAGTTGTAGAGGAGTAGCCTTATCCTACAACAATAAGTAAGATTTGTAGTTTCCATGGATTTTCAATATATTATAGGAGGTTTGTGAAAAAAATTTCAAGAATTTCTAACACATTAACCAAGTTAACTCGAAAAGGGGTCATGATCATTTGGAAAAAGCAGTTTCAGGAATGTTTCCAAGAGCTAATGAATAGATTGGTTACTACACCTGTGTTAACATTTCCCTAATGTGGAGACGAATTCGTTATTTTTAGCAATGCATCTCTGAAAGGGACTGGGTGCGACCACATGCAAAATTACATGGTCATTTCTTATGAATCACGATAGTTGGAGACTCATGAGAAGAACTATCATACGCATTATCTGGAGCTGGATGTGGTTGTTTTTTCTCAGATGATATAGAGGCACTATCTTTATGGAGAGAAATGTGATAGATACACAGACCATATAATTTTGAAGTATATTTTCACACAAAAGGAATTGAACATGAGACAAAGGAAATGGTTGGAACTCTTTAAAGACTATGATTTTTCAATTCATTATCATCAAGGAAGAGCAAACAATGTTTCTCATGCATTAAGTAGGAAATACCTAGTTGTTATATCCATTATGAGTATACAAATACATCCTTTGAACAATGACATAGTAAAACTGGTCAGGAGAATTATAAAGTAAGGGACATCATGAACCCTAACCGAAATGATTTATCAACTTTCAATTCTGTAGAATATCAAAAAAACTTTGAAAGAAGATCTTTTATTACTGAAGAAGTTTGAGGCTGTGATGGATCAGAAGTTTCCTGAGTTAAATACTGATCAAGAAGGTGTACAGAAATTTCGTACAATACTATGGTTTCCATCAATTATGGAAATAAAGATTGAATTTATAGATGAAGATCATAGCTCAACATTCTCTATACATCTTGGTTGCATGAAAATGTATAGGGACCATCGTGATCATTATTGGTGGGATAATATGAAAATGGAGATTTATGACTACACGTTAAGGTGCTTGGTATGTCATAAAGTAAAGGCAGAGTGAAAACTTCCTAAAGGGGTATTGCAACCACTACCCATACCAGTATAGAAGTGGGACAAGACCACTATGGTCTTCGTCACTGGTCTCCAATGAACTTCCAAAGGAAATAATGTTATATGGGTTATTATGGACCATCACACCAAGACTACCCATTTTATCTCCATTTAAGAAGATTTCTCTTTTGATCAACTTCCAAGGATTTACGTGAAGTAAGTTTTAAGGCTTTATAGAGTTCCAATTTCTATAGTATCTGATTGTGATCCAAGGTTCACATCAAATTTATGGAGAAGTCTCCAAAAAGCTCTAAGAACTTAATTAAATTTCAATACGGCCTATCACCCCCCAAACTGATGTCCAATATGAAAGGACTATTCAAACACTCATGTATATGCTAAGAAAATGTTCAATGTAATTTAATGTTGGATGCGATCAACACCTAGCTTTAGTTGAGTTCTCCAACAACAACAGCTTCCACTCGATCATTCAAATGGAACCATATGAATCTCTATATGGGAAGTGATGTAGAACTCATACTTTCTGTGATGAGGCTAGTTATATAAAGCTTTTGGGGCCTAATATTGTGAAAGATATGACAAAAAAGGTCCATGTAATCCAAAAACACATTAATGCAGCTCAAAGTCGGAAAAAATGCTTTTCCTACAACCGTCGAAGGGACTTGGAGTTTGATGTTGGTGACAAATCCTTTCTTCAGATTTCACCTTGGAAGAGAGTCATGAGGTTTGGGAAGAAAGGGAATCTTAGCCCTAGGTACATTGGCCCATATTAAATCCTTGATTGCGTGGGAGTAGTGGCCTATCGGCTTGCACTTCATTCAAATCTAGAACAAGTTCATGATGTCTTCCACGTATACATCTTGAGTAAGTACATACTGACCATTCACATGTACTAAATCTAGAGGTGGAAGAACATTAACATGACCTATCTTATATGGAAAATACGGTGGAGATAATGGATTGTAAAGACAAGGTTCTACGCAACAAGACTACCCACCTTGTGAAGGAGTTTGGGAGGAACAAAAAATTTGAATAATCCATGTGGGAATCGGAGGAGTCCATGAGACAGACGTACCCACACCATTTATCATTAGAGGGTATGAGATAAAATTTCAGGAAAGAAATTTCTTATGTGGGGTAGAATGTAACGACATGAACTATAAAGACCCCTAAAATTCAAGGGAAATTTTATTTCTTAATTTTCTTTGGAATTTTACAAGAATGCAGTTTCTGACGGCACTTGATTCCAGGGCCCGGTGAGCCGAGAATATTTTTTCTGATGTTTAGATCAGGTACGTTTAGTGAACGAACGAGTGGGATTTCCTAACTTTTGAATCGGTGCTCGGAATCAAAATCTGAGGGCACCGATGAATCTGTAGTTCCAGTAATTTCTTAGGAACACCTTTTCTGGAGTTGCGTTTGCTAAGGTGTGGTTATTAAAATTTTGGTCATTTAAATAATAAAAATAAGAAGGGCGCAACCATTTTATTTTTATTCTTAGTATTTTTAACCTAATCTATGTGGTTAGAGTGGGACCCACATCCTAACTACTTCGATATGTAGGATATTAGTGGGGTGGGTACCACACGAGCCCCACCCTTTCATATTCCTTAACCCCTATTAATTATTTAACTCACCCGCACCCCCCCCCCCAATTAAATGAAATTCAACTATTAATGAATTAATTTTTTAAATTATTCTTTAAAATTAATTCATGGATTCATTTTGAAATTGGAATGAATTGTTGGATTGTGTGTTAATTAAATAGGACAAAGTCTTATTCAGTGAGAGGTTTGTTCGTTGTGCGATAGTATTTCGAGAGGAAAGCTCAATGTTCCGAAGAACGTTCTTCCTCCTTGAAGAACGTGAAGAATGCACCGTCACCGATGAAGAACGACGTGCCTTCGACGAAGAACTCTGTCACCGCAAAGGGGAGTTCGTCGTATCGTCTACTTCTCTATTTGTAGCTGGTGAGAGATGTCATCCTCAAAATCGATGATGCGACACCGACGAATCTTTTCTCCGCGACACCGATGATCCTCTTTCCGCAACATCATCTTCGGTGACGTCCCTTCGCTGTGATGAATCAACAACGCTTGAGGTAGGGGTTTGATTTTATGTCGTGAATTATTGGGCATTTATCGATAATCTTTTAGCAGCATGTTATTGATTAACGGGAGGGGCCTGGACCACATGAACATGGTCGACCCTCCTCTCCCGTTGATTGTTTGATTTTTTTGCGGCACGAGCAAGGCAGCGTGGTGCCGTTTCACCGCACAGAAATAAAAAAGTATGGGCAGAGAAGTGCGGCGCCGTCGCGCCGCGTCAGAGAACCTCAAAGAGGGCGCCGTCAGAGTAGGGCCACGGCAGAGGGTTTCGGCGCCATCATGCCACACCGGTCAGACCATGGTCGCGGCCTTCGGCCGCGACCATGCAAGAAGCGGCGACCGGCTTCCGGCTGCCGGCTCCAGTGTCGGAAAGGGCAGGACCGTGGGTTCCCGCAGCAGTAGCACGGCCGGCCGGTCGGGCTGGCCAATCGAGGAAACCGGGGGTCGTAAGACCCGGACGGATGAAGGAGCGGCCCCCCACGTGGGGGCCGCGGTTTTTCAAATAGGGGGCAGCGCCCCCCCCCCCCCCCCCTTCTACTTGGCCGTTTCGGCCGAGCCGTCTGGCCGTGCGGCCATGCGAGCGCGCTAGGCTGGTCCGCGCCCACCAGGCCGGGCCGCGCCCAAATGGGCCGGACCCGGTCCGGGTCGCCCGGTTCGGGCCGACCCAGGGGACTAGGGATGGGTAGGTCCAGGCCCAAAACCCCCATTTTTGGAACCCTTTATGTCTTTTGCCCATATCATAGGCTACAGACCTCCAATCGACGCACCGTCAGCTGCGATTAGATCCTTGGATCGAGGCGGTTGATTCGGTATATTACACTCAAGGTTTCAAAGAACTTTGGGTATGGCTGGGTTGGTTCAAACATGAAACCAACCGGGCCCTCGGAGCACAAACACTTATAACTTGAGCTCCGTACGTCCGATTCCCATGTCTTCGACTTTGTTGGATTCCTCTTAGTAATACAGACCTTTTGGATTACTCCGCTCGACCTTTGGATGCAGATAGAGTACGGCCGGGTTGGTTTTGACTTAAAAACCAACCGGACCCCTAGGACGAAAAAGCCAATAACTCTCAGAATAGGCGTCCGATTGATGTTCCATCTGTCACGTTGAGTTCCCGTTGACGATACGGAACTTTGGGATACATCAACTCCAGACTTTGTGTCAGTTGATGTATCATACCCTTAGCTCATAGAGCGGACCCTCCCGAACGATCTTGCTATGTGCGGAAACCCTAGAGTTGGCTGTGACTGTGATGACGATGAAGACAGTACGGGAATCCTCCGTGGGTTCGACAGTGACAACTACAACTCTCAGCGATCCTCAATGGATCAGTGCTACCGATCCTGTGTGGGTCAGATCCTATGTGAGTAAGCGCTCATCGGTCCTGTGTGGGCCCGCGCAAACCAATCCATTGTGGGATAGATCCTGTGTGGGTCATTGCAGGGGTTAGTACCTATCGATCCTTTGTGGGTCATTGCGGGGGTTAGTACTATCGATCCTATGTGGGTCTGATGGCATAGATGAAACAGTAGCTACATCTGATCATCTCTATCATCTTATGAAGAAGTATACCTGTGTGAGCTGATTCATTACTTTCAATCATTATCTTCGATATGATTGACTTTCATTCCTATGTGGATTCTGTTGTGTTATCATGTGTGGACGTGATCGAACTTGGGCTCGGACACTGGAGCCGAACTGGAATTGATGACTTATGTATATGTATGGGCATATACCTAAGTAGTGTTGGATGTTACTTCGTGATTGTATCTTTCCTTTTTGGATTATCCTTTTTGGATTTTGGGAGACCTTCAGGGTCTCGGGGTCCCTACTGATTAGCGTATACTCACCACTGCACGGGCTATGCCCGCACTACGTTGTGTTGGATGCTGACGACGAACAGCGGTGATCGTGGTTGAGGCTTGCGGAGCAAGTCGGTACCTGGAGGTGGACCACTGGGTAGGACGTACATGGAGCGGACGGCTAGACCTGAGGAGGTAAGGTGGCTATCTGTACCCACCCTTCAGGTGGAAGTACCAGTGGATGGCTCGACATTGTTACTTTACTTTTAGTTCGTATACTTTCTTTCCAGTTGTACTTTACATTCAGTTTGGGTTTGTATTCTGGCCCATTTACTTTCCGCACTTACTTGTACTCAGTTTACTTAGTGTTTACTTCTACTGGATTACTCTGTGGTGTTTGTTTACTTTTAAAGGCAATGACATTCCTTTTGGTTGGGATATACTCCTTAGTGCTAGTCGCCGGCCCCTGGCCAAAGGGAGGCGGGCATGGGGTATTCACGGCACAGGTTCCGATGATGGGTCGTGAAAAATTGGTATCAAAGGAGTTCGGTTCTACCACAGAACTCTGGACTCTGATATTTTTCTATGTGAAGCAACAGTGTAAAGAGTATTGAGTGTGGATATCAGTCCAGGGAGTCCAGTGTTGGTGCGGCGGCCGATGTATCCATAACCAGGACCCCGACTTCTTATTTCCGACATAGTGCACGAAAACATTGATTGCATGTGTGTTTCATATTTTCTTTGTGATAACATGGTGTCAGCTCACCAGGTATACTGTATTAACTGTGGCGCACCGGTTTCTTTTCAGGATGGCCCCATGATGGCAGCCATCTAGGGTTTCGAGTTTTGTACGTGACGACAGTCCACAGAGCGACGAGGACTCGGTGCTGGGCCTGATTACTGCAGAGGAACCGGCGGTACCACTACCCACCGAGGAACCAATGCCACCAGCCCCAGTCGCAGAGGGTGCACGTCGCCTTAGTGCAATGTAGGAGTTGTAGTGCTAGAGACTGACCAGGTTCTACGGGGAGACAGACCATCAGGTAGTCGAGAATTGGCTGGAGGCAGTTTTACAAGTTTTCTGATTGGTAGGGACACCTGCAGACCTCATGGTGATCTTTGCAGCGAGTCTACTGCACGCGGCACCAGGGAGATGCTGGAGCATGATTCTCCAGGTGCATGATGAAGCATCTTTTCTCTGGATGGACTTTGAGAGATTCTTTTGCTCGGAGTTCGTACCAGCCACCCTTTGTGAGATGCACATCTAGGAGATACTACAGCTGCGGTAGGGCAGCATGACAGTCGCCCAGTACTCGGTGAGATTTACAGACCTCTCGCGTTATTCGACGGACATGGTACAGGGCCCAATCTTCGGGGCTCGGACCATCGAGCAGGGATTGAGGCATGAGATCAGAGCATCACTGATCTCCCTCAGCATTCCGACACGGGAAGGGGTAATGGATCGAGCCCTTCTCATTGAGAGATTTCATGCTGAGCCTACACGAGCAACGAGATCTACCGCAGGGCGGCACGTAGCAGTGTCTTCTGCAGACGGAAGTAGATAGATGTCACAGAGGTCCAAGAGGACCAGGCCATCAGGTGGACCACTATAGGATACTGGCTCAGAGGTATGGGGCACACGCAACAGAACCACTCTTAAGAGTGGAATATAGTGCTATGCATGCGGCGGGTAGGGCCACTTGGCTCGTGACTGCCCGCCCCGCCATGCAGAGGGAAAGCAGATTGTTGAAGAACCATCCAGGTAGAGGCAGAGGTTCGACCATGGTGGTCCGCAGGGACTAGGTGGACGAGGTCGAGGAGCTGGTCGAGCTGCAGGTGGTGGATCATGTTTTGAGGCTCTACCACCACCACCACCAGAAGGACCACCCCGACCACAAGTGAGAGCACAACTTTAGTCAGCTCAAGCTTACGATCATGGAGCTCCGGAAGTGGGTGGACAAGTGTGGGACTAGCTCCAGGTATGGATTCCTTTTCCCATTATTCCTCTATCTTTGTTGTTTGTGTTTCTTTGTGTCCTTTTTCTTTGATTTGCTGTAATAAAAGACTCATGAAATAGTGAAGTTTTCTTTATTGTCGTTTGTATGTTACTACTAAGAGGTTCTAGTTTAAACTGTTTACTTGACCCTCAAAAATGAGATTTCTACTAGAGGAGACCTAGTGACCACACACTGATGCCGACAGTTTGACTCAACCCTTGGAGGCGAGTGTAACGGTTGGATATTTTGGTAGTAGCGTCAAGGCCTTACGACGTCATCCATGACATGAATTAACTGACCATGACGGGATTGACTGTATTAGATAAAGAACGTGGTTTATCCAGGGGATGAGACAGGATTTCTCTTTTCGGAAAAGGAGATATCATTGCAGCTTTGCCGAACGTTAAGGAAGAAGGGGAAACCCTTCATGTGGTCGGACAGATGTCAACAGAGCTTCCCGAAGCAGAGACAGAGATTGACCATCACACCTATCTTAAGGATACCGAAGGGGGGAGTAGGGTACGTAGTCTACTGAGATGCATCATGTACCGGACTCGGATTTGTCCTGATGTAAGAGCGGGCCGTGATTGCCTTTGGATCACGTCAGTTGAGGCAGTATGAGTAGAACTACACTACCCATGACCTAGATTTAGCAGCAGTGGTCTTCGCTCTGAAGATGTGGAAACACTATCTGATGGGTGAGCGCTTTACAGTCTACTATGACCACAAGAGTCTCAGGTACACCTTCTCACAGAAGGACCTAAATCTGATATAGTGGCGATGGCTCGAGTTCCTCCAAGACTATGACTTTGAGATAGTAAATACTCCTGGAAAGGGGAATGTAGTAGCTGATGATCTCAGCAGGAGGATGGGAATTCAGCTACTCGGGGAGGCGAAGAAGCAGCTAGCCACATTGAAGAAATCCTTCGTAGATAGAGATGGTGTAGCATTTCTTCAGTCACTCACAGACACTCATCCACTTCTTTCGCGGGTCAGATAGGCACAGCATGGGGACGCTGACTGTGAGACACGGCGTGCACAGATATCCTCAGGATAAGAACCTGATGGATTCTATGTAGGATGAGAGAACATTGTCTTATTCAGAGGATGTACCATGGTACCAGTTGATTTACAGGAGGAGGTGTTGAGAGAGCTTCACACTTCCCCTTTTAGTGGTACATCCAGGAGTGGGGATGATGTACCAAGACCTCAGACGACAGCACTGGTGGCCAGGTATGAAAAAGGTTGTGGCAGAGTTTGTTTCTCGATGCCTCACCTGCCAGCAGGTGAAGGCAGAGCACCAGGTACCAGCAGGCTTGGTATAACCTTTGTAGGTCTCAGAGTAGAAGTGGGATAGGATATCAATGGATTTCGTGACTGGATTTCCACGTACTTCCAGAGGTCACGACTCCATTTGGGTGAATGTAGACCGACTCACTATGTCGGCCTACTTCTTACCCATCAGAGAGCAGGGCTCCATGGAGAGCATGGGATGCCTCTACGTTCAAGATATTGTACGGCTTCATGGTGTGCCATCATCTATCATCTCCGATCAAGATGCTCGCTTTACTTCCCGGTTTTGGAAGGGGTTGTAGGAGGCATTCGAGATGCATCTACGTCTGAGCACCACCTTTCAACCTCAGACAGATGGTCAGATGGAGATGACTATTCAGACTCTCGAGGACATGCTCCGTGCATGTGTCCTCGACATTGGTCATAGCTGGATGGATCACCTACCCTTTCTGGAGTTTTCATACAACAACAACTACCACACCACCATCAGGATGGCACCATACGAGCCATTGTATGGCCGACCTTGCAGATCACCGCTGTGCTAGATGGACCCTGGAGAGTCAGCACTTGTGGGACCAGAAACGGTCCAGGCCACAATAGAGAAGATCCAGGTCATCCAGGAGCTGATGAAGATAGCTCAGAGCCGGCAGAAGTCTTATGCTGATAGGAGGTGGAGGCCACTAGAGTTCGAGGATGGAGACCACGTACTCTTGTGGGTATCACCTTGACATGGATTACGGAGATTTGGCCGAGGCAGCAAGTTGTCTCTGCACTTCATCGGACCATTCTAGGTCCTCAACAGGATTGGTGAGGTGGTTTATCACCTGGCTATACCACCTCAGTTACACCGGGTGCATGACATCTTCCACGTATCTCAGCTGAGAAGATATGTGCATGATCGGACGCATATCATTGACCACGGGAATCTGGACATAGATGATGGGGAGACTTTTACGGCGGTTCTAGTGTAGATCGATGATCGATAGGAGCGGGTCCTACATGGATGGTTGATTCCTCTAGTGCGCATCAGGTGGTAGCACGGGAACCTCCAGGAGATAACATGGGAGCTGGAGGCTCAAATGCCAGCACAGTACCCACATTTGTTTTCCTGGTTTATGATGTATCTTTACGGAGGCGTAAAAGCCCTGAGGTAGGACTAATGTAAAGACCCGTAAAATTCAAGGGAAATTTGTTTTCATAATTTTCTTTGAAATTTCACAAGAATGCAGTTTCTAACAGTACCTGATTCTGGTGCCCGGTGAGCCCGAAATATTTTTTCTGAAGTTTATCTTGAGTACGTTCAGTGAACGAACGAGCGGGATTTCCTAACATTTGAAATGGTGCTCGGAATCGAAATCAGAGGGCACCGATGAAACCGCAGCGCCAGTAATTTCTTAGGAACACCTTTTCTGGAGTTGTGTTTTCTCAGGTGTGGTTATTAAAATTTGGGTTAAGTAAAGAATAATAATAAAAAGGGTGAAACCTTTTTATTTTTATTCTTAGTAGTGTTAACCTAAGTTAAGTGGTTGGAGTGGGACCCACATCCTAACTACTTATCTAGGTAGGATATTAGTGGGGTGGGGCCCACACGAGCTCCGCCCATTCATATTACTTAACCCCTATTAATTTTGTAACTCAACCCCCCCACCAATTAAATGAAATTCAACTCTTAATGAATTAATTGTTTCGATTATTCTTTATAATTAATTCTTGGATTCATTTTGAAATTTGAAATGAATTGTTGGCTTCTGTGTGTATTAAATAAGACAAAGTCTTATTTCGTGGGAGGTTAGTTCGTTGTGAGAGAGGATTTAGAGAGGAAAGCTTTAAGATCTGAAGAACGTTCTTCCACCATGAAGAACACGAATAACGCACTGTCACCGAAGAAGAACGTTGAGCCTTCGATGAAGAACTCCATCACCAGAAAGGGGAGTTTGTCATACCGTCTTCTTCCCTCTCCGTAGCCGGTGAGAGACGCCATCCTCAGAGATCGACGACGTGACGCCAACGAATCTTTCCTCTGTGACACCGACAATCCTCTTTCCGCGACGTCATCTTCAAGACGTCCTTTCCCCGTGACAAATCAAGAACGCTTGAGGTAGGGGTTTGATTTTATGTCGTAAATAATTTGTCATTCATCGATAATATTTTAGCCACATGATATCGATTAACATGAGGGTTTCGGACCACACGAACATGGCTGACCCTCCTCCCCCCTTGATTGTTTGATTTGTTTG
Source organism: Viscum album (assembly GCA_963277665.1). Taxonomy (NCBI): domain Eukaryota; kingdom Viridiplantae; phylum Streptophyta; class Magnoliopsida; order Santalales; family Viscaceae; genus Viscum; species Viscum album. The sequence continues at coordinate 1,851,132,224 of OY728142.1, read as the reverse complement.
CAGCATGATCAAGGCAGCGTGGTGCTGTTGCACTGCGTAGAAATAACAAAGTATGGGCGGAGAAGCGCGGCACCGTCGCGCCGTGCCATTGAAGATGAAAAAAGCTGCGGAATTGTCGTTCCATGCCGGAGAACCTCAAAGAGGCTATGGCCAGAGCAGGGCCGCAGCGGAGGGTCGTGGCACCATCGCGCCACGACGGAGCAGGAAGAGGCTGTCGGCTTCCGGCCGCCGGTCACGGCGTCGGAGGAGTGGGACTGCGGGGTCCCGCGCCAGCAGCACGGCCGGCCAGCCGGGTCGGCCGACCAAGGAAACTGGGGGTCGTAACCCTTGACCGGACAAAGGAGCCGCCCCCCACGTGGGGGCCGTAGTTTCTCAAATAGGGGAGCAGTGCCCCCCCCCCCTTTCCGCTCGGTCGTTTCCGCCCAGCCACCTGGCCACGTGGCCACGCAAGCGCGCCAGGCTGCGCCGGGCCGCGCCCAGGCTGGGGAGGGCCCCAACATAATGGGCCAGACCCGAACTTGGTTCGGGTCGACCCGATTTGGGCCAACCCAGGGGGTCTCATGTCGGGTCGGTACGGGCCCAAAACCCCCATTTTCGGACCTCTTTCTGTCTTTTGCCCATATCTTGGGCTACGAACCTCCGATCGATGCACCGTCAGCTGCGATGCGATCCTTGGACCGAGGAGGTCATTTTGGAATATTACACTCAAGGTTTCAGACAACGTTTGGTATGGTCGGGTTGGTTCGAACACGAAACCAATCGGGCCCTCGGAGTAGAAACGCTTATAACTTGAGCTCTGGACGTCCGATTGGCATGCCGCCGACTTAGTTGGATTCTTCTTAGTGAGATGGATATTTTGGATTATTCCTCTTGAGGTTTGGACACAGATAGAGTACAGATGGGTTGGTTTTCTCTTAAAACCCAACCGGGCCCCTAGGACGAAAAAGCCAATAACTCTCAGATCGGGCGTCCGATTGACTCGCAATCTGTCACGTTGAGATCGTGTTGACGATATGGAACTTTGGGATACTTTAACTCCGGACTTCATGTCAGCTGATCTATCAGCCCCTCGTCTCATGGAGTGGACCCTCTGGAACGTGCTTGTTGGGTGCGGAAACCCAAAACCTGGCTGCGACTGCGATGATGATGAAGACAGTACGAGAATCCTCCGTGTGTTCAACAGCGACGACTACAACACTCAGAGATCCTCAGTGGATCATTGCCACCGATCCTGTGTTGGTCAGATCATGTGTGGGACAGCGCTCAGCTGTCCTATGTGGGCCAGTGCATACCGATCCTGTGTGGGTGATATCCTGTGTGGGTCATTGCGGGGGTTAGTACCTTTTGATCCTTTGTGGGTCATTGTAGGGGTTAGTACCTATCGATCTTGTGTGGTTCTAACGGCTTAGATGAATCAGTAGCTAAATCTGATCATCTCTATCATCTTACAAAAAAGTATACCTGTGTGAGTTGAGTCTTGACTTTCAATCATTATCTTCGATATGATTGACTTTCTTTCCTATGTGGATTGTGTTGTGTTATCCTTTGTGGACGTGATCGAACATGGGCTCGGATGCTGGAGTCGAACTGGAATTGATGACTTAGGTATATGTATGGGCATATACTAAAGTAGTGTTGGATGTTACTTCGTGACTGTATCTTTCCTTTGTGGATTATCCTCTGTGGATTTTGGGAGACCTTCAGGGTCTCGGGGTCCCTACTGTGTAGTGTATACTCACCCCTACATGGGATATTCCTGCACTACGTTGTTTTGGATACAGACGACAAACAGCGCTGATCGTTGATGAGGCATGCGGAGCAAGTCGGTACCAGGAGGTGGACCACTAGGCTAGACGTAAACATAGCGGACGTCTAGACCCGAGGAGCTGAGGTGGCTATCTGTACCCACCCATCAGGTCGGAGTACAAGTGGATGGCTCGATGTTGCAGCTTTAATTTCTGTTGTTGTACTTTCTTTCCAGTTGTACATTACATTCAGTTTGGGTTTGTATTCTGGCCCATTTACTTTCTGCACTTACTTTTACTCAGTTTACTTTGTGTTTACTTCTACTGGCTTACTCTGTGGTGTTTGTTTACTTTTAAAGGAAATGCCTTCCTTTTTTGTTGGGATATATGCCTTGGTGGTAGTCACCGACCCCTGGCCTATGGGAGGCTGGCTTGGGGTACTCACGACATGGGTCCCGAGGATGGGTCATGACATAAGCATTTAAGTTTTATTTTTCCCTAATTTTGTGTGTTATTTTATTTTATACTCAACAAAACTATATCCTTTAATTACTAAAGTGGGTATAATTAAAATGAGACTGTTGGGTTTCAACTGTTATATGACCATTGGTCAATATGACAGTTGGAAATTATAATATTAACATTGAGTTTTTAATAATATGGTTATCTTGGTTGATTAATATAGAAAGAATACTGAATGGCCTCATCTAGTAAACTCGAGCCATATGAATCCCATCTATCAGAGCTTGGGAAGGAGGGAGCAACATTGGGATTTGCTCTAGACCAAGCCCATGCCTAAATTCAATGTATGAGGTTTGAATGGAATCACCTAAGGAAGAAGATCACGATGATATACATCACCACTCGGGCAATGTTGTCTTAGCCACCCCAAGCTTCTATCACCATATCACACCTTACACTTAGGTCCTAATTTGGTTTTATAATATTCTATGTAACGAGACCTTAGCTTCTTTGTATAATCTTTTTATATACATAAAATTGTAATTTCTTATTATGGAAAAGTTTGTGAATTTCAAATATCCAGATATATATAAGAAGTGTATTATTGATGAATTTAAGAAAAGGGGTATTTTAATATATTTTTGTATTCATTAAATAATAAATAATGTGAAATGATTTTCAAAAAATGTTCTACTACAGTTGTGATCAGTGAGAAATTTAGAGTCTAATAAGATCAACTTGGTTTTTAGTGAATAGTATGGTAGAAATAGTTACATACCCATATGAATAGTAATGAATTGTAATTTTACCAAAAAAATAGAAACCTTACCCATGAATATATAAATACATTTTAGACATCTTAAAAGTCAAAAAAACGATCATAGTTTAAGTTTCAGTATTTTTGCATGGCATTAATATTTTATTTACAATTTTATAACTAATTTATTAATTTAAAATGGAAATTTATTTTCCTAAAATTAAATCATAAATTGTTACATTAGTGTCTTATGGGTATACAATATTTTTATGGGACCTTGATTTCTTTTTTAAGGTGTTACAAAATGAGTTATAGTTTTAAAGTTGTATTTTGGCAATAAATAACAATTTTATTTAAAAATTAAATTAAAAACATTTATATAATTATATTCATAAAATGGACTTAATTTTCTAATTTAGAGAATCAATATTAGGTTAGGGTAAATTTTTGGGATTTTTTTGAAACAGATGAATTATCGATGAATTGTAAAAATGCAGTTTTGAGTTTCGGGTGTCTAATGACATCGTTAATTATGTAATAAAAATTTAAGATTTCTAGTCGACTTATGAATCATCATATATTATATGAGGTGTCCCAAGTGTCCAATACCATGGGAAAATACCATGTACAAGCCCATGGTTTTTCAAATACCACTGATGAGGTGTCCCATGGAAATTATTAATTTATTCACTCAATTTTCCTATAAATACCAAGACATTTCCCTCATTCATTTCATTCCACAATCATCCTCAATTAATATCTGGACGCCTAACCTCCCAAGTAGTTCTCCCATGGTGACCCCAAGCCACCCAGGGTCCCTACCTTTAATCGTTAGAAGTTACTCTTCAAGGTAAGGGATCCTTTCACACTCCTCTTTTAATCCATGACTTCCTTAATGTTTGGTCTTCTTGTCTCCATCTCTTTATGTTGACGGTCTGTTCTTATATGTTCTCCTTACTTTCCATTTCATGTCTTATTGTTGAGATACCCTTTCCACTCTCATAAAAAAATTTCTGAATTTTTAAGTGATGTTGTTAGGCTACAGAATTTCTTGTAAAAGAAATCGCATCTTCCCATTCCTTTCATGTTTCATTTTTTTGTGGTATGTCATTAAAATATACACACCATGTTTTTATACCCATTTTATTCAGTATTTATATTTTAATATTATTTATTTATGAGTGTGTTACCCTTTTACCCTCTCTTTTTATTATTTTCTAAAACAATGATTTATAGCTGTTATGCGGCAGAAAGTTCGTCTAAACATTTCCCTCTCTTTCTCTCAAAAAATTCTCTTATTTTATATATATGAATACCCATACCTATTTTTTTCTATGGGGGGTTCATTGTTATAAAAAAAATTATATTTTACTTTGAAAATTACATTCCTGAAACTCTAACTCCCTTTCCATGGGTTATAAATGACATAATGATCTTCTTTTTAAGTACTTTTTAAAATGTCATGATTTTGAAATGAAAACCATTTATTTTAATCTATGTGGGCTTTTTATGAAATGTTTTTTTATTATATATGTGGCTCACATGAATGTAAAGACATATTAAGGGTGTTCCCTGATTGCGCTACAATGCATTGGGTAAATAATTAATCTTAAGAGATGACACGTTTCACGATACCTTGGTGAATAACCTTGGTACTTTTTATGACACCTAGGGGATAAACCCTGGTGATACGTTCATGAATGTCTAAATGAATTTTTTTTCCACATATTCACATTATTATTCACATTGTTTTTATTATGATATTACTATTCTTCCATTTCTCATTCCTTTATGACTTTCATCATGTTCTTATTAATATTACTCAAGATCACATGTCAAATATATCACTTGTTTTCCTTACTAACACTTCTTCTAACCCTTTTCTTTAATGTATGTGTATAGGATATGAGATGCAGTAATTTTACATAGGATGAACCTATTTTCAATCGTTACTAGTGGTTTAGAAAAATTTTGTATGTTGTTTTCATATATTATGTTCCTAATTTCCAAGACACAAGCCTTTATTGATCCACTACTGGAAAAACAGGTATTTGCGACGGGCTATTTGCGACGGGATCCCGTCGCAAATCGCCCGTTGCGGAAAACGCCGTCGCAACTAAACTTATTTGCGACGGGACCGTCGCTAAAGCCTTTTTTTGCGACGGGCATTCTCCCCGTCGCAAATAGTATTCCGTATTTTTTGTGAAAAACTTTTTAAACAGTTATTGCGACGGGCCCGTCGCAAATACCTTTTGCGACGGCACCCGTCGCAAATTGTTTTTGCGACGGGACCGTCGCAATAACGCTTTTTTTTTTAAATAAAAAAATTAATAATACTAGTATTTGCGACGGGAACCGGGACCCGTCGCAAATACTATTCATAGTAATTGCGACGGGTCCCGTCGCAATTACTCTTTTTAAAAAAAAATAAAAAATTATTAATACTACTAGTATTTGCCACGGGCATAGTATCCCGTCGCAAATACTATAAAAAAAATAAAAAAAATAAATTATTAATAAATTATTTTAATTAATATAATAATAGAATTATAATTTACAAATGAAAATAATAAATTATTTTAATTACTATAATAATAGTAGAATTATAATTCCAAAATAAAAATAATAGAATATTAATAAATAATTTAATTAATATAATAATATTATAATTATAATTCATAAATAAAAAAAATATTAATAAGTTATTTTAATTAATATAAAAATAATAGAATTATTTTACATTCAAATATTAAAATAATTCAAGTATTACAAAAAAATAATTAAATTATAATATTATAAAATTTTAATATATATATATAATTTTAATATATATATAAAATTTAATATTATAAAATATAAATATTATTATTATTCATATTAATATTGTTATTTAAAAATATAATATTATTAATATTTTATAATGAGACAGAAACTACGAATAGAAAAAAAAATATTTTGATTTCACAAATTTTATAACAGAAATACAAACTCTAATCTGTAGGAGGGGGGGAGGGGGGGATCTGCAGATGGTGGTGGAGGAAACTCCATCCCTAAAGCATGAGTGAGTCGGCGCATGTACTCCATCTGCTCCTGATTCTGCTGCTGCCACCGACTCGTCTGCTCCTCGTACAACTGCTGCTGGCGTCGACGCTCCTCCTCATGCTGCTGACGTATCTGCTCCTGCTCCTGTCGGAGACTCTCTATCTGTGCAGTCTGAGATCGCAACTGCTCCTCATACTGTGTAGAAGAAGATGCACGAGCTCCCCTCGAGCTGGACGCCGACATCGCAGCACTGCCATAATAATCTCCGGGAGTCAGTCGAGAGCTGATACCAACTACCCGGCCCTTCTCGAAGGCATACTGGGTGGCCTGCATCCATGCCGCCTCATCAAACTGACGGGCAGTGGTCTGATCTGATGACTCGGCCTGACTCTCAGGCCGGGCCTGTGCCGCTGCGGCCTCATATGACTCCTATAGTTGCAATTTAAAATTAAAATTGTGAATATATTATATGCAGTTAATTTTTAAACTTGAAAACAAATAATACTGACCACGATGTGATGCTGACGATCACCTCTGAGCTCCCCAGTAGCAGGATCACTATACATCCTCCGATATACGTCGTACTCTGTAATATCGGGGTGCTCGACAGCCTATAAGAATAAAAAATAAACTGTTAATATTTATAGTTATATAAAATATTTATAAATAATGTACGTACCAGATGCTGTCTATGAGTACTGAAAGAACGACTCCCAGCTCGATGAGTCACCTCCTGCCTCCCCCGATTCTGCCTCCCCACCGATGATCTCCTCTGAAAGGCACCACTCAACCAGTGCGCACATAATCCATCCCATACATGGGATGAAATGTACTCTGGTCGGTGTGCTCTACATGACTCCTCAAAATCTGACACTCCTGCTTTCTTCATCGCAGCTTTTCTTAAATTGTGCAAAAACTGACGAAGGCGATCACGCATGGCCACCTCCCATGCCTCGTGGATGGCGTCACGCATGGTATCCTCGATCGGATACCATAAACCCAACAAATAATTCAAAATATCAAGTTAGAAATGAAATAATTTTCAAAATAAAAATTATTTATTTACGTACGTACCAACCAATGGCCGAACATGGCCTGCTGCACATCAATGGGAATCTGCTCCCATGTGGTCCACGGCTGAGAGAAATAGTTGCGCAAAATAGCGCTGCCCTGTCCGACTGCTATATGCGAAAAACTGAAAAAATAATAAACATTTATTATGTGAATAGATTAATGAAATCTTAGTCAAATTCACAGGTTATTACACAGGTTATCACACCTCCGGGTGCGCGGATCAAACCCAAGACGTGGACGTCGCTCGGGGACGGGGTCAAGAATCATCAATCGTGCAAGACCGCGCCCCCTCCGCGTACTCCCTGGAGCGCCTGCAGGCTGAGGGTCATCTGCCAGCAACTCATCCGCATCGAAAGGCAGGTCAGCCTCCGCCAACTCACGAAATGTGGCCTCGTCCATCTGAAACAGAAAATGTTAATATTAGCAAATAATTGATAATTACTATTATATATACATATATATACATATTATGATTGTATATAAATACCATGGAATTCTATAAGTGTTCATCTTCATCATCATCTTCATATATGTCAATGTCATCTTCATATTCCTCCTCAACATCATCGATATCCATTCGAGTTGCAGTTGCTTCATCTCTTACCATTTCAAATTCATGTGTGACATCATTAACATCATCGTCATCACCGACTCTTAAATGTGGGGGTGTCGTCATCGATACTCATATCTCTTTGTAAAAAAGATTGATTTTGAGTACTCTCTTGAAAAACTTCAATTCTTTGCACATCAGTGAAAGCGCATTCACTTTGACTAAACTGATTGTCTCGAATTTTGATTTTTATTACACTCCACCAATCAGTCAAGTCTCTTGATGTTGCACAGTACTTTGCATAATAAACTTGATATGCCTGTTGAGCCAATAAGAATGGTTCATTTACTGCGAGAACACTTTTACATTTAATATCGATGATTCCATGAGTCGGATGAACACGCACGCCTCTCTCTGTATCCAACCACCGACATTTGAACATGGTTATGTAATGTTGTCCAAGATAACAGAGTTCAATGATTTCATCAAGTATGCCATAAAAGTCAACTTCATTTTCTCGATGATGAGATCCTCTCAAGCTAACTCCACTATTCATTGTTTTTTTCGATTCCCCATATGCATGCGTGTGTAATCGAAATCCATTCACCACATATGCATTATAAGTTTTAACAAGTTTGGAAGGTGGGTTACTCAATACACAGAGCCGTTTGTCAATTTTATCAGCATGTAGAGACACCTGAAGATTTGTGAAATAATTATAAATATAGTAAACTATACATTGAATGAGTTGCTAAATGATAAAGAATTTATGTTACCAGTTTTTGAAACCACTGAGAGAAATTTTTCAGTCGCCGTTCTTCGAGAGCAGCTGCTGTAATTTGTGGAATTTGTTTCTTGATATGATTATCATACAACCTATAAAAACCAAAGTTATTTACTGTAACATAAATGATAGAATAAGTGATATAAACACTTACAGTACAACTGATGTCATCTCTTCACAGTTGAGCAGAACATACGTATGAGCTCTATGATGTTCATCATCTGAAAGCCAGCGTTCAGAAACTCCACCAAAACCAAGCTCTGACTGGTTGAAAACAGATAATTGATTGTCGATTTCATCAATATTCCTCTCATTTCGTCCCATTCGGTTGTGTTTTGAAGGATACTCAGATTCAAAATAATGGGAGCAGAAAAAAGATATTTCCTCTTGTAAATAAGCTTCTGCAATAGATCCTTCAACAGATGCTTCGTTGCGTACTTTTCTTTTCAATTTTTGCATGCATCTTTCAAATGGGTACATCCATCGAAACTGTACCGGACCTCCACATTTGGCTTCATATGGCAAATGTAACATCAAATGTTCCATTGAGTCGAAGAAAGACGGCGGAAATATTTTTTCCAGTTTACATATAATTACAACAACATCTTTTTCAAGTTTGCCTAGAGCATCATAATCTGCCGTAGCCGCACAAATTTCCCGAAAAAAATGAGACATGTCTGTTATGGAATCCCAAATCACAGAATTCAACAGACCTCTTAATCCAATGGGTAGAAGTCTCTCCATTATAACATGACAATCATGACTTTTCAATCCAGTAATATGACCATTCTTTACACATCTACCCAAATTGGAAGCACAGCCATCTAGAAGTCTCAAATCTGCAATCCACTGACAAAATAATAAACGGTTTTCTTTAGACAGTGTATAAGCTGCTTTTGGTTTCAGTAACCTTTCTGTTCTGACATTCTCAAATAGTTCCAATTCTGGACGCCTGCAAATTTGGGCAAGATCTAAACGTGCATTTACATTGTCTTTGCTCTTTCCTGGCGTATCCAAAACTGTATGAAACAAATTATCAAAACAGTTCTTCTCAATATGCATGACATCTAACATGTGTCGGACCAACAAATCAGACCAATATGGCAAATCCCAAAATATGCTACGTTTAATCCAATTGTGTTCTTTCCCAAAACCATAAATTTTATGTTGGTTTATTGTGGGACCAAAAGTGATGGGAGGTAATGAAAATACAACCGATTTTAACTCCGAACCTGATAGCATTTTTGGAGGTCCATCCCTTTCAGCTGTTCCTTTTCTGAAATGAGATCTGTTTCTGCGAAAAGGATGATCAGCTGGAAGAAATCTGCGATGACAGTCAAAATAACAAGGTTTCTTTCCATGAATGAGCATAAATGTTTTGTTCTCTCCCATACAGTAAGGACATGATTTCTGACCATGTGTACTCCAGCCAGATAACATCCCATAAGCCGGGAAGTCACTTATTGTCCACATCAATGCTGCTCTCAGTATGAAATTCTGTTTCGTTGCAATATCATATGTACTGACACCAGTACTCCACAATAAATTTAATTCATCAATCAATGGCTTCAAATAAACATCAATATTTTTTTTCGGATGTCCTGGAATTAGTAAAGTCAAAAAGATATATGGCTCCTTCATCAACATCCATGGAGGTAAATTATACGGAGTTAAAAAAACAGGCCAACATGAATATTGACTACCATAAGATCTAAACGGACAGAAACCATCAGTGGAAAGGCCCAGTCGAACATTTCTAGCTTCTAAAGAAAATGATGGATGCACTCTATCAAAATGTTTCCATGAATCACCATCGGCTGGATGATTCAAGCTTTTATCGGTTGAAATATTCTCTTTATGCCATGACATCATTGTCGCTGTATTCATAGACATGAATAAACGCTGAAGTCTGGATTTAAGCAGAAAATATCTCAACTGTTTTACAGGAATCAAACCAGACTTCCCGTGTTGTCCTTCTTTATATCTCCGTTGCCCACATGTGGGACAACTATCCAACGACTCATTTTCCCCTGAATATAAAATGTAGTCATTTGAACATGCATGAATCTTCTGACAAGTAAGTCCCAAATTTCGAACCAACCTCTTACTTTCATAGTAATTTGCAGGTAAAACATTTCCTTCGGGTAACAGTGTTTTCAGCAAAGAAAATATCTGGTCAAAACATGTGTTTGACATTCCGTTATCTGATTTGATAGCCATAAATTTTGCAACTGCTTCTAATTTGCTCATCTTGCAGCCAGGATATAATGCATCCTCAGCAGACTTCAACAACTCATAAAATTCAGACGGTCCCAACTCAGGATTTGAAGCTATATCAGCCGGAGTTTCTGTATGTTGAACAGATGAACCTGCAACATCATGTACTAAATCTTGAAACTGGGATGGATCCGGAATCAAGTTGGTATCATATGCTCTGGAACTGCGTTCACCGTGTTGATACCAAAAAACATAATCTGCTTGAAAACCAAAACGCAAGAGATGTTCCCCCACTTTGTCAAACGTGTCAAACGTTCTCAATGCACATTTTCTACAAGGGCATTTTATCTTTCCTTCTGAAACAAATTCTGAATTTGATGCCGCAAATGATAAAAAAATCTCCACACCCTCTATATATACTGGATTTAAACCAGAACCATTTGGATTTCTATGTTGATTTATCCATATGCGGTCATCTAATAATGACTGTTGACGACCTCGTTGTTCCATATTTTTCTATAAAATATAAAAGCATTACTGGTTTTGAATAATTTGTTAGAAAAAACACTCAAGCAAGGATTACTAATTATTACAATTTATTACTAATTATTACAATTTATTGCTAATTATTACTATTTATTACTAATTTAGCAATACTTAGCAATACTTAGCAATACTTAGCAAAAGGAAAACTGCTTGAATAATGAAAGGAAATTTGATAATCATCGTTGTGGAGATGGTTATAAATTTTCCCTTCATTATCCAAGCAGATTTCGTTTACTAATTATTAGTAATAAAAAAAATATTATCAATATTTACGAAAAAAACAATATTAATATTATTAAAATAATAAAAAAAATTTAAAAATATTAAAATTATCAATATTCAGAACAAACTTTGTTCTATTATTAACATGTTCAAATCTTAAAGGGTTGTCAATTGTCAGGTCATGCGCAATAAAAAGTTTGTGTCAGCCATGTCTAATGTAAACTCTATAATTGTCCTTGCATGGTTGATCACTTCGCAAGTAATGTTGCAATCAGACAAACCAAGTCATTCCCTTCTTAACTATAAGAATTATCTCACATGAACCTTTACATAGATCATTCTTCCTTAAAAATTTGAGGGGATATCATTATTTTTCCCTTAAATTTTCAAGGAAGAATGGTCTATGTAAAGGTTCATGTGAGATGATTCTTATAGATAAGAAGGGAATGACTTGGTTTGTCTGATTGCAACATTACTTTTGAGGTGATCGACCATGCAAGGACAATTATAGAGTTTACATTGGACATGGCTGACAGAAACTTTTTATTGCGCATGACCTGATAATTAGCGACCCTTTAAGATTTGAACATGTTAAGAATAGAGCAAAATCTGTTGTAAATATTGATAATTTTAAGATTCGTGAGTATTCGTGATTATTCGTGAGTATTCGTGATTATTCGTGAGTATTCGTGAGTATTCGTGAGTATTCGTGAGTATTCCTGAGTATTCCTGAGTAATCCTAATTATTACTAATTATTCCTAATTATTTGCAATTATTGGTAATTATTGGCAATTATTGGTCATTATTACTAATTATTACTAATTATTGGTAATTATTACTAATTATTGGTAATTATTACTAATAATTCCTAATTAATCCTAATTATTCCTAATTAATCCTAATTAATCCTACTTATTCCTAATTATTCCTAATTATTACTAATTATTACTAATTATTGTTAATTATTGCTAATTATTGCTAATTATTTCTAATTATTGCTAATTATTTCTAATTATTGCTAATTATTTCTAATTATTGCTAATTATTTCTAATTATTGCTAATTATTTCTAATTATTCGTAATTATTGCTAATTATTGGTAATTATTTCTAATTATTCGTAATTATTGCTAATTATTGGTAATTAATACTAATTATTGGTAATTATTGCTAATTATTGGTAATTAATACTAATTATTGGTAATTAATACTAATTATTGGTAATTAATACTAATTATTGGTAATTATTACTAATTATTGGTAATTATTACTAATTATTCGTAATTAATACTAATTATTCCTAATTAATACTAATTATTCCTAATTATTGTTAATTATTCCTAATTATTACTAATTATTGTTAATTATTCCTAATTATTACTAATTATTGTTAATTATTCCTAATTATTACTAATTATTGGTAATTAATACTAATTATTGGTAATTAATACTAATTATTGGTAATTAATACTAATTATTGGTAATTAATACTAATTATTCCTAATTAATACTAATTATTGGTAATTATTACTAATTATTCCTAATTAATACTAATTATTCCTAATTATTCCTAATTATTGTTAATTATTCCTAATTATTACTAATTATTGTTAATTATTCCTAATTATTACTAATTATTGTTAATTATTCCTAATTATTACTAATTATTGTTAATTATTCCTAATTATTGGTAATTAATACTAATTATTGGTAATTAATACTAATTATTCCTAATTAATACTAATTATTCCTAATTAATACTAATTATTGGTAATTATTACTAATTATTCCTAATTATTACTAATTATTGTTAATTATTCCTAATTATTACTAATTATTGTTAATTATTCCTAATTAATACTAATTATTGGTAATTAATACTAATTATTGGTAATTAATACTAATTATTGGTAATTAATACTAATTATTGGTAATTAATACTAATTATTGGTAATTAATACTAATTATTTCTAATTAATACTAATTATTTGTAATTAATACTAATTATTCCTAATTAATACTAATTATTTGTAATTAATACTAATTATTCCTAATTAATACTAATTATTGGTAATTATTACTAATTATTCCTAATTAATACTAATTATTCCTAATTATTCCTAATTATTACTAATTATTGTTAATTATTCCTAATTATTGTTAATTATTCCTAATTATTACTAATTATTGTTAATTATTCCTAATTATTACGAATTATTGGTAATTAATACTAATTATTGGTAATTAATACTAATTATTGGTAATTAATACTAATTATAGGTAATTAATACTAATTATTGTTAATTATTGGTAATTATTAATAATTATTCTTAATTATTGATAATTATTAGTAATTAAATGAATAATTATCAATAATTAGAAATAATTACCAATAATTACAAATAATAACATTATTAATATATTTTATTATTAATATTAAAATAATAGAATTTTCTAATTTATATACAGTTCTTTTTTCATCTGTGCGTTTTCTATCTCCACATACAAATAATACATGTGAAGACAGCAAACACACAGATGAAAAAAGAACTGTATATATATAAAAAATTATATTATTTTAATATTAATAATAAAATAAACTAATAATGTAATAATGTTCTTATTCTTAATTATTGGTATTTATTACTAGTTATTAATATTTATTCTTAATTACTAAAAATTATTACTAATTATTCCTAATTACCATATAAACAATACTTATAATTTAAATTTATTAAGTAATAAAACAATGTAAACATAATTAAATTACAACTAATTAATAATAATAGAAACTAATAAGAAATTAAAAATAAATAAAAAATTAAAATGAAGATAAATACCTTGAAAATTGATCTGTTCTGATCGTTCTTCAAAACTTTAATATCAACTCCAGAGAAAAAACTTAAACTGGAGAAAAACTCAACTCTAGAAATATAATTCTGAGAGAGAGAGAAGATAAGGAATGAGAATGAAATGTAAAAAACGGATGGGGGTATTTATAGGTTAGATTAGTTGCGACGGGCCCATTTGCGACGGGATTCCCGTCGCAAATACCTTAGCCAACATTTATTACGGTCAACCGGTAAATAGTTATTTGCGACGGGACCCGTCGCAAATAATCCCTGCCGACATAGTATTTGCGACGGGGGAATATTCCCGTCGCAAATACCTTTTACCGCCGCCGGTTATTTGCGACGGGAATATTTCCCCGTCGCAAATAAGTTTCCCGCGATTTGGCGCGCATCGCGGGAAAACTATTTGCGACGGGGAAAGCAATCCCGTCGCAAAAGCCTCCTTATTTGCGACGGGGAAATACCCCCGTCGCAAATAAGTTTTTAACATGACGGGAGGGGCCTGGACCACATGAACATGGTCGACCCTCCTCGCCCGTTGATTGTTTGATTTTTTTGCGGCACGAGCAAGGCAGCGTGGTGCCGTTTCACCGCACAGAAATAAAAAAGTATGGGCGGAGAAGTGCGGCGCCGTCGCGCCGCGTCAGAGAACCTCAAAGAGGGCGCTGTCAGAGTAGGGCCACGGCCGAGGGTTTCGGCGCCATCATGCCACACCGGTCAGACCATGGTCACGGCCTTCGGCCGCGACAGAGCAAGAAGCGGCGACCGGCTTCCGGCTGCCGGCTCCAGTGTCAGAAGGGCAGGACCGTGGGTTCCCGCAGCAGTAGCACGGCCGGCCGGTCGGGCTGGCCAATCGAGGAAACCGGGGGTCGTAAGACCCGGACGGATGAAGGAGCGGCCCCCCACGTGGGGGCCGCGGTTTTTCAAATAGGGGGCAGCGCCCCCCCCCCCCCCCCCTTCTGCTTGGCCGTTTCGGCCGAGCCGTCTGGCCGTGCGGCCATGCGAGCGCGCTAGGCTGGTCCAAGCCCACCAGGCCGGGCCGCGCCCAAATGGGCCGGACCCGGTCCGGGTCGCCCGGTTCGGGCCGACCTAGGGGACTAGGGATGGGTAGGTCCAGGCCAAAAACCCCCATTTTTGGAACCCTTTATGTCTTTTGCCCATATCATAGGCTACAGACCTCCAATCGACGCACCGTCAGCTGTGATGAGATCCTTGGATCGAGGCGGTTGATTCGGTATATTACACTCAAGGTTTCAAAGAACTTTGGGTATGGCTGGGTTGGTTCAAACATGAAACCAACCGGGCCCTCGGAGCACAAACACTTATAACTTGAGCTCCGTACGTCCGATTCCCATGTCTTCGACTTTGTTGGATTCCTCTTAGTAATACAGACCTTTTGGATTACTCCGCTCGACGTTTGGATGCAGATAGAGTACGGCCGGGATGGTTTTGACTTAAAAACCAACCGGATCCCTAGGACGAAAAAGCCAATAACTCTCAGACTAGGCGTCCGATTGACGTGCAATCTGTCACGTTGAGTTCCCGTTGACGATACGGAACTTTGGGATACATCAACTCCAGACTTCGTGTCAGTTGATGTATCATACCCTTAGCTCATAGAGCGGACCCTCCCGAACGATCTTGCTATGTGCGGAAACCCTAGAGTTGGCTGTGACTGTGATGACGATGAAGACAGTACGGGAATCCTTCGTGGGTTCGACAGTGACAACTACAACTCTCAACGATCCTCAATGGATCAGTGCTACCGATCCTGTGTGGGTCAGATCCTATGTGAGTAAGCGCTCATCGGTCCTGTGTGGGCCCGCGCATACCAATCCATTGTGGGATAGATCCTGTGTGGGTCATTGCAGGGGTTAGTACCTATCGATCCTTTGTGGGTCATTGCGGGGGTTAGTACTATCGATCCTATGTGGGTCTGATGGCATAGATGAAACAGTAGCTACATCTGATCATCTCTATCATCTTATGAAGAAGTATACCTGTGTGAGCTGATTCATTACTTTCAATCATTATCTTCGATATGATTGACTTTCATTCCTATGTGGATTCTGTTGTGTTATCATGTGTGGACGTGATCGAACTTGGGCTCGGACACTGGAGCCGAACTGGAATTGATGACTTATGTATATGTATGGGCATATACCTAAGTAGTGTTGGATGTTACTTCGTGATTGTATCTTTCCTTTTTGGATTATCCTTTTTGGATTTTGGGAGACCTTCAGGGTCTCGGGGTCCCTACTGATTAGCGTATACTCACCACTGCACGGGCTATGCCCGCACTACGTTGTGTTGGATGCTGACGACGAACAGCGGTGATCGTGGTTGAGGCTTGCGGAGCAAGTCGGTACCTGGAGGTGGACCACTGGGTAGGACGTACATGGAGAGGACGGCTAGACCTGAGGAGGTAAGGTGGCTATCTGTACCCACCCTTCAGGTGGAAGTACCAGTGGATGGCTCGACATTGTTACTTTACTTTTAGTTCGTATACTTTCTTTCCAGTTGTACTTTACATTCAGTTTGGGTTTGTATTCTGTCCCATTTACTTTCCTCACTTACTTGTACTCAGTTTACTTAGTGTTTACTTCTACTGGATTACTCTGTGGTGTTTGTTTACTTTTAAAGGCAATGACTTTCCTTTTGGTTGGGATATACTCCTTAGTGCTAGTCGCCGGCCCCTGGCCAATGGGAGGCGGGCATGGGGTATTCACGGCACAGGTTCCGATGATGGGTCGTGAAAAATTGGTATCAAAGGAGTTAGGTTCTACCACAGAACTCTGGACTCTGATATTTTTCTATGTGAAGCAACAGTGTAAAGAGTATTGAGTGTAGATATCAGTCCAGGGAGTCCAGTGTTGGTGCGGCGGCCGATGTATCCATAACCAGGACCCCGACTTCTTATTTCCGACATAGTGCACGAAAACATTGATTGCATGTGTGTTTCATATTTTCTTTGTGATAACATGGTGTCAGCTCACCAGGTATACTGTATTAACTGTGGCGCACCGGTTTCTTTTCAGGATGGCCCCATGATGGCAGCCATCTAGGGTTTCGAGTTTTGTACGTGACGACAGTCCACAGAGCGACGAGGACTCGGTGCTGGGCCTGATTACTGCAGAGGAACCGGCGGTACCACTACCCACCGAGGAACCAATGCCACCAGCCCCAGTCGCAGAGGGTGCACGTCGCCTTAGTGCAATGTAGGAGTTGTAGTGCTAGAGACTGACCAGGTTCTACGGGGAGACAAACCATCAGGTAGTCGAGAAGTGGCTGGAGGCAGTTTTACAAGTTTTCTGATTGGTAGGGACACCTGCAGACCTCATGGTGATCTTTGCAGCGAGTCTACTGCACGCGGCACCAGGGAGATGCTGGAGCATGATTCTCCAGGTGCATGATGAGGCATCTCTTCTCTGGATGGACTTTGAGAGATTCTTTTGCTCGGAGTTCGTACCAGCCACCCTTTGTGCGATGCACATCTATGAGATACTACAGCTGCGGTAGGGCAGTATGACAGTCGCCCAGTACTCGGTGAGATTTACAGACCTCTCGCGTTATTCGACGGACATGGTACAGGGCCCAATCTTCTGGGCTCGGACCATCGAGTAGGGATTGAGACATGAGATCAGAGCATCGCTGATCTCCCTCAGCATTCCGACACGGGAAGGGGTAATGGATCGAGCCCTTCTCATTGAGAGATTTCATGCTGAGCCTACACGAGCAACGAGATCTACCGCAGGGCGGCACGTAGCAGTGTCTTCTGCAGACGGAAGTAGATAGATGTCACAGAGGTCCAAGAGGACCAGGCCATCAGGTGGACCACTATAGGATACTGGCTCAGAGGTATGGGGCACACGCAACAGAACCACTCTTAAGAGTGGAATATAGTGCTATGCATGCGGCGGGTAGGGCCACTTGGCTAGTGACTGCCCGCCCCGCCATGCAGAGGGAAAGCAGATGGTTGAAGAACCATCCAGGTAGAGGCAGAGGTTCGACCATGGTGGTCCGCAGGGACTAGGTGGACGAGGTCGAGGAGCTGGTCGAGCTGCAGGTGGTGGATCATGTTTTGAGGCTCTACCACCACCACCACCAGAAGGACCACCCCGACCACAAGTGAGAGCACAACTTTAGTCAGCTCAAGCTTACGATCATGGAGCTCCGGAAGTGGGTGGACAAGTGTGGGACTAGCTCCAGGTATGGATTCCTTTTCCCATTATTCCTCTATCTTTGTTTTTTGTGTTTCTTTGTGTCCTTTTTCTTTGATTTGCTGTAATAAAAGACTCATGAAATAGTGAAGTTTTCTTTATTGTCGTTTGTATGTTACTACTAAGAGGTTCTAGTTTAAACTGTTTACTTGACCCTCAAAAATGAGATTCCTACTAGAGGAGACCTAGTGACCACACACTGATGCCGACAGTTTGACTCAACCCTTGGAGGCGAGTGTAACGGTTGGATCTTTTGGTAGTAGCGTCAAGGCCTTACGACGTCATCCATGACATGAATTAACTGACCATGACGGGATTGACTGTATTAGATAAGGAACGTGGTTTATCCAGGGGATGAGACAGGATTTCTCTTTTCGGCAAAGGAGATATCATTGCAGCTTTGCAGAACGTTAAGGAAGAAGGGGAAACCCTTCATGTGGTCGGACAGATGTCAACAGAGCTTCCCGAAGCAGAGACAGAGATTGATCATCACACCTATCTTAAGGATACCGAAGGGGGGAGTAGGGTACGTAGTCTACTGAGATGCATCATGTACCGGACTCGGATTTGTCCTGATGTAAGAGCGGGCCGTGATTGCCTTTGGATCACGTCAGTTGAGGCAGTATGAGTAGAACTACACTACCCATGACCTAGATTTAGCAGCAGTGGTCTTCGCTATGAAGATGTGGAAACACTATCTGATGGGTGAGCGCTTTACAGTCTACTATGACCACAAGAGTCTCAGGTACACCTTCTCACAGAAGGACCTAAATCTGATATAGTGGCGATGGCTCGAGTTCCTCCAAGACTATGACTTTGAGATAGTCAATACTCCTGGAAAGGGGAATGTAGTAGCTGATGATCTCAGCAGGAGGATGGGAATTCAGCTACTCGGGGAGGCGAAGAAGCAGCTAGCCACATTGAAGATATCCTTCGTAGATAGAGATGGTGTAGCATTTCTTCAGTCACTCACAGACACTCATCCACTTATTTCGCGGGTCAGATAGGCACAGCATGGGGACGCTGACTGTGAGACACGGCGTGCACAGATATCCTCAGGATAAGAACCTGATGGATTCTATGTAGGATGAGAGAACATTGTCTTATTCAGAGGATGTACCATGGTACCAGTTGATTTACAGGAGGAGGTGTTGAGAGAGCTTCACACTTCCCCTTTTAGTGGTACATCCAGGAGTGGGGATGATGTACCAAGATCTCAGACGACAGCACTGGTGGCCAGGTATGAAAAAGGTTGTGGCAGAGTTTGTTTCTCGATGCCTCACCTGCCAGCAGGTGAAGGCAGAGCACCAGGTACCAGCAGGCTTGGTATAACCTTTGTAGGTCTCAGAGTAGAAGTGGGATAGTATATCAATGGATTTCGTGACTGGATTTCCACGTACTTCCAGAGGTCACGACTCCATTTGGGTGAATGTAGACCGACTCACTATGTCGGCCTACTTCTTACCCATCAGAGAGCAGGGCTCTATGGAGAGCATGGGATGCCTCTACGTTCAAGATATTGTACGGCTTCATGGTGTGCCATCATCTATCATCTCCGATCAAGATGCTCGCTTTACTTCCCGGTTTTGGAAGGGGTTGTAGGAGGCATTCGAGATGCATCTACGTCTGAGCACCACCTTTCAACCTCAGACAGATGGTCAGATGGAGATGACTATTCAGACTCTCGAGGACATGCTCCGTGCATGTGTCCTCGACATTGGTCATAGCTGGATGGATCACCTACCCTTTCTGGAGTTTTCATACAACAACAACTACCACACCACCATCAGGATGGCACCATACGAGCCATTGTATGGCCGACCTTGCAGATCACCGCTGTGCTAGATGGACCCTGGAGAGTCAGCACTTGTGGGACCAGAAACGGTCCAGGCCACAATAGAGAAGATCCAGGTCATCCAGGAGCTAATGAAGATAGCTCAGAGCCGGCAGAAGTCTTATGCTGATAGGAGGTGGAGGCCACTAGAGTTCGAGGATGGAGACCACGTACTCTTGTGGGTATCACCTTGACATGGATTACGGAGATTTGGCCGAGGCAGCAAGTTGTCTCTGCACTTCATCGGACCATTCTAGGTCCTCAACAGGATTGGTGAGGTGGTTTATCACCTGGCTATACCACCTCAGTTACACCGGGTGCATGACATCTTCCACGTATCTCAGCTGAGAAGATATGTGCATGATCGGACGCATATCATTGACCACGGGAATCTGGACATAGATGATGGGGAGACTTTTACGGCGGTTCTAGTGTAGATCGATGATCGATAGGAGCGGGTCCTACATGGATGGTTGATTCCTCTAGTGCGCATCAGGTGGTAGCACGGGAACCTCCAGGAGATAACATGGGAGCTGGAGGCTCAAATGCCAGCACAGTACCCACATTTGTTTTCCTGGTTTATGATGTATCTTTACGGAGGCGTAAAAGCCCTGAGGTAGGACTAATGTAAAGACCCGTAAAATTCAAGGGAAATTTGTTTTCATAATTTTATTTGAAATTTCACAAGAATGCAGTTTCTAACAGTACCTGATTCTGGTGCCCGGTGAGCCCGGAATATTTTTTCTGAAGTTTATCTTGAGTACGTTCAGTGAACGAACGAGCGGGATTTCCTAACATTTGAAATGGTGCTCGGAATCGAAATCAGAGGGCACCGATGAAACCGCAGCGCCAGTAATTGCTTAGGAACACCTTTTCTGGAGTTGTGTTTTCTCAGGTGTGGTTATTAAAATTTGGTTTAAGTAAAGAATAATAATAAAAAGGGTGCAACCTTTTTATTTTTATTCTTAGTAGTGTTAACCTAAGTTAAGTGGTTGGAGTGGGACCCACATCCTAACTACTTCTATAGGTAGGATATTAGTGGGGTGGGGCCCACACGAGCTCCGCCCATTCATATTACTTAACCCCTATTAATTTTGTAACTCAACCCCCCCACCAATTAAATGAAATTCAACTCTTAATGAATTAATTGTTTCGATTATTCTTTATAATTAATTCTTGGATTCATTTTGAAATTTGAAATGAATTGTTGGCTTCTGTGTGTATTAAATAAGACAAAGTCTTATTTCGTGGGAGGTTAGTTCGTTGTGAGAGAGGATTTGGAGAGGAAAGCTTTAAGTTCTGAAGAACGTTCTTCCCCCATGAAGAACACGAATAACGCACCGTCACCGAAGAAGAACGTTGAGCCTTCGATGAAGAACTCCATCACCAGAAAGGGGAGTTTGTCATACCGTCTTCTTCCCTCTCCGTAGCCGGTGAGAGACGCCATCCTCAGAGATCGACGACGTGATGCCAACGAATCTTTCCTCTGTGACACCGACAATCCTCTTTCCGCGACGTCATCTTCAAGACGTCCTTTCCCCGTGACAAATCAAGAACGCTTGAGGTAGGGGTTTGATTTTATGCCGTAAATAATTTTTCATTCATCGATAATCTTTTAGCCACATGATATCGATTAACATGAGGGTTTCAGACCACACGAACATGGCTGAACCTCCTCCCCCCTTGATTGTTTGATTTGTTTGCAGCATGATCAAGGCAGCGTGGTGCTGTTGCACTGCGCCGGGCCGGGCCGCGCCCAGGCTGGGGAGGGCCCCAACATAATGGGCCAGACCCGAACTTGGTTTGGGTCGACCCGATTTGGGCCAACCCAGGGGGTCTCATGTCGGGTCGGTACGGGCCCAAAACCCCCATTTTCGGACCTCTTTCTGTCTTTTGCCCATATCTTGGGCTACGAACCTCCGATCGACGCACCGTCAGCTGCGATGCGATCCTTGGACCGAGGAGGTCATTTTGGAATATTACACTCAAGGTTTCAGACAACTTTTGGTATGGTCGGGTTGGTTCGAACACGAAACCAATCGGGCCCTCGGAGTAGAAACGCTTATAACATGAGCTCTGGACGTCCGATTGGCATGCCGCCGACTTAGTTGGATTCTTCTTAGTGAGATGGATATTTTGGATTATTCCTCTTGAGGTTTGGACATAGATAGAGTACAGATGGGTTGGTTTTCTCTTAAAAACCAACCGGGCCCCTAGGACGAAAAAGCCAATAACTCTCAGATCGGGCGTCCGATTGACTCGCAATCTGTCACGTTGAGATCGTGTTGACGATATGGAACTTTGGGATACTTTAACTCCGGACTTCATGTCAGCTGATCTATCAGCCCCTCGTCTCATGGAGTGGACCCTCTGGAACGTGCTTGTTGGGTGCGGAAACCCAAAACCTGGCTGCGACTGCGATGATGATGAAGACAGTACGAGAATCCTCCGTGTGTTCAACAGCGACGACTACAACACTCAGAGATCCTCAGTGGATCATTGCCACCGATCCTGTGTTGGTCAGATCATGTGTGGGATAGCGCTCAGCTGTCCTATGTGGGCCAGTGCATACCGATCCTGTGTGGGTGATATCCTGTGTGGGTCATTGCGGGGGTTAGTACCTTTTGATCCTTTGTGGGTCATTGTAGGGGTTAGTACCTATCGATCTTGTGTGGTTCTAACGGCTTAGATGAATCAGTAGCTAAATCTGATCATCTCTATCATCTTACAAAAAAGTATACCTGTGTGAGTTGAGTCTTGACTTTCAATCATTATCTTCGATATGATTGACTTTCTTTCCTATGTGGATTGTGTTGTGTTATCCTTTGTGGACGTGATCGAACATGGGCTCGGATGCTGGAGTCGAACTGGAATTGATGACTTAGGTATATGTATGGGAATATACTAAAGTAGTGTTGGATGTTACTTCGTGACTGTATCTTTCCTTTGTGGATTATCCTCTGTGGATTTTGGGAGACCTTCAGGGTCTCGGGGTCCCTACTGTGTAGTGTATACTCACCCCTACATGGGATATTCCTGCACTACGTTGTTTTGGATACAGACGACAAACAGCGCTGATCGTTGATGAGGCATGCGGAGCAAGTCGGTACCAGGAGGTGGACCACTAGGCTAGACGTAAACATAGCGGACGTCTAGACCCGAGGAGCTGAGGTGGCTATCTGTACCCACCCATCAGGTCGGAGTACAAGTGGATGGCTCGATGTTGCAGCTTTAATTTCTGTTGTTGTACTTTCTTTCCAGTTGTACATTACGTTCAGTTTGGGTTTGTATTCTGGCCCATTTACTTTCTGCACTTACTTTTACTCAGTTTACTTTGTGTTTACTTCTACTGGCTTACTCTGTGGTGTTTGTTTACTTTTAAAGGAAATGTCTTCCTTTTTTGTTGGGATATACGCCTTAGTGGTAGTCACCGACCCCTGGCCTATGGGAGGCTGGCTTGGGGTACTCACGACATGGGTCCCGAGGATGGGTCATGACATGAGCATTTAAATTTTATTTTTCCCTAATTTTTTGTGTTATTTTATTTTATACTCAACAAAACTATATCCTTTAATTACTAAAGTGGGTATAATTAAAATGACACTGTTGGGTTTCAACTGTTATATGACCATTGGTCAATATGACAGTTGGAAATTATAATATTAACATTGAGTTTTTAATAATATGGTTATCTTGGTTGATTAATATACAAAGAATACTGAATGGCCTCATCTAGTAAACTCGAGCCATATGAATCCCATCTATCAGAGCTTGGGAAGGAGGGAGAAACATTGGGATTTGCTCTAGACCAAGCCCATGCCTAAATTCAATGTATGAGGTTTGAATGGAATCACCTAAGGAAGAAGATCACGATGATATACATCACCACTCGGGCAATGTTGTCTTAGCCACCCCAAGCTTCTATCACCATATCACACCTTACACTTAGGTCCTAATTTGGTTTTATAATATTCTATGTAACGAGACCTTAGCTTCTTTGTATAATCTTTTTATATACATAAAATTGTAATTTCTTATTATGGAAAAGTTTGTGAATTTCAAATATCCAGATATATATAAGAAGTGTATTATTGATGAATTTAAGAAAAGGGGTATTTTAATATATTTTTGTATTCATTAAATAATTAATAATGTGAAATGATTTTCAAAAAATGTTCTACTACAGTTGTGATCAGTGAGAAATTTAGAGTCTAATAAGATCAACTTGGTTTTTAGTGAATAGTATGGTAGAAATAGTTACATACCCATATGAATAGTAATGAATTGTAATTTTACCAAAAAAATAGAAACCTTACCCATGAATATATAAATACATTTTAGACATCTTAAAAGTCAAAAAAACGATCATAGTTTAAGTTTCAGTATTTTTGTATGGCATTAATATTTTATTTACAATTTTATAACTAATTTATTAATTTAAAATGGAAATTTATTTTCCTAAAATTAAATCATAAATTGTTACATTAGTGTCTTATGGGTATACAATATTTTTATGGGACCTTGATTTCTTTTTTAAGGTGTTACAAAATGAGTTATAGTTTTAAAGTTGTATTTTGGCAATAAATAACAATTTTATTTAAAAATTAAATTAAAAACATTTATATAATTATATTCATAAAATGGACTTCATTTTCTAATTTAGAGAATCAATATTAGGTTAGGGTAAATTTTTGGGATTTTTTTGAAACAGATGAATTATCGATGAATTGTAAAAATGCAGTTTTGAGTTTCGGGTGTCTAATGACATCGTTAATTATGTAATAAAAATTTAAGATTTCTAGTCGACTTATGAATCATCATATATTATATGAGGTGTCCCAAGTGTCCAATACCATGGGAAAATACCATGTACAAGCCCATGGTTTTTCAAATACCACTGATGAGGTGTCCCATGGAAATTATTAATTTATTCACTCAATTTTCCTATAAATACCAAGACATTTCCCTCATTCATTTCATTCCACAATCATCCTCAATGAATATCTGGACGCCTAACCTCCCAAGTAGTTCTCCCATGGTGACCCCAAGCCACCCAGGGTCCCTACCTTTAATCGTTAGAAGTTACTCTTCAAGGTAAGGGATCCTTTCACACTCCTCTTTTAATCCATGACTTCCTTAATGTTTGGTCTTCTTGTCTCCATCTCTTTATGTTGAGGGTCTATTCTTATATGTTCTCCTTACTGTCCATTTCATGTATTATTGTTGAGATACCCTTTCCACTCTCATAAAAAAATTTCTGAATTTTTAAGTGATGTTGTTAGGCTACAGAATTTCTTGTAAAAGAAATCGCATCTTCCCATTCCTTTCATGTTTCATTTTTTTGTGGTATGTCATTAAAATATACACACCATGTTTTTATACCCATTTTATTCAGTATTTATATTTTAATATTATTTATTTATGAGTGTGTTACCCTTTTACCCTCTCTTTTTATTATTTTCTAAAACAATGATTTATAGCTGTTATGCGGCAGAAAGTTCGTCTAAACATTTCCCTCTCTTTCTCTCAAAAAATTCTCTTATTTTATATATATGAATACCCATACCTATTTTTTTCTATGGGGGGTTCATTGTTATAAAAAAATTATATTTTACTTTGAAAATTACATTCCTGAAACTCTAACTCCCTTTCCATGGGTTATAAATGACATAATGATCTTCTTTTTAAGTACTTTTTAAAATGTCATGATTTTGAAATGAAACCCATTTATTTTAATCTATGTGGGCTTTTTATGAAATGTTTTTTTATTATATATGTGGCTCACATGAATGTAAAGACATATTAAGGGTGTTCCCTGATTGCGCTACAATGCATTGGGTAAATAATTAATCTTAAGAGATGACACGTTTCACGATACCTTGGTGAATAACCTTGGTACTTTTTATGACACCTAGGGGATAAACCCTGGTGATACGTTCATGAATGTCTAAATGAATTTTTTTTCCACATATTCACATTATTATTCACATTGTTTTTATTATGATATTACTATTCTTCCATTTCTCATTCCTTTATGACTTTTATCATGTTCTTATTAATATTACTCAAGATCACATGTCAAATATATCACTTTTTTTCCTTACTAACACTTCTTCTAACCCTTTTCTTTAATGTATGTGTATAGGATATGAGATGCAGTAATTTTACATAGGATGAACCTATTTTCAATCGTTACTAGTGGTTTAGAAAAATTTTGTATGTTGTTTTCATATATTATGTTCCTAATTTCCAAGACACAAGCCTTTATTGATCCTCTCTATGTAAAATGTAATTTAATGTTATGAAATAAAAAGGCAGGATACCATATAAACCAATCAATAAATTATTAAAAGAAAATATGACATTAGGAATAATTGTATTGGATATTGAGTGAAATAATGAATTGGTATTCATATGTTATAAAAGGAAACGTGGTCCTTGGGATTTGACCCTTATATGATCATTGGTCAATATAACCATTGGCCAATTTGAATGTTGGAAACAATACCCAATGGAAATAATCTAACAATAATAATTAGTGATTTTATGTAGTAATTACATAGTATAATTGATGTGGAAATGAGAAATGAGAGCCCCAACAATTAGAGTAATTCTGTTTAGAGCCCATGTTTTAGAACATTGGAGGGTGGTAGAATCATAGGGGTTCACCCTTGACCAGCCCCATTATTTTGTTCATGTTGTTAATATTTAATTAAATGTCATATAGGAGAAGTTCAAGTTAGTATATATTACCACTTGGACATTGTCAGTGAATCCACCCTCTAAATCTACCAAGATCGTACATATATACCTGAGTGAATAAATAGGTGGGACAAGCGGTTACATGTATATGACATCGTTTCATAATGTGTAATTTCATGTGTAAAAATATAATTTTTTCCATAAATCAAATTTTTATAATAATATTGTTTAATAAAATATATGTTTAATTAAGATGAATTTGAAAATTTTGTTTTTGGACACATGTAAAACAAAACTATTTTTTAAAATATATACCCATTCATAATAAACTAGTGTATTTGAAATAAATTTAATAGAAA
Source organism: Viscum album (assembly GCA_963277665.1). Lineage (NCBI taxonomy): Eukaryota > Viridiplantae > Streptophyta > Magnoliopsida > Santalales > Viscaceae > Viscum > Viscum album. The sequence continues at coordinate 1,851,104,859 of OY728142.1, read as the reverse complement.
AATATTCATTTAAATTAACATTATTTATATAAAAATATTAAAATAATTTAACAATTTATAAGATAATATTTATAAGTAAAATAAATTTTACTACATCTTATAAACACATATGCTTTAATGAATAATGTCTATTGTATTTGAAATATAATATTTTAATATTTTGAGAATAATTTTTATGAATTATTATTATATTTGAAATCATCACATCTAATTTAGGTTCAAGGGAATTTTTTAGTATTTTCTAAAATATATTATTATTCAGTGAATAGTAAAAATACAGTTTTTAGTTTTCAATTTGTTTTATGAAATAAAATTTATATCATAATGATATAATAATTAATTGACAACAATACACAACCTAAAAGGTGCAATTTTATTGATATTATTTAATTTAATATATTTTAATATGTTTCAAAACCATTAATTTTCCTTCCAAAGGCAAAAATAAAAGTTTTTATTTATAAAGAATTATATTGTGGAAAATTTAATTTTTTTTTCCATATAAGCATTAAATAAAATTTTCTGATTATTCTGGATTAAAATAATTCAAAATATGGATCAGATATCCAAAAATATGAGGCAAAAACATGCATGCTCCAATGGTTTCTCATTTTCAACAACCTAGATTTCCAAGTCCAATATTTTTAAATTAATAATTCATGCACTATTTCAATTAATACTCACCAATATTAGACATACCATATACTCCAAATATAAACACTAAAACGTTAGGGCTATTTATCCTCTTATAGAGCTCCCCGAGGTACCCCTAATCCCCCAATGTTCCACCCACACGATTTATGAAAAACTCTTCATGGTAAAGGAATTTTATTTATCTTCTCTTCCATTCAAGTAATTATTTTTTATAAGAAATCTAATGAATTTGTTACTATAAAATTCTTACTTCTTATGATTGAACAATAAACACTGAGCCTCCCCCATGTCTTAATATTCTAACACGGAGGGCATAGGCTGACATGAACAAGGCCTGATCCCCTTCGCATGTGTGTTTTTCATGGCCAAACATCCATATAGATGACAAGGCGGGATTGAGAACTTCAGAGTGAAGAGGATTCCACCTAGACACTGTAGGCACATGCATCAGGATGAGCATACTAGCGGAGCATTTCTGGTGGTTCGCTGAATAATCTATCGTTGCATTAGTGTTGGAAGCGTACCGGATGGTAGGATAGAGGTCGCCGGTTGTGCTGGAATATAGGTCAATTGATGCGTCATGGCAGCAGTAGTGAGACACGGCGCTATGTGGAGGGACGACCTGTATTTGGACTATCTACGGGTCTCGGTGAGCCATAGATGTCAGACCTTGGTAGGAGGGCACTATGCATCTAAGGATCCTATGAAGGCCAAACACAGCATAAAGCCACATCCCGAATAGGCAGTGCACGTCGGCCTGCGCCACACTGGATGGGCTTCGGGCTAGTGGTCCACGCCACCAGCCAGTGGGCCAAACACACAACCTAGTGTGTCCAACCAACCCCGGCGAGAAAAAACCATGCTGGCAACCAGGACTCACACCCAGTGGGCTGGACCTGCACATATCTAGCCTAACTCATGCCCAGTGGGCTGTACCAGTTCCCTTCTACATGGTCCAGGCTAGACAGTGTCACCGGGCGGCATAGCGGACTGGACCCTCTGCCATAATATGTTTGGTCTAGTGAGTCTCATTGGGCCTGGCCCACTAGTCAGGCCGAAGCGGACTGACCCAGACCCGAATTGGGTTCGATTGAGTCAGTAAAATTAAACTGATGTATGTGGTAACCCCGGGTTATACCGGAGCCAAATGAAACTGGCCCCTGTTTACTAAAATAATAATAAATTGAAAACTTGGATTCTGTTAGATGAGTCATTTGCAGAGTAGGGACCCTCTCGAGGAGTCAAATAATTTGGAATTCCTTGAAGAGGATTTAATGGAAGTGGGATTCAAAAAATGGCTTGAGGAGATGTTATACTAGGTGTGCTATATATGGAACCATGTGGTTGGATGAGACCTGAAGACTGGTGACTTTCAACTCTGTGAGACTTGACTATGGCCTAGTGGGAATCAATTTTGTGTGACGTTGCAATCCCATGGTGGGAAGAACTTCTGTGTGTCATTGCATGCCCATTTTACTCGACGAGGAGTAGTACCATAGCTGGAAAAGATTAGTGGGAATCACTTCTTTGTGCATATCTTTCCCACAGTATGTGACGAGGAGGTGTACCTATGTAGTCCAAGGATAGTGGGAAGCACTTCTGTGTGACTTGGAAGGCCCATTGTACTCGATAGATGAGGAGTTCTCTAGAAGCATAGGTGTTCAACGATGTGACTAATGATTCTTTTATCACTCCCCTAAATTCATACCTGGTGTGAGTTGCCTTATTCTTCATGCTTTACTTTGACGATTGTTGTGTGGTGTTTTATTTTTTTGTTCTGGTATCCCGATTATGTAATTTTTTACTCACCCCTACACGTGCTTCGCCCGCATGTGTTGTGTCTTGAGTGGTCGATCGACATTTCGATAGAAATTATGGTAGACTAGTACCCATATATGCTCGTGGATATGGGACTGACAGATGCTATGATAATGGACATGTTTCCGAGGACCTGGTGGGGCTTTGTGGGAAAGGGTGGACATAACATTATACTTCGGCTTCTAGTAGCTATAGTACTCTCGTGATCATATGGGGTTTTCACAGATGGATATCATAGTTTCCATTTTTCACTTTTCTATTTGTAGTTATTTTTTGGGTTTGTATTCTGGCTCACTTATATTATTTGTACTTGTAATCAACTTTATTTTAGGGATACTTGTTTCATTTTTATGTGGGTTGGACTTGGTAGGGCGTGTGTGTGCTTACAAGTACTCAGTCAAATTCCTCCAAATTGTATGTTTATTCTTTCGGAGCTAGTCTCCAGCCCCTACTCGTCAGGAGGTGGTCTTGGGGTAGTCACACCACGGGCCCTAGGGGACCAGTCATGACAAAGTGGTACCAGAGGTGGTCTGTTATACCTTAGAGAGTAAGTGTCTGTAGTTTTTTTGGGAAATAGTGTTAAATATTACGAGTCCAACTTTTAGATTCAGAGAGTCCAGTGTTGGTGTGTTGGCCAACATATCCATAAACTAGGACATTAAATTTTTTTCGAACTTGGTACACAAAAAAACATACTACATATGTCTTGGAAATGTTTTTCTCTTGATCTCTTTTATTTCATCTCACTAGAATTAACTTATTGATCGATGTACATATTGATTCTCTTTCAAGATACCTCCACACAGACAACCATCCAGGATTCGAATGTGTGACCTTAATGATGGTACACAGAGTGATGGGGGTTCGGTACAAGGATCATTTCCTAAGATGGTACCTTCATGTGGTGTCCCAACAATACCAAATGTCGTTGGTTAGTAGTTACAATGGGCGCTACTGGTAGATGCCACGTGTAGTCTATGTTATTTACAATAGATTAAGTGGAAGATACCCCTCAGGTTCTGTGGAGATCTCGACTCATAGGTGCATAAGACTGGATTTGGGTGGTGACTGAGTTCCATCTTTCCACGTAACCATTATATCATATGGTGGTCCTGGCAGTGAGCCTTCTATGGGTCTCATAATGGTGATGATATGTTTTAGATTAACTCTATATTACGATGAGGTTACTTTTCTATGGACAGGGCTTCAGATCCTTTCTCAGAGAAGGGGTATCATTCCATAAAGGGCTAAGGGTTATGTGTTACCATGAGCTTCTATAGCTTCAGTAGGACGACATGTCGGTAGATGAGTATTCATCAAGGCGTATCAACCATTCAAGGTACTCGATAAATATGATTCAACTAGTGCTTTAGAGCCTATACCTTTAAGCGAGATGGGTTTATAAACATTCAAGCCAACACTATTCCTCTAATAATTCCTACTTATGTTAGGGTGCTAGAGAGAACATTTTTGGTTGAAATTCCTTTGGATGATCAGATATAACCATTGAATGTTAGAAGTGGAAAATCAAGAAACTGATGTTAGTCTTAGAGACATGATGTGTAAAATGTTTCCGGAAGAATAAGTGATAGGGAAATATGAATCTATAGGGAATAAGATGGGAAGGTGGATCTCAGAGATCAGTAAGAGGTGGTATACATTTCTACATGTTACAACAACCACCCCAATGTCATCCCCACAAGGCTCACGGATCTGGAGGATAAAGGAAGGTATTAAAGACTTGCTGTCTAGAAGTATGACCCAATGGATCTAGTAATGATTCTCGGTATGGCCTATGTCTACTACTAGATTCCATATTAATAGACTATGGTACTAATCATTTATTCTTGTAATTAATGTTTTTCAAGACCTAGAGTTTCTAGTTTATCCATTGACTTGTTCCTTAAGTCTGGTGATACCTATGTGTGGAGACTCGATAATCACACTTATGCCGATAGTGTGATCTGACCCTTGGTGGTATTGGGCCGGGTCGGACCGACCCCAAACACCCTGTTTTCAGATAGATCTGTTCAGACGCCTATATCTAGGGCTACGAACTTCTTATTGACGCACCATCAATTACATTGGTATCCTTGGATTGAGAAGGTCGTGTCAATATATTACACTCAATTTTTTAGTGTACTTTGGGTATGGTCGGGTTGGTTCAAACATGAAACTAACCCGGCCCTCGGAGCGTAAAAGCTTATAACATGAGCTCTGGATGTTTGATTGATGTGTTGTCGACTTTGTTGGTTTCCTCTTAGTGAGATGGTTCATTTGGATTACTCCACTTGGGTTTTGGATGAATCTGGAGTACGGTTAGGTTGGTTTTAGCTTAAAAACCAACTGGGTCCCTTGGACGAAAATGCCAATAACTCTCAGACCGGGCGTCCGATTGACGTGTCGTCTATTGCGTTGAGTTCCTATTGATGAGATGGAACGTTGTGATACATAAAATCCGGACTTCATGATAGTTGATGTATCAACCCCTTCGCTCGTGAAGCAGACCCTCCCAGAATCGAGCATGCTTGTGCGGGAACCCTAGAGTTGGCTGCGACTCTGACGACGATGACGACTATACTTGGATCATATGTGGGTTCAGTAGCGAGGATGACTGTACATGGATCCTCTGTGGGTTTGGTAGAGATGAAGACTGTACTTGGATCCTACATGGGTTCAGCAGCAATGGTTACTATACTTGGATCCTACGTGGGTTTGTCAGCGACGACTTCTGTACTTGGATCCTACGTGGGTTCGGCAGGGAAGATGATTCAGAGGCTACATCTATCATCTCCACCCCTATTCGTGAGTAGTATACCTGTGTGAGTTGAGTCAAGACTTTCAATCATTATCTTTAATATGATTGACTTGCTATCCTGTGTGGATTGGGTTGTGCTTTCCTGTGTGGATTGGTTTGTACTTTCCTGTATGGACTGGGTTGAACTTGGGCTCGTGACTTGGAGTAGAACTGTACTTGATGACTTGGGTATATGTATGGCCATATATCTATGTAGACTTGGTTGATACTTTGTGTTTGTATCTTTTATTTGTGGTTATCCCTTGTGGATTCTGGGAGACCTTCGGGGGTCTCAGGGTGCCTACTGAGTATTGTATACTCACCCCTGCACGGGCTATGCCCGCACTACGCTGTGTTGGATGCAGATATAAGATAGCGCTGATTGAGGTGGAGGCTCGTAGAGCTGGACAGTACATGGAGGCCGATCACTGGATGGGATGTACACGGAGCGGACGACTGAACCCGAGGAGCTGTGGAGACAATCTGAACCCACCCATCAGGTGGGATTTCCAGAGGATGGCTCGGTGTTGCTGCTTTACTTTTCTGCTGTTGTACTTTCTTTTCAGTTGTATTTTACTTTCAATTGGGTTTGTATTCAGGCCGATTTACTTTCCAGCCCTTACTTTTTTACTCAGTTTACTTAGTGTGTACTTCAACTTGTGTACTCTGTGGTATTATTTTTTTTATAAAGGCAATGCCTTCCCTTTTATCGGGATTCATGGCTTGGGTGCTAGTCACCAGCCCCTGGCCTATGGAAGGCAGGCTTGGGGTAGTCAAGACATGGGCCCCGAGGATGGGTCGTGACAGATATTTTAATATGTTTGTCCCTTTTTATAATAAAATATGTAAACAAATTCCAATTTTTTAGAAACAATGTCAAAAAAAAATGTGAAGGTTTTTGGTTTTGAATATTTTGTTATATAGGGTCCAAAAACTATGTTTGTGAAATATTAAATAATTACCCTCTCATTTCAAATATAAACCCTCCAAGGATCCAATTTCTCTTATCTAATTATCCTTAGATCATGCCATTAATCTTCCCTCCTCCCTCTAAAATTATCTAAAGGTACCCCAATCTATTAAAAATCCCCTATCAAACTTTATGTGTCATACTCTGAAGGTAAGGGATCCTCTCTTTCACACATTTATTCAAAAATCCCATCAATTTTATACCCCTTGGTTTTAAAATAATAAAAATGGGGTATGTTATAACACCTCCCTCGTAATTAAATTATTGTTTATAAATGATTATATAACCATTTCTCTCTCATTAATCTCTCTGATGTTCACATGTTACAATGGCAATTTTTCAGAATAGTTCTTCCTTCCTCATATTTAATCACGTTTCATAATTATAATGTGCCTTCTATTTCCAATTCCTAGTGACATTTCATGGATTTACATGACCCTATTACTATACACTTAATTTACAACTGATTAGTGACCTTTTTTAATATTATCCATTTTTATTAAATTTTAAGCAATGCCATTAGGCGTCCAAAATTTCACTGCGATATTTAATTATAAATTCATTTTATAGTGAATAACATACCCATTTTTTATCAATGATTTTATCACTTATACATTTAATCATATTTCAATTGATACATACTTGTATTTCGTTTACAGTCTATTATCATGGAATAAGTTATGATCATGAATGAATCCATTTTGTATGATCAATGTGGAATACTAATGCATGAGATTGAAATATGTGACAAGTACACCCATTATTATATAGCACTCCAATGGATTCAATAATGATTAGAATCATGAAACATTATGTTGGAAAATTCAGTAAACCTGATTACATTATAGGAATTTTTCCATTATTATATATTAGCGATTAACCTTGACCTATGATGTACTGTTTTTATATTGTTTCTGCATTTCCCATATTCCCTTAATGTTATCATGATATATCATGTATTATCATTCATGTTTATGATTATTTATATTTTTATACACCATTATATTTTTATAATCTAAATTTATTTACCATATTCTAGGTTTCTTACCTTAAAGGGATTTATATGTCACCCCTTTCTCATGTATTTCTTCATGTTATTCCATTTAGTTTTAAGTGTTAGCATGTTATAGAAGTTTTCAAAAAAAAGTACTATTCCAAGTTTTATTTTTTAGTATAGTGTATCTATTTCTCAATGACACTAGACTTCTAAATATTTCTAGATTAATTGTTTGTGTACATATATGATAAATAATCTGTGTATTTTTAATAAACAGAAGTGTTTTTATAGTTTGTATGAGAGGAAACATTTACTTCCTTCGGGATTAGGTTTAGAAAACTCATGAAAATTATTTTGGTGTATGATTATGTATAAAAAATATACCTGATTTTGGGTAAATATAGAGTAATTGTGTTATCAAGAAAATGCATCCCTGTTTGAAAAATATAAGTGGATGTGGTTCTGGTATATATGTAAATGGGTGTAACAACTCTAACAATGGATCATGTGCCTTACTTAGAGAAATTAGAAAAATGATAGTGGTCCTTACTGTGCACCTAGTTTGACACTACTGATAGATATTATTTGGTAAAATCCAAAGGTCATTATGTACAATTATTAGGAGAGTAATAAACTATTCCCATAAGAGTATATATTAGGAAATTGATGATAGATCACATAGACTGTGGTCTAGAAACTCATAAGTTAATGATATACATGTAATTTATAAGATATGACTTTAATGTATTTCCATTCCCCCATTATGTGTTTAAATATTAAATACACTCATTCCAACTTTTCCTTTTATTCTAGACAATTGATGAAAATAGGAGGAATCAGTTAAACAATCAATGTGACGAGAAATGTGCTGACTATCTCAATGAGATAGAAAACCAAATGGGAGATGGAATCATGAACTTCATAAAGATACTCTCTAAGTTGACTAGGGTTATAAATATATTTTTATATTTGGTTGACCATACAAATCCCCCTAAGAGGTTACAAGCTAATATCTAAATCATTATACAACAAATGAATCTGATTTCTAATGGATCAACCAATCCCTTAATCACGGAAGAGTGGATTAACTCCATTGAACAGATCGTATCCATCCTATAATGTATTGAGAAATATATGGTCCTTCTATAAGTTTATCGTATGGAAGGTGAAGTTGATCATTGGAGGAAATTTATTAAAAATATGAAGCCTACAGAAGATATAAAAGTTATGGGGTGGGTGGTTATCTTGAAAGAAATTGATAAATATTTTCCTCACACTCTCCATGTTAAAAAGTAAATTCATTTCCTTTCCCTCATGAAAAAGAAAAAATTCTATTAGTAAAAATCAGGAAAACCTCAAAGGAGGTCCACAGTATGCCTCTATCTTTTTCATTATCCATTAATTCAAGGTTGACTACTTCTTCTGTGGGTTCAATCCTAGTCTACATAAATCTCTGGGAATCAATGACTTTAATAGCTATGAGTAAATTTTATGATGTTCCCTCAAATGTAAAATGGAGGTTGGTTAATATTTGGGATATCTCAGGGAAAAAACTGGAATGTGGTGTTTAGTTTTGGCATTACATTAGAGAAATCAAATGGTGCTAGGAAATTTCAACACCCCACTTTTCAATGGAGTGAAAATAAGAACACCTGAAATTTGATAAAGGCTATAAGGAAATTATTTTGGTGTGGGAAGGAATGAAACCTAGACAATGATTACATACAGGAGAATCCAAATAATATGATGGATTAAATGAATGATCTTGCCAAAAATTAGTTCATTTTTAATTATTATAACATCAAAGAACAAGGACACATTTCTATATAATAAATGAATCCAATGGTTTTTAGAGACAACTAAAAACCTCTAAGGAATCAAGGGAGATATTTTTCCATCATAATTATCTAGGTGGATATTGACAATGGAGTGTTTATAGGAGCACAACATATTTATTAAATAATAGTTGATGAACTTTTTTATTCTAGTTTCACACATTCATTCCTATCATGAAAGTTTAGTAGATCAATCCAAACACCACCACAAATCATGGAGGTAGAGATGTCCGTGAAAATGGAAAATGGGAAAATTATTTCATTCCAAGTATTAAGCTCATTCCTAATCAATTTTCTTATATTAATTTCCTAGAAACTCTATTTATACTCCCATTTGTTAAATATGATGAAATTATAAGAATGGAATTTATATCCTTGTATAAAGGTTGCATACTTTTCAGTGTCGATAAAATCACTCTCTGTATTGTGAATCATCCTTAGATTCGGTAAAAATGAAAGCAGAAGGATGAATCTTCAACATAATCATCATCTCAAGAATTAATATTATTCGCCTATGATCTTCAATGTCAAGATCAAATAATTTATTCTAAGGAAAGTTTCATCCTATAAGACATTCCCATCATGAAGGAATACACTAATGTGATTCCTATGGAATTTCTTATTCTTCCTCCTAGCTGAGAGGTTGAATTTTCAATTGAGGTTATACATCGGGTGTACAATTATCTAAGAATCTATGTAGAATGGTTATTTTGGAATGGGAAGAGATATCAAAAAAAAAATAGGATAAGGGATTATTTTCCCATGTTCTCTGCCGTGCGGTGCACTAGTCCTCTTCCTCAAGAAGAATGATGGGTCAATCCTCCTTTTCATTGATTATCATGAGCACAAAATATCACAATAAAGAACAAGTATCGATTTCCATATATTGATGAAATGTTCTAAAAACTATTTGTATACAATAATTCTCCAGGGTGGATATTTATTCATCATATTAACAAATTAGTTTAATGAATTTTTTATCACCAAGAATGATTTTTGAACATGGTACAAGTACTATGAATTCATAATAATGATTTTCAAAATAAATAATACTCTAGAAATCATCATTAACAAGATGAAAATATTCATTAGATATTTAATTGAAAAATATTTGGTAGTATTTATTGAGGATATTCTAATATATCCAAAAATAAAGGTGGAGAATGAGGAGAATTTGAGTATTGAGCTAAAGAACTAGTGAAAGTAGAATATTTTTTCCATGTATAGAAAATTTGACTTCTGGTTTAAGGATGTCACCTTCTTGGGACATATAATCACAAACAAAGGGATATTGGTGGACTGTTCAATGACTAATGTAAATGAGGGATGGTCGAGGTAAAAATTTGTGACATATATCTATTATTTCCTTCGGTCGGTAGTGTATTATCAACAATTTCAAATAAATTTATTGGGATTGTGAAAACCTATTATAAATATAACGCGGAAGGGTAGTAAATTATATTTGGAATGATGAATGTGAAGAGAGCTTCAATGAATTAAAATATATGCTTATCATTGCCTCTATTCTTACATTTCCCCCAAGTGGAGGAATTTTCTTGGTAAAAATGATGATTTAAAAAAGGGATTGGGATGCGTGTTAGTGATGAAAGTCAATGTGGTATTCTATAAATAAATAAATTTTAATAATCACAATCAGATCTACCCACCACATGATCTGTATTTTTCTATAGTGATCTTATACTTGTAAATTACTGCGTCAATATTTATTTGTAGAGAAATATGAAATATATACGGATCCCAAAAGTCTCAAGTATATATTCATATAAAAGAGCTGAATATGAGCCAACACAGATGGTTAGATCTGATTAGAGACTATGATTTCCAAATCCACTGCCATCCCTGAAAGAGAATAAGTTGAAGATAATCTATGTAGAAAGGATCGAGAAATTTTATTATATATGAAAATTTAGAGGGATAAAAAATTGTTAAATTTCAAAAGGATGGACATTGCAATCATAAAATAAGAAACATCATCAATCCTTCCACAAATGATTGTTCAACCTTCTCATATGGAGAGTTTAAAAGATCCTCAAAATGTTTGTATGGGAATTCATAATAATGTAGAAGTTATTTGGAATAGGAAAACCTCAGAGTTCATTGTAAATGATGAATGTGTTGTAAAATTTTATTCAAGACAATATGTACCATCAAATCCTCAATTAAAGACGTTTACATTGGATGATGCACATAGCTCAACCTTCTCCATCTGACCAAGAGGCACAATTATGAATTAAGATACCCAAGAATAATATTGGTGGGATAGTATGAAAAAGAATATTTTGGAATTTACATCAATATGTATTGTATGTCATCATATGAAAGTGGAAAAGAAAACATTGAATGGGATGATGCAACCATTACCCATACCTACATGGAAATGTGAAAACATCAACATTGAATTTTTTAATATTTTTCTAATGACATCAATATGGAATAATGCTATATAGTTGTTGGTGGATCATCTCACAAAGACTACACAATTTATTATTATATAATAGGAATTCTCATGAGATCTACTTTCACAGATATACATCAGAGAAGTGGTCAGACAGCATGGAGTACCTCTATTTATTGTATTCCATCAAGATACAATATTTACCTCCAAATACAAGAAAATTATTCACCATAATCTATACACTGAGATAAACTTTATAATTGATTATCACCCCCAAAACAATGTCCAATAAGAGTGAAATATCTAGACACATATGGATAAGTTGAGAGCATGATAAATTGACTTCAAAAGAGTATGGGATCAACATCTTCCTCTGGTTTATTTTTATAACTAAAAAATTTTCATTTCAGGAATAAAAATGTACCCCTATAAAGACATTTATGGTAAGAAGTGTAGGACACCTGTTTTTTGGGATGAAGTTGGGGGATGAAAATAGCTTAGTACTAAAATGGTCAAGGAAATGGAGGAAAATTATAAAACCATTCACCAACACATGAATGAGTCTATGATTTGATAGAAGAGATATCATGAAAAACCTCAATTAGCCCAAAAATTTAACGTTATAGATAAGGTATAACTCTATATATCTGCATGGAGGTAATTTATGTGATTTGGGAGGAAGAGAAATCCTAGTCCAAGATACATTGGCCCTTTTGAGATCCTTGATTGCGTTAGAGCGTTGTCCTATCGACTTACACTCCCATCTAACCTATCTAAATTAAATAATGTTTTCCATGTATAACTCAAGGGTAAGTACAAAACTAACCCCTAATATGCACTCAATCCATAGGTGGAACCATTGGAGAATTGACTAATTTATGAGGAGAAACTGTTGAGGATCTCAAATCATAGAGATAATGTTCTATGAAACAAGGTAATGCAACATTTCAAAGTGACATTGTCAAACAAAAAGATTTATGAAGTAATGTGGGAAATAAAGGAAGTGATTAAATATAATACCCACATCATATTTAATGGGGTGTAATGAAAATTTCTCAGGTGAAATTTCTCAATGTGGGGTGAATATAACAACCCAAAATTTATAAATAAAATTCTTTTATGATTTAATGTTTTCTTATGTAATATAATTATATATAACACATGAAATTAGTATTTATATAATCTTTACTGTCCATAATATAGAAATTAAATAGTAATCAGATGATTAGTATAAATATTGGGCTTTATCAAATCCAATTGAATCATACAAAGGAAATGATTACCACATATAGTGGGAATGTACAATATGAATCCCATTTATCTGAGATTAAAATGTAGAAAACATCTATCGGATATTCCCTATACTATTCCTAATCTAATATTTTACAAATTAAGAATTAGAGAAATCGTTCTTAAGAGATGTTCAATCTCATCGAGATCACGACCCAAACCATGTTTATCGAACGACCCATGAAAGTCGCATCATCATGCAAATTACTATAAGGGTGTAAACTGATGTATTAAATAGAAATATATTAAGACCCTATCAAATTGATTATGTATTTTTTTAATTAATAATTAATATATTGTTATTTTGATTCTATAAAACATGAATTGTTTTTTCGGTAATATTTAATTCAATTGGAAAATATAATTTGATGTATTAATGTATTATTGAAATTAATAATATTTTAAGATAATATTATTATTAAATTATTTTTATTAAATATAAAAGATCATATAATTTTTATTAATCCAAATGTAATGTTTTATTATGTTTAAAGAACTATTATTGGGAAAAAATCCATTATTTTCAGTAAATGTAGATTATTATTTTCTTCGAGTGAATATGCACATATTAAGAAAATTATTTTTATATTTTTAATATTATTTATAAATCATAATTTAAAAATTATCCAATGGTAAATATTTCATAATTTTTTAGACAGTTGAATTTTTGTGTAAAAATTAAATATCGTATAAATAAGTAGTGCATATAATGAAGTCATAATGACACAAAAATGATTTTATAAATACTATAATGAGAGTCCTAAAAACATTTTTACCCAAAAAATAACGTGATTTTAATATCATTTTATTAATTTTATAAATCCTTTATGAGTCATCCAAAACATATAATATATTTTTGGATTTTAAATTTGTTTCTTTAACAATGTCCACATAAGAAAGGGTAATATTTTAATAATTTATGTTTTTTTCATCATAAACTATTGAAAACACTCCCAGTTTTAATAATATATTGTATAAAACAATGGAAATACTTTTTGTTTTGGATATTTTATTTTATAGAGTAAAAAACAAAATTTTGGGTACCATTAAAGAATTCCCCTCTATATAAAACCACACAAGATCATACTCGCCATATCTAAAAATTCTTGGAACACATCCTTAAACTTCCTTCCTATCTCTAGAATCATCCCAAAGTTCTCCAAAGCTCTCAAGAATCCCCTTTCAAGGTTTTGGTTTCATACTATTAAGGTAAGGGATCTTCTCTTTCACACTTTTATTCAAGAATAACTTAAATATTATGCCCTTTAATTTTTAATACCTATTTATGGGGTTTGTTTTATAACCTCACTTATATTTTCTTTATGATTTATTAATTATGATATACCCATTTATCTCTAATTAATTCCTCCCAAGTACAATCACTACAATGTTGGAATTTTGTAAGATTTCTTCCTTTCATATCATTAATCAAGTTTCATTATTATAATATGCCGTTTATTTACAATTACTAATAATGGGATATGTATTTACATAATCACATTAATTACCATTTTATATCCAAATTGTGTGAGACCTTTTATACTCACCAACTCATTTCATTACTTGTTAAGCTATGCAGTTATGCTGCCGAATTTTCATTTTGATTTTTCATTCCAATGTCATTTTATACTTAATACCTTACCCATTTCCTATTAATGGGGTTCACCATTATACATATATTAATATTTTAATTGGGAATTAAATTTATGTAATCCACTCTCCATTATCATGTAAAAGGTAATGATGATTAATGAATTCATGATTTACGATCTATGTGGCACACTTAAGCATGAGATTGATATGAAAGTGATGGGTGCACCCAGAATTATATAGCACTCCAACGAATTGAGTAATTTTTTGTATCATGATACCTCATGTAGGTAAAATTATTAAACCTGATTCATTTATCGTACTTCTTCCAATATGATGTATTGGTAGTAAGCCTTGACCTATAATGTAGTGTTTTATTTTATTTCTGCAGTTCCCAGGTTTCTATAAGGTTATCATTCAATATCATGTATTATAATTAGATTTTATGATCCCTACTCATTTTATGGACCTTAAGTTCCATATTTCATAACATATCTAACCCTATTTCATTTTTATTACCTTATAGATCTTTATCTCTAACCCCATATTTATGTATATCTTTTGGTTATCCCATGATGTTTTATGTGTGACCAGGTTGAATATGTTTACAAAAAAGATGTAGTATTACATGATTTAAGATGTAATGTAATGTACCAAATTCCCAAATACACTGCACTTCTCAATCTTTCAGATTGAATTACATTTAATTTTATGTAATAACTCATGTGTTAATTGGTAATAAAAGGAAGACTTGTTACAAAATTCATAAATTGAAGATAGTTTTTATTAATAATATTCTAATATATTCCAAAAGACATATAGAGAATAAGGATAATATGACGGTTATATTCAAAACATTGATGAAGTATAAGATATTTTTAAAATTTAGAAAATGTTAATTCGTTTTACACAAAGATTCATTTATGGGGAACATTGTAACCAATGAATAAATCTCATTTGACCCTACTGAAAGAATGGTTGTAGAGAAGAACCCACATCATATAATAGTAATTGTAATTCATTGTACCATTAGTTTATTAAGATATTTTAAGTGGTATTAGAAAATATTTTCCTTACATTCTAGACAACTAAACAAGATAACTAAAAAGTATAAAAAATTCAACTAGACAATAGTGTGTAAAAAACATTCCATGAATTGATTAAGAGATTGGTCACTACACCTATGTTAACAATACCCTCTATTAGAGAAGTATTGTTTATTTATTATTGTCATTTCTTGATGTGATTGGGTGAATCCTGATGCAAAATTAGATGGTGATATATTATGCATTATGATTGTTAATTCATTATTAGAAGAATTATATTATTCATGACATGGAATTTGTTGTGGTTATTTTTTATCTGAATATATTGGGAAAATATCTTTATGGGGAGAAATGTGATACATACATAGACCACCAATGATTGATGTATATATTCCTGTAAAAGGAATTGAACATTATATAAAATATATTATTTTTTCATCATAAAGAGTATTAATATTCAATTTGTTATCACCTTAGAAGATAAGATTATGTTTCTAATTAATTAAGTAGAAACAAATTTATTTTATAGAAAATGATGAGGATTAACATAGACTCATTTATTGGGGACCTTTTAGGTTTTGAAATGGTAATGATAAGGGAAGGTAAATCATCTATATTATCCCAAATGACATCTAAAAAATAATTACAAGATAACATCTAGATATCTCAAACAGAATATCCATGGAAAGAATGTTATTTTATAGGATATAGGTAATGGTAACTTTCCATAAATTAATTTTGATCAAGAATGTGTAAAGAGATTTCATTCAGGTTTCTGTTTCACATTAAACCTTGTGAAACAGAAGGATCTAATAGATGAAGAATGTAGATCCACATTCTCAATACATCCTAGAACAACTACATTGTATAATAACCCTGATAATCAATATTGGTGGGATAATATGAAAATAAGAGATTTCCTACTATTTTGAAAGCTCGTTATTGTAACAATAAGTGAAGGTGGAGTGATAAATTTATAAAGGGGTATTGAAACAACCACTCATATCAACATGGAAGTGGGAAAATATCACTATAGACTTCATCACTAGTCTCCACTGTAAATCAAAAGGAATAAATTTGATATGGGTTATAGTGGAGTGACTCACCGAAAATTCACAATTAATCACTATTTGAGATAATTTATCTCTTGAAATTCCTTCTAATACTAGCATAAATAAATTGGTGTGGTTGTATGGGGATCCACAATAAATAATTTATCTTTATAATACAAGGATCACATATAAATTCTATATAAGTATTCAAAATTCTATAAATTATGAATTGAATTTCCATATGACCTATCCACCCCAACTGGTGTCCAATATGAAAGGAATATTTTGAAAAATGAGGATATGATGAGAACATGTCCAGTTTAATTTAATGGTGTATGGGATGTGTACATCCCATTAGGTGAGTTCCCAAATAGCAATATCTTCCCTTCAAGTATTCAGATGGAGCCATATAATGCTCTATATAAAATATGATGTAGATATACTATTTGATGGGATAATGTTTGTGAAATAAATATATATGGAGGAAATCTTGTAGAATAGATGACCAAAATGGTTCAAGACATACAAAAAAATATAAAGGCCACTCTTACGTAGAAGAAGAGATATGCTGCCAACTGTTGAAGGGAATTTGAGTTTGATATTTTAAACAAGGATTTCATTTGGATATCACTTTGGAAGATAGTCATTTGATTTATAAAGAAATTGATTCTTATCCCTAGGTACATTATCCACAATGAAATACATGATTTCATAGAATATAGGGAATAATAGCTAGTGCTTGAAAAAAGTCTTTCTCATGTTCGTGATGTATTACTTGTATCTCTCTTGAGGAAGTAAAAACATGACAACTCACATATACTAAATCTGGATGTGGAAAATTTGGAACATGACATCTCTTATAAAGAGCATCTAGTTTAGGTCGTGGACCATAGAGGAAAATTTCTGCACAAAAGGATAGATCGCCTTGTTAAAGTGATGTATAAGAACCATCAGTATGAATAGTTGACCTAGGAGCTAAAGGAATCAATGAAATAGAATCACCCTCACATATTCTTAACTAAAAATTTGAGTTGAAATTTTAATGATGAGATTTATAATGAGGAGAAGAATGGAATGGCACCGAATTTTTAAATTATATATGTTTCTAGATCAAATTCTTGTTATATTATATAATTTTATACCTGTATAAAATATAGAAAAACTAAAAAAACATTATTTCTCTAATAAATATCATTATATCAGTCATCTAGTAAACCAATGAAAATAAAAAACATTAAATATAGAAAAAAATAAAATTGAAACAATAAAATGGTAAAATGTCAATCTCTCAAATCATATAAAATATTCCCCCTCACATAAACAACGCTATAAAAAATAAAAAAAATCATTTTTAAACCGATCGATATCTTATAAAAATAAAATATAATCAGAGGATGGATTTTAGTAAATATTGAGTAAAATAATGAAGTGTAATTTATAGTGTATAAAGGTAAATTTGATAGATTTAATTCAGTAGTTATGTAATTTTTATTAAATATAAATAATGGTGAATTTGACTATTGGGAAATATACCCATTGGTAATAATATGACAATTATAATTAGTGTTTATAATTAATAATAAAAATAATATAATTGATGTAGAAACAAGAAAAGATATCCTAAACTAGTTGAGTTAGGTGGTTTGATGCCCATTTTTTAGAACTTTGGAGGAAGGTAGCATTATGAGTTTTCTCCCTTGTCCAATTCCAAGCTGAGCTTCATCTTGTGAAGATTGATCCAAATTTCATATTGGAGATGTTCATGTTGGTATCGATTAATGTTTAGTCAACCTTAGTTTGGCCGCCCCATAAAACATCCACTATAGAACACCTTACCCTTATAACATATGTAGGTGTTGTAAGGACTTATATTTAAAGTTTATATTGATTAAAATAAAATTTCATCAAAAAAAATAAAATATTTATTCCATCCATCCAATTTATAGAATAATTTTTTTAATAAAATATTTCATCATTTAATATGCATTTGAAAAACTAATTTTATGGTCACAAAATAAAACATAACTTTTTAGAGAATATATAATCTATTAAAATAAACTCAATTATTTATCATAATTTTTAAATGGAATATTCTTTTAAAACTCTCTTATTTAAATGAATATTATTAAATATTTTTATAATTTTAATGGAAATTTTCATTATTGTCATAAATTTCACTATAATAATAAAAAATTTAATAAATAATGATTTATATATTTCAAATTTAAATTTATAATATTTTTATAATTAATATTATAAAATAAATATTATATTTTAAATTATCATGTATAAATTATGATAGGGTTAATTTTTTAGTGTTTTCTAAAGTATATATTGGATTCTCAGTAAGTTTCAGGAATTCATAGTTATTTCATAATAATTTAATAACTAATTATCCACAATCCCTATCCTAAAATGATTTTTTATTAATATTAACTGTTTTAATATATTTTAATCAATTTAAAAACCTATAATTTACATTCTAATTTCAAAAATAGATATTTTGTTTTTAAGAAAATAACATTGTGGTAGATTTAATTTCCCATGTATAAAAAGGATTATAAAATGGTATTACATTCTTACAGTATAAAATATCATAAAATTTGACTCATATTTCCATAACCATGATTAAAAACCATGTGTAATACAATGGGTTTTTATTTTCTAATAATTATATTTTCAAGACCTATATTTGTGATTAATTAAACAAGTATTCAACTTTCTCTATAATTAAACACCCATTTACCCTTATCATTCACTGTAAATCAATACTCCTTGACTTTATAGTGATTTTAACTCTTAAATTGTCTCCAAAAATGTATCTCGAATCCACCAAGGGTTCATCCTTGGGATTCAGGAGCTTATTATCAAGGTAAGGTAATTCTCTTAATCTTTTTTTCCATTTATGTAATTATTTTTAGGTACATATTCAAAATTATATGATACATTATTATCCATATTCTTTTGATCATAAATATAATTATAAAATATATTTTTATCAATTTGGACCTTTTTTCTCTCTCATTTTACCATTTTCCAAATCTATGTTTTAAACCCATCATAGTTTCAAATTTATTTATCATGTTTCTCCCTTTTAGATGAAAAATTATTGGTCAATCCCTCAAATAATTACATACTCAATACATTAATATGAAACATGTTCTTCATTCACATTGGGTTATTGAAAAATTATTTGTTATGATAAATTTGGATCACATGAAATTATTACATCTAAGTGGTACACCCTAATAAAAGTCCAATTCATTTGGTACTGAATTAAATATTCATATTTGAAAAATTGTATGATAACATGGGGAATAACCTTGATAATTTTGATTTATGACAACATGGTGAAAAATTAGGGTGATATTCTTATGAATGTATCATTTAAATGTTGTATCCACATTTACATATTATGATACATGATAATTTTCTTATGATAATCATCTTGTTTAATTGTACGTTTCATATTATTCCATGACTTCTTATTTTTATGCCATGTGACCACATGCTAAATGTCCATGTTTCTTATTCCTCTATTGGTATTAATGATATCTTAGTTTCATTGATGTATTTCCCTAGGATAATAGATTCATTAAACATAACTTAATGTGAAACCATTATGGAACCTTAAATATGGATTAAAATAATGTTTTATTGTTTCATGTATTATGTTCCCAATTTCAAATAAACTAAACATCAAAATATCCTTTGTTTTGTTTCATGTAATGAAATGTTTATTTAAAAAAAGGTTATATTTCAAAGTAAGCCTATCTATGAAGAAGATATTTCTATTTTTTGGTCAACAATAAAGTGTAATCTTGGATATTGAATCATTAACCATCTCCAAGATTCTTTTGATTGGGGTGTCTCACCAATTAAAGAAGATGAGAAATTGGTGTGTCTAATAAATTACCGATACATTAAAATTAGGGTGTCTTAGTAGTTGTATTAACTTATAAGAAGTGCGAATAATCTACATTGGGGTGTATGACCATAATATAATTTACTGATACTATTTTCATATCTTTTTAAATATTGATTTCATTTATCTCTTCATTATTATTACACATGGAGGAGAGGATGTGAGAAATCATTGAGTTGATTGAGAAACTTAAATAGTTCAAGAGGATGGATATAAAAAGAGAAATTTCAATTAAACTAGGGTACCATTGATTCAACACCCTATTTTTGGAACCTAACTGGTACATAGTCCCTACAATATGATGATATTGTAATTTATTTCCTCATTATTTTCTGATACATTAAATTTAGGTATTTATTTTTTCATAAAATTTCAGGATGTTTAAAATAATTCTCATTTTATCCAAATTATATCTTTATCATTCATATTCAAGTTAAATTTTGATTTAAGGTTATCCTATATTATTTATAAATCTAAATAATTTTTATTCCAAGTGATCTATAAATATTTACTCACCCCTTCTCAAATATAATTTCTATCTCTTTCATTATTTTGTGTGTTTTGGTAAATGTATTTTACAATGCTAAAGTCGTTTTATTCTTATGATTGAATATTTTATCATCCACTCCACAATTTAACTTGTAAAGTTATTATGTCAACTTCATGTATCCATTATTGGTGGTTTTCTAAGTGGGTTTTAAAAAAACCATTTTTTTCATTTAATAAAATGATATTTTATGGTGACTCATTAATTCATCTCTTTAAAAAAAATAATGAATTATATATATATATATTTTTTTGTGTTTCAATTAAATTTTCGTATTTGAATCACAAATATCTAACTTCGATGGAGTTATTTTCTTAGAATTATCCTTTAAAATATTATATGAAATACTATTTTTGAATGATTGATTTTTTATCAACAGATATACTTTTGATATGATGATTATGTGATACCATTTTGATATGTTATTATAACCAATCTAATCCCATTTGTTTTCTTGATATAATGAATAATTGATATATTTTGGAACCATAATTTATGTATGTCGGTTAGTGTGGGCCTATATAACCCTCCAATGAATTGGTTATGGTTTTATATCTCAGGATATAAGGAAATGTTGAAATGTTTGGAATTTTTCACAACAAAAAATGTGTACCTCCATGTATTTGATCACAACCTATTGGTTAGACAAGAATATATTTTATAAAAACATAAATGGTTTTTAATTATTTGTTTTGTCAAAAATATGATGATTCAATATGATAATTTTTTATCCATAGATTTTTATTATGAATTATTTCCAATATTCCACATTTTCATGTCATATTCCTTCGATTATGATCGATTGATATTTTTAATTATGTCCCACTAATATGTCATTGAAAATGATTGATAATATTCTAATATATGTATTTCCACCAAGAATTATGTAAACCTATTATTTCACAATGTTCGTTTAAATAAGTTATTTTCCTCACACACAAGTTTTCTCATATATTTACGATAAAGACACTAATGACCCGTTGATAATTTTTACCTTTGTATTTGAACTCACTTATTACTTATTTTTCTATAACATAGTTTATGAAGATGATTATAATATATGAGCTGTATAGAAGGAAGTCTAGTGTCATGTAATTATGGATAAATATTCTTTGGTATTGTAAAATAAGTTAATTAGGAAGTTGCTTCTCAAATACACTAGTCCATTCATTCATGGAATTGGCTAATTATTATGAGGAATAATATTTAACTTATGAAAATTATGTAAAATAAATATATTTTTATAGTGGGTCATATCACATGGTATGAAAATATGTAAAGGACCAAAAAATTCCATGTAATTTTTTTAATTTATTTGGGGTTATTATGAGTCTGCGAAAATTTACGGCGCTTGATACTGAGGCACGGTGTGCCTAGAATTTATTTTTTTACTTTTTTAAGGTATGTTTAGTAAACGCTCAGGCATCATTTTTCCTATGTTCAAAAACTATGATAGGAATTAATGTCTGAGGACACCATTGAATCTGCCTAATTGGGATACACTTAAACGAATGTTCACTTCGACTATAGTAGGTCGAGTGAAATTGTTAGTTTCAGTGGATTTTAAATAAATAATGAAAAAAAATATAGATTTTTATTTTATTTATATTTTCTTAATACCTATTGAGTAGCAGTGGTAGGTATCACATATGTTTTCAAACATTTAATATGGGATATTAAATTTCAGTTACACTTCGGTTTTGTAACCACCCCACGTGTAATTAATGTGGAGCATTAATTGCATCAATTAATGAACCACGTTAATTCCTCAGTGCATTACTCACCATTTCCCCATCTATTTAATGTGAGGATAGGTAAATACCTGGTATTTCAATGTACTGTTTTTAAATATATGGGAATTCTATGGGTCCGCGAAAATTGGCAGTGCGTGATTTCGAGGCCCAGAGTGCCCGAAATGAATTTCTGAACTTTTTTCGGATATGTTCAGTAAACATGCGAGTGGGTTTTTCTAACATTTGAACTGGTGCACGGAATTGAAATCTGAGGGTATCGTTGAACTCGCAGGGCTATTTTTCGCTCAAGGAGACTTTCACTTCGACTACAGATGGTCGAGGAAAAAATATAGTTTGTGGGTTTTTTGTGTAAGAATAAAATAAAAATAAACATGTGTGACATTTTTATTTTTATTAGCAACACCCATATAGGTGTTGGGAGGTGGGGTCCACTGGAACTAAACCTCCACTTCATTTTTGACTTTGGTGGGGACCACCCAAGATTTAATAAACCTCCCATTTTTAATTTAGGGGTGGGGACCACCTGACCCCTGTTTATGGGTGGAGACGAAACCACTCAACCCCCCCCCCCCAATTTTAATGTGGAGGATCCTCTTGAGCTTCCCCCAAATTAAGTGTGCCATTCCACCTTAAATAAATGTTCCAACCTAGGTGTTTAATTATGCTATTTTTAATTTGAGACAAAGATTAAAGATGGGGGGAACACATCTGTTGGCCATTTTCTTTTTGGTGGAGCCTTGGGAGAAAAGCTCTCCAATGAAGAACTATTTCTCCAAATGAAGAACGCATTCATCTGAAGAAGAACATTGATAAATAATGCCGATATTGACTTCGACCTTCTTCCATGATACATCCTATGATGTAGGAAGTCATCGACTACGACAAACCAACGCAGAAACCGACGATCGAGAAAAACACCGACGACATCGTCGTCCGTCTTTTTACCAACAATTCGTCTTCCTCCCTGAGAATTTGTCGATGTATAAACCCGTGGTAGGGGTTTATTGATTTTTTTATCACTTTCCAGGAACACCATTATTCCATTTTGCGGGAATGTGAATGATTAAATTTTTAAAGATCATGGTTGACTTTCATTGCTTCATTCTTGTGAACCGTATGCTACCATCTAAACATGGAAGGTGCGAGCCAAACTAACATGGCTTGACAACCCTCCTCTATTCTTATTTGTGGTGTTCTTCAAAATTATGGAAGGTGATGAAGGTGATGGAGGCAAATTCGTTGCCTCCTACAACCACCTCGACCCGCGCCAACCCCGCGACGCTCTGGCCTCCCTACCGAACTGGCCATGCACTAGTCGGCCACACCGCCCGCCGGTTTCCCCTCCCTGGCCGCACCTCCCGCCATCTACGCCACCCTAGCCATGACATCCACCAGCCGAGCCACCCCTGCTCACACTACCATCTGGCCTCCGGAAACGTCCTGCACCCCCCACAGTGCCATGTCGGAACGTTCCTACGGCCCTCACAATACCTCGGCTGAACCGGCCCCACTCCCTCATGGCACACTAGCGGCTGAGTCGCCCCATGGAACTGGGGGGCTCCGTGTCCGCTCATGGCCATTTGGGCCAGACCCAATGGGTAGGGCTGTCCAACGGACCGGGTCAACCCGAACAGGGTCTGTCCGGCTGGGTCGGACCGGACTTGGTCCCACTAAGCCCCTTTACATTCTTTTTGTTATATCTTTGGCACCAGATGTCCGTTTGACGAACTGTTAGTGGTGATGGATGTCTTTCAACAAGATATTCCCTTTGAGTATACTCTTCTAGAGATTTTGTTTGATATGGGAAATGGTCAGGTTGGATCGAGCATGATTCCAACTAGGCCCCTGGGACTAAAAGGCTAATTACTCACAGATCGGGTATCTGATTGAAGTGATGTATGATGTGTTGATACCCCTATGATTTGGCGGGACATTGAGATACGTCTTCGTGAGACTTCCTGATAGTTGAATTATCGACCAATAGCTCGTGGATAAGATCCTCTCGAAGATGAGCGAGCTTAGTGCGGAGAACTAATAGTTGGTTGAGACCTGATGACTACTGATCGTTTTGACTCAGAGTGACTCTACTAGCTCAGTAGGGAGTGCCTTGGTGTCATGGAATACCCACAGTGTGGAGTGCCTTAGTGTCACGGAAGACCCACGGTACTCGATAGGAGAAGTACCTCAGCAGGCTACTAGGGGGAGTGTGCTAGGTGACACGGCAGACCCACGGTGGGGTGCATGCTTTGTGACATGGTAGATCCATGCTAATCGATAGGAGGAGTACCTCAGTAGTCCAATTATAGTTGGAAACACGCTTGGTGTCACGACATGACCAATGTACTCGATAGAGGAGGATTTCTCCTAGAGCCGATGTTTTGACAATATGACTGGGGATGTTACTTGATACTACCCCTAGAATAAAATCATGGTTGGGATAAGTCTTATTTTCTATGTGTTCATCATGATTGAGATGGATCACTTGATAACTTAGGTATATGTATGGGCATATACCTATGTAATGTTATCTCTTGATTTCATAGTTTTGGTTTATCCTAGTTGAATTTTGTGATACCTTGAGTGTCTCGGGGTCCCTACTGAGTATCATTATACTCACCCCTGTACAGGCTATTCCGGCACCATGTTGCGTTGGTTACAAACGAAGGACAAAGCTGACTCAGGCTAAGAGTAGTAGGACTGGATGGTTCCCGGAGGTGGACCATACAGTTTGTCAGTATGTGGGAGAGACTAATTGGAGTGGAGTGCTGAGGAGGCGATCTGTACAGACCCTTCGGATAGGAACCTCAGAGGACAATCCAGTAGCTATCTTTTATCTTTCATTAGTTGTATTTCATTTTAGTTGTAGCTATAATTTCTAGTTGGGCTTGTATTCTGGACCATTTTACATATTGTGCTCCCTTGTTTACTATACAGTTGACTTGCATTCGTATCTTGTTGTGTGTTTGGTTGCGTGTGTTTACAGGTTATAAAGGTAATGTCTTCTAAGTTTTAAGGAATACGCCTTTGGTGCTAGTCACCTGCCCCTAGCCTATGGAAGGCAGGGTTGGGGTAGTTACGTCATGGTACCTAGGGGACAGGTCGTGAAAAATTGTTATAAGAGGTTTAGGTTCCACTGTATAACAAAAGACATTAATCTTTTCTGTGAAGAAATTATGTTAATTGTATTGAGTGTGTTTTTCAGTTCAGGGAGTCCACTGTTCGTGCGGCAGTCGACATATACATACACGAGGACCCTGACTGCTGATTTCTAACTCAATGCAAAAATTCACTGATTGAGTGTGTGTTTTCAAATTTTCTCTTTATGTTAACTCACCAGGTCATCTCACCATGTATATATTTTTAACATTAGTGAACCTGTTTTTTTTTCAGTCTGCCACCACGCAGACAATATGATAGAGTTCCAAGAGTTGTACGCATTGATAGTCCACCGAGCGATGAGGCTTCGGTGCAGGGCTGTCTTTTAGTATAGGCACCGGTGGTACCTTTCCCCATTGGGCCCCCGATGCCACCAGCCCCAACAGCATAGAGTGCACGCCGCTTGAGCATGTTGTATGAGTTAGAGTGCCAGAGGCCACCGCAGTTCAAGGGAGAGACGAACATGCAGGCGGTTGAAGATTGGTTGGAGGCCATCATTATAGTTTTCTGACTGGTAGGGACACTATCAGATCTCATGGTGTTTCTTGATTCCAACCTTCTACAGGAATTAGCATGTAGATGGTGGAGCTTGATAATCTAGGTCCACGACGGGGTGACTCTTCTCTA
The DNA here is from genome assembly GCA_963277665.1 of Viscum album. Taxonomy (NCBI): domain Eukaryota; kingdom Viridiplantae; phylum Streptophyta; class Magnoliopsida; order Santalales; family Viscaceae; genus Viscum; species Viscum album. Next base: position 1,851,078,385 of record OY728142.1, on the reverse strand, counting down.
GGAAGACGTTGAGAGCCTATTTCAGGAGGAGTTTGTTCTTGCAACTCTTCATGCAGTGTGCATACAAGAGCTACTTCTTCTGCAGCAGGGTAGCATGACTATAGCTCATTACACAGCAAGTTTCATGAACCTCTCACGCTACTCCACATATATGGTGCAGGAACTATTCCTCAGGGTCTGGACCTTCGATTAGGGACTCAGGTGGGAGATCAGGGATTCGAGGATCTCACTTAGCATCCCGACGCAGGAGAGGGTGTTAGAGATATCCCTCATAGTGGAGATTTTCCATGCTGAGCAGTCTCTAACCGCGAGATCCACCACCAGTCAACATGTAATTTACTCTTCTACAGCTGGCAGCCGACAGATGTCCTAGAGGTCCATGTGGACCAGACCTACAGGTGAACGAATTCATGATTCAGAGTCGGTTGTGTAGGGCACCCGAAGTTGAGACATACATGATAGGAGAGGGAAATGTTTCACATGTGGCGGGCAGGGTCACCTGGCTCATGACTGTCCGACCCATCGTTTGGATGATCAGCAGATGGTCGAGGGACTTCCCAGGAAGAGACAGATTTTCAATCAAGGAGGACTACAGGCTGGAGGTGGATGTGGCAGAGGAGTAGGTTGTGCAGTTGGTGGTGTGTGACGTTTCATGATATCACCTGAACCACCACCAAAAGGTCCACCCTGACCGCATGGAGTAGGTGTACAAGGTTGATCTCAGCTCCAGTTAGCAGAGGCTTGCAACCATGGCACTCTGGAGATGATTTGAGTTACGATTTGTGTCTACTCCACCATAGTTGCCGTACTTATAGACACAGTTTCCAGTCATTCATTCATTGCCACTGCCCTCGTTCTGATCTTGGTGATTCCAACAGAGATGTTGGCTCTATTTTTACTGCTACAAATTCCTATGGGAGCATATTCAATGATTACACATAGGTGCCGGTAGTGAGAGCTTGCTCTATGAGGCAGGAGCTTCAGCTGGTCTCTAATAGTAGCGTTGTCGAGGCCTTCAAACGTCATCTTGGGTATGGACTGGATATCTACAGTCCATGCTCAGATTGACTGTACTAGGTGCAAGGTCCGGTGTGTCCGCATGGATGGAACAAAGGTTACCTTCACCAGTGAGAAGGGAGACTACGAAATGTAGGATTGACTTACCCGGAGGAGAGTGCAGTCAATCACTCATCAGTTGGCGAGACTTACCCTCAATGTTGTTGATGTGGAGAGTCTGAGTTATCAAGTAGTGTTGGACCAGTACACAGATGTCTTCGCTGATGATGTTCCGGGTCTACCTCTTCGCAAAGAGGTGCACTTTACATTGATTTATACCCCAAGACGACACCAATATCTAAACTAGAATATCGAGTGGCCCCAATGGAGCTTCATGATCAGTGGGTATAGCTAGTGGACTTTGAGGGGAAGGGGTTCATTCGGCCCATTGTTTCTCCTTGGGAAGCCCAGATTCAATACACCGTGAAGGAGGATGGGAGCTTGAGGCTTTATGGTGACTATCAGCGCCTGAACCTGGTGACCATGAAGAACAACTACCCACACCCGAGGATTGATGACCTCTTTGATCATGCGAATGGAGCACGGTGGTTCTCAAAGATAGACCTCAGATCAGGCTATCACCAGCTCAGAGTTTGAGACGAGGATAGGCAGAAGACGGCTATTAGATGTCGGTATGACCACTATGATTTCTTTTATATTCCGTTAGGCATAACCAATTCTCTAGTAGTGTTTATGGAACTCATCAACATGATCTTTCAGCCATACCTTGATCGCTTTGTAGTGGTCTTCATTGATGACACTATGATCTTCTTGTCTACTGAGGAGGAGCGAGCCTATCATTTTTAGGTAGTACATGACATGCTCCGACAACACTAACATTATGGTAAGCTCTCAATACTCCAGTTCTAGATCCGAGGGGTTCACATTCTAGGACATGTCATATCGGAATATATAGTTGCAGTGGATACAGTGAATATTGTGGCAGTACTTGCTTAGGAGCCACCCAAGAGTGTGACAGAGGTACCAAGTTTTCTGGGTTTGGCTGGATACTACCGGTGGTTTGTGCCAGACTTCTCCATAGTTGAAGCACCACTATCAACATTGAAGAAGAAGGGGCCACCTTTCGTTTGGTCAAAGAAATGTTATCAAAGATTTTAGAAGCTGAGGTAGAGGCTGACCAGTGCCCCCATCTAGAGGCTTCAGGAGAAAGGCGTAGGGTATGTAGTCTTCTACGACACATCAGGGATCAGACTCAGATGTGTTCTGATGCAGGAGTGATTAGTGATTGCATATGGTTCTCGATATCTGAGACAACATTAGTAGAACTACGCTATCCATGACATGGAGTTAGTAGCAGTGGTCTTCGCCTTGAAGATGTGGCGGCACAATATGATGGGCAACCACTTTATAGTGTACTCTGATCACAAGAGTCTCAGGTATATCTTCTCCCAGAAGGACCTCAACCTGAGACAATGATGTTGCCTTGAGTTCCACCAGGACTAAGACTTCGAGATAGTCTATAGTCCTGGGAAGGGTAATGTTATTGCAGATTCACTTAGCAAGAGGTTTGGTATACAACTGCTAGGTGAGGCGACGAAGAAGATGGCCTCATTACAGTTATCCATTGTGGATAGAGATGGATTAGCCTATCTACAGTCTCTTACAGTCACTCCCCCACTTCATCAGTGAGTCTGGGAGGTGTAGCTTGGGGATGTTGACTACGAGACACGACATGCATAGATATCCATAGGACAGACACCTAATGGATTTTCTGAAGGTTGGGAGCATGTCATCCTCTTTAGAGGACGTACCATGGAACCAGTGTCATATTAGTCGGATGTATTTATGGAGTTCCACAGATCCCCTCTAGCAGTACATCCAAAAGTGGAAAAGATGTACCAGGACCTTCGATGGCAGCACTAGTGGCCAAGAATGAAGAAATCAGTTACAAAGTTTGTCTCTTGATGCCTCACTAATTAGAAAGTTGAGGTGGAGCATCAGGTACCAACAGGCTTAGTTCATCCATTAGAGGTCGTACAATGGAAGTGGGATTCAATATCCATGGACATCATAACTAGTCTTCCTCGTAAATCTAGGGGATGTGACTCTATCTTGGTGATCGTCAACCAACTCACCATGTCGGCCCACTTACTTCTAATAAGATAGAAGGGTTCAGCAGAGAGTTTGGAATGCCTCTATGTGCAGGATATTGTGCGGCTGCATGGAGTACCCACGATGTTTGTATCCAATCGTGATACACATTTTACTTCTCGGCTACAAGAGGGGTTGCAGGAGGCTTTTGGGACGCAACATTGTTTGAGCCCCACCTTCTATCCTCAAACAGATTGTCAGAACGAGCAGACCATTTAGACCCACAAGGACTTGCTCCATGATTGTGTCCTTGACATCGGTCGTAGTTGGGAGGATCACTTACCATCAGTGGAGTTTTCATACAACAACAATTATCACTCCACCATAGGGATGGAACCTATTGAGGCATTGTACGAGCGACCTTGCAGATCACCTTTGTGCTGGACTGACCAAGGGGAGTTAGCACATGTGGGAACATCCATACTACGAGCTACCATAGAGAAGGAGCAGATCATACAGGAGCAGATAAAGACTACACAGAGTAGAAAAAAAAATGTATGCCGGCAGGAGATTGAGACCTATTGAGTTCGAGGATGGTGACCACGTCTTTCTATGGGTCTCACCATGATGAGTTTATTAGTGTTTGGGTGGAGGTGACAAGTTATCTTCGTGGTTCATAGGACCCTTTCAGGTCCCCAGCAGAGTTGACAAGGTGGCATACCTCATAACTCTTCCACCTCGGTTGCACCAAGTGCACGACGTCATCCACGTATCCCAGTTGAGGAGATAAGTGTATGTCACTTCTCACATCATCAACCATGGTGAGCTAGATGTCGATGATGGGTTACTTTTATGGAGGATCAAGTAGAGATTGAGGATCAACATTAGCGGTTCCTTCGTGGACAGTAGATACCTCTAGTGCACATTCCCTGGCAACACGGGAACCTCGAGGAGAGAAAATGGGATTGGGAGGCTCCGATACGTGCTCAGTACCCCCACTTGTTTACCTAGTGGATTTGTGGCTTACAGAGACGTAGAGCCCAGAGGTGGGGTGAATGTAAGACCAGGGATTTCAATGCAATTTTTTTAAAAATATATGAGAATTTTACGAGTCAGCAAAAATTGACAATGCATGATTTCAAGGCCTAGAGTGCCTAGATTGAATTTCTGAAATTTTATGGGGTACGTTTATTAAGCATTTGATAATTTTTTTACTAACTTTTGTACCGGTTCTCAGAATTGAAATTTGAGGGTACCGTTGAACTCGCAGCGCTAGTTTTCTCTTAAGCATACTTTCACTTCGATGGAAAATGGTCAAGGGTAAAAGTTACTTTTTGGATTTTTTGTGTAAGAATAAAATAAAAATAAAATTTTGTGGCATTTTTATTTTTATTTTCCACATGCATGAGGCTGTTGGGAGGTGGGTTCCACTAGAACTAAACCTCCACTACATGTTTAACTATGGTGGGAACCACCAGAGTTTTCAATAACATCCCAAGTTAAATTTATGGGCGGAGACCACCCAACCCTTATTTATAAGGGGAGAAAACCCAATCAACCCCCTATTTAATGTGGAAGAGCCTCTTGACATTTCCCCAAATTAATTATTTCACCCCACCATAATTAAATGTTTCAAATTAGGTATTTAATTAGGATATTTTGAATTTGTGACAATGATTAATGTTGGGGTAAACACATAAGTTGGCCATTTTCTTTTTGGTGGAGCCCTGGGAGAAAAGCTCTCCAATGAAGAACTATTTATTTGAATGAAGAACACGTTATTTCATTGAATAATGCTGACGAATAACGTCGATCCCAACTTTGACCTTTTTTCTTGATACTTCCTATGACGTAGGATGTCTTCAACTATGACGTACCAACACACAGACGAATGATTGAGAAAAATGCCGATGACACTGACGTTTGTCTTTTTCCCAATGATTCGTCTTCCTCCCCGCAACTATGTCATCATATGAACCCGAGGTAGGGGTTTAATGATTTTTGTTTTTCACTTTCCATGTACTCCCTTATTCACTTGTGTGGTATTGTAAATGATTAAACTACAGAAGATAATGGTTCAAATTCATTGCTTTGTTCTTGTGAACCGTATTCTACCACTCTAAACGCAGAGGGTGAAGGCTAAACTAACATAGACCGACCCCCCTCCACAATTCTTCTTTGTGGTGTTCTTCAGAATTAATGAAGGAATCAAAGGCAAATAAGCTGCCACCTACAGCCACCATGACCCATGCCACCCCCATGGCACTCCAGCATTCTGATCGAACCGGCCCCATGCCTGCTGGTCGTGCCACCCACCGTATGCGCTGTCCGCCGGCCGAGAATCCAGTGCTCACACCACACACCGGCCTCCCAAAATTGTTTGTTCCCCTCACGACAATCCGGATGAACCGGTCTAGGCCCCTTGCGGTGCCCCGGCCAAACCCACATGCACCCCTCACAACTCCCTGGTCGAAACGGCCTACTCCCCTCGTAGCGCCTTGGCCTTGCCATCCCGTGCCCCTCGTGGGGCCCCGGCCAAACCGGCCTCGCGCCCTCACGGCACCCCGATGGCCAAGCCGCACCGCGGCACCCATGGGATTTGGAGCCCCTCACATCCTGCTGGTCCGGACACAGTGGGTTGGGCCAAACCCAACAGACCGGGCCGGACTCAATGGGGCTGGTCGGGTCAGTCCGACCGGGTCGGACCTAACCCGGGCCCACTACACCCCTTTGCATTATTTTGCCATATCTTTGGAACTAAACTCCTGTTTGAAGAACCCTCAGCATCGTAGAAAATCTTGGGGTGAGATGGTACCTTTGAGTATACTCCACTGATGTTTTGTTTCGAGAATGGAAATAGTCAGGTTGGATCGAGCACGAATCCAACCGGGCCCCCGAGACTAAAAGTCTAATAACTCACAGACCGGGCGTCTGATTGTTGCATTGTATGTTGCGTTGAGACCCCTATGAAATTTAGGAACATTGATATACTTTTTTGTGAGACTCCAAGATAGTCAGAGTATCAACAAGTAGCTCAGGGATCACATTATCTTGGAGAAGAGCGAGCGTAGTACGGTGACCAAGTAGCTGGCTGAGACCTGAAAACTATTGACTATTTTGAATCAGAGTGACTCTACTATCCCAGAGGGGAGTCCATTGGTGTTGCAGAACACCCATGTTACTCAACAATAATATTACCTCAGCAGGCTATGAGGGGGAGCGTGCTTGGTGACGCGGTAGACCCACGGTGGGCAGCGAGCTTTGTGACGCAGCAGATCTATGATACTTGAATGTAGGAGTACCTCAGTAGTCCAAGGATATTGGGAAGTGTGCCTGGTGTCACGACATGCCCATTGTACTCCATATAGGAGGATTTCTCGAGCATTATAGGTTTCTACAATGTTACTGGGGATGTTATTTTATACTACCCCTTGAATAAAATCCTGGTTTAGCTGAGTTATTTTTTCTCTTTTTCCCTCATGATCGATATGGATCACCTGATTACATAGATATATGTATGGGCATATACCTAAGTAATGTTATCTGTTGATTTCATACATGTGGTTTATCATTGTTGGATTTTGTGAGACCATGAGGGTCTTAGGGTCCCTACTAAGTATCGTTATACTCACCCCTGCATAGGCTATGCATACACCTTGTTGTGTTGGTTGCAGACGACAGACAACGCTAACTTAGGTGGAGAGTATCAAGACTGGATGATGACCGGAGGTGGAGCATATGGCGTGTCGGTACGTGGGGGGACTAGCAGACACAGAGATCTGAGGAGGTGATCTATACCTACCTTTCAGGTAGAAAACCTCAGAGGGAAATCCAGTAGATTTCTTTTCTCTTTCATCAGTTTTGTGGAATTTCAGTGGTACTTGTACTTTCCAGTTGAGCTTGTATTCTGGCCCCTTTTACTTATTGTGCTCACTTTTTTACATTATAGTTGACTTTCATTTTTATCTTGTTGTGTGTTTGGTTTCATGTGTTTACAAGTCATATAGGCAATGACTTCCTAGTTATAGGAAATACTCCTTTGGTGCTAGTCGTCAGCCCCTAGCCTATGGAAGGCGAACTTGGGGTAGTCACGACACGGGCCCTGGGCGATGGGTCATGATAGGCTGGGTGTGGAGTTTTGACAGAGCTTCACGAAGAAAGGAACCTATGTCTATGTGACGAGATGTCTTCCACTAATGAGGAATGGAAACTTGGATGTATTTGCGTGAAATTGAAGACAAACATCGGCATATTCCACGGATAGTGATTCTTAATCCAACACCGTGACATCACTATTGACCTTCGAGTTAGGGGTTGTATTTTAATTCAAGAAATTATAAAGATTCTTCTCATCATTCTAGAATTCTCAGGTGTTCCATTCGAGGAATTTAAAGGGTTTTATCATTATTTTGAATTTTCAGGTGGTCCCTCTCCCACTTCATTTCAAGGTGAGTTCATCATGGGAAAATATACAACTCAGAAGAATGTGGAAAACGAGAGGCGCATAGTGATGGTGACATCCCAAGAGGGCTGTTGTCACATCCAGATGGAATAACGGACCACCAGAGATCACCTAGTAGCCCACAGAAACTCTTCCAGTGTAATGACACTGGCGACTGGTTCCAGCGGCGAAGGTGGTGGTTGGTGCTTGCCAGCCTTTGAAGAGGGCAGCACCTAGAGGCACCACAGAGGTCCTCCTAGTACCAGTCGTGGCGGTCAGATGTGTGGATAGATAACTATCGGATAGAGAGGTAGGAGACGGAGAGATGTCTTATGTCGTGGTAAACGGGTCATTGCTACGAAGCCACAATGAAGGCCTAGACCCGCTCCCTACGGGTCCCGTGGGTGACAAGGTGGCGCCACTGGGAACCACCATTAAATAAATGGAATGACTTTTTGAGTTGTTTGGGAGGCAAACCATGAGACCCCCACACTCGTCGTGCTAGCCAGCGTGTCGGGCCATGTCAGGCAGGGTCGGTCTGACTATGTCGGACTAGACCTAGACCCCTCTCAGGCCAAGATACGTTTATGTGGTCGTAACATGCGAACCAGATGTATGTTCGACAAACCGTCTACAACACTGGTATCCTTAGAGAGTTACAATCCTTTTGAGATACACGACATGATTTTTAGAGAATGTTGGAGTGTGGCAGGCTTGGAATGACATTGAGTCCAATCGAGCCCTCAGCACTAAAATTCCGTATAGACCTGGAGTCCGGTTGAAGTGTCGTTTGCTGCATCGGAACCCTTGTGACGTGACAGATCATCGGGTTACTTTTATATGGGACTTCAAGCTAGTTGAATTAAGACTGATGGGTTGAGGAGCAGTTTCTCTTAGACACAAGTGTAGTATGAGTGGAAATCATGTGTCTGGAAGAGATGTGATGAATGAAGTGAAATTCTGTGTGAATCAGCACTAATCGATTTTGTGTGCACCAACACCCATTGATTCTGTGTGAATCAAAACCCATGGATTCTATTTGAATCATCACCCAACAATTTTGTGGGAATTAGAAACCAATGATTCTATGTAAAATAACACCCAGATTTTTGTGTGAATCAGAACCTATAGATTTTGTGTCAATCAACATTGAGTGATTCTGTATGAATCAACACTCAATTTTTTTTGAATCAACGTCTATCAATACTGTGTGGGCCTTGTGGGGGTTAGTAACTATTGATCCTATGTGGGTCAGTAGCAGAGCATCTTGAGAGAGTAATATCATCTAGCCTTTTGGTTAACCTTCTGTATTGTTGTACTTATGTTATACCTAGTATGATTTGTGACTATTGCTTTGTGATTTTTTATTGGGATCATGCTTGTCTTATTCCTATGTGGAATTTTGAGAGACCTTCTGGGGTCTCACGGTCTCTACGAAGTATTATTATACTCAACCCTGCACAGGATTCACCCACACCTTGTTGTGTCTTGTGAAGACGACAAGAAACTCGACTGAAACTGTTGGATCCAATACCATGCAGTACATAGAGGTGACTGGTCAATGTGGAGAGCAGTGGAGATGAGTTGTACCTACCCTTCAGGTAGAATCATTGGTGGAAAATCGCAAGAGCTATCTTCTGTTTTAATTTTTAGTTGTACCTTTTCACTTAGGCTTGTATTCCAGCCCCTTTACTATTAGTACACTTTTACTACAACTGTTTTACTTCATGGTTGCATCTTGTTGTGTTCTTGTGTTGTGTGTTTGTACAGCTTTAATGTCAAGGCCTTCCCTTTTTTGGGATACACCATTCTAGTGCCTGTCACCCACCACTAACCTATGGAATGTGGGCTTGGGTTAGTGATGACATGTGCCCCACATGATGCATTGTGAAAAAGTGGTATCAGTGGAGTCGGTTCTACTGAATAACCATGACTCTAATCTTTCAAATGGAGTAATTATGTTATGTTTTTTGAGTGTGGTTTTTTGTTTTGGGAGTCCATTGTTAGTGTAGCGGCTGACGTATCCATACCCCAAGATCCTAAATTCTGATTTCGGACTTAGTGCATGAAAACACTGGGTGCATGTGTTTTGGAAATGTTTTTACTTTGATCAATTTTGAGATAGATCACCAGGTATTACATATTGACTATGGGACACCAATTTATTTTCAGGATACCCATGCGTAGAGAACCATCTAGGATTCCCGAGAGAGTACACGATTATGGTCCACTGAGGGATGAGGCTTTGGTGTAGGGCCCTCTGACTATGTTGGCTCCATCAGGTGGTTTACTAGTAGCACCACCACTCGGAGGGAAGCAGTTTCCACCAGCCCCACTATAGACAGTTCACACTGACTAATGGTTTTCCACTAGTTTTAGTGGTAGAGGATTTCTAGGTTTTTAGGAGAGACAGATCCCCATGCAGCTGAGAATCGGCTAAAGGCTTTGGATAGAGTTTTTCACCTAGTTGGGACACCAACATAGCTAAACGTGATCCTAGCTACTAGACATTTCTTGGGCATAGCAGGAAGATGGGGGAGCCTGATACTTACATTAAATGATGTGGTGACCCACACCTGGACGGACTTTGAGAGCCTCTTCAAGGAAGAGTTCCTCCCTGTTACACTATGCTCTATGCATATCCTAGAGCTGTTACAGTTATAGAAGGGTAGCCTATCAGTGTCCCTGTACATGGTGAGATTCACTGACCTCTCGTGCTACTCCATCTACATGGTGAAAGACCCATTCATCAGGGTCTAGACCATTGAGTAGGGTCTTCGGTCGGAGATCAGATCATCGATGATATCGATGAATAACCTGAAGCAGCATGGAATACCCAAGAAATCATTGTTGGTGGAGAGATTCTTAGCTGAACAAGAACTGATGGTGAGAGACACCGTGGGATGGCAGGTAGACGAGTCATTTGCATCAGTCAGTAGGCAGATGACACAAGGAAAAAGCGGACTAAACCATCCGGAGGGAGACCCTAGGATGTAGTGTAGGAGGTGAGTAGATTGCGATGCAGAATAGGTTAGTAGAGAATAATACTGAGCACCACATTCGGTGGGAGGGGCCACATGGATCACGACTACTAGACCCTCCATACAGATGACCAGAAGAAAATTGAGGAACTTCTGAGGCAGTGGTTGAGGTTTGATCGAGACGGTCTGCGGGGTGGCAGACGAGGAAGATGATCAGGTCGTACAGCAGGTGGTGGACGATGATTTTAGGTTCTACACCACCACCCCATGGTGTTTCACCCCGACCACATGGAGCAGGTTGACTGGGGCGAGATCAGCTACACATAGTAGAGGCCTATAACCACAAATCTTAGGATATGATTAGTTGTATGATCTATGTCTATTCATTCCTAGTCACAGAACCTATGGACACATGTATCAGTCACTATTTCATTATCATGACACTAGTGTAGAGCATGGATATTCAGATGGAGTTATTTTCTTGATCCTTGTGATTCAAGACTCCTACATGAGATTATTTGATGATTACACACTGGGGCTGGCAGTGTGAGCTCAATATTGGAGGTGTGACCCTCGACTGGGATATCCTGGTATCTGTGTTGAGGCCATACAAATACATCTTAGGTATGGACAATCTATACACAATCCATTCTTAGATGGACTGTTTTAGGTACAAAATGTAGTGTTTATTTGAGGATGGGATTATTATTACCTTCAATAGTAAGGAGGAAACTTTTCAACTTATGAATGAATTTCTCTGAGGAAGGTGCTTCCAATCATTCACTATTTGACTAACCTCAGCCTCTAGTCATTTTATGATAGGAGTCCGAGTAATCCTATAGTGGTGGAACATTATGCTATTGTTTAACAGGATGATATTCCAAGACTACCTCCGCACAGAGAGGCAGTCTTTCACAATGACTTATACCCTTGGATGGCACCGATATGAACCCGACATATCGGATGGATGTTGTGGAGCTTCAAGAGCTGGGGATACAGTTGGAGGAATTGTATTGGAAGGGTTTTGTAAGTCCTAGTGTTTCTCCATCTAGATCTCCGATCTTATTCCCCAAGAAGGTATATGAGAGTCTAAGGATTTTTGTAGACTATCGGTGCCTGAACAAGATGACCATGAGGAAAAAGTAACATCTGCCGCAGATCATGTCATGACCCGTCCCCCGGGTCCTGTATCGTGACTAATTAGTATCAGAGGACATCGTTTCAACCGCATAACTTAGGACTCTGATATTTTCTTTCTATGAAGAAATATTGTTAAGGGTACTATTTGTAGTTTTTAGATCAGGGAGTCTAGTGTTAGTGTAGGCAGTTGACGTATCCATACACTAGGACCCTGACTTCTGATTTCCGACACAGTGCACAAAAACACTGATTGTGTGTTTGTTTTCAAAAATTTTTGTTAAGTCATCTCAAACCAGGTCATCTCACCAGGTATAGTCTTTGACCGTGTCACATATGTTTCTTTCAGGATGCCTCCCCGTGTACGACCAACTAGAGCCTCGAGAGTTGTACGTACTGACAGCCCGCCGAGCGATGAGGCCTTAGTACAAGGCCCTCTCCTAGTGGAGGCCCCAGCAGAGGCACCAGCGGTACTACCACCCGCTGGGCCACCTATTCCACCATCCCCCGTAGTAGGCAATGCACGCTACTTGAGCGAGCTACACGAGTTCCAGCACTAGAGGCCACCCAGGTTCTGGGGAGAGATGGACCCATAGGTGGCTGGGGATTGGCTAGAGGCTATGGTGAGAGTCTTAAGGCTAGTAGGGATGCCAACAGACATAATGGTGGTCCTTACTCCCATCCTCCTTCGGGAAGCATCAGGCAGATGGTGGAGCCTGATGCTCCAGATGCACAATGAGGCGACACTTCTACATGCAGACTTCGAGAGCCTGTTCCAGGTGGAGTTTGTACTAGCCACCCTTCGAGCGGTGTGAATACAAGAGCAACTGCATCTTTATAAGGGTAGAATGACGGTGGTACAGTACTCAACGAGGTTCACAAACCTCTTATAACAACCTGAAATTTTGAATAAATCTTGTTTCCTTGTTTTATGTGTTATTTTATTTTATTTTTATACTCAACAAAAATGGTTCATTAGATAACATGATTATAATTAAAATTAGACCGTTTGGTTTTGACTATTATATGACCATTGTTCAATATGACCGTTGGAAACTAAAAATTTTTATTTTTGTCTCTAAATATAAGTAATCGTGGTTAATTATTATAGAAAAAAGATTTGATGGCCTCGCCCAGTAGTCTTGGACCGATCGAAGCCCATCTAACAGAACTTGGGAAGGAGGTAGCACCATTGGGCTTTGTTCTGGACCAAACCCAAGCCGAACTTCATCGTGCGAAGCTAGAATGGAATCACCTTCGCGAGAAGTTCAACCTGATAGAAATTACTACTCATGCGATGTTGGCCGAGCCTCCCTTAGATTCTCTCACCTTAGCACACCTTACACTTAGGTCCTATGCTGGCGTGATAAGGGGCTATTTAAGGAGACCATAACTGCCTTGTATAATCCTATTTTTTTAAATAAAATATTGGGATTTCTTCTTATGATAATGTTTATGACTTTTCAAATGTCCGGATAAATATAGTATGCATATTTTTGGTGAATTTTAGAGAAAGGATATTTTAAAAAATGTTTATGTAAACATTAAATAATTAAAAATGTGTAATGATTTTCAAAAAATGGTCTTCAACAATTATGTTTAGTACGAAATTTAGAGTCTAATATAATCAACTTGATTTTTGATGAATAGTAAATTATGAATAGTGAGTTTATGCTTAGGATTATTAATGTGACCAAATAGATTAGTAACCTCACTTAAAGAAAGTATTAAAATAATCTAGGAACCTTGATTAAGTAATGTGATTCAATAAAATGGTTAAATAACAGTTTCATAAATTATTATTCAATTATTAGTTTTTTCAGGTGAATAGTGTTTGTTAATTAAAAATTAAATTAAAAATATTTATAAAATTATTTTTATAAAATGGATTTCATTTTTGAACTCAGAGCATCGATATTACGATAAGTTAATTTTTAGGGTTTTTCTAAAAAAAATGAATTTTCGTTGGATAGTGTATTTATTTAAAAATAAAATTAAAAATATATAGAAAATTATTTTTATAAAATGGAGTTCATTTTTGAAATAAGAGCATTTATATTTGGTTAATGTGAAATTTTGGGATTTTTCTGAGAAAGTTGAATTTTCAGTGAATAGTAAAAATACAGTTTTAGGGTTTCGGTATGTTTAATGACATCATAACTGTGTCATGATGCTTTCATGAGATATTTTAAGGTTTTTCCGACCAAAGGTGATGAATTATTTTATTGGGGGCCCCATGTGGCCTAACTTCAAGGGAAATATCATGGGAGAGCACATGGTTTTGAGAAAACCACTTTTGAGGTGTCCCTTGCCCATTAATGCTTTGTCCTCTCACTTTCACTCTAAATACCAAGCCCTCCTCTCATCCATTCGACTCCAAAACCATCCTCAACGAAGTTCTGAACTCCGTACCTCCCAAGGAGTCCTCCCAAGGCGCCCCAAGCCCTCAAAGTCCAAACCTTTGAGTTTTAAGAGTTACATTTTACGGTAAGGGATCCGACCTCTCTCTTTCTTTTCAAGTAATCTCTTTTATGTCATTTCTTTTATGCTCCATGTTCTTATGTTAAAGGATGTTCTTTTATACTCATATTACTTCTCTTTTCATGTTAATATAATGAGATATCCACTCTTACTCTCATTATTTCGTTTTATGAAGTTTTAAGTGGCGCCGTTAGGCTGCCGAATTTTTACGTGCTTCTTTCACCTTTCTCCATTTTCAAAGTTCTAATTCCATGTCAAGTATTTCATGTTCCATTTTATTATTTTAGGCTATGATCTATAAATCTATCATAATGATATTTTATTTTCATATTATGAGAGACCCCATTTGATCTCTTCAATTCAATATTTTGAAGTTTTAAGTGGTGTCGTTAGGCTACCGAATTTTTTAGGGATTCTTTCACCCTTCTCATTTTCAAGATCTATTTTCTTGTCAAGTCTTTTGTGTTCATTTTTATTATGTTAGGTTATGATATCTAAATATATCATACTGATATTTTATGTTCATATTATTAGATACCCTATTTGATTTCGTCAATTCAGTATTTTGATGTTTTATGTGGCGTCATTAGGCTGTCGAATTTTTAAGGGATTCATTCACCAAACTCATTTTCAAGATCTATTTTCTGGTCAACTCTTTCATGTTACTTTTCATTATGTTGGGGTATTATCTCTAAATATATCATACATATCTTTTATGTTCATATGATGAGATACCCTATTTGATCTCATCAATTCATTTTTTTGAAGTTTAAGTGACATCGTTAGGCTGCCAAATTTCTAAGGGGTTCTTTCACCCTTCTCATTTTAAAGATCTATTTTCTTGTCAAGTATTTAATGTTCCTTTTTATTATGTTGAGGTATGACTTATAAATATATCATACAGATCTTTTATGTTCATATAATTAGAAACCCTATTATATCTCTTCAATTCAGTATTTTGAAGTTTTATGTTGCGCCATTAGGCTGCCAAATTTTTAAGGGATTCTTTCACCCTTATCATTTTCATGATCTATTTTCTTGTCAAGTCTTTCATGTTACTTTTTATTATGTTGTGGTATTATATCTAAATATATCATACTTATATTTTATGTTCATATGATTAGAGACCCTATTTGATCTCATCAATTCATTTTTGTTGATGTTTAAGTGACGCTGTTAGGCTGCCGAATTTCTAAGGGGTTCTTTCACCCTTCTCATTTTCAAGATCTATTTTGATGTCAAGTCTTTCATGTTCATTTTTATTATGTTGGGGTATGATATCTATATCTATCATACTGATCATTTATGTTCATATGTTGAGAGACCCTATTTGATCTCATCAATCCATTTTTGGATGTTTTAAGTGACGTTGTTAGGCTGAAGAATTCTCATAAGAGAAATCTTATTTTTGGTCTTCCTTTCATGTTCTTCGTTTCATATAGTATATAATTAAAATTACATTACCATGTTCTTAAATACTTTATATTCTGTTCCCATCCTTTTTTATGAATCATTTTTAGTGGGTGACCCATGTCCCCTCTCTTTTCAATGTTTTCTAAAACCATGTATCATAGCCGTTATGCTCCATAGTTTTCGTCTCAAAATGCCTCCCTCTTTATCTCAAAATTATTTTATGTTATTAATTGAATACTCAAAGCTCTTATTTATAAAAGGGTATTCACATATATATCAAAATTTTCTAATTTAAATTCTTGGATTTACATACATGAAACCCGCTTTCCCTTTTTCGTGGCATTAAAGTGACATAAAGACCATGTCTTTAAAGAAATTTTTAAAATGTTATGATTATGAAATAAAACCCATTTCGTTTATGATATATGGGTTATTTATCAAATGATTGATGATGATATATGTGGCTCACATGATAATAAAGAAATTTCACGGGTGCGCCCAGATAGCACTCCAATGCATTGGGTGAAGTCTTAATCTCTAGAGATAACCTTTTAGACTGGTACCTTGGTGAATAACTGTGGTCATTTTTAATGATAACTTGGGGATGGACCTTGGTGAAATGAAATGATTGTCAATATTAAATGTTGTAGCCACAACTTCAACTTATAAAAAATGTTATTTTTATTATGATATGCCTCATGATTTCATTCTCATGCCTTAAAGTTCTTTTCATGACTTTATTGATGTATCTCAAGTTCATATGTAAAATGTTTCGCTTTTTTCCCTTACTGGGCCTTCTGCTCACCCTTTCTTTTGATGTATGTCCCCAGGTTATGAGATGCAGTAATGAACCTAGGATGAACATAAGTAAAAGCCTTTCAAGTGTTTAAGAAGAATGTTTTATGTTGTTTTCATGTATTACATTCCTGGTTTCCAAGACACTAAACCTTAAAGATCCTCAGTTTTGTGTAATGTAATGAAAGTTTATGTTATAAAAAGGCAGGATGCTATACCTCTCATGCTACTCTACAGATATGGAATAGGACCCATTTTTCAGGGCTCGAACCTTCGAGCAGGGGTTCAGGTGAGAGATTAGAGCCTCAGTTATTTTTCACAGCATCCCGACGCTGATAGGGGTGTTGGAGTGAGCCCTCCTAGTGGAAAGTTTCCTTGCTGAGCAAACTCCCGGAGTGGGACCCAGCACTAGTCGACATGTAGTGGAGTCTTCTTCACCTAGAAGTAGATAGATGAGGCAGAGGTCCAATAGGACCAGACCTAGAGGTGGTCGACCGCACAACTCAGGATCGTAGTGCGGGGCACCCAGTGTGGAGACAGAGCCAGGCATACCAGGAATGGGCAGTGTTAATCCTACGGTAGGCTTGGTCACATGTCACATCACTTTTTGACCCGCCATGTAGATGATCTACAAATAGATGAATGACCTCCAAGGTAGAGGCATAGGTTCGATCAAGACAATCTGCATGGTGAAGGTAGACATGGTAGGGGAGCTGTCTGTGCATCTTGTGGTGGACGACCCTTCGAGGTGTTGCCACCACCACCACCAGGATGCCCTCCCCGACCACAAGGAATAGGTGGTCAGGGGAGAGAACATCTTCATGGAGCTAAATCATATGACCATGGAGCTCTAGATGCAGGTAGATAGGAGCGGGACTACTTCCAGGCATAGAGGCCTTTGTTCATGATGCTTCTAGATTTGTAAATGTCATTGTTTGTGGTTGATTTGTGTCTTTGTACTTTAAGCTGCACTAATAAAAGGCACGTGTGCTTGTGACTTTTTCTTACCTTTCTTTTTGTGTACTAAGATTTTTCTGTTTAAACTATTGACTTGACCCTCACTTTCTAGATACCTACTGGAGGATACCCAATGACCGCACACTGATGCCGACAGTGTCACTCGACCCTCGGAGGCAAGAGTAATGGTTGGATCTCTTGGTAGTAGCGTTGAGGCCTTACGGAATCATCTATGACATGGATTGTACTGTTCATGTTAGGATTGAATTTATTAGGCAAAGAATGTGGTTCATCTATGGGGTGAGACCATATTTCCCTTTTTGGAAAAGGAGAAATATTAGAAACTCTTGTAGAACATAGGCAAGGTGGATTACCGCCTGGCCATTCCACCTCAGTTGCAGTAGGTGCATGACATCTTCCATGTATATCAGCAGAGGAGATGCATTCATGACCAGTCCCACATCATCATCCCTGGGGAGTAGGACATCAATGACGGGGATACTTTCACGGTGGTTCCAGTGGAGATTGAGGATCGAGAGGAGCAGGTCATGTGTTGACGATCGATTCCCTTGGTGCACATTCGCAGGCAGTATCAGAACCTCCATGAGAGAATATGGGAGTTGGAGGCTCATATGTGTGCCCAGTACCTCCTTTTTGTTTCCCTAGTGTGTGATGTAGATTTATGGGGACGTAAATCCCTGAGGTGGGGGTAATGTAAGGTCCCATAAATTTCAAGGACATTTTTTTCATAATTTTTTTTGAAATTTTACGAGTTCACAGTTTTTGAGGGCGCTGGATTCTGTGGCCCGGAGTGCCCGGAATGATCCGTATAAGTTTTGTTAAGATTAAATTAACGCAGATAAGCAGTTTTTCTAAAACAGTGGAATAAATCATAAATGGTTACTCAGATCAGAAATAAGAGTGCACCGTTGCACTCAGGATGGGAGGTTTACCAAAGGCACGACTTAAGTTTAGTCAGCGAGGGCCTCCTGTGAAAAATCTCAAAAATGGCATAACCATAAATAAAATAATAAAATATATTATTTTATTTTTCAAATTCTTATAACTCACAAATGGTATCTCGGATTAAAAATCTGATACCATCGCTGAACTCATGAGGGAATGCTTTATTTATGAAGATACTAACTATGGAAGGCACGGGCCAGCAGAAAAAGTTAGTTTTTGGCCACAAATAAAATAATTAAGTTACAATTATTTTGTTGTAAAATTCATAACTTATAAACGGTGAGTCGGATTGAAAATCTGAGAGTACCGTTGGGTTCGTCGGGGTGTGTTTCACCTAAGAAGAGAATAACCTCGACCGACGCGAGTCGAGGGTGACTAATAATAATTATCCGAAATTTTTTTCGGGTATGTTTAGTAAACATACATTTGGGATTTTATATCATTTGAACTTGTGCTCTGAATTAAAATCTGAGGGCCCCGTTGAACTCACAGCGTCATTAATATCTTAGTGAGACCTTTTCCGCAGTTGCATTCTGACGAGTTTGGAAGTTAGTTTTTGGAATTTAATTAAAGTAAATAATAATAAAATAAATTACAACACTTTATTTTATTTTTAAGTTGTCATGTGTTGTGTGTGCAGTTAGTTGGTTAAAAGCTCCACTTTGACGTTTTTGGTGGGACTGCCAGACCCTAACCTCCCATGGGACGATAATTGGGGTGGGGACCACCTGAGCAGCATAACCTCCCACAATAGGTTATGACACGGGGTCCACACGTAGCTTAACCCCCAATTTAATGAGGAGGGAGAAGAAATCTCTCAACCCCCCATCAATTAATTTTTTTTGTGTCGATGTGAAATTAATTATTGTCAACTAATGTTATGTGTCGGAATAAAATTAATTGTTGTCAATTAATTTTATGTGACGACGTAAAATGAATTGTTGTCATTAATTTTATGTGTCGATGAGAAATTAATTACTATCAATTAATTTTATGTGTCGACGAGAAATAAATTAATGTCAATTAATTTTATGTTTTGATGTGAAATTAATTGCTCTTAATTAATTTTCTATGTCAACATAAAAATTAATTGTTGTCAATTAATTTTATGTGTCAACATAAAACTAATTCGTGTCTTTTGATTTGACGTAGGCTAGGTGGGGGAAAATTCTTTGCATCCTCCCCAATTTATTGTGCCAAATGCAATTTAGTTCGCTCGACCCCCTTTTTAATTAAGTAACTACATCGTTGAAATTTAGGAAGGCTCATAATAATTGAACCGTCATAAATTTCATGATGGTTACATAACTATCCCCCTCTACTATATATAGGGAGCATGGGAAAAGTTTTTGGGACGACTTCACCAAGAAAGGAAGCGCTGGTAAAGTATCGTGGCGCCCAACACTTAGAGAAACTTATCCACTCCAATGAAGAACTTGAAGACGCCGACGCCGACACTACTTCCTTGGCTTCTTCCTCAAAACCCCCTTCTGAAGTGGGACCTCTCCGACGACCGTTCTTCCTTCCTCTTCATTGTCAACGGACCGATGCACGAGCTCAGAAGGGCAAGCATACGACGAACGGTGACATCATCATCTTCCCCCACGATGAACGAACCACCTACAATTAAAGAGGTAGGGGTGTGTTTTAAGTTGTTTAATGCATAATCATATCTCATTAAATCAACATCTTGAGTTGTTTGCTGTCATTCTAACGTAGAGGGTTCGGGCCGCACGAACACGGCCCGACCCCTCAGCAATCATTATGGTTTTTGAAACTTGGATTGACAACGACAGAACAGCGGCATGACAATGTGGTGAAGGCGATGTAGATGGAAAATTGAAGTCACGCTTCCCACGACCTCTGCGAACCATGTCGCCGATCAAGCGGTGCTCGAACAACCTACACGCGTGCTACCCGGCGCCCTCCTGACGCCTGCTCGGCGAGCCCCGTGCACTTCCCAGTCCACTGGAGGCCTTCCTGCACCCCCACTACTCCAAATACATCTTTTATCAGCGGTAAAAATGGCCTTTATCAATGCTAGGAAAGCGCTGATAAAGCCATCGAAGATAAAGGAGGTGGGGGTCCCATTTATTAGCGTTAAAAAAAGCGGTGATTAAAGGGGCCTTTTATTAGCGCTAAAATGAAGCGCTGCTAAAAGGGTCTTTTATCAGCTTTTTTTTAGCGCTGATAAAAAAATTTAAAAAAAATAAAAAAAATAAAAAAAAAATAAAAAAATACTTCCAATGTCAGGGGGCTTTTTACAGCACTTTAACCCCCCATTTATCTGCGCATTCCCAGACCTCCAGCGCCCACCTGCACCGCCTAAATCCATTATCATCGATAGCCCTTTAAATCAACCTTGTGTGTGCACCCATGCCTCCACCCGGATTTGATCTCGAGACCTCCCCCCAGCGCACCTAAATCCTTTTCCACTACCCTATATTGATCTGTTCTCTTATTCATGATATATCTATTTATTTATATATATATTTAGTTTAATTTATTCGTATATTAATATATATTTATATTAATATATATAGTTATATTAATATATATATATAGTTATATTAATACATACATATACTTATATTAATATATATATATAGTTATATTAATATATGTGTATTTATATTAATATATAGTAGTTATATAAATATTCATATATTGGTATTTTAAATAAAATGGATATTAGTTATTATTTAGATAAACTTAATATATTTTCTATGTAAATATTTAATTATTAATATATATAGTTATATAAATATTCATATATATATGTACATATAGTTATATATTTGATTATAAATAGAAGTGCATTATAAAAAAGGATGAAATTTTGAAGACATAATATCAATATTAATGTAATACCTTGGAATAAATTCAGTCCCCACAAAAAAATCCAATAATACCCCCTTAAATGAGGATGAAAAATTACAAAATGTTAAAAATTCGGGGTACCCTGACTAAAAGCTCAGTTTTGGAGGCCTTCTGGGCCTCTTTTGGCCTCAAAAAATGCTTGATTAGGGTCACCCTGAGGTCACAACGACGTAGAGCTCATCGCAGGCTTCGATTTGATACGTGGTAGTGCTCAAACAGACACCCGGATCAAACGTTATGACCGTTTGAAGTTTGAGTTGGGTTTTCAACATATTTTGGAATTTTTTTTAATTTTTTTAATTATTTTATTCTTCAAATTGTTATTAAATGACAATTACTCCATAATAATTATGAAATTATTAATTAATTTTTTTTTTAATTTTTTAAGAATCCATTTTCACTAAATATTTTATATATTAAGTATATTAAGTGTAAATGTACATTTATACTTATCTAAAATATAAATAAAAATTTTATATTATATTTATATCAATATAACTATATAACTATATTTATATATTAATATATTTTTTTTAATTTTTTTTAAGTCAACCCTTTATCAGCGCTTTTAAAAAATGCGCTGATAAAGGCCCCCCCTTTATCAGTGCTACTAAAAAAGCGCTGATAAAGGGGGACCCTTTATCAGGGCTAAACAAATTGCCGATAATGGGGGGCCTTTATCAGTGCTTTTTTGAGCACCGATAAGCCCCCCCCCCCTTATCGGCGCTTTTTCGTTAGCGCTGATAAAGGGGTGGCGCTGGCCTTGCCCGGTTTTGTGGTAGTGCTTGCTCGTCATGCCGTTGGCCTATCAGGCCGAGCCGTCTGAGCCGTGCTCCTCACGGCGCTAGCCGGACCTGCCACTGGCCTTCGGGCCGAATCGCCCATGTGGCGACATCATCCCGAATTCTCCATGCAGTCCGCTGGGCCGAGCCCAGTGGATTGGGCCAAAATCAGCGGGTTGAACCGCCCAACGCGCCGGGTCAGACCCAAAAGGTCTGATCGGGTTGACCCAGACAAGGTTGACCAAGACCGGGTCGACCCAGACTGAGTTCGGCCGCGTCGGTCCGAACGGGTCGGCCCGGACCCAATCCACTTTTGACCCTTTTCTTGCATTGGCCATATCTTTGGCACCAGACGTCCATTTGACGAACCATATGCGGTGTTGGTAATCACATTGAAAATTGGTCCCTTCAA
Source organism: Viscum album (assembly GCA_963277665.1). NCBI lineage: Eukaryota > Viridiplantae > Streptophyta > Magnoliopsida > Santalales > Viscaceae > Viscum > Viscum album. The sequence goes on along the minus strand of OY728142.1, from coordinate 1,851,056,032 downwards.
AATTACCCCATGAGAATTCGGGGTGCATTTATGATACGGTCGGGTTGGTTCATACACAAAACCTACTGGGCCCTCAGGACAAAATGGCTAATAACTCACAGACCGGGAATTTGATTGACACGCCGTCTATAGAGTTGAGACCCCTATGATGAGGTGGTCCTTTTTGATACATCTACGTGAGAATTCATGACACTTGGAGTATCAAACAGTAGATCATGGAGCAGATCCTCCTAGAGATGAGCAGACATAGAGTGGAGACCTAGTAGTTGTAGACCTGATGATTGCTTGAACGATTCGACTCAGAGTGATTCCACTATCCCAGTTGAAGGAGCACCCAGTTTGGCAGCGGACACACGGCAGACGGAGCACCTGTTTTGGCAGCAGAACTGCAGTACTCGACAGGAGGAGTTCCTCTGATGGCTATTAGGGGGAGCACCCGGTTTGGCGGCAGACCAAAAATAGAGGAGTGCCCTGTTTGGTAGCAGATCTGCGGTACTTGATAGGAGAAGTACATCAGTAGTCTAAGGTTATTGAGTAACTCCTCGGGGTCGCGATAGGGCCACTGTACTCAATAGAGGAGGATTTCTCCAGCAGTTGTGGTTTCATTAATGAAAATCCTGGTTTGAGATGAGTCAATGACCTTTGTGTTTTCCTCACGATTGTTATGGGTTAATTGGTAAATTAGGAATATGAATGGCCATATACCTATGTAAAGGTTATATTTTCAGATATTTTTTGTGGTTTATCCCTTTTGTATTTAGTGAGACCTTGAGGGTCTCTGGGTCCCTCCTAATTATCGTTAAACTGACCCCTGTAGGGGCTATGTCTGCACCTCATTGTATTGGATGTAGACAACGGACAACACTGACCGAGGTAGAGTGTACGAGGACTAGATGGTAATCAGAGGTGGACACTCGACGTGACGGCACATAGAGTGGACCGATAGATGTGGAGTGATGAGGAGTACATCTGTACCTACACATCAGGTAGGATCTGTGGTGGACGATCCAAGAGCTGTAAGTCACCTTCTAGCTGTTTGTCTGTTAGATGTACTTTCATTCAGTTGTTGTTGTATCTTTCTGTTGGGCTTGTATTTTCTGCCACTTTGTACTTTTAGAACACTTGTTATACTACTTTACTTAGTGTTTTCTTCTGCTTGTACATTGGTTTTTGTGTTACGTTTTATAAAGGCAAGGTCTTCCCAGTTTTTAGGGAATTACGCCTTTGGTGCTAGATGCCAACCCCTGGCCTATGGAATGCGGGCTTGGGCTAGTCACGATATGGGTCACGGGGGGCGGGTCGTGAGGCCTCCCCAGGCCATGAACCTTGTCATCTGACCCCATGGGTCTCTTGTAATACATTGGTTGCCTTCCCCACACACCATAAGCTATTACACACTAGGGTCGCTTATCAGACTAATGACTGTCCCCATAGGCCAACACATGTTCTTTCAGTGTGTTTTGTCCTCACTCACACACTCCTTGGGAAACTTCCTAGAAGGTCACCCATATTGATTACTACTCCAGGACAAGCATTCTTTACTATGGAGTTATAATTAGATAGGCTCTTGAAAAGAAAGGTTCACCTTTTTGACATGAGTCATATCATTTATTCATTTCACCCTTTATCATTTTGGGGTTTCACAATATCCACCCCTTTAATGGACAATGCCCTCGTTGTGGACCCCAAGCCATAAACCTAGACAATACCTAAGCACTTCTGGCTAGGTATTAGCTCTGATACCATTTTTTCATGACCCGCCTCCCCGGGCCATAAATTTTGTCATCTGACCACATGGGTCTCCTATAATAACTTGGTTACCTTCCCAGAACACCATAGGCTATTAAACACTAGGGTTTCTTATCATACTAATCATTGTCCCCACATGCCAACACATGATCTTTCAGTGTGTTTTGTCCCCACTCACACACTCCTTGGGAAACATCCCAGAAGGTCACCCATCCTGATTACTACTCCAGGACAAGCATGCTTAACTATGGAGTTCTAATCAGATAGGATCTCAAAAATAAATGTTCACCTTGTTGACATGAGTCATATCATTTAGTCATTTAACCCTTTATTATTCAGGGGTTTTACAATAACCTGGCTTTAATACCATTTTGTCACGACACACTTCCCCGGCCCATGAACCTTTTCATCTGACCCCATGGGTCTCCTGTAATATCGTGGTTTCCTTCCCAACACAAAATAGGCTATTACACACTAGGGTCATTTATCAGACTAATGATTGTCCCCACATTGCAACACATATTCTTTCAGTGAGTTTTGTCCTCACTCACACACTCCTAGGGAAATATCCCAGAAGGTCACAAATCTTTATTACTACTCCAGGCCAAGCATGCTTTAAAATGGAGTTCTAATTAGATAGGCTGTTGAAAATAAAGGTGCACCTTTCTGACATGAGTCATATCATTTTGTCATTTAACCCTTTATCATTTGGGGGTGTTATAGATCAGTGATCTCTTTGGTCAGCAGAAGGGAGGTTGTTGGTGTATGAAGATATATCGTAGATCATGATATCACTAGCTAAGGGTATGGTATGAGGATGTGCTGAAGATAGCCTTCAGATGTCGGTATATACATTATGAGTTCGTAGGGATGGATTTTGGCATCGACCACGATCCAAAGGTGTTCAAGGGTCTCATGAATAGTATCTTCTATCTATAACTCGATCTATTAGTGTCCATCTTCATTGACGACATCTTGATATACTAAGAATCATAGGACGAGAATGCCATGCACCTACAGATAATTTTGGATACACTCCGAGAGCACCAGCTTTATGGAATGATCTTGAAATGATGCCTCTAGATACCGTATGTACAATTCTTGGATCCCATTATCTATGAGTCTAGAGTAGTATTAGATCCGATGAAGATAGAGGATGTTCTTTCTTTGGATCCACCGAGATGTTTGAAAGAGGTGTGGAGTTTCCTAGGATTGGCTGGTTACTACCAGAGAATTGTACCTAACTTATCTAGTTTAGTGGCACCCATGTCATCCTTGAAAAAGTCGGGGCAACCTTTCTTGTAGACAGAGAAGTGCCATGAGAGTTTTCAGGAGAGGAGGCAGATACACACGAGTTCCCCCATCTTGATGCTATAAGAAGAGGGCATTGGTTATGTAGGCTAATACGACACATCAAGGAATGGACTAGGTTGTTTCCTAATTCATGATCATGCAGTGATCTCCTATGGCTCATGGATGTTGAGATAGCATGAGCAGAACAATGGTACCCCGAAGACTTGGAGTTAGAAGTAGTGTTCTATGCGCTGAATATATGGAAGAACTACTTGATGGATGAATTTTTTACAATCTACTCTGATCACAATATTCTTAGGTATATCCTCTCATAGAAGGACCTGGACCTAAGATAGTGATGATGGACAAAGTTCCTCCAAGACTATGACTTTGAGATAGTCTATACTATTGGGAAGTGTAACAAAAAAGCAAACTCACTTAGCAGAATGTTTGGTCTTCAAATACTGAGTGAGGAAACATAATAGAAAGTCATGTTGCAAATATCCTTTGTGGATAGAGATAGAGAATCATAATTCCATTCTATGACTGTCACTCCACCACTTCTTCAGTGAGTTCGGGAGGCACAACTTTGGGATGTTGACGGTGATGCCCGACATGCTCAGATATCTGCAGGATAGGCTCCTGAAAGATATTCTAAAGGTGGGGAGCACGTCCTCCTCTTTAGAGGATGCACTATGGTACTGGTGATGATATTTTATGATGTGTTGAGGGAGTTCCAGACATCCTCTTTAGCAGTGCCTCCTAGAGTGGAGAAGATGTACCGGAACCTCTAGCTTCAGTACTGGTGGCTAGGAATGAAGAAAGAAGTGGCAGAGTTAGTATCATGATGCATCCCTTGTTTGCAAGTGAAGGCTGAGCATTAGGTACCAACCGGCATAACACAACCACATGAGGTACGAGAGTGGATGTGGGATTGTATCTCCATGGACTTCATGTAAGGGCTACCACGTACATCCATGGGCCACGATTCTATCTAGGTGATCATTCACTGACTCACCAAGATGGTCCTCTTCATACACATCCGATAGTAGGGATCAATAGAGATCTTCGGACTTCTCAACATATATAATATTGTACAACATCACAAGGATCCATCAACGATAGACTCAAATTGAGATGCTCATTTTATAGCACTCTTGTGGAAGGGATTGTAGGAGGCGTTTGAGACTCACCTACGCTTGAGCACTGCATTCCATCCTCAGACAGATAGTTAGATGGAGGGGACAACACAGACACTCGAGGACATGATTCATGCTTATATCCTCGATTTTTCCACATTTGGGGGGACCACCATCCCCTAGTGGAGTTAACATATAACAATAATTATCACTCCACCATCAGTGTGACTCTGTCTGATGCCCGGTATGGGTGACCATGCAGATCGCCTTTTTTCTGGACAGACCCACGGGAGTCATCACATATCCATCCCGAGTTTGTGTAGGTTACCATGAAGATGATTCAAATCATCCAGGAGTAGATGAAGACTTCACAGATCAAGAAGAAGTCTTATGCCGACAGGAGAGAATGGACATTGGAGTTTGAGGAGGCAGACCACATCTTCATGAGGGTATCACCCTGTCAAGGATTACAGAGGCTTTCCCGGTGTGGAAACCTATATCTGAAGTTCATGGGACCTTTTTAGTTCCTCTGAAGTGTGGGAGAGGTGGTGTACTATCTAGATCGTCCCCCACAGACGCATCGGGTGCATAATGTTTTTCATGTGTCGCAAATGAGGAGGTATGTGCATGTTCTAACGCACGTTATTGACTGGGGACAGCTGGACATCAAAAATGGGGTGACGTTTGTGGTGTTCCCGGTTGAGATAGAGGATTGACTGGAGAGGGTTCTTTGTGGGTGATCGATTTTTTTGAAGAGATTTTTTTGGCTGCGTAGGAATCTCCATGATTTCTCATGGGAGAAGGAGGTTCAGATACGTTCTTAGTACCACAATTTGTTTCCCTAGTTTTGATGTAGATTTATGAAATGAAAATCCCTAAGGTGGGTAAAATGTAACGACCCAAAAAATTACATTTAATTTTTTAAAAATTATTTGGTATTATTACAAGTTGGTGAAAATGTAATGAACTTGATTCTGAGGCCCAATGTGCCTGGAATAAAATTTTAATCTTTTTATGGTTCGTTTAGTAAACAGACAGGCGACATTTTCTAACTTGGGCAGAAATTCTCAGAATTGAAATCCGAGGACATTGTTGAATCTTTAGTGCTGTCATTCCCTTAATGGAAGAATCACTTCGACCGCAGTAGGTCGGGTGAAAAATTTAGTTTTTATAGCATTTAATGAAATAATAAAATACAATAGAGATTTTTATTTTATTTATTTTTTTCCTACCACCTGTTTAGCAGCAGTGACAAGGAACATGGATGTAGTCGTATGTTTAATATGGGATATTAAATTCCAGTTACATGTTGGTTGTGTAACTGCCCCTCATGTAGATAATGTGTCACATTAATTATGTTAATTAATGAACCTCATTAATTACTTAGTGTGTTACTCACCCTTTCTCCCATTATTTGTGTGAGGCTCAGGGTAGAGTTTTGACATTTCTTCATAGAGAATGGAACCTATGGAAAAGTGACATGACTTTTTTTAACACCCCAAACTTCCACGATATGCTTCTCTTTGAATAATACAGTAGCATGTGTTGTACGCAACTTCGAGTTCTAACACACCACAACCAATCAAACTAGCCATTATGAATATTAATACACACCTTTTGAATTTTTATAAATTTTATCATTCAAAATGGACTTCATTTTTGGATTCAGAATATCAAAATTAGCTTAGGGTGAATTTTTTCTATTTTTCTGAAAACATTCAATTCTTGATGAATAGTGAAAAACAATGAGTTATAGTTTAAAACCAAATTTTTATTTAAATAATTATGTATTTTATTTAAATTTAATTAAGGTAAAAATAGACACATAATACCTATATAAGTTCAATTTAATTCATTGGAGTCAATTTATTATAATTTTTGATATATAATAGTTTTTTAGAAGTTTTCACCCTCTTTTACCAATCTCCTAGGAGAATTTTCAAATTCACATAAAACATAATTTTATCACTTCTGTGAGCGGAATTTAGAAAATCCAAGAGATAGGGTTATAATCATAAGTAAAATGTGGTTCAATAAGATAAAAATAATTTTTGGTGAATAGTCTCTTATTACTTTTATTTACCACAGTTAAAAGTAAATAGGACAATTAAGGGTAAAAATGATATTATTATTACCCTAAAACATGTCATAATTATAATGGTTAAGTATAATTCGTCCAAAAACATCCATAGGTATAAAATATGAACCTCTTTTATCCACATGGATTAGATTAGGGCATTTATTATTATTTAATTCAAAGAAAAGTTAAAAGAGATAAAATCAAAGTTAATTAACTAAAACATTTTTCAAATAGGGTTATACATATAATAAATTCTATTATAAATATTAATTATAATGATAAAAAGATTTTCTACATAATTATAATTTATTTATAATTTTTATACATTATATAATTTAGTTTATTTATGACACAATGGTTATGTAGTAATTACCTAATTAATGATATATTAAAATAAGTGATATTATAAAAATCAAAATAAATGTATTTTGTTACTTTTTATGAATTAAATTTTTTTCTAGGTTAATATGACATATTATAATTGGTTATATGAATTTTTATCGAAGTAATAATATTGTTATGAATTTTCAAAAACAAAATACCCAATAGTGTCAAAATAGACATAAAAGAGTTTCTAAAACAAATATTATATTATTAATTGATATTCTATTCCTAAAATTCTAAGGATTGGCAAAAGGACTTATATAATGATAGGTGTATTATTTATGGACTACTTTTGGGTCTCTAGGAAGTTTATAGTATGTTTATTGACAATATAATGTAAAAATACAAAGAGACTGGTAAATGTCAAACAATTTAACCAAGAGTTAAATCAAAAAGATAAAGTTAATATAGTGACCCAAAACTGTCTAAAACCTATTGGTTGATTTGTTTTCAACCTATCCCCACCTTAACCTATACATAATCCACTTTTAAGCCATTAGAAACTTAATATTATTTTATTATAAGATAATATTTGTAGCTTCTCCTAAGGTGCCCTCACCCCTCTTATAAAAGGGAACTTCCCCTTCCCTATAATTCACACATTATATGCCTTTTGGAATGGCCAAAACCTGTCAAAATATTATTTAATCTTACCTAAAATAATCCTAGAGGACTTATTTTGATCATAAAGCCAGCATAAAGAGCCCTTTTGATCAAATCAGAAGGATGAACCTGAAGAAGATGTAATGTTTTCACCACACTTTTTCAAGTTCCTTTCTTCTTCAACTTCTTCTTTTGTTGTCATTACCATTCTAAAATAATAACTCCAGTGACTTCTATATACTGTGATTTTGTTGTAAATATGGTACAAACATATTAAGTATTCTATCCATCCTTTGAATGACTTGTCACCATAAGTGCGTACGCACGTCTTACCGTCTCCACGTCATGGTGTAATTGTTATTCAAAACATTATTATTTGGATGGGTATGATAATGATGAGTAATTGAAGTAAATAATAAATATAACATTAAAATTTTTATGTTTATATTATATACCATCTAATTATATAATATTTTTATATCAAATGAATGATATTGTCGCTCGTGCGTACGTACGGACTACCATCTCCACAAATGCGATTAGATTCATTCCCAATCGTATCCATGAAAGTCTAATTCTCATTTGATGATTAAAAATAATTTTTAAGGTCTTGATATCATTTAGCATATTAATAATATACAACCTATCCATAATAAACACGACTTATGTAACAAAACATATAAAAGAAAATGAGTAAGTTATCACCCGAAACAATGATAATACTAAGATATTATTAGCAAAGAAATGTTAAAAGATCATATATTATATCATATTAATGTATATTACTCTTGTATAATTTAATAACAATTATTTCACCCTTATACAAGAGTATAACCTACCCCCAAACATGGAAAAGTACAAGGTAAAGGTTTATTTCACAGTCTCTTCATTATCCGATGTTGTTTATACGTAATTATATACAGGGATATCTTTATCATCCATATCCATGTATCTTAAAAAAGTATTCAAATAATTCTTAATATTTTATAGTCAATGGTTTAAATTCATTTATACGATTTTTGAATTTTTGTAATATGTTTATAAAGGAATATTTCCTTCATTTTCCAAATAAGGTCCTTTTTAATATTTTCGACAATATTAAGGTAAGAATTTCTTTTTTTAACTTATACGGTTGGTGCGTCTATTTTCTGCCATTATAAAATCGTTGAATCTTCCCTTACAATAATATAAGAATATTTTCAATGTTAATGTTTTTTATAATTTTGTGACATTTAAATGATTTAAAAAAGATATATTTCTCTGAAATAGTTTTGATTTCATCTATGTCAACATTCATTGATAGATTTTAAGCTTATTTAAAGTTGATTTATTATGATACAAAACATCCAGATTTTATTTAAGGTTTTTTGATATTTTTTACCGTGTATGTGTTATATTTATACAATAAATGATTTATAGAGAAAGTATTGACATTTGATATGCTAGTTTTAATACGAATGTTTATGTTATGTTTAAACCTGTTCATATGAGGAATGCATTGGACTTAATAAGTGACGGATGGATCCTACTATATCTTCTCAATGCATCGGTAAGTCTCATGAGATAAACTAGTGTCTTTGTATAAGGCCTTGAGAAAATATTATTTGTATTCTTGGCACAAGGCCTTGACTATGTGGTTATGATAGTCTGGCATTATGCATTCCATCATTATGAAAGTGGTTATTGATATTGCATGTGATTATTCGTCTAGTACAATATCCATGTGAATAAGTAAATAGAATTATTTCATTTTATTTTTGCTATATTATGCTGAAGTTCAAGTTTAAAAGGATTTTTTTAGTTATTCATTTCTTTACATATTTATTCTTATTTCTAAAAGTTTTTGATATATTGTTATCCTTACTAGGAATTTGAGCTCAGCCCTTTCTATGTTTTATTTTTCCCAGGATGTGAAGAAGTAGTTTATGAATGACTTATGGGGATAATATAAGGGGATATGAGTGTGGAGAAAATATTTTGTTGTAGTTTTCACTATATGATGTAACGTAATCTTTATGAATGTATCTAGTGGTTCCAAGGATACTAAACTAATCAGTATTTTGAGATTTGATATTTTGTGATCATGACAATGTTATGTCATAATGCACTGACTCTGGGTAACTGGGGCAGGGGTGTTACAGTTGGTATCATAGGATGTTTAGTACAAACCTTGGAAGCTATATTTAGATAAACTCTGATTAGAGCACATAAACCTATGATGGACTTTGAAGATTAGTGTAGAAGAACTTCATAGAATTTTGGTATTGTAGACATTTTGTGAGTTTTCTGAGAAATACATCCATGTCAAGATATTAGTAGGTAGAGGCAGCTCTGGCATAGATGTACCTAGGGGTAAAACCTAAAAACACCACTTTGAGCTAGACTCGAATGGGAACTGGTTCCCGACAACGGGCCTTTCTGCACTATTGGTTACGACACTCCCGGGGGATAAACATAAGATAATTTTCATATTCTTTTAAAACCATTATGAATGGTTTATGAGTACATACTTCCTCAAATAAAACATTTTTATGATTATGGATTATATCTATAAACTGATCAATTCTTTTTCAGTGTTTTACATGTTTGAATTTATGAATTGTGATTCATAAACTAATCTAGTATATGCCATTGTTTAGAAATGGAACCTAGTTGATGAAATGGAAACTGTATCAATGCATGCACTCAATGTATGGATTTCCCTCATGCTCAAGATTATTATAGTGGAGCTGGTGATGCCACTAGTGCTGATCAGCTAATCATCATACTGGGTCAACTCACTCAAGTTATGAATAATAAACATACTCGTATAGAGCACCTTGATCTGTAGTGTGGAGGATCAATGTTAGATCACTTCATGAGGAAAAAACCACCAATATTCAATGGGAGTACAAATCCCTTAGTAGCTGAGCAATGGATAAATTCTTTATAGAAAATATTTCATGCCTTGGGAAGTAGTGAAAGGGAAAAAGTTATCATTGCAGTTTACCACCTCACTGGAGATGCTGATCAATGGTGGTCATTGATTCAAAACACGAAGGAAGATGATGAAGTATCAAATATGGATTGGAGGGAGTTAAAAGATCTTTTCTTTGAAAAATACTTTCCTCGTGACCATATAACAGATATGGAAAGGGAACTTCTGAGTCTGAGACAAATGGAGTGTGAGAATGTCGCAAAGTATGAGGCTAACTTTACAAGGTTTGCAAGGTATGCTACAGATTATTTACGTAACCCAAGAAGTATGATTGATCGTTTATTTGATGGGTTGAAACTGTTTCTTCGTCGGGAATTAGTTTCAAAATCCTTCTCACCATACGAAGATATTGTCTCATGTGCTATCAAGACATAAAAATAATTCACTATGTCTTACGACATTAAAATGAAATAGAAGAAGATATATTTTGATAACTCTAGAATTGGAAATAAGGGGATGAAGGGAAATGTTGATTATATATCCTGTAGTAAATGTGGGAAGAAACACCCTGGTACTTGCTTGAAAGGAATGAGAGTCTGTTACAAGTGTGGTGAAAAAGGCCACCGAGCTCGTGATTGCAAGGGGAAGAAAGAGGATATCGATGTTCAATGCTACAACTACAGGGAGATGAGACATTATGCAAATGAATTTCCTAAGAATCAGGGCAACTTACCTTAGAAAAGGAAAAGGGATCAATGTTAATCTTATGCTATCATTACTACTGAGGTAGAATCTATGAAACATGTGGTGGCAGGTAATTTAATGACTTCCTCATGTTTATTCAATGCTTTATTTGATTCTCGATCGTCACATTGTTTCATATCTTCCCAGTTTTCTAGGAAAATTAGATATTTATAATTTGATTTAACAAGGGAGTTGTTAGTTAAAACTCCTAAGAGAAGTATTATTTCTACAAAGTTCTATCAATTTGTTCCCATTAGGGCATATAAATGTTCCTTATCTGTGGATCTCATCATCATACCCATAATTGAATTTGATATAATCTTTGGTATGGATTGGCTTTCGGACCATGTTGCAATTTTTTTTAAGAAGAAGCAGGTTACGATTTATGATGATTATGATAAAGAACACCTTATCTTTAGAGCAGAATCGTCACCACCTGATTCATACCAAGATCGACCCCTAGTAGCTCAACTAAATTAAATTATTGGGGAGGAAGAGAATGAAATAACTATAGGTAAGGAAAGTAATGTTCAAATATAGGATGTACCTATTGTGAGAGAATATGTTGATATGTTTCCAGAAGATTTACTTGGACATCGTCCAGAATGAGAAATTGAGTTTTCCATTGATATAATTCCGGGTTCAAGGACCATATCGATAACCCCTTATAGAATGTACACTGTGGAATTAGTTGAAATAATGAAACAACTGGAGGAATTGAGTAATAAGGGATTTATTCACCCTAGTGTTTCTCAATGGGGATCCCCTGTCCTTCTTGTTAAGAAGAATGAAGGATCTATGAGGTTATGTATCGATTACAGGGAGGTCAATGCTATAACAATAAACAACAAGTAGCCCCTACCTCACATTGATGATTTATTTTACAAACTACATGGAGATCAATAATTTTCAATGATTGACCTTCGATCTGGATACCAAAATTTGTGTGTGAAGAAGGAAGACATTCCAAAGACAGTATTACGAAACAAGTACGGGAATTACGAGTTTATAGTAATGACTTTTGGGCTGACTAATGCACCCTATGGTTTCATGGATCTAATAAACAGAGTTTTAAAGGAATATATTAAAGAATTTTTAGTTTTATTAATTGATGATATCTTGGTATACTCCATAATCGATGAAGATCAGGATAATCACTTGCACATTATCCTGAAGACTCTTAGAAGACATGAATTATATGAGAAGTTTATCAAGTGTGAATTATGGCTCTAGGATATTTCGTTTCTTATTGTCTCTATGGATGGAATCTCCGTTGATCCTTCTATGACAAGAGCAATCCATGAATGTCCAGTTCCAACAAGTATAATTGAGGTACACCATTTTATTTATTTAGCAGGTTATTATTGGTGTTTCATCCATAATTTTTCCCGATTGGCTATCACATTAATTAAGCTCACACGTAAAGGTGTTAAATTTATTTTTAGAAAAGAGTGTGAAGAATGTTTTGAAGAACTGAATTGAAGATTATTCAATCCTCCTATATTGACTCTACCATCGGGTAATGATGGATTTTTTATTTATATTGATGCATCAAAGAAAGGACTTGGTTTTGTGCTTATGCAGAATGATAGAGTTATTTCCTATGCATCACAACAATTGAAAATTCATGAGAAAAACTATCCTAATCATGATATTCAGTTAGCCACTATAATATTTTCTTTGAAGTTATGGAGACATTATCTCTATGGTGAGAAATGTGAGATATATACCGATCACACTAGTTTGAAGTATATTTTCTCACAGAAAGAACTCAACATGAGGCAATGGAGATGGATTGAACTACTGCCAGATTATGATTGCACAATACACTACCACCTAGGGAAGGCAAATAAGGTGGAAGATTCATTGAGTAGATAGGATCATGGTGTTTTGAAAAAAAATTAGTGTTGAAAGGGATAAAATTTTCATGGATCTAGTAATGTTGGATATGGGAATAACCATAGATGGTGAAACATCAATACTTTTTCAAATGGTTGTCAAACCATATTTACTAGAAAGTATAAAGAGTTCTCATACCGATGATGAATAATTTAAAAAGAATATTAAAGCTGTGAATGATGTGATATTGAGAGAATTTGTGTATGAAGATGGAATTTTGAAATTTGGGAAGAGGCTTTGTGTTCCCGATATACCTGATTTAAAAAGTGAATTGTTAGATGATGCTCATAGTTCCAATTTATCTATACACCTTGGGAGCACCAAAATGTGTAGATATTTAAAGGAACATTTTTGGTGGAACAACATGAAGGGGGAGATTGCTGATTTTGTGTCAAGATGTATGGGTTTTCAACAAGTTAAAGCTGGAAGGCAATAACCTAGAGGAGTCATGCAACCTCTTCCCATACCTGAGTGGAAATGGGATAATATCATGATGGACATTGTCATGGGACTACCAAAAACTCCTAGAAGGAATGATGAAATATGGGTCATTGTTGATCGTCTTATCGAGTCAGCACATTTTCGTTCTATAAGGGAGGATTTACCACTTGAACATCTAGAAAGACTATATATTAATGAAGTTGTGAGACTTTATGGAGTACCCCTATCGATTGTTTCTGATCGTGATCCACATTTTACATCAATATTCTAGAAAATTTTTTAGAAGTCCTTGGATACTAAACATTGTTTGAGCACTGCTTACCACCCTCAAACAGATGGACAATCAGAACAAATTATTCAAACATTAGAAGACATGTTGAGATCATGGTCAATTGACTTTTAGGGTATGTGGGATCAATATTTACCTCTGGTAGAATTTTCCTATAACAATAGCTTCCAATAAAGTATTTAGATGGCACCATATGAAGCATTATACGAAAAGAGATGTCACCCACCAACCCTTTGGGATGATGTTGGTGAAAGAAGAATCATAGGCTTATAACTAGTGGAGGAAACGATGGAAAAGGTGAGGGTAATCCAAAATGACATCAAAGAATCTCAAAGTGGGCGGAAGAGCTATGCCGACAACCGAAGGAAGGATTTGGAATTTCAGGTAGGAGATCTTGTTTTCAAGAAGGTATATCCATGGAAGGGAGTTATACATTTTGGTAAGAAAGGTAAATTGAGTCCCATGTATATAGGACCTTTGGAAATTCTAGAACGAATTGGTGCTGTAGCTTACCGTTTGGCAATGCCGCCAAGTCTCTCCAAAGTTCACGATGTGTTCCACGTATCATTGTTGAGAAAATACATGCCTTACCCAACACATGTACTCAACTATGAGGAATTAGAACTAGAATCCGATCTGTATTATTGAGAAGAGCCTATCAAAATTCTTGATATAATAGAACAAGTGCTGAGAAACTGGACGACTCGTCTTGTAAAAGTTCAATTGAGAAACCATAAGATGGAAAAGGAAATGTGGGAACCAAATAAACTTATGTTGAAGAACCACCCATGTCTTTTCATACTGTAGTATTCTAGAAATTTTGAGGATGAAATTATTTGAATGAGGGGAGAATTTAACACCCCAAGCATCCACATTAAGCTTCTCTTTGAATAATATAGTAGTGTGTGTGGTATACAACTTCGAGTTCTAACACACCACAACCAATCAAACTAGCAGTTATGAATTGTAATATCCACTTTTTGAAATTTTATAAATTTTATCTTTCAAAATGGACTTCATTTTTGGATTCGGAATATCAAAATTAACTTAGGCTGAATTTCTAGTATATTTCTAAAAACATTCAATTTTTGATGAATAGTGAAAAACACTGAGTTATAGTTTAAAACAGAATTTTCTTTTAAAAAATAATTTATTTTATTTAAATGTAATTATGGTCAAAATAGACATATAATACTTATATAAGTTCAATTTAATTCATTGAAGTCAATTTATTATAATTATTGATATATAAAAATTTCGTAGAACATTTCACACACTTTTACCCATCTCCTTGGAGAATTTTCAAATTCACATATAACTAAATTTTACCACTTATGTGAGTGCAATTTCAAAAATCCAAGAGACCCATATAATATCAAGGAGTAAAATGTGGTTCAATAAGATAAAAATAATTTTTTATGAATAGTAACTTTTTACTTTTATTTACCACAATCAAAAGTAAATAGGGTAATTAAGGGTAAAAATGATATTATTATTACCCTAACTCATGTCATAATTCTATTGGATAAGTATAATTCGTCCAAAAACAACCTTAGGAATAAAATATGAACCTCTTTGGTCCACTTGGATTAGAATAGGACATTTATTATTATTTAATTCGAAGATGTGTTAAAAGAGATAATATCAAATTTAAATAACTAAGAAATTTTTACTAAGGGGATACACATATGATATATTGGATTATAAATATTCATTAGAAATATAAAATTATTTTGTACCTAATTAATTTTTATTTATAATTTTTAGACATTAAATAATTTAATTAATTTATGACACAATGGTGATACAGCAATTACCTAATTAATGAAATATTAAAATAAGTGATATTAAAAATATCAAAATAAATGTAATTTGAGAATTTTTATGAATTAAAATAATTTTCTAGGAAAATATGACATATTATGATAGGTTATATGAATTTTTTCGGTGTAATAATTCTGTTATGAATTTATCAAAAAACAAATACACAATAGTGTCAAAATTGACATAAAAGAGTTTCTAAAACAAATATTATATTATTAATAGAAATTATATTCCTAAAAATATAAGGTTCGGCCAAAGGACTTATATAATGATAGGTGTATTTTTAATGGACCACTTGGGGGTCTCATGGATGTTTATAGTATGTTTATTGACTCTATATTATAAAAATACAAAGAGACATGGTAAATGTCAAACTATTTAACTAAGAGTTAAATCAAAATGATAAAGTTAATATATTTACCCAAATCGGTCTAAAACCTATTGGTTGACTATTTTTCGACCTAAAATTTAAATAATCAACTCTGGAGCCATTATAAACTGAATATGAATTTATTATAAAATAATATTTCTTGCTTTTCGTAAGGTTCCCCTCACCCCTCTTATAAAAGAGAACTTCCCCTTCCCTCTAACTCACACCATCAAAGGCTTTTGGCTCGGCCAACCGCTGCCCAAATATTCTCTTAACCTCCATAACTGAAACCTAAAGGAATTATTTTGATCATAAATCCAACCTAAGGAGACCATTTTATCAAATCAAAAGGAAGAACCCGAAGAAGAGGTAATTTTTTAACCACCATCTTTCAAGTTCCTTTCTTCTTCAACTTATTCATTCTTTGTTATTCCCATTCTAAAATAATAACTATAGTATATTCTATATAATGTGTTGTTATTATAAATATGGTACAACCATATTCAGTAATCTATCCATCCTTTGAATGGCATGTCACCATACGTGCGTATGTACGGCTTACCGTCTCCACGTCTTGGTATAATTGTTATTCCAATCATTATTACTTGGATGGGAATGATAATGATGTGTCATTGAAGTAAATAATAAATATAACATTATAATTATTATTTATATATGATATACCATCCAATTATATAATATTTTAATATCAAAATAATGATATTGTCGCTCGTACGTATGTACGGACTACTGTCTCCATGAACGCGATGAGATTCATTCCCCATTGTATCCATGCAAGTCTAATTCTCATTTGATGATTAAAAATAATGTTTAAAAACGTGATATAATTATGTATATGATTAATATACAACCAATCCATATCAAAGACGACTTATGTAACAAATCATATAAAAGAAAACAAGTAAGTTAACAATCGAAACGACGATAATACTAGAAAATTATTAACAAAGCAATGTTAAAAGATCATATATGATATCATATTAATATATATTATTCTTGTATAATTTTGTTATACTTATTTAACCATTATACAGGAGGTTAACCTACCCTCAACCAAGGAAAATTACAAGGTAAGGGTTTATTTCACAATCTCGTCATCATCCAAGGTTGTTTATAAATAATTACCTACAAGGACCTCTTTATTATCCACATCCATGTTTCTTAAAAATGTATTTCAAATAATAATAATTATTTTATAGACTATGGTTTAATGTCATTTATAACCTTGTTGACTTTTTATAATATGTTTATAAATGAATCATTCCGTTTTATTCCAAACAAGGTCCTTCTTAACCTTTTCGACAAAAATAAGGTAAGAATGTATTTTTTTTAACATATATAGTGGGTGTGGCTATTTTCCGCTGTTATAAAATTGTCGAAGCCTTCCTTACAATAATATAAGAATATTTTCAAAGTAAATGTTTTCTTTTATAATTATGTGACTTTTAAATGATTTAAAAAAAGAGATATTTCTCTCAAATAGTTTTGATTTCAACTATGTCAACATCCTTTGATAGATTTTAAGCTTATTTGAAGTTGATTTATTACGATACAAAACTCTCATATTGTATTGAAGGTTTTTTGATATGTTTGACCATGGTTGTGTTATTTTTATAGCATTCATGGTTTATTGAGAAAGTATTGACATTTAATATGCTAGTTTTAATATTAATGTTTATGTTATGTTTAAACCAGTTCATATGAGGAATGCATTGGACTTAATAAGTGACATGTGGAGCCTGCTATAGATCCTCGATGCATCGGTAGGTCTCATGAGACAAGCTAGTGTCTTGGCACAAGGCCTTGACAAAATCTTATTTGTAGTCTTGGAACAAGGCCTTGAATATGTGGTTATGATAGTCTGGAATTATGCATTTCATCATTATTAAAGTGGTTATTGATATTGCATGTGATTATTCAACTAGTAGAATATCAATGTGAATAATTAAATGGTATTATTTCATTTTATTTCTGCCATATTATGTTGAAGTTCAAGTTTAAAAGGCTTTTGTTTTAGTTATACATTGCCATAAATATTAATACTTATTTATTAAAGTTTCCACTATATTGTTATACTTACTAGGCATTTGAGTTCACCCATTTCTATGTTTTCGTTTTTCTAGGATTTGAATACGTATTATATTAATGACCTTCAGGGATAATGTTAGGGTATATGAGTGTGGAGACAAGATTTTATTATAGTTTTCACATTATGATGTAATGTAATCTTTATGAATGTATCTAGTGATTCCAAGGCTACTAAACTAATCGGTCTTTCGAGATTTGATATTTTGTGATCATGCGAATATTATGTAATAATGCACCAAATCTGGATAAATGGGGTTGAGGTGTTACACTTATTTCACTAATGAGGAACAAAATCATGGATGTCATTTGGGTAAATCGATGATGAATGTCGGCAGCTTCCACGGACAGGGTTTCTTCATCCACCACCGCGACATGACCAATGAACAGTGAGGTAGGGGTTGTAATTTAATTCATGGAATTCCCAAGATTATTGTCCTTGTACTTGAATTTTCGGGTGTTCATTATGGTGGATTATAATAGGGTTTGTCATTATTTTATTTCTAGGTATTAATTATCCCCATTTGATATAATGCTAACATGGATGGTACGGGCGATACGATCAAGGCGCGTACACTCTTCTGCTTCTTTTCATGGTGCGTTCATTTTGGGAAAATTTACAACTAGAAGGATAGTAGAAACCGAGGGGTTCACAACGACGAAGACATCCCGTGAGGGTCATAGGAGCATCCGAAAGGACGAACAGACCATTCATGATCTCCAATGGCCCATGGAAGATCCATCGGTACGGCACCAGAGACTGACACTGATAGTAGAGGTAGAGGTCGGTGCTCGCTGGATGCGGAGGGGAGTGGCGCCACGACAGTCAGATGCGCGACTGGATCATGTCCAGCCGTAGAGGCAGGAGGTGGAACATCATCATAGGTTGTGGTGAGGGACCTGCGCCTAGGAAATACATGACGAAAGCATGGTCCTACTACCTACGATTTCTATGGGTGACAAGGCGTTGCTACCTAGAGCCTCCCTTAAAAAAGAAGAATGACTCTTTAAGCCATTCAGAAGTTGGACTGCATGACCCTCGCATGGGTTGTGCTAGCAAACATATAGGTCCGGGTCAGATCTGGACAAGGTCATGTTGGCCCTGGTCAGGTCTGACTGGACCCAGACCATTGTCAAGCCTCGATAGGCTTAAGTGACCGTAAATTGTGAATTGGACATCTATTCGATGAAACCTTTATGGCACTAGGATACATGGAGTGAGACGGTCCTTTTGAGATACTTCACAAGAATTTTGGAAAATGTTGGAGTAAGGCCTTGTTAGATCGACCCTGAATCAAATCGGGCCCTCATCACTAAATGACCTATAACATACAGATCATGCATCTAGTTGACACGACATATTTTGCGTTGGAACCCATGTAATGTGACAGATCATCAGGTATCTTCCATGAGGGACATTATTCTAGTTAAAATTTAACTGATGGAATGTGAGTCGGTTTCACTCAAAGACAAGAATACTATGAGAAAAAATACTATGCCTGGATGAGATATGATGGATGAAGAGCGATTCTATGTGAATTTACACTAAGCGATTCTGGGTGAATCAGCACCCAAGGATTTTGTGTGAATCAACACCCAATGATTCTGTGTGAATCATTACCTAGGGATTCTATGTTAATCATCACCTAGTGATTCAGTGTGAATCAGCACTCATTGATTCTATGTGAATCAACACCGAGCGATTCGGTTTGAATAAGCACCGTACAATTCGGTGTGAATCAGTACAGATCAATTCTATGTGAATCTGCACCTAGTAATTCTTTGTGAATTTGCACCTATTGACCCTATGTGGGTCTTTTCGGGGTTAGTACCTATCAATTTTATATGGGTAAAAAGTATTGACTCTTGAGAGAGTAAGATGATATAGCCTAATGCCTAATAATATGTATTGTTGTACTAATGTTATAACTATTTTGAGCTATGACTATTTCTTTGTGCTTTATTATTTGGAGCATGCTTGTGTTATTCCTCTGTGGAATTCTAAGAGACCTTCAGGGGTCCCTACTGAGTATTGTAATACTCACCCCTGCATGGGCTTCTCCCACACCTAGTTTTTTCTTGTGCAGACGAGCAACGCAATAGAGACTATAGGATCTTGGACCATGCGGTAGACGAAGGTGAATGGTCGACTTAGAGAGCAGTAGTGATGACTTGTACCTACCCTTCCGGTAGGATCCTTGGTGGATTATCATAAGAGATATTTTCTATTTTCAGTTGTAGTTGTGCCTTTTCAGTTGGGCATGTATTTCGGCCCCCTTTACATTCCGTACACACTTTTACTACGGCAGTTTTACTTCATGGTTGCATCTTGTTGTGTTCTTGGGTTGTTTGTTTGTATAGGTATAAAGTCAATTCCTTCCCATTTTAGGGATAGGCCTTTCCGGTACTAGTCGCCCACTCGAGGCCTATGAAATATGGGCTTGGGGTAGTCATGGCACGGGCCCTAGGGGACGTTTCATGAAAAAGGATATATGCAAATTTATCTTTAGAACCCAATCTAGTTTTTAATGTCTATGAAACTATATTTTTGGCATTTTAAAATAATAGACATTGAAATTTTTTTCTTTTGTAGAAAAAGATAAATTATGATGAAAATTTTCAATTAATTTTCCTTACAAGAAAGAAAATATTTCTTCCCATGAATGACTTGGATATCCCAATATGGTGAAATAATAAAATGACATTTTTTATGCCCTTGTACAAATTATTGATCTAGTGACTTTTAGGGAAATTATAATATATGAAGGAGACACTACTGGGGGTAAAAACTATAATAATAATTCAAGTGAATTTTATCGGTTATTAAATCAACTGGATAGGATAATTTTATTTTGTAATACATGATTAAGGGTAGTGGTGAATATTTTAGTGAATATTATGATCAATGAAAATTTTTACCGATATATAAGATCGATAATGTGGTCTTCCAATATAGTATATGTCAGGATACTAGTTGATTATATTTTACGGGAAAAAATCAAAACATAATTGAAATCAATCAACCAAAACCATATTTTCCTAAGAGCCACACATTAATTTTGAATGAATATATAATATAAAGAATTTATACCCATTCATAATTTAATCATGTCTATCCATTCTACCTAATATTCAATTAACAGAGATCATAGAAAATAATCCAACAGACTCCTCCACCAAATTTATCCAAGAGCTATGTGAATCTCTCAATTCATGGGAATGATTCAATAATTTTCATGGTTTAAGAACCATTGGGTAGAGATAAAGATAAAGAGATAGAGATAGAACACCAACATTATATTATCAAATTATATTTTATATATTATTCATATTACATGAAATAAACTACAAAAAGATTAAAATCAGTTTTATATCCACCAACGATACTCCTTGGAACTCGCATGTTTTTCAATGATTGGTAAAATGTTTCTTACATTTGTAAAACTATTATAAGGCATTGAAATGTTTGGTTAATTTCAAATACTAAATATTTAAAATTAAACTGGTCATTTTGGATATTCTAACTCCTCCAATCAAAATCACATGTTTATTAAACCGAATAAAATATATTATAGTAGGATAATTATATTTTATCACGTAATGTATAAAATTTCATGCACAAAACCACAATGTAGTGAAAATCACTAAAATGGGGTTTAACCCAACATGGAACATGAGGTGGATTTTCCCAATATATACTAAGGAGTCTTTAGTACAACTGCTTCATGGTTTTATGTCTACATTATATTTATAAAAATTTTCTACTTTTTCTAAATCCATATAGACTTAGTCAACATTGACATTATATCAAATTATATGTGATTTTTTTAAACCGTATACCAAATTAATTTTGGATATCTTCTAATGATTATTCTAAAATATTTGTCAGTCATTTTCAAATCAAATAATATCATATGAAATAACATGTGATAATATATCCAAAAAATATTATTAATATTATCCAAAACCCTTTTGTCTCTGCTATAAGTGTTTTTATAAAAACATTTTAAAAAATCAAAGTGCTTATTCAAATAAAAAATGTTATGTAAGATCTCAAATCATCTTTTCAGGTATGTTTTTCCGTTTCTTGTCATTTTTGGGAAAAAGAGGAGAATCGGGAAATTTTTTATGCACACGTTGTGTACTTTATAAGTACACACCGTGTCCTTTATAAGTACACACCTAGTACTTTATATGTACATGTCATGTACTTTGTTGCCGCTCGAGGCCATGTGCTAGGCATGTCATGACCACACAGACGACCATGTAGGGGTGATGTGGAGTCCTCTTAATGCAGAGTACGGAAAATCCTATTACACGTCATGTACTCCAAAAATACACGACGTGTAATTTCTTTTTTTCATTAAATATACTAGGGTTGCGTCTTAACCCCAGAAACATATTCTTCTCCAGCTTCTTCGACCGATAGTGAGGTACAACCTCATATCTTCTCCGAGCCACTGATCTGTCACCGGTTATCCAAATCGATCACCGCCAGCTGCAATAGAATCACATCAGTGATTTCTTGGTTCTTCTATGGCCATGTTTCCTGATTCATTCTCTAATGAGAGTTATCTGAGTTTGAACATTTTAGACTTTTTTTAGATCTACTCCATTCTATGCCGATTCACGAGACAAGGATCAATTAGATCGATCTCCTAGGATTGAGGTAGGTGGTTTGTTGCTTTACATTTAATGTATTTGAGTATTTGTGAAAAAGTGTTGAATACCCATGTATCAGGTATATCGGGTTAGGGTTTTAATCCTACATTATTATCTACCTTATATTTATTGTATTCTTGTGCCTATTAGGAAAAAAATTATTGCTTGTTAGCATGTTTGAGGATTACCCCATGGGTGTTTCCCTTGTTTTGGTTGTTTATCACTGTTTGGCTTAGGTTTCCTGTGCGGCAGACCTTGTTGCATTGATTGCCTCCTTGATATAATTGAGTGCATATATTGCCTAATGTTTATATGAAGTTGATGCATTGTATCTATTATCCAAGTAGTTGTGGAAATTACTTAGGGATGCTGAAAGTTGATTACACACGACTGGACTGCTCAGGGCTGTGTGAACCTGGTGCGGTATACTAAGGAGGGGTTTGAGGATTACGGGATTCCCTACAGAGTCAGTTATAAATTAGTAGCATTCACAGGACCTATGAGAATTGGACTTTGTGGTTCCTCTGAGTTTCATTAGTAATGTATCAAGGCTACAAGGGGAATTAGATGTAAGTGCTTCCTCAGATAGTCTTTATCTATCGTTGCCAGACCGCAGGGGAATGGATGACGAGATATTTCTAGAGTGTATGTGCCTTTGTATGATTACATGACAAGAGGGGTCTGTGAAACTGAGCCACCTAGAGATTCAGTGTGAATATTGTTGGTTTATTGTGATAAGTCCACCATGCCAAAGAACAAGCCTGGATTTTGTACTGCTTGCTGTTTAAGTAGTCTGTTGAGATACATGGTGTGTCACATTCTTTTCCTTGGGAATATAGAGCGGTTTTCTTCATTCCTTGGTTGATAATTTAATGATTGTATTAAATTAATAAATGAATGTGAATGCAGATCTGTAAGATTGTTTCTTTTAGTGTACTCCTATTTCTCTGCTGCATTTATTTCCATTACTTTTTTCTATATTTTTCACTAACAGTAGGGCACAGATATTATGGTAGTTTCATACTAGGATTAGTCTCACACCTTGTTTGGGTCCTGATTTTTGGCCCAAATAGGTTATATGGTTGCAGGTGTGGATAGGGATTATGGCCCTTCAACTTCAGGTACATGATTGCTGGATGGAGCTGGAGAGCATAAGACCACAATTAGGCTTGCGATGCTGCTGGAGTTGTTGTTTACTTTTTGTACTTTGTTTCTCAGTTGTATCTCATCGTGTTGTTGTGTTTTCTTCTTTCTTTAGATACTTTTACCTACTGCATCATTATCGTCATTTCTATATATTCATTGCTTCTGCGGTTTAGTTTCAGATATTTTATTTGTTTTCTACTTCTGCTATTGACTATTATTTTCTTTCCCTTATATACCTTGCCAAATGAGGGCATAGTTTCCCCAATGACTCACCAAATCCCTCACTTCTTGTCACCAGCCTTTGGTATTGGGGAAATGTGCTTGAGGTCATGTGGCGAACATGGTATGGGGAACTACTTGAGTGGCTCCAGATTCGGGTCGTTACAAAGTAGTATTAGAGGAGGTTTCTTTTCTTTTATATTGACTTACTATTTAGAGACTATAAAAAGGGATATTACAGAATAGGTAAATGGTTAATAGCTATACACGAGAGTTCTAGAACCAGTGTACAAGGAAAAATCTAGGTTACTTCGAATATTTCAGTTTTCATGTTTTGAAAATGTTACAGTTTAATTGACTTCAGCATTGGGTGGTGCACTTGTTTTGTGATGTTACTATTCATATTATTGTGGTTCTATTTTGTTGCATCCTGATGAGATGAGGGTATTCCATCTTATGCATCATATATGAACTTGTTATAAAATGTAATTTCATGCATTTTTCCATTCCATCTAAATTGAAATAGAACTTTATTATTGTTGTGATAAAATTTTTAATAGACTATGCATGTTGTTGTGACAGCTGCTGTAATAGAATACCTGTAATGTTGATAGGGTGTTGTTTGTTTAGATTTTCATTATCATGGATGAAAAACTTTGGTCTTAGTGGTGTTGTGGGCCCTCAAGTATCAAAAATTGGTGGATCGTGAGTTTTTAATAAGTTTTACTGGTTATATGCATTGTTATGATGCTATGCTTTGATTCGTGAGCAGTATGGGCCCTCATGAATCAGAATTTGGCACTTTAACTCTTTTTTTTTGATTTTTGGGATTCAGAATGGTTTTTGAGCTATTTTCCAGAAAAACCCAGAATACAGGGTGTGTATTTTATTAATACACACCGTGTAGTTTTGAAAACGTGTCACTGATTGTGTGTGAAAAAACACGGGGTTTTGGAAAATCTTTTAAGAACACACCGTGCACTAGTTTAGCACACTGTGTAGTATGAAATAGGTACCTATCTATGTCATGAACAACACGGGTCATGATATCTTTTCACATACACACTATGTCTGAATCTCATACGCCGTGTAGTTTGATCTAGGTACCCAGCGGTGTCACGAACTAAACAGGTCGATGTTACCATTCCTCGTATACTCTGTGTCTGTCCCGAACACGCCGTGTAGTATCAGCTATGTGTCAGGTCATGTCGCTAACAACACAGTCACGTTAAGGCATGTCTAGTACACGCCGTGTCTTCCCTGAACACGCCATGTATTGTCGGCCGTGTTTCAGGCCGTGTAACTAAAAAAACGGGATAGGTAAGGCATGTCTATTACAACTCTTGTCTTCCATGAACATGCCATGTAGTTTTTTCTTATAGGAGCCGTGTGGCTTAACCATGTAGAAGTACTAGGGCAGAGAAGAGTATTCAAGTACACGCCGTGTGTTAGTACAACACACTGTGTATTTGGGGTGTTACGCATTCAGTTTAAGTGGAAGTACATGCCCATTAGAATGACTTAAGGGAACACACCGTGTAGGGAAAGAAAACGCCATGTAGTCATATTTTGCACAACATGAATGCCATCTTTTCCCTGATACTTCTTTTGCCTTCAGTTTTTCTTTCCTTGTTAATCTTGAATCTGAGGTGTGATTCTGACCTTTCAGAGCTATAGAACCAAGACGTCCTCCCGTCGCACATTAGGAACAAGGCAGTGATCGTATGGCTGATACATCAGATCAGGGAATACTAGCAGTTCCGCCTATCATTTTGGTCATGGAACATGCATTGCTTCCAGACACTAGTGTCCATTCTCATTTAAGAGAGGGTTTCATGAGATTCATGCATACCTTCCAAGGATCTCATCATCCTTCCCCATCTATGGAAAAGCTGACGTGGGTTTTTCAGTAGCAGCATCCTCCAACCTTCACGGGGGATGGAGTACCACAGGCTGCAGAATCATGGGTAGAGGCCATTCTATTCATATTCGAGCACCTGGAGATGCCTACAGAGAGGAGAGTGAAGCTCGCGACTTATATGCTGTGAGAATCCACCAAGAGATGGTGGAATGTGGTTTCACAGGAAGGGTGCCAACATGTTATTCTATGGGATGAGTTTTACCACACGTTCTACGACTACATCTACATGGAAACACTAAGGGCTGACAAAGACAGAGAGTTCATGAACTTGTATCAGGGTACTCACACAGTTATAGAGAATTCTTCTCTCTTCACACAGTTACGGTGTTTCAATCCTATTCTGGAGAATGATGAAATGTTTTTAGTGTGGAAGTTTGAGGAAGGCCTCAGACTGGACATCTGATCACATGAGAACATCTTTCAGTTGACTTCTATTACTCTGATAGTCAACTAGACTCTTATCATAGAGGAAAATATGAGGGAGACAGGAGCTGTGGACTAGGGTAGTTCAGCATTCTGAGCTGATTCATTCCAAATAGACAGTAGGAAGTGACACCGAGAGTGTACACGAGGTGTCCTGTTGAAGCGAGGTATTACTTCTGGTAGATGAGGTCTTCCTTCTGGAAACCAAGTGGTGTGATAATAGTGTGGAAAAATCAGGGATAAGAAGCCTTAGTACCTGAGAGACCCATTGGAGTGCCGATCATGTGGTAAGATGGGTCACCTGCAACATTTCTATAAGGATCTTCTTCTAGTGGCTAGTGAAGGAGGATATCTTTCGACTCTCCGTACATGAGAAGGATTACGAGTTCCATAGAAGACTCGGGGATGGAGTTCTTCAAGTCATTAAGGCCATGGTAGAGGCCATGGATGTAGTGGTTAGGCTCAGGGAGGGTCATCACGGGGATCTCGAGCTGCTATAGAGGGTCGTGGTGCATGCTAGACCCTTGCGGTAAATTAGATGCATCAGGAGCAGGATCATCGACCTTCTATAGTTTGAGGTACGATTTTAGAAGCCTCAGTTTTATCCTCTACACTTTTTGATACGGGAGATTCTCATAGATTTATTTATGTGCATAATGTGGAAATCCTTAGACATAATATGTATAATTCTGAGGACATGTTGACACTAGACACACCATTGGGGATTATAACTGCTAGCGTCTGTTAGTTCTTGGACTGCCCCATTGAGTTTGGTGGGTTTATTTTTTTTTGTGGAACCTCTATGTCTAGGATATGACAGGCTATGATTTCATTCTCAGGATGGACTGGTTAGTTACCTTCGAGGACTTTTTCAATTTCTATCTCCGTAGGGTAAGTTTCACATCACCAGAGGGTGTATCTTTTCTTCACAAGGGAGAATGGAATGTCCAGGCGAGTAGAGCAGGACTAAATAATCATGGGCTTGGTGGAGTTATAGCTCATATTTCTAGTCTGTACGTAGATGATGAGGGGGCTTCACATATATACTTTCCTCTAGTGGTGGATCATTTCAGTGATGTCTTTATAGAGGAATTTTTAGGTTTGCCTCTGGAGCGTGAGGTATAAATTTCTATTGAGCTTGTTCTAGGAGTGGCACCGGTGTCAATTCCTCCATATAGGTAGGCTACATCAGAGTTTCAGGAGATCAAGAAGCAGTTGGAGGAGTTGCCGGCAATGGGTTTTATCTGACCTAGTACTTCTCCCTAGGGTTCACATGTCCTGTTTGCAAAAAAGGCATACGAAACCCATAGGCTTTGTGCGAATTATCGAATGTTGAACTAGTTGACAGTCAAGAACCGATATCCATTTACATGGATAGATGATATCTTTGATCAGATTCGAGGATCCAGAGTGTTCTTGAAGATCGACTTGAGATCTAGATATCATTAGTTGCATGTCAGTCCATCTGATATACCTATTATAGCCTTCTGGAGCAGGTATGGTATGTCTGAGTATTTGTTTATGCCGTTTGGTCTCACGAATGCACCAGAAATTTCATGGAACTAATGAATAGAGTGTTCCATCCATTCTTATATTCTTTCGTGGTTGATTTTTTTGACGGTATCTTGGTGTATTCTCACACTCAACACGACCATGCTACCCATCTTGAGATCGTTTTAAGTACACTTAGGGATCATCAGTTATATGATAAGCTTCAAACTTACACTTTTGGTTGGATGAGATTGAATTCCTAGGTCATTTCATATCAAAGATATGAGTATCAGTAGACCCATAGAAGGTGAGAGCAGTAGGTACCTAGGAGCAGCTAAAGAATATCATCAAGGTACGATGTTTCTTTAGGCAGGCTGGTTACTACAGGTGGTTTATACAGGACATATCATGCTTAGAAGCTCCGTTAATAGTCTTGACTAAGAAGGGTGTGAAGTATGTTTGGTCAGAAGCCTGCGATTCAGCCTTTTAGGAGATGAAGGGGAGATTGACTTCTGCATTGATTCTAGTTTTTCCAATACCGGGCAAGAGTTATACAGTTTTCTGTGATGCATCAGGCATCGGTCTTGGAGTAGTTCTTATGCAGGATGATCGTGTTGTTTCATATGGATCTAGGCGGTTGAGGCCACATGAGAGGAACTATCCTACACACATCATGGTGTTAGATTCATTTGTTAATCCTTTGCGTTGTTGGATACATTATCATATGGGAGAGAATTTTGTGGTATATACTGACCACAAGAGCCTCAAGTATATATTCACACAGTGAGACAACGAAGGTGCATTTAGTATATACATTTTTTTTATTTTGAGCTTTCTCATATTCCCAGGAATGGCAACACAGTGGTAGGTGCACTAAGTAGGAGGACAGAGATACATGCAGTTTAGGAGGCCGACAATGAGTGGCAGCTTATGGCTCTCTTCTCTGAAATGCATTTGCAGGTGCACAACAGAAAGTGTTAGAATATTATTTCCTCTGTAGCTGTTACCTCCATCATTCTTGGCCGAGTTCAAATGAGGCATCTATCAGATTCTCAAGGCCTAGTCCTACGGGAAAGCATGTGTGGATAGGACCCTCTTCCCGGATGAACCGCATGCAAGGGAGAGATCTTGTGTTTCCAGGGATGCGTATGGGTTCCAACAGATTTACCCGAGGAGCTGATATGGGACTTTCATTCCTCAATTTGGGCAGTTCATCTTGGGGTCACCAAGATGTATCGTGATCTACATCATCAGTATTGGTTGCCAAGTATGAATAGAGATGGTGCCGGTTTTTTAATGAGGTGGTCCACCTTTCAGTAGGTGAAGACAGAGCACCAATGACTAGCAGGGCTTTTACAGTAGCTACCCATACCTAAGTGGAAGTGGAATGATGTCACGATGGACTTCATGATAGGGTTACTGAGATCACCTCAAGGGAATGATGATGTATGGGTTGTCATTGATAGGCTCGTGAAAGTTTCTCACTTCTTGTCGATAAAGAGACCTTCAATGTTGATGAGCTTGGATGGTTGGACATATGTGAGATTGTACTCTTGCATGGGGTTACGAGTACTATAATTTCATATAAGGACACCCGCTTCATGTCTCATTTCTAGCATGGTATATAGAGGGCTTTGGGTATATGGGTACTTCTGAGTATAGCTTACCGTCCCTAGACAGATGGCTAGTAAGAGCGCACGATTCAGGTGCTAGAGGAAATTCTATCAGCATGCGTCCGTGATTTTGAGGGTTCTTGGGTGAGACATATACCTCTATTGGAGTTATCATACAATAATAGTTTTCAAGCAACTATTTAGATGGAACCTTACGAGACTTTGTACGGTAGGTTGTGCCAATAACCCCTGTGTTTGCTGGAGGCAGTAGAGGCAGCTATGTTGGGACTTATTCTTGTTCAGGAGACTACAGAATAGGTGGAGTTGATTTAGAAAAGGATGGATACTGAAAAGCCTCAGCAGAAATCTTATGCTGATCAGCAATGATGAATTTTGGATTTCATGATCGGAGGTAAGGTTTTCCTACGTGTTACCCTGAGGTTGGGACACAAGAGGATCAGGAGATAGGGAAAGCTTTCACCCAGATACATCGGTCCATTGAAGATTCTTGAGAGAGTCAGGCTGGTTTCTTATAGGTATCAGTTACCTCATAAGTACCGGGATATGGAAGATATCTTCCATGTTTCTTAGCTTCGAATGCTATTTCTCAGACTCGTCTCATTTTATTCGACCCGAGGAGGTTGAGCTGGAGCAGGATGCATCATTCGAGGAGCAGCCTATCAGGATTATTGATCATAGTGCAAAGGTACTCTATGGCCGGTCTGTTCCTCTGGTACGGGTGCTATGGAAGTATGGCCATGTACAAGACGAGACTTGGGAGAGGGAGGCCGATATGCGATCATAGTGGCCAGAGTTGTTCGAGGCTTCTTCTTCTCCACCTTGTTATGGAAATTCGGGGATGAATTTCTTTAAGGGGGGAAGTTTTTAAGAACCCAAATCATCTTTTTAGGTATGATTTTTCTTTTCAAGTCATTTTTTTGAAAAAATAAGGGAATCTGGAAATTTTCTAAGTACACACCGTGTACTTTATAAGTACACACCCTGTACTTTGTTGCCGCTCGAGGCCGTGTTATAGTCATTTCATGAACACACACACGACCATGTAGGGGTGGTGTGGAGGCCGCTTAATGCGGAGTATGGAAAATCCTAGTACACACTGTTCACTCTAAAAGTACATGTCATGTACTTTACTTTTTATGTTTAAATGTACCAAGGTCATGTCTTAACCCTAGAAACGTCTTCTTCTCCAGCTTCGTCGACCAAGAGGGAGGTATAACTACATATCTTCTCCGAGCCACTGATCCCGTATTGGTTATCTACATCAAACATCATCGGTTGCAATCTAATCGTAGGGGTGAGTTCTTGGTTCTTCTTTGGCCACATTTCCTGATTCTTTCTATTATGAGAGTTGTCTGAGGATGAACGTTTTATATTTTTTTGCATATATACTCCATTCTAGGACGATTCACGAGTCGAGGTTCAAGTATATCGATATCCTAGGATCATGGTAGGTGGTTTGTTGCCTTACGTTGAATGTCTTTGAGTTTTTGTGCAAAAGTGTCGGATACCCATGTATCGGGTATCATGGGTTAGGTTTTTGATCCTCCATTATTATATGACATAGATTTCTTGTATTCTTGTGGATATTATATGAATAATGTTATATTGTTAGCATGTTTGAGGATTATCCCATGTGTGTTTCCCTTGTTTTGGATATTTATCAACATTTAGCATAGGTTGCCTATGAGGCAGACCTTGTAGCATTTATTTCCTTCCTTGATATAATTGATTGCATATATTGCCTACTGTTTATATGATTTTGATGAATTTTAGCTATTATCCAAGTAGTTGTTGAACTTACTTTGGGATTTTGATAGTCGATTACACATGATAGGACTGCTCGGGGCAGTGTGAACCTGGTGTGGCAGACTAAAGAGGGGACTGATGATTAAGGGATTCCCTAGAGAGTCAGTTATAAATTATTATCATTCACAGGACCTATGGGAATTGGAATTTTTTCTTCCTCAGATTGTACTTATTTACGTATCAATTCTATAGGGGGAATTATACATATGTGATTCCTCATAGATTATTTAGCTTTTGTTGTAAGACCGCAGGGGAATGGACGGAGAGAGTTTCCCAGAGTGTATGTGCCTTTGTATGTTTACTTAACTAGAGTGGTCTTCCAGAGTGATCCACCCAGAGAGTCAGTGTGAATATTGTTGGATTGTTGTGACGAGTCCACCAAGCCAAAGAACAGGCTTGGGTTTTGTACTGCTTTCTATTTAGGTAGTCTACTGAGATACCTTTTGGGTTACATGCTTTGCCTTGGGAATATAGAGTTTGTTGCTAGATTCCATGGTTGATAATTTAATGATTGGATTAATAAATGAATGTGGATGGAGATTTTTTGGATTTTTTTCTTTAGTGTACTCCTGTTTCTCTGAATCATTTATTTCGATTACCTATATTGCTCACTGACAGTAAGGCATAGTCATTGGGTGGTTGGCTACTAGGATAAGTCTCACACACTGTTTGGGTCCTTCTTTTCATCCCATTCAGGTTATATGGTTGAAATTGTGGGTAGAGATTGTGGCCCTTCTACTTCATGTACATGATTGCTGGTTAGAACTAGAGATCATATGACCAAGATTAGGCTTGCAATGCTGCTGGAGTTGTAGTTTACTTTTTATACTTTGTTTCTCAGTTGTACTTCATCACATTGTTGTGTTTGCTTCTTTCCTTAGATACTAGTACCTACTGCGTCATTATCAATATTTCTATATATTCATTTCTTTTTTTGTTTAGTTTCAGTTAATTTATATTGTTTACTGCTTCAGCTTTTAACTATTATTTCCTTTCCCTTGTATACCTTACCAAATGAGGGCATAGTTTCCAAAATGACCCACCAAGTCCCTCATTGCTAGTCGACAGCCTCTAGCATTTGGGAAAATGCTCTTGAGGTCATGTGGCGAACCGGGTATGGGGAACCAGCTGAGTGGATCAGGATTCGGGCCATTACATGTTAGTAGTCCAAAATAACTTTTTAGAGCTTATAATAATAATAAATACACTAATTAAAAATTATTGACTATGATAATGACCTAGAAATGAAATAATGTTTCTCAAGAAATAATGGAAACTTATATCAACCACATATATCACAAAACCTATTTCCACAAAAAATATTATATACATATATACATAGTAATATAATATTTGTTTCAAAAACATTGAGTGACCTGAATACCTAGTTCACATTAATTGAATTTTAAACACTTCAACATTATCAATTATCTATATATAGACTTACAATATGGATGAACACAACATAAGTCACACACATAGATAGATGATCACACCAAATGGACCATACCCGATTGGATGAGAAAATCTGATGAAACTTTTCTATGTACATCTATAAAATTCCAAAGTCTGTTTCAATCAAGGGAACATACATCATAAACATTATTAAAGAGTATAAATATTATCATAGTTAAATCACAATTAATGACAT
This sequence comes from Viscum album, assembly GCA_963277665.1. Classification (NCBI taxonomy): domain Eukaryota; kingdom Viridiplantae; phylum Streptophyta; class Magnoliopsida; order Santalales; family Viscaceae; genus Viscum; species Viscum album. Next base: position 1,851,023,241 of record OY728142.1, on the reverse strand, counting down.
GATCTATAATACACCCAATTATCCCCTTGACTAGCCCAGCCTCAAGGTTGGTGTAAGAATGGAATCAAAATAAAATGGTTCTCTTGATATTTTTTTTTAATATTTTGAATATAAATTGAATATAAAACATTCATGCTTGGTATACAATATTAATTATGTATTAAATTTCAAGAGGTATAAATAGAGGGATATCTATAAGCGAGAACACCGTTTGTACCTCGTGATGGAATTTTATATCTCCATATGAGAACCAACACATGGAAAATGTCAAATTCCATCACAACCCACAATACACCTTAGTGACCATTAATTAGAGATATTGGAAAAGTAAAACATTCAGAGGTAAATTATCATTTCAATTCATGGTTACATGAAACTACTATAAAATAATGCTAAAATGGATACTTCCCTTTTTAAAACATGAAACATTGTATTTTAGTAAATTTCATTCACAATATTAACAAAACTATAAATATGACCTCATCTAATCGTATACAATATTATAGAAAATTATAAAGGCCTAATGTTTCTTGGAATTTTAGGGTTATTATTAAAATAATTATATCTCTATATAATTCATTCTATTTCTATTTATAACTATCTAATAAAATATTCCCACAAAACCCTTTCAAAGGGGTAACATTTATGGAGGAAATAAAGTTTCAAAAATTGTGGGATAGGATCCATAATCCTTATATTTATCTACTTGTAAATAGTATTCATATATATTTAAATCCTAACATCTGATGTTGTGATTTTAATACCTTATGTTGTCTACTATGACCCATTTTTTTATTCTCCATCATCATCTTCAGAATATTTGAATCTTTTATTTTTTACTTTTAGTTCATTTTGAAATAAATTTTCTATATAAATATTTATATTAGTATCATTTTTTACTAACATACCCTAAAATCCATTTGGATTTGAAGTTACATTCACTTTTATTTGACCAATCTAATCATTTATTTATTATATTTTGTACTTCAAAAAGTCTAAACATACTCTTATTATCATATTTTATGTTATACATTCTAAAATATATATTTGAAAGATAAAAAATCTATTATTTTATAAAATAACACTTATTTTCATTTTTGTAATGTTTAATAAAAAAATATTAAAACCCATATCTTATATAATACTTTATGTTTCAATGGAAATATTTTATGAAGAATATTTTATTCATTAAAATGTTCCACTATTAGATGATGGGAACTATTTCCCTCATATTTAAACAAATATCATTATAAAACTATTTAGACCTTGATAAAACATTTTTAACCTTGTGATATATTAAAAAATTAATAGAATAGATAAAATTATAAACAATTAATATCAAAATCATCATCTCATAATTTATATAACAAATATTTGATTACAAAAAAATTACTTATAATATAACAGAAAAATAATGAAAGTACACATCCATTATAAAAAATTCATATGAACATGATGTCTTCCTTCACATTGTAAATTTCTATATTAGTTACCATTTCTGTATTATTTTAATGAATACAAAAAAATTCATCAATTTTGACATTAATTTTAAACCCTTTTAAATTTTAAATAATTTAAAATTTCACATTTGACATCATATATCCTTCATAAATATAAATTTTATTTCTAAATAATTAATACCTATCTTGGACAATCCTTTGATGTTCTTAAGTACCTTTAGGTTTTCTATATAATTTCATCTCCAATGGATAAATTTACACTCATTGATATCATTTTTAGGATTCAATGATCATGGCTGACTATAAGAACATCTAATAATATTATTTTGGATTCGATATTAAATCATTTTTTCTATATGAATGGTATAAAAGTCACGAAATATTATTTCAACCAGAATGGATTCATCATTATAATTTATGAAATTCATCAAGAATTGGAATATACAAATCTATAATAGGGGCCATTTTGATAACTTGGATTTGGATCAGAAATATAAGAGTTAGAACATCTAAATGAGATGTTTTTTGATTTGGATAGAGACCTAGAGGACTGAGTGAAATTATGTTGTTGTATTAGGACACACCATGACATATAGGTTACTCCATAATGGATTTTGTGAGAGGTTCTATGCTAGGGATGAAGGGCTTCTATAATGAAAGGTTTCTTGTATTTTATGACGTAAATCTCTCTAATGAAATCGTTCAATATTTGAAGGGGTGTTCCATCAGAGAAATAACCACCCAAAATTTGTTTTATGACTCTAATGTTATTTCCCATTGTTTTTTATGGAGAAATATTTGTCATTCTATGGACCTTAGGTATCACAACAATGGTTTCTATCCAATGTAAAATATCTGTACACATGGAGAATTATGTCATAAAATTTGGTCATGTTGTAGCTTTTTAGGAAAAGGTTAACATCGAAACAAAACCCTCATATAAATATCATGAATTTATTTTTGGGGACAAATAATATTTTTTGGGTTTTCACCCATCAATTTAAGATGAGAATTGGCTTCATTAGAGACCATTTAGTCACCTCACCTCTCTATTCCTCCATTCAATCCCCCATATCAAATTATGGATCTTCATTTAATATTTCTATGATTCCATGTATGATATTCTATCTCTATTAATTTTTTTTAATTTATTCATTATATCCCTTAAATTTAAAGTGATTTTTATTCGGGTTTATTAATTATTTACATTATAGTGTGGTGGAAATCATCTGAAATGTTGGGTATTATTCATCATGGATATAGGATGTCCCAATATAATGAAAACATGTTTCTTCCTATTTCTCAGTTCATGGTACATAATCATTTGAAAATTTCATATGGTATTCATTTTCAAATTGGGGATATTGGATATTTATTTAATGATCATATTTTTTTATTAGTCATGTGTTGTGTCTATAGTGGAATATACTTGTTACTTGAGCTATTAATGAGTGTATATTGCTTATAGATTTTTTTGGAAATTATTCATATTTCAGTTTAACTAAAAAATTGGGTATATATTATTATAATTATCTATCTTGAATTTATGGATTGATATATGGTATTAATGGTTCATATGAGATTGGGTGTGGCTTTGATGAGCTTGTTGGAGATTGGTCAATCTAATATAAAGGTTAACAAATCATAATGAGCCATGTGTTCTCTATGAATTTACCTATGATTTATGAATATAGTTTATATGAAAAATGATATGTGGTCTTAGAGCATATGGTAGATTGATCATTAATTAAATAAATTCTTTTTAACAAATGTGGGTGGAATGAAGTGTCAACGGAAATGATGGAATGTCAAAAACTAGTTGATGCCTCAGTCATTAATAACAATGTCCGGGATTATAAATATGTTCCATGGGATGCATATAATGAAGAACAGAATAAATGGAATGAAATCATGAAAGATTGTAGTCAGGTGACTCATGAAAAATAAATATAGATATTACATCATTTTGGATAAAACTATGTATTTTATACAATATTTCATACCCAATAACCATAATGGTTTAGTGTATTTTAAGGCCATATATGAGATAAAATTATATCATGAAGGATCATCAATATCTCATAAAAATGACTTCACTCCAAGTACCCTTAGTAGTTATATCTTGAATAAATAAAATAATTATAACTTGGGTAAAATTGAAACATAATAATGGATGAGCTCGGATAATTATTAAGGGTATACATCTTAGATATCAATTGATGATCACATTAAAACTTATGTTAAATATAAGGGAATGAGATTATTATCATTTCTAAAAAATTATAATCCCAATAATTAATAGATCATAAATCATGTCCAACGACCAAAAATTTTATAATTTCAATTGAAATTAGTCATAAGAGTGAGGAATCGTCATTGATCAATCATCAATCATGAGAGTATATCATAAGCATAAGAACAATGCCTTGGAAATTTTAGCCGAATTATATTTTTAAAAAATAATTTCCTTATTCAAGGGTCACATCTAAGACCTTCCCCTCATAGTGGAAAATATCCCATAATGGACTTGTTTCACTCCCCCAACAATTTACACCCTTGGACTGTGCTCACTCTACATCATTTTCAAATAATCCAATGAGATGTCAATAATTACCCAAGGAATGGAATTATTTAATGGACATACTCATCATATAATTAATATTATACATATATATTAGTTTCATAAAATAATAAGAGAATTTATCAATTTATCATTGTATAAACTGTTGATAATAAATCAGTTTCAAAAATATTTCACTATCACATAATCATAATCCAAATTAAGAATTGAAATGGTTGGTATTAATATATTATATCACTTTTTAAGTATAAGAAACATATAAGCATAGTAACATATATTAAATATTCCATTAATATATCTCTTGAAAATTTATTCGAAAACATGTGAAAAATATCCTCCACTTTTGGTAAAATTTTAAATTAAAAATCTCATAATATTTAGAAAATAATTTATTTCAAAAAAAACCTGTAAGCATGTATTGTAAACATAAAATAATGGAACATCCATCATTATGGGAAAATAAAATCACATGTAAAATGTTAAAATACAGAATCTTTCCATCGATTTGAAAAGATAGAAAAAATTTACTCGTATAGAAAACATTTGAAAATATATTATTTAACCATTTGTAAATAAATTTTAATGTTGGAAACAATTTTGTGTATAGATAAAACATCCTATAAAAAACTTTTTGTGCATGTGTATGGAGACAAAATATTCTTGATCCTAAAAGAAAAAATTATTTATACTTTTATTATAAACAGTTTCCTAATAATTTTGTGTAACAATGTGAGGATAATTGTATAAATACAAGAAATATCATTAAATAATCATAATATATAAAACTATATGTCATTTAATTGAAAAATATCAAATTATTAACCCAATGCATATTTATGCATAAAATATCCCAATTAAATATGGTACTACAACATAAACCCTTACCCCAGGTGCTATATTGTTTTGAACACATTCAAATTATACATTTTAATAACATTATATTTATTATAAATATAAAAAATAATAATATTTATTTAAATATTATAGTATAATAATCCCACATAATTTTCAATTACCCATTTATTAAAAATTCTTTGACAAAGTCAACATTCATTGCGTTAACTATCATGCTTCCATTGACTATATTTGTATGATGGTTTAGGTCTATGAACCATAGTTATGGTTTTAGAATATTTGGAATCATAATAATTTTATAATTATCATATTTATTCAGTACATAAATTTTAATTATCATTTATAAATGGTGTTGATGAAAAAATTAATTACAATGTTTTATGGAGAAGGATGTTTGTATGTATACAAAAGTAACCATATCTTTCACAAGAGAATGGAAATAAAGTGATGAAAATAAAAACAAATCAATAAATAATAATAATTTAATAAATATTATATATATTCATCAAATCCATCTATATATCAATCCATGTATGGGCGACATGAAATATGAAATGCATCTCTACATGAAGGTGAGAGTTCACACATATGCATGAACAGTGATTTCATTTCTCACAAGATGTAAAGAAGGTAGAAATTTGGTGTACCATTAACATTAAAACATTTATGTATATTAATGGAAATTTTTTCATGTTTATAATAATTTTTTGAATATTTATAGGATGTTAAGGAATAATGGAATTGATTATATTCTAATAAATTCAATTAATATCTAAATCCTTATATGGTTGTTATTTTTGGAAAATAAGAATATATAGTGTTTGGGGACGGAATTTAGGAAGATATATTAGTATGTATTAGATTATATTAAGGGAAAAATGTGTTATAATAATTTAATAGAGTGGGTTAAAATTTATAAGAGGGGTTGTTTTCAATCTTTTAAATACATAAAAAAATTAATAAATAGTAAATTCATATTCAAGAGACAGTGGAAGAGAAGAAATAAAAATTAAAATATGAAAAATGTTTGTGTTTAAACATAATTTGGCAATCACAGTTTTCATGTTTTTGAGTTATTTTCTTCAGTATCTATATGTTTAACCCCCCCCCCTCGAATAATCCTATTAACCCATAACGTGGTGAAAATGTTTAACCATGGTTACTTTTAAAAATGAACAAAAAAAATATAACTATATTAAAAATATGGAAGTTATAATTTAAAAATATGTGAACTATTTTATGAAATTCATTTCTTTAAAATGGATGACATTAATTTTCAAATAATCATGAAAATATAAGGAAAAATATCGTTAGAAAAAAATGAATTTTAAGCATAAAACAAAATTTAACCCAATTAATTTCCTAGTAGAATACATTATATGAATTATAAAATATATGAGTGAATATATTATATAAAACTTTAATAATAATCATTAATCAATTTTTATTATTTTAATATATTATGATAAAAAAACATTGGGCACATAAAATTAATTTTCATAAAAATATATATTTTTTACCTTCAGATGCTTTTATTTAAATTTATAACAAATTTATAAATATTGAATTAATTTTATAAATTTTTTAAAAAACCATTATTACATATTTTTAATACTCTATATTAATTTTTAAATATAACATATACACAAACAAAATTATTATCATAGAAATAATTTAGAATAGTTCTTTATGATCAATAGTTTTTCCTAAATAAAGTAAAATAATATATTTTATTTTATTTATGTACTACATAATGATATTAATTTTATAATGTATAATAATTATTCAAATGTTTCGAAGTTCTATTCTTCAAAATCTGTTGAACACATTTATTACTTACAGAGATATATATTTTAATATCATATAGTGTTATATTTTACCCCTTATAATGGTTTGTCCATTACAATTTTGTTACTATATTAATAAATGAGGATACCTACTCCACATCACATCCTTAGGTTCCAAAATGAAATAATTTAATTTATGAATTCTCTATATATTATTAACCAAGTGATTATTCTTGTTCCATATCACATTTTCTATGTTATCTATGATTTTTACTAGATACTAGTTATAATAATGAACATTTCCTATTGGCATGAACTCAATGTTTAATACATGCGATGTATTTGGTCTGTATGTTCTAAAAGTTGAAAATGGAACACATCATGAACTTAGTTGTGGTTTGTAAGGAGCTCCATGTGACAACCTATAATCATACTAAAATCAATAATCTCAGGGGTATTATTATATTAAGGGCATTTCATTCCATTATTTCAAAATCTCATAACCGTAATTTGGGGATTTATTTGGAGGAATACATTATTAGTAAAATTGAAATAAAAATCTCACTAAAAAATGTTAGGAATAATTTCAAATTAACTATGATCTTCCATAAAGTGTTTTTAATGGATTTAACATTATTTATCAATTCCTTCAATAGATAATGTCCCAATTCCTTGTGTTCACCAACATTAACCCATCATGTTGGAGTCTTATAGTTATTTCCTTATGGGGACTCATAAGGATCCATATAAACAGCCAAATGAAACTTATTATTGTCATAAAATTCTTCTAGATTAATTATTTGATACCAAAATCATTTTATATCAAAAGATTAATATAATACCATATCTTCTCAGGTTTGAATGGTTCTCTTAGACTAACCATCTATCTAAGTATGGAATGCAATGATAAATATCAACTCTATAAGAAATTCAAGATGAGTTATTCTCTATAAAATTGTGGTAAACATCTAATAATGAACTGATATGATTGAGGTTGATATTTTGTATATCATTATGATCTAAAGAATCATAAAAATCTTCTCTATATAAATGAAATGTATATATTTCATAAGGCGATGGACTAAAACCCAAATAGTATTTTTGAATTTTAGATGTATGGGGGATTTCTAATATAAAATATATGGTTATATTTTATCATTTCTATTGGGGTATGGGTATGGTTTTAATATCCCCTTATACATATGTCTCTATACATTTTCTTTCTAGCATACAAATCCCCATGATATAAACTCCACAACATCAGTCTTCATGTTATACCACTATAAAATCACATTAACTTCATTATAAATATTCACACTTATATAATTAATAGATAATGATCAATTATTAAATTTTTCTAAAAAACCCATTCAATTATTTATTTCAAGAGACACATAAAATTTTCTTAAATCCGATCATTCCATCAGGATCACAACTAAATAGAGGATACATTATTTTTTATCTAAAAATTCTATTCTTGCAACTTCTTATTATTCGCATAAATGAATTCATAAAAATTCATCTTTGAAAGTTATTATCATTCTCATTTCCCTATAATTTAAAGGTATATCCTATATAAATCTTTATTTGTTCGATCTCTTTCAAAACACATCTTGTAAAAAGAGCATTGTCCTACTGATTGACAGAACAAACAACCCTGATCACATTCCATGGGTAATAATATATTAATAATTCATAATATTTAATCAGTTCCATTCATTTCAACTGGAAAATATTCAACTCATTCTATGGGAATATATACATTATGATTTAATGATTTGTATATAAGTCGTACTATCTACCATTAGAAACACTTTTTCATATATTTAATGAATAAAAATACTAATGCCAGTTCTAAATCATTAGTTGGATACTTTTTCTCATGGAAATTCAAATTTTTAGAGGCATAAGATACCAAATTCCCATTTGGAATGAAAACACATCCCAACACATTCATTGACTCAAAACTATTATTAAGAAACCATTATCCTTTATAAGTAATTTTCATAAATTGTTCATTGAACACCCTAAACATTATTTCCTTAATTTTTTTTCATATTTATCCATCAAATGAAAATTAGATCCCTATCCTATCAAATTGGTTAAATGATTTGATAGACATGATAAATTTCTCAAAATGTGGCAGTAGTGTCTATCCAGCCTATGAAATATATATATTTCATTCATTATGGTTAGTCTAGGTCATTGTTCAATAACATTTTAATTTTAGGTATCCACTGATATACCCTCACATATATTTATATTACCTAACAAAGATACTTTTTGTATCCATAATCAAAACATTCTATGTTTGAAAAAAATCATCATTTCCCAAGGTCTTTAGTATAATTCAAAAGTGACCTCCAAGCTCTTACATAATCAACTATTATATAAAAATATCAACTTTAAAGACTATATAAATTGATCAAGGTAATATATAGACCATATTCATTAGATCAATAAACATTATAGGGGAATTGGATGGTCTAAAAGGAATCACTATAAATTCATAGATTCCATACCTCATATGCAATGTTTTCTTAGATATATCCAACATTTTGACCCTTAAATAATGATATCCTAATCAATGTTAAATATTTGATTTTTTTGATATTTTAAATTGATCAAATAAATCTTTAATATAGGGTAATTCAAATTTTTTCTATATTGTGATCTTATTAAGTTCTTGATAATTAATACGATGAAGAATTTATCATATTTATTCTTAACTAAATGAATATTTGCACCCCATAGTGGCACAAGTGGTTAAACCAAAATCTAATCAATCTTATAATGGTGAATCATCTATAATTTTTTCAACTTAGTTGGGGATATACTATAGGGATTCCATTAAATATTACATCTCCGATTATTATTTCTATTGAAAACACAAGATAAAATTTTACGTGATGCCTACAAAACTCCACAAGAAAAACATGGGCATATTCCCACAAAATAAAAAACTATTCAATGATGAGTTTCTCTACAACGATTTGATATATATAACTATCATGAATTAATAATAAGAACAATAAAATGGATAAAATTTACATTGGAATTCATATTATTCTTTTCACTTATAGTTAACTATTAGTTATTTTGAAATATTAAATGTGAATTCGTTTCTATTATAATTAATATGGGATATATATACACAGAGGAAATCTAGGAACAAATCACATTAAATTTAACAAGAGGAAGAATAAAAATATTTTTAAGAAGTAAATTTCTAAAAACATCCATTGAATAAGAGTTTTATATTTTAGACACGATTATCATACCCATAGAGATTATCACCAATAATTCAAAACATAATAATTATAGTGGTGATTTAATACTCTTGTAAAAATATTTGGATAAAAATATTTTTGAAGAATAATAATCAAATAAATCATTTATAGTTCTATAGTGGATTATAATTGTACAATTCATCACATTATTCATGTCACCCACTTCGGTATTTGTGATCGCGTGATCTTTACCATTATTTGTTAGCCAAAGTGATTATTGACATTGATTGACATCATTAACCATTTTAGTCATTCACTAGTTATCATAATTCCTGTACTCCTTGTAGGTTTAACATTTGACTGAGGTTAGTGAAATTGGTTGAGTTATCACCATATTCTTTTCATTAGATTTCTTCATTACATCTCTTAAAATGTTACATTCTAGATGGCCTTCCATTCCACACATGAAACATTTACCTTTCCCTTTTATATAATTTCCTCCTTACTTATTCACATACATATAGTATAAAGGTGTATTCATTTTCGTTCTTCCATTGTTCATATTATTACAATTTTTTTAAAACTCTATCTTACTAAAAACCTGAATGATTGGAATCACCACTCTCCATTTCTACCTTGGGAGAACTTCAAATTATTTTTGGATAGATAATAATGTAAATTATAAATAATAACTTTTAGGGACCTGGTTTTAATCCACTAATATATAATAAATTTTTCATTTATGTTTAATAATAAAATAAGAATCATCACTTTAAATTCATGTAATTTATCACTCAAATGATCCAATATATTAATCATTATTCTATTTAAACTCCAAGAATTCCATTTATGTTTTCATGGAATGTTGTTAGGGAAAGTACTTACGAAAAAAATACCCCCTTCAAATCATCCCATTACATGGATTATGTTTCTTCTTCTTGAATCATATTCTTAATAAGATTTTACTTCTGATATGATTTTACTACGGAATGATAAACTGGCAAGACAACTATTTCATGATCTGATTACTATAGGACAGAAAATAACATTTCAATGGCATTGATCCATTACTCTTCCACTAGTAGGTCATGGGGCCCAATTAATGAAGGTGAATGTTCACTCATTAATGAATCAATAAAGTGTTGTTCCCTCATTTTTTTCATTTGTAATATCAACCATGATTCATGGTATGAGATATTTTCATGATTATAAGGACAATATATTTCATTCCCTGTCCCATGTAATGCAGTTATACAAGGGGAAAATCATTACATAGTCCATCACAATCATTGATAAGATGATTCCTCTTAGATCCATCTATTTACTAAAACCAAATAACCCATTGTAAGCATCAAACTACACTAATCATGGGTATTAACAATATATGTACCAACCCAACCCTAGAAAGCCAGATTTGGTATCGCCTATCAATTACATTGTCTACATTACAAGGAATATATTCTAAAAGGAACGATAGATTTTTAGTATTGGTAACACGATATATCCACGAAACTTTTATAAAAAAATAATACACTTATTACAACATAAATCGTTACTTATTTATAAATAAATATCTTAGATAATAACTCTAATCCACATTGAAAATCCTTGCATATATTTCATAGTATTCTTATCTGATTTCTAAAAAAAGAATCCTAATAAGGGTGAGATCATGTTCTTTGTGATGGAAAAAATATAGCATAAGAAATAATTAATTAACATGAATTATAATGATGATCTGGTAAATAAATGAACTCACATGCATTATAAATAATAATCTAGGCAGGAAGTGTATTAAAATGGAAAGGTAATAATAAAAAATGAATTCCATTCAAATAACTAGATAATGAAAAATAAATATGTCATAATAAGAAATTAAATACATTCCATTTAATAAATGAACTAAAAATTATCTATATCCATAGATATATCGATGCAAAATATCATGGATGAATAATAACTAAAACTAATATGAAGGCAATTATTTCTTAAAAGGCATCATGTCTATAGAACATCAAAACTAATTCCAGTCTGAACTTCTAAAAGTTGTTGAAAAGAACATCTAGAATCTTATTTAATATTCCCAACTTATTGGTCTCATGAGAACCTGTTGATACATTAAAGAGACATATAATATCCCTTCTCTATCCATTATTACCATTCCAAATAATTACTCATATCTAATAGTAAAAATAAATAATATGTGTTATCAAATATATGAATTGAATAAAGAATAAAGAATTATCAATATTTCCCAAAATAATCATATAACAATAAAATTAAACAATATATGTAAAATAGTATATAGTTTAGGAAATAGAAATATCCATGATAAAAAAAGTATAATTAGGGGTAAATTCAATGTTAAATGTTCATTGGAGGTTGAATATTTCAAGGAAAATAACAAATGATTCAAGGAAGTGAATATGAATGTTATCCTATTCCAAATCACAAATAAACCATCCAGAGGAAGAATAATGATGGTATTAACAAAAAAATCCTAGGTGGATTAAATATAGAGTTTTTTTGTTGTTGATAAATATAAATAGTAGACAATGATCTGTTGAAAAAAAATTGACCACAATATCATTTTATGCTTAATTTTTTTTTGAAAAACATTTTCATTGAAAATAACTTTAAGAAAAATATTTAAAAATTAACCATCCAAACATGAAAATGAATATTCAAATAAATTATAGTGAAATAATATTTACTAGTCATACGAGGTAAAAAGAACATTTATTTTGACTGGTAAAAATGCTATAAAAATGTCTTATCGGGAAATAAATAAAATATTACTTTAAAAAAATTTGATAAAGAGAAATTAGTTAAAATCGAATCTACCATATCATTTTAAAATCATTTCTGAAAATATTTTTATAAAGCATGATTTTTAGATGATAAAATGATCTTTGAATAAAGAGGCAAATAAAGTTATGTTTTCATAAAAGAGATCTAAAACATTTTGAGTCTATTGAGTAGAACATGGTAGTAATACTTGATAATGGTCATGAATAACCAGATTATAGAAAAGGTACCTTATTATAGAACAATTATCAAATGATTTCTTTTAATTTAAATACCTTTTATATATTTTTAATTTTGTTTTCGAGAAAAATTATCATTAAACATTCCAAATTGACCTATAACACTTTGAAACATTTTAAATCATAAACCACATGAAAGAATAATATTAAATGGAAATTTTAATTAACATGAAGCGCAATGTATTCATGGTAAAATATATAAATGTAGGTAGAAGATACAGCATGTAAAAGAAGTGGTGAACATGAAATTTATCTCAAAGAAGTAAAAAAGTTAGATGAAAATACTTTACCTTGAGTTTCCATTTAGGTGAAAGTATATTAACATTATATATAATAATATTTTGTTCATTTTATAATTTATTGAGAACCCTTTTCGTGTTAATCATTATTTTTAATTTAAATTTTAATATTTTTATACACCCACTAAATCAATAATTTTTACATCAGTTGTTTTGACCAAATTCAGTTTATGAGTCAAAAATGAATTTGATAGGTCATCAATGTTCAAAGGTGTCATTATATAACATCTAAATAATAATAATAATTAAATAAATATCATATTTATATATTAATTATACTTGGAAAATCAATCACTATAAATTGTTAGGAAAAAATTATTCAACATTACGATCATGGAGATTACATGCCATTCAAACGCATGAGCAACGTTCCCATTTTTCTATAATTGTTATAAAAAGATTGAAGTAACACCATATATTTCTATAATGATCATTATATCATAAATAAAATATTATTTTATCATTTATAGTTATATATATAATTATTTTTATGTAAAACAAATAACATCATGTTGAGGAGGTTGTAGTCAACATGTCCACGAAAGACGTTATCATTATTTAAGTGTGTGAAACGGTAATAATGAAAACAATAAATATATATATATCCTATATTTATATAAAGTAAATATTATTCTTAATATTATATAGAGGTTTTTTATGTCATTTATTTTTAATTAAAACCATATTTTATATGTTCCATATATAGTGTGAATGAATCACATCTCATCGAGGGGTCGGTAATCTACACTTCATCAAAAAATGTTATTTTATTAACATATTTTGGAAATTAGTACATTTATATTTAATAAAAATATTAAATAATTATAAAAAAATAATAAATATAAAATATATCATATTTAAAAATATTTTTCATCATAATGTTCATCATGAGAGATGGTAAAGGAAAAATGAACAATTGTCCTTTCATGAGATAATAGGAACACATGGTTTATTTCTGTGAACTCCAAAGGCCTCCATAAAATATCATTATAAGAATTGTGATTTCTCTATACTATCTTAATATTCTCATAGTTGATATGCACCTTCTTGGTAGTAGCTCACACCAACTCCACACCCATGTGTGTGGACAATCTTAGGTCAATCCATCATTGTGGTGATCTATTGGGTCTCCCGTACCAAGCCTCGAACAGTTTCATACAAACGGTTTGATTGAACCTGTTATTATTCACAAACTAAACCAGTGGTAGGTGAAACTCCAATATACTTCCAAAGTCTAACATGAAATCTAACAACATGACCTCCAAAAATTTAATAGTCTCTTCTATGTGGCTATCAGTTGACGGGTTAAACAATGTGCTTAATTGTAACTGGGTCCCAAATGCCTCCTATAATCCCTTCCACAAAAGATATGTAAAACAATAATCAAAATCCGAAACAATCATTGATGGAATTCCATGGTATCAAACTATCTCCTAAATATAGAAGCATCCCAATATCTATGTTGAACACTTCTCTCAGATACGTAGAAATTGGTCGGACATGGTGAGTCGTTCAATGATCACCCATATGTCATTATGTCCCCAAGAAGTATGTGGTAATCCCATTATAAAGACCATAGATATCCTATCCCAATTCTATTCTGGTGCATCAAGGGGTTTATAAAAACCCATTGGAACATGGTGTTAGGCTTCACTTACTGATAGGTAAGGTATTTAGATTAAAACACTACATCTTGTTTCTTCATCCTTAGAAACCATGACTGATGTTGGAGGTCATGGAGTATCATTTCTACTCCTAGATGTAATGATAAAGGTCATGTACAAAACTACCTCAAAACATCCTCCCACAATGTCATAGGTACTACTTGTAATCCTCTGAAAATAATGATGTATTATCCACCTTTAGAAAACTAATTTGGATAATTCCCTATGGATATCTGAGTATGTTGGTTCTTACAGTCTGTATCCCCATGTTGTGCCCCCTAACTCTTTATAAGAGTGTTGGGGTGAAAACAATCTATTTAAGGTAATATTCTCTATCTCCAACCACAAATGATATCATCAATGAGTCTAAATACTTAAATTTTTCATTCAGAAACTATATACTAGATCTCCTATTTTGAGTATATTCTACCACACTCCCCTTTAAAAAAGTGTAGACAATATCAAATTCATAGTTTTGGAGAAATCGTAGCCAAATAATTTATATTAAGCTGATATCATTCTAAGATATTATATACATGAGACTCTTGTGATCATGGAATATGATAAACCACACTCCCATCAAGTAGTGTCACAACATCTTCAAATTGAATACTACCAATGCTAACACAAGACCATGGGTCACATAGTTCATCACATATGGTATCAACGAGGGTGATCCAAATCCAATTATCACATTCCTCTACATCATAACACAACCAATCATAGTTCCTAATGCATAATAGAATACCACGTTCTCAACACCCTCCTATGACAATCCCAATATCACTACACTCATCAACCTATGCCTCAACTTATTAAAATCCTTCTAGAACTTTTTATTCCATGTGAAATGCTGAACCTTTGGATTCAAAGATGTCTTGGGTGATAATATTATGGAAAAATAATGTATTAATATCCAGTAACAGCCTTGAAACCATTGTAATCTCCAAAACTCTATCACATTCTTAGGTGGATCATAACCTAACACTACCTAAACCTTAGTTGGGTTCAATACCACTCCATCCACTAAGATGATGTCTCCTAGAAAGTGGATTTCCTGAATCCATAACTAGAACTTCGCATGATTTCCATAGTTCCATTTCTCATTGAGTATGTCTAGAACTATATTTAAGTGACTCATATTCTCCTCCTTGTATTCTAAGTAAAAAAAGAATAAAATAAATGAATACCACCAGGAACTGGTCTATATAAGGATGAAGGATCTAGTTCATGAGTCTCATGAACACATATGTGGTGTTTGTCATGCTAAAGAGAATCACCAGGTACTCATAATGAATTTAATGACATATGAATTCCTTATTCTATATATCTTCTTCCCGTGTTTCTAGTTTTTTATAGACTTATCTAAGGTCCATCTTAGAGAAACATTATATCCTTATGAAATTACAAAACAGTTCAGTAATCCTTGGTAGTTGATACTTACTCTTCATGATCCCCTAGTTCAAGCGCTGGTACTCTACGAGCAACCCCAAGCACCCATGATCCTTTTTTGAAAATAAAACCATGGTTTTGCAAGGTGAAACATTTTGTCTCACGAATCCCTTCCTTTGCATGTCCTCCGACTACACCATCATCTCACAGAGCTCTACAGGTTCCATTAGATATGTGGTCACTGTTATCGGTGACATCCAATTGTGTAAATCAATGGATAATTCTATTTCCCAAGGGAAAGGTAAACCTTGAAAATCATTTGGAAAGGAATCCACATACTCTTACACCTCTATAGGAAACTAGAATATCATAACATCTACCACCCAAAAGGCGAGTCTAGTCAAATGATTAGTAATCGAATGTACCCTCTTATTCATGAGTCAATTATATGCTGTCTGGGTTTTACTTTCTATGAAAAAGGAAATCCTCATTCCATTACTAAAAATTCCACACCCACATCTCCTAAAATTGTTAGTTTGGGAATGGACTAAAGATAACCAATACTTATCACAATGATGACATAATTCCTTGATAGTTCTACTGTGATATTTCAACAGTAACTATCACCTCCACGATTCAGGTCACATTGTTGGCACAAGTGTGTGATCTCTAATTCTTCACTAGTTTGAGTCTCTAGGAGTAAAGATTGAGTTAATGGTTAAATTCGAATATCTATGTCTTGTACAAGATATGAGGTGAGAAAGGAATGACAATAAATTCTGTGTATTATTACTAAAACTAATTTAGAAAAGGAATATATCATAACGTGAATCATTCATTTTTCCCATGGGTCATAATCCCTGACCGCATGTAGCTTTCCCTGCTGTTGTCCTCCAACTCCCGGATCTTGGCATCCACCACATGGGGGTGGTGGTGGTAATAAGGTCTAAATATGGACAACCTCCTACTACTCTCCTAGTACCTCTTCCAAATTTTCCGCCTAGTGGATCTACCTTCTCCTATCGTTGTCCCTACCTCGGTGGTTGATCCATAGTCTTCCTATCAGTATTATTGTGTGTCAGAAAATCCTAAGTGAGATGTCGCATTCAATGACATGAATAACACTTCCTTCCTCTAGTATAACTAGACCCAACGTATGATCTATCAAATTAAAATACTATGTCCTGAGAACACTTGTTGAAATGTCTCTCATGCCTAGTTCCCTGAGACTAATGTCATCTCCATACTGCCAAGGTATCTACTCTTGATTTCCCACTATTGACTATCACAAAATGTATCTACTAAAAAACCGTTCAACCACAAAATACATCTCATGATTCCCATCATAAGTAGTAATTCACATAGGGATAACATAACTATATATTTCTCTACGCAAACCTCACTCGAAGGTCTAATCCCTTAAGAACTAATATCAAACCATATTCATAGAGTACCTAGAAATGTTGGTAATCATCGATGAATAATATCCTATGATCATGCCTCCCTTCTAGAGCATTAGATTCTCTTGAATTTGAATTGACTTAAAAATAATAGGTGAGAAATACTCTTGGAAGAGGTGATCAAACTCTATCTAAAAAAGAGTTGAATCATCTTGAGTATGGGAAACCAAGCTTCACCATTATTCTTTTAAGCCATGTAGAAGGATCACCTCCAAGACCACCATTTGGTCTTCCAGTGTCTTTACTAGATAGAAAACTCAAGTCACTACCTCAATCCAATCCTCAACCACCAATGGTTCGGGCATGCCTCCGAACTTATAGAGTCTATGTTATTGAAACATAGTGATAATTCTCATCATGTGATCCCCATTTTCTCATACTATTAGTACCTTGTACTGATATATAGGTGGATGTATGGCTAGCGCATCACCTAGAGATAACAAATGGGGAACTAGTCGATATAAAGAGACATCATCACTAATGGGGTCGTCCTCATGATCAAGTTGCTAAATCATAATAGGTATATGTCAGGAAGGTATCCTGAAACAATCAAGATGTACAATGAGAATTGAGTATATCTATAAAGATAAATTAATAAGTACATGGAAACATAAACCCATTCCAATATGAGGCATGTACCATTATTTTCCCTACAACCCATGTTCTCTGGTACCGAGTAAAAAAGTAGGTTATCAGAGTCCTCATGTTTAGATATGTCAGCCTCTACACTAACACTGGAGTACATAGCCTAAATGAAGAACTTGAGACCCTTAGAACTATTTTCCCAAACCAACCACACAGACTCTTAGTGCTAAAGTAGTACCAACCACCTCTGATACCACTCTACCATGTCCCATCCTTGTGGGGCCCATTCCACAACTCCCAAATCCCACCGCGAATAGGCTAGTGGTTAGTGACTATCAATGTGTAACAATATTACTAACAAGGGAGGCATTTTATATGTACCTATATGCACACACACATCTAAAAGACTACCAAATTCTAAAATGTAAAAAGCGGAAAAGTAACCAATGCATGCATACAACTATATCGTAGATCTAGAGTTCGACATAGAGTAATGTAATGTAAACAGGGCCAAATAAAATACCCCCATAAAAATTATGTGTCACAATCCCAACCTGTATGAAAAGTTACTAGGACTACTATTGTAATTAAGTAGGAACCCACCTCAGTCATTCTATTCTCACAAAGCACCATCTGTTCCTAGTCATCCTAGGACTCTATAAAAAGGTAGATCTTCTGCAAAAGAAATAGGACATGGGAAATAACCCCAGTAAGGGTCAGTATAACAATACTCAATAGGACAACCCAAAAATACCCAACAATAAAAATAATGAAAGTAAATTCATTTCTAAATAGGTATATTTCCACAAAAAATATAAAAATAATATCTAGATATAATAAATAAATACACACAATCTATAGGTAATTCACTACCACTATATACCTGCTCTTTTATTTTCGCATGAAGATTCTATGAAGCACTCATCCGAAAGAACACACTCCTGAGTTTGATATCATAAATAAATTTTTTCTGAGAAGTACTGCTTGTCGAGCCATTCTATGTGAAAGATACATTGATTTTCTGAAGACAATACGACACAAAAGAGGAGGGTCATTACTGGGGACATGGGGTAATAACCACAACTCTATATTAATTTAACCTATAAGAAGAGGATCATCACCCGTGTAATATTGGTCACGTCAATATCATGAACACCACTTAGATAACACATAATGAATAGAGGATCCCACTCTGGCCCTCTTGAGGTATTCTAAAAACTCTATTGAGGAAATCATAATTATGGGATCATAATACGAGGAGTAAGAAATGATTCTGACCTTCCTTTAGTGAAAGGATAAGGGGAATAAACCCTAAATAAACTTATCAAATATACATTGGAAAAGAGATATAATCATTGTCGAAAGGGGTACATGACATGTAATAGTGGAGCATACCATGTCCTTTTATGTGATTACTACTTGTGTACAACAACCCTTTTCTTTAATCCATTTCATATAGATGAGGGGTACACAACATGTAGCAAGGTTTATATTCCATGTTCGTTTATAAGGGGTTCTTACCATGTACTCCGTCCATGTGCTTGTACACTATGAAAACCCACATATCTCTTTTGGTGTAAAAATACACAGGATAGCCTGTGTACCTAGCCCATGACAAGCTATACAGGGGAGTACATGCCATATAAGAAACTCATTTACATTACCCAATGTTCATGTACTTCCCATGTACACATAGAGTTTTTTCGAGGGGGACTATATGTTGTGTAGCTATGGAATATACACAATGTGTATTGGGTTTTCATAAAACCCATCTACTTCCTCCCTCCCACATTTGGATCATATGGATCTCATTCCAGAGGTCCATTATCTATAAAAATTCAATTCCAAGGTTGTTTCTTCACACTAACATTGAATTGATGGGGTTCGTGCATTCATTCAGCTTGGAAAAATCAATCCTAGGTGTTCCTCATTATCATCGAAGAACACAGATTCGACACCCACCATCAATTGACCCACCACCACACTCATTTTCCCATCTCCTTCAAGTCTTCTAGATGTCAGATATATAGTCTCATATTGTTTCACAATGAATTTAAGGCATGAAAATTGATTGTTCCTAATGAGTTAAAAGTATGATAATAACGAAGAATTCATGACGATAAACACAAGAATATGTAGATGAAAGAACAAAAAATCATGTTTTAGGAACCATAATATATTTTCATGTCATTCTGGGTTCATCACCATTTGAATTGTAAAAAATCCAAACAAATTTCAATAATAATCTTTTGATTAATCCCATAAAGTAACCCATACATCAAATATGATCGATCTGCATGCTAATATGTTCATGGATTAGTCAATGTTCATCATATGAATCATGTATAGGGAAATGAAATCAAAATAATGCTTCCTATCTGGATTCAGATCACTATCTAATGAATAACGGTCATCGCATCATCATCTTTGGTGAGATCTGTCAAGATAAGTGCACACCGTTCATTAATCCTAATTTAATAACTGCATGACCGAGATAATTCTTCAGATCTCTCTCTCTAATGTCGCTAGAGAATACTTGGGTTTGGAGGGTAACCTGGATCTCTAAAATACATATACATTTAAAGATATAATCATTTAATATATTTTTATACAAAAATAAACTAAATATTATAAAATTATTTTATTTATTTAGGCTTTTGTGATGACTTTCGACAATCGACCCATGCCAACCAATGTTTGGTCAGGAATACGGTAAAAAAGTTGTTCGGAACACAATAATGCCATCAGATTTCTAATCTGGCCACCAACATAGATGTTACTCCTCATTTTAAGGAAAACCCTTTATGGGATTTATTTAATATTATAATATATTTTCAAAATTTATTTTGAGCACACTAGACCGCATAATTACAAGTCATCTCAACGCCTAATCTCTAAATTAAGCAATTTAATATTTAATAATAACACCTGAAAAAATATGGGACCATAGATATAATTAACTAAAACCAACTTGAATAATAAATGAGTCATAAAATATCACTATTCAACCTTGTCACACCAAAATGAAAAATCCATTATCAAACACCTAATGGTGTACCTCTGACATCATTCTGGAAAATAATCCCTAACATGAAACATAAAATCAATGGTCATCATATTTTAATTTTAGTTAAATCCATAAATAAATTTACTTACATACATATATTCATTGAATAAATATGAAAATTAATCTATATTTCTTCTTGGGACTTCCAATAAAAAAGTAATGAAAAATGCCTGTCAAACTCGGTTGATCTCACCATGCTCAAATGGAATAAACATCAGAACGCTAAAAAAACTGTGCCAAATCAAAGACAGATCAATGTCATGGTGAAATAAAAGAGGAAGAGACCTCAAAATTATCGAATAAATATACTTATCTAAGAAAAATCACAAAATAATGGAGGAGGATGGGTAGCACAAGTTGTAGGGCCCACCTCATGCACTGTTTCTCAACAAAAAACCAAGAGGTCCAACCCCACTTTTTTATTTCAAAAAATCCAATAAACCCATTTCATTGTTTGAATTAAAATTCAATAAAAGAAACACTTGAGAAGCCCCTTTGAAATATCCCTTTCCATACACACCCTATAGGAACCCTCTAAAACACATCCATGTTGTGGAACCCATTTTATTCCATGAATGGGTTTCTGCTTTAATACATTATAGGCTAGATGATGGGTTCTTCCCCTGAGGATTTCCCAAATACCTAAGGTATCCCTAAAACCTTAAATAACATAAAAAACATATATTTAGGATTTTAAAACTCTCGGTATCTCATTCCATGTCATATTTCTCAAAATAAACTATCCAGCAAACAAGAAGTTCAATGTTACTCTTGAATTTTATAACATATATAGAAATTAGCTATTACCAACTACAAATTATAAAACATATCACCATAAGATGTCTCTTAATACAAAATACTATAACTATGAACCACTAGGTCATCAATCTATGCTCAATTAATCATGTTTTTCTCATGAATGTGGAATGGGATTTTGTCGCCCAAATCTAGACATGTGGAACATCATTAATAAAAAAATTGTGACAATACATGTAATAATCAATGAAATACCTATACAAAAAATACCCAAACACAAATATCCTGTGAATCCACATTTTATTCCACTAACTCCTCATATGACCTCTGGTTCCCTCTTATATAAGCATAATTTCTTAATGGTTGGTCTCAATTCATTGTACTCCTGACAATCAGATCTTCCCACTAAAATGCATTGTCATTACTCCAATAACCCACTTGATGTAGCTTTTATCTCACTACACTCAGTTACACATGAATGAATCATTCAAAATCCATTACATACCCTCATATATAATTCAATGATAAAATATGTGAGTCTCCACCACAGAAGTATAGGGCCTACACACACAAGTCCATCCTTAAAATGTGATAGAAGAACCTTATAATACCCCACTCATACAAAATAAGTTGTACCCAAATCTATATTACTAACTTCCCTTTATTCACCAAGACATTATATTATAACAAAAATCATCACTTCCTTTAACCACTTCATTCATCCTAAATCATGTACTTAATTTGATTTCTTCCCATAAACCATGTCACAATTTATGCCTCATTTAACAAATTCCCCTCGTATCACATCAAGATAATTTTAAAATTGATTGAAAATAAAAAATACCCTCCAATATCTCTTATAAATATCAAATTGGGTATTTACATGGACTTGATAATTTTGATTCACATCTCATTAGTATATGAAATCCACCTAGATCCTTAAATGACTTATTCTTACACAGCCAAAACTGTACCATCATGGGGCCTCACCTCTATGGATCATATTTTTTATATTACTGCACCTAATAATTTGACCCGGTCAAACAACGCATAACTAAGAACTAATGAAATAAATCAATACTTTCTATTATGGAATTATAGAGAATTTCATCCTCACCACCTACCTAAATTCATCAATAATAATTTTCACCCCCACTAACATCCAATTCCACACTCCCAAACATAAAAAATTATGTATAGAAATACCGTAGTGAAATATCAATTGGATCCATTATAAAACCATTGTCATTCCTCTCAATCCATGCTCATTTAATGTTAAACTATACACTATACCTCCCTAAAAATATGTTTCAATCACCACACTCAGGTTCACAATCACATATAACCTAATTCAACTCTGATGTCTCCTCGAATATAGAGTTAAATCTCTAATTCTCATCGACACCTCATAATACTTCTAATAGGTGTATTCAACAATCACATTGATCCTCATCTCAAACAAGATAGCTTAACAATAAAATATTCAACATTAATTAATCTATCTAGTGTTTTCTAGTGTAATATCATCTAAAAAACAATGTGTAAACTCCCATACCACCCTAGAACTTAACCCAACTGATGCCCAATGGGTCACATCTCATCACATCTTGGATCATATTCTTAAATCAGAAACCATGATTCACCATGGGTCGATCTCATTTTTGAGAAGAACCCCATGGAATCCTCTTCAAAATTGATAATTTTTACTATACCATGATCTTTCTCATGATCACTCATGTGGTGGGAATCATTCCAAAACACCAATAATTCATCCAAAAACATACATTATAGTACTTGGAAACACAAATAAAATAAGAAAAGGTATCGTATCAGAGTAATCCTTCCCTAAAATCAAACCATTGGGATGAAATCACTAGAACTCAAGGTGATTTACATAAAAACATGCAGAATTTAATATTCCCTTTCCCAATATCACACAAGGACCCTCATGCCTAACATCATATTTTAGGGTCTTATTTATATGAATCCATATTTTGAAAATATTTTCAACTCACATACTTTCTTAAGAGCACTTGTTCACCCTAGGAAACTACATACTGTATTACCCCCTCAGGATTCCATAATCTCATACTAATACAGATTATAACTTCACATAATGCAGTCACCCTCGTTATGAAAATATTTCCATTTATAAACAAAAGTGTATACAATCACATCTCCCTACCCCAATAAAGGTCCACTACCCCTATGTAAAAAGTTTTGGTCATGTTGAATTAAATCACTATGAAATATGTGAAAACAGAATATAGGTTTCATTTTGAATATTAAATAATAGAATCTATTTTCCCTTTTGGAACCAATAATATAATAACATATATGTTTTTTATAACATTGGAATTAAATTCTTGTACAACCTACTCGGGTCACTTTATATAATGTATGTTGACGGACTGAATGGTCCCCATCATCAATAATATTCCCATATATCCATTTGAAATAGCATTAGAATAAAAATATATTGTTGGTCATTTGAGAATAAATCCATTGTATGTTGTATGAAAAACACTATATAATTTTATAGAACAACATTAAACAATATAAACCTCTTTATTAGTGATATCAATTAAAAGCTACAATTTTGTATCAATTAAATCCTACAAGCCAAATATTATGCATAAACATGGCCTCTTTCCATCAGGCTAAGATCTAGAAGCCAATAACATTCCACTTTACAATGGGAAAAGATAAAAAATTACAATAACTCATGAATAATAAATCTCCAAACCAATGTGATTCATGCTAGGTGAAAAACATACCATTATAAAATTAGAATTTGAGAACATCAATCTCATACCCGTGGTAACATGTACTTCCTATTGGGAAAAGTGTTTGTGTTGCACCAATCCAATGTTCTCAAAAAATATAACACTTTTCTATGTATCATATCTACAATATCCTAAAATAGTATAATAAGTAAATAGCATTGATACACTATTTGATATTAGTCATGTAAAAAATTTAATACCGCTTTTTAACACCATGCCACCACACTACATCCATTAAGTGGTTCCTAAAATAGGGGATTCTCCACATGACCTCAATCATACCTCTCTATATTCTATAGGATTAAGAGTAGAAATAGAAGTATAAGTTATAATATTAGGGTGACTATACCACCTAATCATTGTGTTCAATAACATATAAAAATAAACCAAATGTAATAAAAAATAAATAAATAATAGATTATAGGGAAGAAATATTATATATCATCAATAATAATAGTGAATTTAGTAGAATTTAGTTAAATAAACATAGAGTCTTATAACATGAATGATCATCCATGAGTTGGATAATATATATATAATAGTGAAAAAAATAAAATATAGGACGCTCAACTATTTTCCCAGATCCACACCACTTCATGATCTCTAATACCATCTATAATATCTTACTGAATAATTCAATCATATACCATTACACATCCTGTACCTATGATAAATTAATTCTACTCTATTACCTATATGTCATGGACACCTGATTTGGGTGTATGTATCACTTAGTAGGGAACGACTAATGTTTTCATTTACATAACCAATAAATGAAGTGTACACATTTTATAATAATAAAATCAATAAATAAAGGCTTGGAATAATAAATAAAATAACCACTAAGGATCCTCAGGTTCTCGCATGAAACTAGAGATCAACCCATACCTACATTGTTTAGTGTTAGAGTTTCTTTGATCAATTCAACTAATCATGAAAAATATTGTCTTCCTAGTCTAAAGGAACTATCTTGGGGTTACTAAAACCTATTGGGAGAACCGATATCCAACCCTAGAACATGTGTATCCTATCGAATCCAAGGATCAAATCCAAGGAAGCCCACACTATAATATTTGGGATCTAATCAAATAATCCAAAATTGTGGTATACATGATCTAAATCTATCATATCCTAAATTATGAACCACTCGATTCTGGATTAATTGAATCCCATACTGTTGTATAGCATCTCTACACTGAGGATAAAATACATGGTGGAAAAAATTGAGTTAGCCCTGGCTTCAATGCATGAAATAGAAAATCATGATATCATGGTGGAAAGTATATCCCAAAAAATGTATCCAAGGTAATTTTTTAGGATATCCAAAATCATGTGAATGAATCAAGAACAACAACTAGATCCTAGGATCATCTTCTAGGCTTCCTATGTATCTAAAATACATCATGGTGGGTAGAGAATTCCCCTAAAATTAGACCATCAATTTCATCTCAATAGTTTTTTCATCCACCCAAACCCAAACTACAAACCATGTTCAACCTATCTATCATATTATCCCCTGTTATGACTTCTATAAAAGTATAAAATCATTGATTTTTGAAACAAGAATACACATGTAATCCTCACTACCCATTTCATTTTCATACCCACTCAAGGTTCAACTTCTCACTAGGGCACCAATAATGGTCCCCTAGGTCTCATCATAGTTTGGAAACCCTTCATGAATCCTATTATTTGAATAAATATCTCATGTCATCACCCTTAACTCATACAACATAGTTCCCCTATCATCATCAATGTATTATCAAAGAATCCCTAGCCTCCTAGGAATGCCTCACAAGGGTAATGGCCTCAAGTCCATTCCTTTACCAAGTCACCCGTGTTCATAAATCACACCCAATATTCCATATAATCCACATATTTTATACCCACATAGGTAATAACATTTCAATTGTTGAGAAATTGTAACACATTGAGATTTGGTGAATTATTTTTTTAAAATTAATTTATTTTCTTGAAATTGTTTATTTCATGTGATGCTTGAAATTGTTATATATATATATATATATTAAAACACTAAGATAATAATTCTATTCACATGAAATACCGACTTCTCTTAAGCTACATGAAGTAGTGACTTGTCTAGCGCTACATATAACACTTACTTGGTGTACATTAAACGCAACACCGAGTTGTAGTGAATCATCAATTTATTATTGTTTCTAAAATGATATAAGTATAACATTGTTGTACAACATATTGATGTGAATATTAATAACAAATTTTCAAATATTATTTATAAATATTTTAATAGACAAAACATAGTGATAATGAATGGAATATTTTTTGTTAACGTTTTTTTAATGGTTACAAATATTGTCTTCTCAAATAAACACCCTTTTATTATAAAAATTATTTTAGTCTATCTTAATGTTTTAGTATTATAAAATAAAATAAAATTTTGAATTTATTATTTCAAAATTATTATATGGTGATTTTTGGTATTTTTTTAAGAAACATCATTTTTTTGAATAGTGAAATATAATTCTTTTTTTAACTGAAATTTAATTTAAATATTAATTAATGATAAAATTTATTATGAATTTATTTACGGTTATATTAGATAAATTATAGAAATATTAATAAAATATATGTTATTAAAATAATTTTTACATTTAAATTGAATATAAATAGAAAATAATTATTTAAACTTCATTCTACTTTAAAAAACTAATAATATTATCTCATCTACAGGATTAAAATTAATTTTAATTTTCTATATTATGTGATTTGAATATAAAACAACTATATACAACAATATAATAACCTTAATATTTATCTTCAAATTATATCATGTTGATTTTTTACTAAAAATTAATTAGTGAATGTGATAAAACTAGTCATAATGATTAATGTAAAATTATACTTAATTAGTTATTAAAACATAATCTTATGAGCCCAAATTTACTATACACTTGTCTAAAACCCATATTATGTCCATAATACCTCCATAATCCTTCAATTATTTATCTATGGTAGTTTTTATGTATTTTTTAGGAAATTACTTGTGTACACCTAACATGTTTTTTAAAAAAATCGAGTGAGTCCTTTTCCTTACCTTTAAAAGGCCACCACCTATCCCACATACTCATTACTCTCCATCATATTAGGTTTAACCATGATATGACCAATAATATTCCAAAAATACCACATTTCATATTATAATCCTTAACTTGAATATAAAGAAATACAAGGAAGCCTTTTGGCACAGACCAAAAGGAGTTACCAGATTAAGAGGTAATGTCTTGTCTCAAGTCCTTTATTTTATTTTCATTTCTCACACCCTCCATAATATTATTCCAATGATTGTCTAAAGATCCAACATTAAAAATATACTAGGATTTTATTATGCTATGGTTTCATCCTAATAATATGAATACCTCCATCTAAGGGATGATGAACTTACTATTTATGTGAATGGCGAATTACCGCCTCAGTAAATGGTGATTATTGAATTTCTCTTACCGCCTCTCATGGTAGAAAATTTGACTCAAAATAATTTTATATCTGATATATATTAGTTTTATTATTTATTTAATCATCATTATTCCTTTTACAAAAATTAAATCCTTACTTTTTATTTTGTGTAAATATGATATTTTCATTTGAGGAAGTGTAAACTACCGCCCCCTCAAAGTGATATGATTCATTCACACAATACATGGAATGTATTAAGGATGGGTTTATATAAATATTATATATATATATATAATTATAATTATACTATAATGATATTATATTCATATATACAGATATGTATTTTTATATCATTCATTCATTCAATATGAAAATAAAAACAGAAACGACATTCATGTGTTTGTACGGCTTACCATCCCCAAGAACGGTGTATTACATTTCATAATTATATATTCAATAGATTATTATAATATAAATATAATCTATTTAAATGATATTTATATCATTTTATACATTATTGAATCATTATATATGTATATGGACCGACAATATAACAAATTAAGACACATACAAAACACAAAGAGAATATTACCTGATGTGAAAACATAACATATGATGGGTAAAAAATGGATAATATAAGCTTATAATTATACTATATATGGTATTATATATAATAATATGGTTCTTAAATATATTATTAATAATAATATATTAGTTAGAAATTATTTTTGAATGTTTAAGAATGGATCCAAGACACAATTTAAGGGGATTTCATCTCACTTTTTATTTCAATGAGATACATGCTTTCGTCTACAATATTTGATTTTGTGTGGTTTATGTACATACCATTACGGTTTTATATTTATCTTATATATAAATTTATGTGTATTCACATATAAATTCTTTGATATTTAATTTATTGTTTTTATGTATCAAATGTTACTAAATCGGTAAAAAAGTTTTGTCTCAATTTTCCATCGTTAAGACTCATGTTTGGTTCTTCATCGAAATTCACTTTAGAGGTGTATATACATCCATTTTATCTGTAACATAATTAATTTCCATTAATTAATGATATATATGATTCATTTAATTTACTTTTCTTACATGGAGAGTATGATCCCATGTCACCATGCTATAAGAGTATATTGAGACAATCTTATCACCTTTCCTAATTATTTATATTTACGGTACATTTGATGAAATTTTATGATCCATATCTCAATAAATATAATTTATTTTCTTCACTTATAGTTATTCATGATTTATTCATATATTTTTACCACTTATTCCACTATTTTTTTCATAATATATTAAAGAATATGTTTTTTAAAAATCCCATCTTCACCCTCTCTTTGGTCGAAAATTTGTGTTCCATTAAAAAATGTTTTCAAAAAAGGATTTCCAGTAATATTTATATAATCTATTAATATGATTAAACTATAATTTTCTACTTTTTTTTCAAAATAATTCAAAGGAATGTTCTTATCATTTTCTGAATGAGGGATATTTCTAACCTTTTAATCATGAAAAAGGAATTATATTTTCACCTCGTACGACATG
Source organism: Viscum album (assembly GCA_963277665.1). Classification (NCBI taxonomy): domain Eukaryota; kingdom Viridiplantae; phylum Streptophyta; class Magnoliopsida; order Santalales; family Viscaceae; genus Viscum; species Viscum album. Next base: position 1,850,993,274 of record OY728142.1, on the reverse strand, counting down.
TATAGAATTTTATACCATCAATCATTTGAATATTTAATTTACTATATAAGGGTTAACATTTAAATATTTTTGTACATTTTATTTCCCAATAAATTTTTTTCAATGTTTTTTCATGTTTTATTTATATTTTTTCAAGGAAATTTTATTTATAATTTTTCCAAGATTTTTTTAAAATATTTCCAAGAAAATGGTTTTCAAAATGATTTCAACTATCATTCATATGTTATGAAATATATTTTTAGATAGAGGGTTTTCAAAACATTTTTTTTCATTCATATGTTATAATGATAAATGTTTTTCAAAAGGATTTGAATTATTATTTATATATTTTAAATTTATTTTATATGAATATATTCTTTAAAATGGTTTTATATAGTTAAAATCCCTTTTAAAAGAAGAAATGATATTTTCCTCAAGAAAAGTTCATGAAAGATATTTCAAAATTATTTCCATCTGTGTTGACATCTATTTATCTTAATAATTCCATTTTTGGAAATGATCTAAAGTTTACCTTCATATTATTTTTAGGAATGTGTTAATATTATTTTCAATGTCATTATCATCCTCGTTTCTCTTTCACAGGTCATTTGTTTATGAAATATATTTATCTGGCTTGAGATATATATTTAGGCAATCTGTTTCTCTTTCATGGGTTATATGAATCTGGAACCAAATTATTTTCATAGGTTATGATTATATGAAGTGATTATGAATCATGAAACTTTCCCCATAGGTTTTGATATTTTTACTTTTTTATGAAACCCATTTCATTTCATGGGTTAAGATATGATTATTTATGATTTTATAGAACATTTATTTATGATTTCACTATAAGATGGGTGAAACCTATATGTACCACAAATTATTTGGGTAAAGATTTAAATCTAATGAGATAGATAAGGAAGGAATGGAAAATGAACATTGTTTTGTAATACATGGTTGGAATGAGTGGTGAACTCATTTCAATTATACAGGGCTGGAAAGAGGGGTGAACTCAGTTTAACAATACAGCGCTAGAATGGGGTGTGAACCTAGTTCCGTAATGTACCTTTTCCACTATGATGGTCTTGGAGGTAATTACATGGATAATATGAAAATAATTATATATACTTCCGTGTCTTTGAAAATTCCACATTTTATTTCAATGTTAGGATTTCGTGTCTTAGTTATTTATTTCTTTAATATTCATGCCTTATAAATTTCTAATCATTATGCCATGAATCAGGTATATGATCCGTGATATGTAGGGTATGATTTAATATATTCATGATCATGTTATCATACTCATATGTTCAGGATAATTCTTTCATATATCCCTTGTTTACCCTTATTGAGAATTTTATCTCACTCTTTCTTATGTTTCTTTTTCTTTGGTTATAGATATTGTTTTAGGTAGAAGTAATAAAAATTGATATATTTATGGGAGATGTTGAAGATCATCCACCATTATATGTAATTTTGTTTCTATGTTTACTAGGAAATTAAAGAATTAGAGTCCTCCAGAAAATATTATTATAATGTACTAAATATTCATCTAAAATGGTGTAATATCCATATATGTTAATCATTGATCCCTATAGTTGGTATCAAAGGAAAGGTTCAGTCATCCATTGGAAACTATGATGATAAAACCTCAGTGACATACCAAGATATATTTCTAAATATATGTATTGGGATGTCTATAAGGATAAGTACAGGGATTATTTATTATATATAATAGTGTCCTGGAATATTTGTAAAGGGTAGAATTTGGGGTTTCCTAGAAATAAATCCCATGATAGATACTATAAGTGGACATGTCTGTAGTAAATATGTACCTAGGTGTAACAACTTTGAAATGATGTTTTGGTCCTAAATTAGGTAATATAGAACTTGAAAATAGGTCATATTGCACACCTAGTATGAAACTCTTGAGGGTTACAATTTGAATATTTAGAAAAAGCTTCATCAACCATGAAGAATTATTTAAATATATATTGTCTATGAATAACATGTGATTAACATATTCTATAATATATTTAGAAATGTGTCATGTTTTAGACATCCAATAAGTAATTATTTTTATGCTAATGTGGGTTTCTTCTATGATAATCAATTCTCACACATTGCTTCTGGTTTTAGACAATCATGAGAACCAAAAGGAACAATATTTTTTTTGAATTTGATGGATTACTTTTAGATGAGAATTCAAGTGGGGCAGTCACCTATTTATGAGATTTTGTGATCATGCCTAATCAGTTTTCAAAAAACATGATTAATAACATATAACTTCACCAACTCTAAGACCCACTACGGAAGTAAAACAAGGCGTTCGAAAAAAATTTGGATAATAGAGACCATAGAGGAATGAAGATTTGGTTTCCTCTTTGTCAAAAATGAAGAATTAATCACCCTTTTGAATGTCTTAGAGGAACAAGAATATGTTTTTAAGATGTAAAAGAATGAAAAGAAGAAAGTGAATACAAGGTAAAAATTAAGAGTTTTCTTAATAAAATGGTTGAGAATATTGGCCTCCCTAAGACATCATTGAAGGTTAAGTGTTTTAATTGTGGATTAAACGGTCATTATGAAATTTGATTTCCCAAGATGAATGATCCATAAGGGAACTAGTAAGGGGTTATGAGGAATTCTTACCTTGATAAAGATGAAGAGACTACATATGATATGTGAAATCAATGATGTATTGTATTATATGATGAGGAATCAATATTACTATAATAAAGATGAAGTGGAATAATAAAATATTTTATGTGTCTGGATTCAAGAATTATGTCATTTGAATGGTGAAATATATATAGATTTTACAGTTTTTTTCACTATACATTTCCAAGAACATGGTGAATGATTCCAATGGAATATAAATGTGATATAATGGAATGGTGACATCCATAGAAAAAATGATTAAGGGAATAATGACCCATAATATTTTCCATGTTTTATGAAAATGTTGTTCGAAAAAAGTTATGTGAGAATGAATAAGTAAATTGGATGGTACTAATTACCTAGGAACTAAATAAGGACAAGTTGGGAAGTAGTTCATTTAATTGTGGATGAAGTTTAAAACATGATATATTGATGGAATATATCAATTATTCTATGGAATATGGAAGCATTCATGTTTTATAAAATCCATTTTTAGTAATTCATGTTGTTACTTTGTTTGAATAGAATTTACTATGAGGGTGTTCACATGTTTGGAATTTCATAAAAAAGAACTAATTGATTATATGGGGGATAAATATTAAGCTAGTTTCAGGAAATTATTCCTATATTTTTTGATTTTTATCTTTCAGAATGTTGATAATGTTATACATTCATGAAATGATTATGTTAAACATCAGAAAAAGGATTTATGTTTTGAGATTTTATTGAAAACATAGGATAAATTATTTTTATTGATTAACTTCACTTCAAGGATGTTCATTATATTTTGGAAATTATATTTTCATGGTTTTCCTAAAAGACCCAATGTATTTTCGGGGACAACCAATCATGTCAGGAAAGGCCACAGGTCTTGAACCCATGAAAGAAGAATGATAAAGGTTTCACACCTACCATTGGCCTACACAATGTCCTGGTTAATGTATAATTATTTGCTATTAATAATTATTTAGTATGAAATTGTACTGTTAATTTTTATGTTTATAGATTAATGTACTAACCATTCTAATTTTTAAGAATATTTATAGATAAATAGTTATACATTTCATTATTTTATGACCATTAAGATATTCTAAAAGTTAATTTTAGTACTCCATGAATAATAGATGATTTATGGATGTTTATTACACAAAGTTATGGATGAATCAAAAAAATGATAAAATCAAAACTAAAGAATGAAATTTTGTTTGTGTCCTGTAAGAATATTTCATTATATTCTTGGTCAATAAAATAATTAATCAATTTTAGGATAAATATCAAAAGACATTTTTTGTCCTAATTCATTAATTTTTTTAATAGATGGACTTTTCTATCATCGTGGATTTTCAAATTTAAGGCCCTCAAATTTAATTTGATAATCCAATTTTTTTGTGATTGATTACCTCAATCACTCCATATAAATAAATATTCTTTTCGTATATGTCCATTATTTACTACCAAACTGTGTTTTTAAATTCCTTGAATTTCTGTATATTTTTTTAATTATATGGATTTATTTCAAGACCACGAAATATAACAGCGCATGATTCTGAGGCCCGGATTTCCCGAAATGATCCATGAATGTTTTGTTAAAATTTAAATAGTGTTTGTAAAATGTTTTCCTGAAAAAGTGGAATAACTCTTAAACAGTTTCCCAGATCATAAATCTAAAGGCATTATTGCACACAAGAAAGCGGGTTTACCCTAGGCGCGACTTATTTTTAGTCGGTGCGAGCCTCCGTTGAGAAAACCTGATAATGGAATAATTGTAAACAAAATAATTAATTAAAAATATTTTATTTTTCTAATACTTATAACTCAAAAATGGTAACTCAGATTAAAAATTTGAGACCACCACTAAACTATTGAGGGTATGCTCTCTCTGAGAAGATATTAACAGTGGCTATCTGCTCCACTGGTGAAAGTTAGTTTTTTCAATAAATAAAATAATTAACTGACAATTATTTTATTTTAAAATCCATAACTTGTAAACGGTAACTTGAATAGAAAATCTGAGATTACTGTTAGCTTTGTTGGTTGTGTGTTTCACTTAGGTATAACCTATCTTCAACAGGCGTGGTTCGAAGGTGACTGGTAATAATTTTCGGAACATTTTTCGTGTACGTTCTGTAAACGCGCAAGCAGTATTTTCAAAGTTCTAAACTAGAGCTCGGATTAAAAATATGAGGGTAATGTTGAATTTTCAATGCTAGGAATCTCTTAAGGGGTGATTTACATTGACTGCAGTAGGTCAGGAGAAAAAGTTATTTTTTGTGACATTTAAAAAATGAAATAAAATAATCTCATTATTTTATTTCATTTACACCAATGGACAAGTGATGTGTGGGACCAACAGTGAGTCAGACAAATGAATGGATTGACTTGCGAAATCCTAAGTAATGATGTTGTTGATGGTTAGGAATTTTCCTAATTTATGAGCCTTATTAACTCCCCTTGTCCTTACTCCCCCCCCCCACCTCCTATAAATATAGAGCTTGAGAGAGGGGTATCAGACATGCTTTGACAAACAAAGATGTTCTATTAGAGTGACATAATGTTTAGCCCTTAGAGGACAGAGCCGAACCCAGCAGGAGGTGACGTGTGACACCAAAACCCTGAACCAAAGTTTAACATTCGAGCAGTATTGAGGACAACATGTTGTGGGGATGATGAACAACGAGTATCCTTCAACCATGAGAACTCTCTAATGTTTCAAGCTAGGGGTAATTTCATTTGTTCATTTTTGATTCCCTCTTCATCGTTCATGATATTACACGAAGAATACAGGTCAACCGAATAATGGGTTCACCGAAGATTCATTTGTCTTTGTAGGAGGTTATTATGGGGAATCTTATGGAGTTATATTGTGGTTTAATTCAATTTTTATTAACCCCTTAACCCCCCCATGTTATCTAACATGGAGGGCACGAGACTAATGCACCCAACACAAACCCTCCACTACCTTTCTATCCTTTCACCTCATTTGAAAACCACAAGGGCGCCGACACACACCGCAAGAGGAATGTCGTAGCTCATCACCCATGGAGAACGGAGAAGGTGGCCATCGTGATGGCCAACCGTGGGAAGGTAGGCAGCGTGATCTCTACACCACTCATGAATGGATACAGTGGTCGAAGCTGCAGCAGCGGTCGAAGCTGTAGCAGTGGCCGAACCCACCTTTTGAGGGTTCTGCGATGCTGCTACCTTGCCAACCGAACGGTATTCATGTCGTTTGGGAATCTGGGAGACCAGGGTGTTACACCCCCTCATGTCAGACCAAACCAGGCCACCGCCCTCGCGCCGAGCCACGACCCTTGGAGCAAGTCACTATTCTTGTGTCGGGCTGCCACCCTCGTAGTAAGTCACCGCCCACGCGCCGAGCCGCAACCCTCTGACTAGGCCGCCACCCTTGGAGAAAGCTGTCGCCCTCACCCTAGGCGGTCTCCCAATAACCGAGCTGTCTTGCACAGACTGGGAGGCCACCCTTGGACTGGGCTACCGCCCTTGGACCAGGCCACCACCCCAGCAGACCGCCACCCCCATACCTGGCCACCACCCTCGGACCGAGCCACCACCCCCGCAGGCCTCCGCCCATAGACCGGGCCACCCCCTAGGAGGTCGTCGCCCCCACATAGGCTGGACCGCCCCTCTTTGTGGTCAGACTAGACATTGATCCCAGTGGGCTGAGTCTACCTCGGCCTAGCCTAGACCCTTTCGGGCCAGGGCGATCAGACCAGACCCGGGCCCAAAAACACTCAAAGGACATTTTCATGGGAACCAAACACTCGCTTGACAAACATTCTATGGTTTTTGGGACCCTTGGAGCGAGACAATCCTTTTTACATACCCCATTAAAATTTCATAGAAACCTGGAGTTCAGCCAGGATGGATCGCACACGAATCTAACCAGGCCCTTAGCACTAAAATGCAAAAAACATACAGACTGGGCATCCGACTGACATGTCTTATATTGCATAGGAACCTGTATGACTTGGCGGATGATCGTGTTGTACATTTTGAGACTTCTTGCCGGTTGAGATTCAACTGATGGCTTAGGGAGTGGTTCTTCTATGCACACTATGAACGAAACCCTACGACTGGATGAGATATGATGAAAACTGACATTTCAACTTGAAGTGACTCGACGACCATGGTACATGTTGGAGAGTGTTACCTTAGAATACCAAAATGGGGTTGGGTGGTTCTATGTGACATGGCGTGCCATGGTGGGGAGTATCCACAATACGCGATGTGGATGAGTACCTTAGCAAACCACGTTGGGGGAGAGGGGGATGGCTCTGTGTGACCCGGTAGACCCACAATATGCAAAAGGAAGCAGTACCCCATAAGTTCATGATTAGTTGGATGTGCCTTTGTGTATTGTAGAAGGCCCAGTGTACTTGATAGGGGAAGAGTTCTCAACCATCAAAGGCGTTCGACGATGTGACTGGGGATGTTACCAGTCACAACCCCTAGAATAAATCATGGTGTGAGTTGTCTTTAATTTTTTCTTGTGATTGAGGTTATGTTATGTGGTACTTTAACTGTGTGGTACTTTACCTTCGTGGTGTTACCCTATGGTTTTTCTGTGTGCCACTCTAGGAATCCTTCATGGTCTCAGGGTCCCTACTAAGTATCTTTATACTCACCCATGCATTGGCTACGACCACACCTTGTTGTGTCTTGTGTAGATGACGTACAACATTGATCACAACTCATGGATTTTGGACTGGATGATGCTTATAGGTGGTTCGTTCGATGTGACGTGACACATAGGAGATGAGTGGATGTGGAGTGTAGTGGAGGAGATCTTTACATACACATCACGTAGGAACCTTGGAGGGAGACCTAGTAGTTGTTTTCCTTTTTCTTTCAGTTGTACTTTACTTTCAATCATACATGTACTTTTACAATTGGGCTTGTATTCCAGCCACTTTAACTTCCAAAAATCTTTTACTAGAGTAGTTTACCTCATAGTTTATTTTTGTTGTGTTCTTGGACCATGTGTTTGTACATGTTTTAAGGCAATTCCTTCCCGTTTTAGGGAATATTCCTTTTGGGGATAGTTCCCAACCCCTGGCCTATGGAAGGAAGGCTTCAGGTTGTCACGACACGGGCCCTAGGGGATGGGTATTAATAAAGTGGTATCAAATTAGTTCAGTTATAATGGAGAACTAGTACTCTAATATTATTTATTTGGAAATAGTTTTAAGTGTTGTGAGTGTGGTTTCGGTTTGTGGAGTCGAGTGTTGGTGTGATGGCCGACGTATCCATACACAGGACATTGAGTTCTGATTTATAAATCAGAGCATGAAAACACTGATTATGTGTGTCTTTTGAAAAGTTTTTCATTGGAATTCTTTGGATTTATCTCACCAGGTATAACTTAATGATCGCGAAACACTTATTCTTTATCAGGATTCCACCTCTTATGAAACAACCTAGGTTTCCTGAGATAGTACACAACAACGGCCAACTGAGCTATGAGGCCTCGGTGTAGGGCCCCCTTATGACATTGGAACCTTCAGGTGGTGTACCTTTATAACCACTACCCATTAGAAAAACTTTCACACTAGCCCCACCATCATTGTGTGCACGCCGACTGAGAGGGTTTCTTGAGTTTCAGTAGTAGAGGCCTTTGAGGTTTTGAGGTGAGATGGACCCGCAGGTGGCTAAGTACAAGATAGAGGCTGTGGCTAGAGTTTCCAACCAAGGTGATATCCTAGTAGGGTAGGTGGTGATAATAAATTCTAGTCTATTCTATTGAGTGAAAAAATGAGGATTGTCTGCATTGTGATGAGGCTTTAGAACGTGGATCTTTTCCCAAGATAGTACCTTCTGTTAGTGTGTCAGCTATATCACTGCTCATTGGTTATCATTTATATACAGTGGTACCGGAAGAGGAAACATGTATGCTTAGTGCCATACACATGTTTCAACAACAGATACCCCCCAGGTTTTGAGGAGATCCTGAACCACAAGAGGTTAAGGACTAGCTTGAGGAGGAGGCCAAGATTCCATCTAGTCAGGGAACTATTTGATCAAATAGAGGTCTGGGTATAGAGTGTTCTATGTGGCTCAGCATGATGATGGTAGGGTTTATATAACCCTGATCTTGACAGGAGGATACTTTTTCTGAGCATAATATTGGTAACATTCCTTAGAGAAAGGAATCTATTTTCATAAAAAGGTAAGGGGTGAGAGTTACCTAGTGCTCCTACTACTTCTGTAAGATGACATGTCGGTAGCGGAGTATTCATCGAGGCCAATCGACAATCCTAGGTACTCAATGAATATAATACGATCATTTATTTAGGGCTTAGACCTCTTAGAGTGGTGTGTTTAGGGATATCCAAGAAAACACTAATCTTATATGCATTCCTACTTATGTTACTGTACTAGAGTGAGCCATTGGGATTGAATGTTCTTTGGGTGAGTGAATACATCCACTGAATGCTAGCAGTATGAAAGCAGGAAAATGATGCCAGTATCAGAGACAAGGGCATGTAAAATGTCTTGATAAGAGGAAGTGATTGGTAGAGATGAATCTAAAGGGTAGTAGAAATTGAAGTGGATTAAAGAGAGTAGCATGAGGTGGTTTCCATTTTGAAATATTACAACCACCACCACAATGTGGCCCCCACCAGGCATAGGGAGTTGGAGGACAGGGGAAGGGAGTATCTACATGTAGTCAAGGAGTGTGACCCAAGGACTCCAAGAATGATTATAGGTATAGTCTATGTCAACTAATAGATTTTATATCAATAGAAAAAGGAACCAATAATTTCTTCCTTCCTTGAATCTTGTCTATGATCTAGTGTTTCTGGTTAAATCGTTGACTTGACCCTTAGGTATAGAGATTTCTATATAAGGAGACTCAATAATCACACTTACGCTAATAGTGTGATATTATCCTTTAGGAGAGGGTTTTAGTTGGAAACTATTGGTGGCAGCATCGAGGTCATACAATGTTTGTTTTGGTATGGACTGGGCATCCAAATATCACACTCAGATTGACTGTATTGGTTAAAAATGTTGTGGTTTATATAAAACATGAGAATGGGTTTTTTCATGGTCATGGGAAAAAGAATCTGATGTAGAATAGGATTAAATCATGCATAGGAGGGTCCAATGGATCACCCTTGAGTCGGCAAGACATACCCTCATGGCAGTAGGAGTTTTTATTTTTTAGTTCCAAACAATAGTGGTAGGGAATGTTGACATCTTTTCAAAATATGTTTCCAAGATTACCTCCCTGAATGGAGAAGGACGTCTTCTTAGGATGGGTACTACTGGAGATTTGTACCCGACTTCTCCTGGGTAGCAGAACCATTGTCAGTTTTCACGAAAAATGGGGAGAATTTCCAGTGGACGAAGAAGTGTCATCAGAGCTTTCAGGATCTAAGACCAAGACTAACATGTAGAAATATGCTACCCATGACCTAGAGTTAGCAGCTTTGGTCTTTGTGCAGAAGATGTGGTGGAAATACTTGATGGGTGAACTATTTACTGTTTAATCTAGTAACAAGAGTCTCAAGTGTATCTTATCATAGAAGGGTCATAACCTGAGATGTTGATGATAGCTGGAGTTAATCCATGACTATGCCCTTGAGATATTCTATACTCCTAAAAATGGGAACATGGTGGTAGACACACTCAGTATTAGATATTTTCTATAACTACTGACTGAGGCATCAGAGCAGCTAGTCACACTATAGATATCATTGACTGATAAAGATGGAGCAGCTACCTCCAGTGTATGACTATCACTACTCTCATTCTTCAGCAAATTAGGGGGGGTTAGATTGAGACGTTGACTATGAGGCATGATGTTCTAAGATTCTCCTTAGGATATTCTACTAAAAGATTTTCTGAATATGGGGAGCACGCCATCCTCTTCAAAGAAGCACCATGGTACTAGTGAAAAATCAAAAGGATGTGTCAAGGAATATCCATAAATCCGCTTTAACTATACGCCCTGGAGTGGTGAAGATGTACTTGGACCTGTGACAATAGTACTGATGGCCCGGGATGAATGAAGCAGTGGTAAAGTTTGAATCACGAATAGTCACTTGTTATCAAGTGAAAATTGCTCAGAGCCGGCAGAAATATTATGCTGATGAATGAGGGAGACCATGTCTTCCTATGGGCCTCACCTCTATAAGGTTTGTGGAGATTTGGCTGAGGTGGAATGTTATCTCCGATGTTCATCAAACCTTTATTGATTCTCATTATAGTGGGTGAGGTGGTGTACCATCAATCTCTTTCCCCATAGATGCATAAAGTGATCAATGTTTTCCATGTATCACAGTTGATGATATGTGAGCATGATCCATCACATGTTATCAACTGGGGAGAGTTATACTTTGACGATTTGGATGACTTCTACAGAGTTCATGGTGGAGTTTGAGGATCTACTAGAGCGGGTCTTTCGTGGGCGGTCAATAAATCTAGTGCACGTTTGTTGGTAGCACGATAACCTCTAGGAGGGAACATGGGAGTAGGAGGCACAGATTTGTACAATGTACCACCATTTATTTCCTTTTTATGTGTTTGGGATTTTAGGGATCAAAAGCCATGAGGTGGGGAGAATGTAATTTCCTAGAATTTCCATATATTTTTTAAAAATTACATGGAATTATTTTGAGATTGTGTAATCTGATGGTGCACGAATTTGAGGCCCATTGTGCTCATAATGATCCTTCAAAAATTTTTAAACTATAAAAAGAACATCTAAGTAGTCTTATTGAAAAAGTGTAATATCTCTTAAATGGTTTCCCAGATCAGAAATCTGAGGGCATCGTTGCACTCAAGGTGGCAGGTTCACCCTAGCCACAACTTGAGATTAGTCGGTGTAGGCATCCTGTGAGAAAAACTGATAATTCCATAACTGTAAATAAAATAATTAAATAAAATTATTTTATTTCTCAATTTCTTATAACTCATGAATGGTAACTCAGATTAAACATCTTAGACCACCACTGAACACATGAGGTTATTCTCTCTTTAGGTAGATACAAACATTGGCCACCACGGGCCACCAGTGAATATTAGTATTTGACTGTAAATAGAATAATTAAGTGAAAATTATTTTATTGTAAAATCCATAACCATTAAATGGTAACTAGGATTGGAAATCCAAGAGTACTGTTGGGTTCGTTGGGGTGTGTTTCAATTAGGAAAGCCTAACCATGACCGGCATGGGTTGAGGGGACTGTTAATAATTTTCTGAACTTTTTTTCGGGTAAGTTCAGTAAACGCGTGAGAATCATTTTTTAGGTTTTGAACCGGTGATCGGAATAAAAATCTGAGGGCACAGTTGAATCTGATGCATCAGGTTTTTCTTAATGGTGACATTACTTTGACTACAATAGGATTGAAGAAGAATTTAATTTTAGTGACTTTTAAAAAAATAAAATAAAATAATCTCGTTATTTTATTTCATTTCCACCAATGGACAAGAGGAGTGTGGGACCCATGGTGAGTCAGACCAATGAATGGATTGACTTGAAAAATCCTAAGTGGTGATGTCATTATGAGATTAGGATGATTCTTAATTTATGAGCCCCATTAACTCCCTGCGTCATTACATACTCTCTCCCTCTTCTATAAATATAGAGTTTTGGGGAGTGGTATTAGAAATGGTTTTCCAAGCAATGAAGTTATGTTGTAGTTCCATAATGTTGAGCCCTTAGAGGATGGAGTTGACCCCAGCAGGAGGTGTCATGCGACACCGAAACCCTGAACTAGAGATTGACATTTGAGCGGTGGCGATGACAGCTTGTTGTGGGGACATTGATCAATGAGACTCCCTGAACTATGAGAACTCTCAAATGATTCAAGGTGGGGGTTATTATTTATGTGGATTTTTGGTTTCCACTTCCCCATTCATGAAATTACACGAAGAACACGGGTAAACTGACTAATAGGTTAACCCACGATTCATTTGTTATTGTAGGAGGTTATTTTGAGGAATCTTGTGGGGTTATCTTTTTGTTTAATTCAATTGTTATTAAACCCTTTACCCCCCTCGTGTTACAAGCTAACAAAAAGGGCGTGGGCCTAACCAACCCAGACCAAACCTGCTAATATCTTTCTATCCATTCACATCCCTAGAAAACCGTGTGTACGGAAACACATTCCACAAGAGGAAGTTCATGGCTCATCATCCATGGAGAATGGATGAGGTAGACGACACGATGGCAGACCACAATAAGGGTGGTGGCGCGACTGATGTGCCACCAATGAATGAACGCTGCAGATGAATCTGCGGTAGAGGTCGAACCAGCCTCTGATGGGTTCTGTGGTGTAGCTACCTCGCCAACCGAACGACCTTCTGGCCGCTCGGTAATTTAGAAGACCGGTGGGTTACTCCCCCCGCATCAGACCAAAATAGGCCGCTGCCCTTGCGTCGAGTCGCCGACCTCAATGCATGTCGCTATCCTAGCGTCGGCCAGCAGCCCTCAGACCGAGCCACTCCCCTCAGAGCAGGCCATCCACCTCGCGCTGGGTGCAACCTTTAGTCGGGGCTACCACCCTCGGATCGGGCCGCCGCCCTCAGGCTGGTCCGCCGCCCTTGGACCAGGTCACCGCCTTCGTGGGTAGCCACCCCCAAACCAGACCACCGCCCTCATACTGGGCCCCCACCCTAGCGGGCCACCACCCACGGATATGTACGCATCCCCACGTGGGTCGGGCCACCCTTCCAGGCTGCCCCTCTTGCAGGCCAGACAGGAAATTCAGCCCAACGGGCTGACTCCAACTCAACCCAGCCCAACCCTGGTCCAGTCATGTCAGTCTGACGGGGTCGGATCAGACCTGGGCCCCACCGGGCCCAAAACTCTCAAAGGATCTTATTCTGAAAAATAAACCACCGTTTGACAAACCATCAACAGCGTTGGGAACCATGGATCTTGATATTCCAATTTAACTACTCAATTAGAGTTTCAAAGATAGTTGTAGTTCGGTTGGGATGGATCGCACCCGAATCCTACAAAGCCCTCATCACTAAACTGCCATTAATGAACAGACCAGGAGTCCGACTGAAGCTCCATCTGTTGTGTTGGAACCCTTATGACATGGCGGATCATCATGTTACTTCTTTTTGAGACTTTTTACTGGTTGAGATACCACTGATGGCTTGGGGATCATTTCTCCAAAGCGCACTACCTACGGTACCCTGCGATTGGCTCAGACCTGAAGACTGCTGAATTTTCAACTCGAAGTGAATCGATAGCCATGGTATGTGATGGGGAGGAGTACCTCAATATACCACAATGGGGGTGGGTGGTTCTTTGTGACTTTTTGGACCACTGTGGGAAGCATCCACAATACGCGATGGGGAGGAGTACATTAGCAGACAACGTTGGGGGCTAGGGATTTCTTTATGTGACTCGGCTATGTAACAACCCAAAGTTTTTCAATGGAAATTCCCGTCTTATTATTATGTCATAAAATAACATGAAAACACCACATAATGACATAATAATGTGACCTTTAAACATATGTTTGTCACTTCTATGTTTTGAATTTCAAAAACCCGACATACATTGTTGTGTTCAAAATGATTTTTGGAGTCTAATGGAACAAAAATAATTTTTGGTGAATGGTAACGTACTCTTGTGAATAGTAACATACCCTTATGAATAGTATTATGACCCTTATGAATATTAAATCATCCAACATAATAGTAACCTTACCCATTAATAATTAAATAAAATTTAGATATCTTAGAAAGTGATATTTTGACCTTAGTAAACATTTTGGATTTTTATAAGTCATAAATAATTAATTATAAATAATTAGTTAATTTAAAGGAAAATATAATTTCTTAAAATTTATTAATTATGTATAAAATCAATGTTTTAGAGTTTTTTGATAATTTTATAAGACCTACGTACTTTTTGAAAGCACTATAAAATCAGTTTTAATCTTAAAAACTATTTTTTAAAGTAAATTATAGTTTTAATTAAATATTAAATTAATAATATTAATAAAATTATTTTTGAAAAATGTACTTAATTTTTATATTCGACAAATTGAAAACTGGTAGTGGTAAATTTTTGGGATTTTTCTGAAATACTTGAATTTTTTATGAATAGTGGAATCTGATAATTCACAATAAATGCTGACTAATGGATTAATTGAGTCATCGATGATGTTATGCTGATGTATGCCCACTTGGTTCAGGATCACATGATATAATTACTATTCATGGTCATCGAATACTCACTATTCCTTGTCTTGTGAAGAAATATTAAACTAATGAATTTTATATTAATGAAACCCCTTTCCCCTCCATTATAAAAGCCACCCATCACACCCTCATTTTCTCACACCTCTCAAGCTCCAATCCTTATTTAAACTCTGCACAAAAACCTTCCCTAGCCTCTCCCCCACGTCCACGATATTCTGTTCTCATACTAAGACCAGGCTTAGGTCTTTAAGGAGGTTCTCAAGAGGAGGATTCAAGAGATAATTTCTCTCCCTCTTCTCCTTTAATTTCCTTTTAAGTTCAAGTTCATTTCTAGATCTCTCCCCACATATCATCATAATAAAGGTGTTTTAACTCTATTATTGTACATGTAATGTAATTTTTTTATTCTAATGTGATATTATTCCATCCAACCCTCTATCCCTCTTCCCTTTATTTTTTTAAAGAGAACGTTGATCGTGAGGTGTTAATTTATCACCTTCAAGACCGACATGCGTTCATCTCCCATTTCTACCTTCTGATCTAGCCATGAAACCATTTCTATGGTTCAACCAGAATATTTTATATTTATTTTGTCATATTTAAAGTTCTGTAACTGACTTCTGAACATATTACAATGTGATAAATTAAAACAACTTCATTGTGATCGAAAAACTTCCCAAATTAACCCAAACAATCATCATTTAATTCTTATCTAATGATTCATCCACATGGAACTAATATAATTCATTATAATGTCATTAAAACTCATGTAATATCATTAATAACATGTAATATCATTTCTGTATGTTTACCCATGTTCTACCTCAACTTCAATTTATGAATACAAGTGAACCACTCAAGAAAAACCATATAAACGAACATCCCTGAACAATGTTTTTATACTATATAAGTCATCCAAAGGAACATAAAAGGAAATAATAAAACAATAATGAACCATATTAATGTATAAAAGGTTCTGAAAATTCTTATTAATTAATATAATGTCCTTATACATGACATTATAGAGAAGGAAGCATTCAGATACTAGGTAAGGGGAAATTCTCGAACCCAACATTCATCCTTCAGTTTCATCCTCTTTCACTCCATTTTTGATATGGTTACTACGATAAAATCATTTGTTCATAATTTTATTTCCTTTTTTGTGATATACATGATTTTCACTTGTATTTATGATGAATAAAATGTTTTCCAAAAGAAGTCTTTTTCCAAGAACACACCTTTTACTTCTCATTCAAGATTGAAAGTTCTTGTATCATGTATGTTGTTCCCTCTTTATTTTGGGAACCTAAAGATTATGAATGTATTATTATGAGATGAAACCCATTACTTTTCATGGGTTAGTTATTTTCATTTTTGATATGTGTTCTATGTGTAAATCATGATAATGATAATGTTATGATGTGATGGGTGCGCCCAGAATTCTACAGCACTCCAATTCCTTGGGTAATGTGATGAATCTCATGATTAAATGTGAAATGATGTGTGAAAAAGATGATATCTTGGTTCACAATTATATGTGTTAGTTTACCACTAAGACATTATGTTTCATTTTTATACATTTCCACATTTCATGTCTTATATTTATGCTTCCTCTCATGTTCATGATCTTTTTCCGATGTTACGATTATGCTCACCCCATGCTATATTTTTTATATATATCCTCTTACTAGGCTTCTAGATCACCCCTTTTGATGTATATCCTCAGGTGTCTACATATACTAAGGAGAGGACAAGTGCCAATAAGAAGCATGAAAAGAAGAAATTAAATAAATGTTTAATATTGATGTTGAAATTGTTATGTATGGTCCTAGTTTTTCCAAGACACTAAACCTTTTGATCCTCTATGTGTAATGTTATTATGTTGTTTATAATTAAAATGGTGTAATAGTAAATTAAGAATGGTTGGGTCATTATAGGCAGACCCATTTTACGCAATGGGAAGTAGTACCTCAACAGTTCAGGGTTAGTGGGAACTGCCTCTATGTGATGCGGCATGCCCACTCTACTCAATATAGAAGGATTTCTTTATCAGTTGAGGTGTTCGACGATATGACTGGGGATGTTACTTGTTACTAACCATAGAATAAATTAGGTTGTGAGTTGTCTTTACTTTGTGCTTGTGATTGAGTTTAAACTATGTGGTAATTTACCTGTGTGTTAATTTACCTATGTGGTGTTACCCTGTGGGTTTTCTTCATGGAATTCTAAGAGACCTTTGGGGTTTTGGGGTCCCTACTGAGTATCATTATACTCACCCCTACAAGGTCATCACCCATACCTTATTGTGTCTTTTGTATACGACGTACATCATTGATCAAGGCTGAGAGATCCAGGACTGGACGGTGCTCGGAGGTGGACCGTTCGACATGACGTGACGTAGAGGTGATGAGCGGACATGGAGGGCAGTGGAGGTGATATGTACCTAACCTTAAGGTAGGAACCTCAGAGGATCACCCAGTAGTTTTTTTCCTTTTTCTTTCAGTTATACTATACATTCTTTCGTACTTTTACTTTTACAGTTGGTCTTGTATTCCAACCCCTTTTACTTTCAAAACACTTTTAATATAGTAGTTCACTTCACAGTTGCTTCTTGTTGTGTTCTAAGACCGTGTGTTTCTATATTATTAAAGGAAATGCGTTCCCGTTTTTGGGAATATTCCATTCAGTTCTAGTCTCATGCCTCTGTCCTATAGAAGGTGGGTGTGGGGTATTCATAACACGTGCCTCGGGGGACATGTCCTGAACATATTCATTTATATGGAATCTCAATTATATGTTACATTGGAAAAAAATTATGGCAACAAAATTCCCTTTTCAAGGTAACTTTTAGTATTAATTTTTATGATGTGTTTTAAACCATTGAAAATCGATTCTAATTTTGAGGGAGAAACTCTTTTAAAGTGCAGTAGAATATAACACCCCGAATTTTTTTTATTTTTTCTAATTAGTTTATCATCTTGATATTTTTTATTTTAGACGATTCTATAAATATTTCATTGTGTATATATATATATATATGAAATAACTATATCATAAATTTAATTCACATGCAATACATACTTCGCTTATGCTACACACAATGCTTACATGGGTTCTGCTACATGCAACACCGACTTGGCTCACGTTACAGGAAACACCATGTTTCTGTAAAGCATCATTTTATTGTTATGATTATTATAATAAAATGATATAAGTAATAAAACCATTAAACCTATTTATATGACTATTAATAACTACATTTAAAATAGTTTTTGTAATTGTTTTATATAAATAAAACTTATCGATTCTAAAAGATATAATTTATGGTAAAGTCATTTTGTTATTTAGAAATATCATTTCTCAGATGAACCACTATTAATAATAATATTAATTTTATACACATTTTGAAATTTAATTTTATAAAATAAATTTAATTTTTTATTTCTGATTATGATATTATCTTATGGGGTGTTTTTGGGATTTTTCTCAGAAACATCATTTTTTATGAATAGTAACGAATACTTCATTTTATTTAGAAATTACCTTCGCGTTTAAATAATTATTAATTATAAATTATATTATAGTTTTTTAAGGTGAAACTAGATAAATTATACATATATTAATAAAATTTATGTCGATGAATCAATTTATCTATTAAATTGTATATAAAAACTTAATATACATTTATACTTTTTACTACATTAAAAACGTGTAATTTCATTCCATCTATAGGATTTTGATTAATATTTATTTTTTTGATTCTATGAATTAAATTTATAAATATTTACATAAACCATTTTAATTATAATTTCATTCATATTCTGATTATATCATGATGATTTTTGACCAAAATGATTCGTAATAGTGATTAAAATTAATAATAGAGATTATGGACAAAATTAATTTCAATTACCGACTAAAAAATAATCGTAGGAGAAAGAATTACTCAAAAACATGTACCAAACATATTTTCATGACATATTGCAGCTATAAACCATCTATTATTTATTTACTTATTTATTATGACTTCTGTTAGGTTTGAATACGTGTACAACTAACTTGTTTTAAGAGATTCCATGTGAGTATTTTCCTTCCATATAAAAGGTCCCCACTTATCCCACATCCTCACACCTCTCAGACCTCTTAACACTGGACATGATCTGAACATCCACATTCCAAAATCCCAACATTCTTCCAAGAATCTGTACCTTGGTTAGAAGAAAATCCAAATAATCCTTTTGGTACAAACAAAAAGGAGTTACCTGATTTAGAGGTAACATCTTTTCTCAAGTCCTTTATTTTATTTTCATTCGTTTCCCCCTCTATATTATTTTTTACATGATTTTATAAAAAATATAGTAACCAATATATTACAATTTTTTATGATATGGTTTCAACCTACACTTACACACACCTTCATCTAATTGATGAAAAACATACTTTTTATATGTACTGCGAACTACCACCTCACTGATTGATGATTGTTCAATTTTCCTTGTCACCTATAATGGTGGAAATTAGGTTGTAAAATCTATTTATATATGCTATTTATTGTATATATTATTTTTATGCTTCAATATTCCTTGTAAAATACATATCTTTTTTAATTTCTATATTATGTTAATATGATATTTTTGTTTGATGTTGTGTGGACTACTACCGCTTGAAAATGATGTGATTCATTCACACACTGTATGTAATGTGTTAAGGATGGGTTTATTGAACATATATTATATATATGAAATTATAATTCTCTATTAATGGTATTATATACTTATGTACATATATTTCATTTTCAATTTTTCTTTATTTTAATGCGACAATGAAAACAAAAACAGCGTTTATGCGTATGTATGGCTTATCGTCTCCATGAACGATGTATTCTATTTCATACATATGTATTATATATACTATAATAATATAAATATAATGTATATAAATGATATTTATATGATTTATTACATTATGAATTCCTGATATATGTATAAGGACCATCAATATAATAAATTAAGACACATATGAAAAACAAAGTGAATATTACCCAAAGTGAAACCATAACATAGGATGGTTAAGAATATGGTAATATAATAAAATAATATAAACATATATTGTATTAAATATAAGAATATGGTTCTTTTAAATATTTATAATAAATTTATATTTATTATATAGGTGTTTTTAATGAGTACTATGAGAGTCAAGACACAAGGTAATGGGATTTCATCTCACTTTTTTATTTCCATTAGATACATGTTCTGTTCTCCTGTATTTTCTATTGTATGGTGTATATATTACCCCTTATGGTATTATTTTTATATTTCACATAAATGTAGGGATATTCACACATTCATTCTATGATAATTCTTTGAGGGGTTTTAGGTTTCAAAAGTTTACAAATCTGTAAAATAGTTACGTCTCAATTTTACTTCTTTGAGTCTCATGTTTTTTTATGAACCTAAATTATCATTTGAGGTGTATATAATTACATTTTTACATGTTATTTAATTAATTTACTATCATTCATGATATTTAACATTTCATTTAATTTCATTTTCTAACACCGAGAGTATGATCCCACGATACCATGTTCTAAGATGTTATCGAGACAATCTCATCTCTTTTCATGATTATTTTCCATGATGCTTCCTTTAATTAAAAATTATGATACATATATTGTACATGGGTTATTAATGATTTATTTATATATTTGTACCATTTCTTTAAACCATTTTCACATAAGATAGATATGAATGTTTTTTTACGAATTCCAGACATTACCCACTCTTTGGTCATACAATAGTGTACCTTTAAAACCATGTTTTCTAAAAATGGTTTCAATTAATATTATACTAATATCCAATAATAATTTAAATAAATTTTTAACTTTTTATATTTCTCCAATTTTTAAATAAAATATTCTTTTCACTTTCAGAATGATCCATTTTCTATCCTTTTATGATGTGAAGGGAATATTCTTTTTTCCTCATACATCGTGTTTGGATATATGTTCTATTAATCCATTGAATATTTCATTGAATATTTAAATATTTATTATTATGTTTTTGAAATATATTTTCAATGAAATAGTTTTGAAAATGTTTTCATTCTTGTTTTATATGGTTTCTAAAAAAATGTTTTTTAAAATGATTTGAAGCCTCAGCTATATGTTTTCATATAATTTTCAGATGAATTACCTTCATAAATAAATCAATCTTATTTCATATGCATTAAATTAACAAGGATTCGTAAACATTTTCAACATATATTTATAATATTCTAATTTTTTTCAAAGAAAATGGTTTTTAAATTTTGTTGAAGCTTATTATATATGTTTTAATGGAAAAATTTATTCATAGAAAATGTTTTTCAAAATTATTTCAAGTATTATTTTTATATTTTAAATGTATTATTTAGTAATAATTATTTTCAAATGGTTTTATGCATTAAAAATTCCAAATTAAAAAATTTCCCCAAGAAACATTTTTTAATGATATTTGAAAATCATTTTCCATATTATATGACATTTATTTATGTTATTCAAGCCCTTCTAGGAAATTATCTAATGGTTACATTCATATTATTTATATTAATGGGTTATGTTTAATGTCATGGTATTCATCAAAACCATATATCTTTTAAGAGTTATATGTTTTTGAAATCCATTTCTCTTCATTGGGTTATATGTTTGGGAAATATGTTTAACATTCTTGGGTTATATGATTTTTGAAACATGCTTATTTTCATAGATTATGCTTACGATGAAGTGATTATAAAACATGTATCTTACTCCAATGGATATGATATGTTTAAATGATTATGATACCCATTTAATTTCGGGGGGTTAAGATATGATAGTTTAGGATTTTGTGGTATATGTATTTATAAATTCATTATGAGATAGGTGGGACCAATATATCCGTATAATAAATTGGGTAATGACTTATATCTCATGATATTGACATGGATGGAGTAGGAAATGAACTCATATTATTACTATAGGGCTGCAATGAGGGATGAACATGGTATAGTAATACAGGTTTGGAATAGGGGGTGAGCTCAGTTCAATAATACAGAACTAGAATAGGGTGTGAATTAGGTTCTGTACAGGACATTGTCCACTAAGATGGTATCGGTAGTTATTCCTAATATAGTATTGAAATCATTATATTTTTTTATGTTTCTTCCAAAATTCCATGGTGTATTTCTATGTTATGATTTCATTTATTATGTTATTTATTTCATTAATATGCATGACTTATTAACCGGTAATAATTATTCCATGATTCAGGTGTATGATCTTTGATATGCATGGTATGAATTTCTATTTTCGTGAAATTGTTATTATACCCACATTACCATGATTATCTTACATATCTTTCTTATTTACCATTACTAAGCATTTTATGTCTACCATTTCTTATATTTCTTTACTTTGGTTATGAATAATTTTTTTAGGTAGAGGTAATGAATGAGAAGATCATTATGGTAGATATTGAATAAAAATGCATTCTATAGAAATGAATACACATGACATATTAGATTCAAAAATATAGGTATATTTTACATGTCATGTGATCCTGTATAGATACATGAAAAAGTCCAAGGTTGGTATCTCAGAAAAATGGAAATCAAATACATGGTGTATAGATCTCATGAACACTCTATGTAGTTTGGATGAGTCATGATGAAAACCCACTTATCATTTAACATAGATACAAAACAATCTAGGTACATGACATGAAGTTGGATAGTACACTTTGTATAGTCTAAAAATTACTAGAATATATAAATTGCATTAAATTTAATATTGTAGCATTAAAACCTTATTGATTTGATTTTCACATTAATTATTTGTAATTTTTATATGGTTTCTAAAAAATTTTAAATCCTCAATTAATTTACTATAATAAAATCTATAAATATTTGTTCTATCATTTATTTACCACAAAATCCATTAATGATTGGTATATCCAAAGTTAATTCTGATTGTCATTAAGATGATGGGAATTAATTAATTAATTAATGTTTATTTATCCTACTAAAAAATATTGGATAAATAATTAAAAATTATCCATTTAATTTTATTTATACATTACATGTATAATCATTCTTGTGCTAGTACATGACCATTGAATTTATTTCCATTAATATAATTTATTTTATTTTATAGTTTTTCAATTAATTATTGTGAAACTAAATATGATGGTATGTGATTCATCCTTCCATCCATCATCATTTAATATCTATGTGTCCAATGATATTTATGTAATACCCATTTAACCAATAATTTGGTTCCCCTCCCATCCATGTGTTTTATAAATTCTTATAATTAATGTATTTTCCCAAGTTGTGTTGAGGCAGTTCAATGTTGAACCATAATGATGTCAACCCTAGTTTTACATAGGATGATAGGTGGAATTATGCAACTCATTACAATACCATAAATATGAGTTAATTCCCATAGATCATAATTTTATTTGATGTCCACTCATTAAGTCAACTTATAAAAAATTCTCATTAATGGGTCATTTATTTATTTATTTATTTATTTGTATTCATTAATTAATATCTCTGGATGAAATACCATGATCACATATATGAATGAACTAATGTAAAAAATATGGAATTAAATTAAATATTTTATGCATAAATAAAATTTATGCTTAGTAATTTAAAATTAGTTTGAAAAAATAACACATCATACTTTTCCTTCAATTAATTGATTAATAATAAAATCTTTAGAAATATGTGTTTGAAAACACTCATTGGGATACTTTTTTTAACATGGAGTTATTATGTAGTTTATGGGTTTACATAACCATCATAAATAATGATAAGTATACATTTTTAGAATTTATTCACTTGGAGGGTATTTTGAGGAAATGAATGTTTGGATTTCCGGACAGGGGAGTCCACTCAACATGTTATGGATCTATAATCCTACAGTTTATAAAGGCCTTCCTAACTAGATACATTTTAATAGCTTCACTATCCCTGGAAGGGGTTATAAAAATGGGAATATGGATCCTTGACACTATAATTTCCTGGAAACTATACATTCCAAGTTCAATGGTGAGGATTTGGGAATTGATAAAATAGCGAGAGATTTAAAAAAATCAATTAATTTATTATTTCAAAAAATATGTAATTAAGATTAAGTACTAAAAATATAATATATAATTCAAAAATAAAATCACAAGAGCATCATCCACATTATCCCTATAATAAATATTTGATAAATACCACTACCTCCTGGGAAGTAGCTTTAATGAGTGGTTTTAATACATTTTGGTTATGTTATTCCAAGAATAGAATTCCCATATACTAGAATCTCTATTGCCTGATTAGCCTATCAATAAGGTGAGTGGTATACAGTTCCCTATCTATATAAAAACATTTCAGTGACATGGTCTATGTTCAATGTTTTATTATTTCATAAATATCTATTGAAATCATGAAGCCTCATGAAAACATGGTTGTTAATATAATACATGAGGACTTATATGGTCTTTACATGGGTATGTATATACCAGAATAGTTTGATATTTACAAAGTTCTATTTTTGAGAAATGTAAGAGATACTTCCCCACCTATGTCTCATGTAGTTGAGGTGATTAATTAATTGTGGTAATACAGGTTCAAGAGTTCAAATACCCCCCGAATAATTAGGCATTAATCTAATTCTTACATCACTACCCCAGATATTACCAATATTTTTAAAATATTATTTAGAAAAACATTGAGAATACTCTTCAAGATATTATTACACTCCTTTACCATGTAGATAAGGATATGAAGCATAAAAATCCATTAATACTTATATTAATCAAATGAAATGTGAAAGTGAAGATATCTATGACCAAAGAATCTTCATATACTTCCATGAATAATAAGATCAAGGGTATAATAATTAATATGCTATTGTTTGTTCATATGTTGAAATAATGGCCACTATAAGAAAAATAGAATCCATCCATAGAAGAAAGGGTGTGATATATGTGTTTTTGTTATTAATTTAAATTTACCTATTTCTAAAAATTCGTTTTTAAATCTTTATATTAGAGATAAAATGTGTATTAAAATATTCGAACCATGTTAATTTTGAAAAATTTCCAGTGGGGAGGTAGATCTATAATCATCCAACAGATCTATACTTATTGTTGTAGATGTCGAGTACTACCACCTCATGTTTTATAATTGAATGATCTTGGTTTTAATGTGATTTTAGTTTGCCCAATTGGTTAAAAAACCTTATATATCTATCCATACTTGATTCAGATGGATTGTTTTTCATGTTTGAAAAATAAGGTTGCTTCTTTTATAAAGATACCATTTGTTATCGTAAGGTGGCATTTAATTATGATATTTATTTGATGGATTACACAAACCAGGTAATGGAAATAAATAATTATGCTGATTCTAATGAATCATACCACACCCAACATTTGAATCATCGTTTAGGTCATATATATGAAAAGAACATGACAAACGTATTCCTCGATGGAAATTCGAAATCTTCGGATCTAAAACTACTTGGTCTATGTTACACATGTTTACATGGTAAAATGGTCACAACCCCATTTAGTTTAAAAGTTTAAAGGAATAAAGATCCTCTTGAATTAGTTAATACATATGTTTATAGACCATTACCTATTGAGGTTTGGGGTGGGTACTCATATTTTATAATATTTATTAGTGATTTTGTTAAATATGGATATGTCAAATAAATAAGGTATAAGACAAATTCCTTTGATAAATTTTAGGAATACAAGAATGATGTTGAGAACAATCATTGTAATAATATTAAGAAAATCTACTTAGATTTTGGTTGATCATATCTTAGTCAATATTTAATTAATAAAGTATTGGGATTTTAGTAACCTATCTCATATCACTCCTTATAAACCATAGTATAATGGTGTAAGTGAAATGATGGACAAGACTTTGTTAGAAATTTTGAGATCAATTATGCATAATGAGAGTATTATATAAGCTTTTTTAAGAATAAAATTCAAAACAACATCACAAATACTAAACCATGTTCTGACTAATGTTGAAGATGGTACACTATACCATTTATATAATGGAAAGAAACATGTGTTGTCATACTTACAAATGTGGGGTTGTGAAGAATTTATTAATGGATCTTTATGTTACAAGACAATCTTATTTAATCATATATTTTTTATAATAAATTGATTTTCCTTGAGTTATTGTATTTCACCAATTCAAACATTCCTTTCACATGATAGCTACTCAGCTTGTGTTATATGAAACACTGACTTGGAATCTATTACACACAAAACCAATTGTAAAAGGGAATACAATAACCTGATATCTATTATATGTGAACTATATTAAACAAATATAATATATTATATGTATTTTATTTCAAACCACTTATATTTATCTTTTTTTACATCCAACAATAAAATTTTTCGATAGTTTACACTACTCGCAAGACCAAATATTACAAGACAATGAAATATTTTTTAAAAATTAGTATTTAATATAATAATATATAACCAATATATTAAATCAGTAATTATTGATTTTATTAAATAACTTATAAAATTTTATATTTTATATTAATATAAAATTAATTCATTATATACCAATTAATTATAAATGAAACTAATAAACAAATGAATATAAAAATAAATATTATTGTTTTCCAACATCCAAAAGAGTTTTTTCTTGATAAAATAATTTAATTATAATTTGTGAGTGATTTTAGTATATTTTACACCTTATATGAAATATTTTTATATTCATCCATTAGGTTTGATAGGCATAATAAAAGAACAAACCTTATTTCACACCTAAAACCATAATTTTTATAGAGATAAATTTACGGTCTTTTAATATAGAACATATTTTACATTTTAATTTTGAAACATTTATTAATTTAATATGTAAAAATTAAGATAATATTTTAAATAAAAACATATAAATTTGTTATGGATTATTTTTCAGTTATTTTTTGAAAATATTACATTTTTTAGTGAATTGAAAAAATACTATATTTTATTTGAAAACATATTTTTCATATAATTTAATTATATATAAGTCTATTATATTTTAAAATATTTTTAATGTGTAAATATAATATATATTCATAAAATAATACAATTTGGGAAATTTTATGATATTTAAAATCGAAATTGGAGAGAAAAATTATTTCAAACATTTCCACATTTTTACTGGAAAAACTTGTTGTTAGGACACTTCTACGAGATTTAATTTTAAAATAATTTTTTTCCCAATTATTTAATTGGAATTTGAAAAAATGGATTAAATATTTTCAATCAATTAATTTATAATGTATAATAATGTCATAATTTTTTAAATATTAGTAAAGGTGACAAAATTTAATTGTAGCGATTGAGAAAAAATTTAGCCTAACAAATGACTAAACCATAAGAATAAGACACAACATGTCCTAGAAACTTTTAAAAAATATATTATATGGAAATATATAGAACCTATAATCCCTTTTAAATAAGTTTCACCATTACTGGATCCACTTTTAACTTGAAATATGATGTATTAATTCTCTCATCAAACACTTACAAGAGTGACACTACTGCACTATAAAAAGGGCTTATTCCATCATAATTCCTCACTCTACCCAAGCCCTTCTGATTGAAAAATATCATAAAAGTATATCTTGAAAGTCCCTATATTCTCCCTTGATGTATTACATTGGTCTTAAATCCTTCCAATGACTCCCTCTAGTGAAAACCAAAAGGATTACCTGATTTAAAAGGTAACACTTTCCAACAATCACATGTCTTTTATTTACTTCAACACAACCTCTTATATCTTTATTTGATGTTTCTATAATAACATAAGTATCCTAAATATTCTAATATGTTATTTTTTACATTTTCTACCTACACTTATCCACACATCCATATAATTGTTAGTGAACTTACCATTCTTATGTATGGTGAAATTTCACCTCATGAAAAAAAGTTTTTTTTCCTTACAACATCTCATGTGAATTAATTATTATATACCATCTATTTTTAAATAATATATATGATATTTATTATTTATTTATTGTTATTTAATTTTTAATTAAATCATGTCTTCTTTCTTTATATATTGTGTATATACGCTAACTTCATTTGTGGACATCTTGAATACCGCCTCCTCAAAACGATGTGATTCGTTCACACATCACATGGAATGTATTAAGGATTGTTTTATTAAAAATATAAGATATAAATAAATTATTAATTCTAATATAAATATATAATATTTATTTATTTATTTACATACATGTCATTTACATTCATTGTTCAATATAATATAGAAATTGAAATAGCGTTCATGCGCACGTACGGACTACCGCCTCCATGAATGATATATTTACATTATCATTTAAGACTATTATAAAAAAATATATAATGAATATATAAGATACTTATATAATTTGTTAAATTATTTTAGAAAATAAATCAGGATCTATGTTATTATATTCACAATACCAAGTCAGACATTTAAGGTTAACATGGCGTTTATCACCCGAAACAAAGAGTTAATGACATACGGGTAACATAATGCCTTAAGAAAACATTATTCAGTATTATATATATGAATATGGTTCTTTTATATATTTATAATAAAATTATAATTATCATACATGATTTTTTAATGGGTACAGTGAAATTAAAGACATAAGTTAAGGGGATTTCATCTCACCTTTTATTATCATGAGAGACATTCTTTATTCACCATTCACATTAATTGTGTTTTGTATACACTACCCATTTAAATGATATATAACATGTCTTATTTTTTTCCTGATATTATAAGTTTCATGAAATTTAATTTTCTTTCAGGGGTTGTATGATTCCAAGATAACAAGTAATAAGATTCTATTGAATTAATCTATTCAGTTGTTGAGATTGATTATGATTATGCATCGATTGATGACATGACATTATTCATATCTTATGAACACACAATAAATATCATATATTATGGGTTTCCCTTTTATATTTAGGTATTAGTACAATTTTCCAACTATTTGGTAAATAGAATAATAGAGAAAATGTTTGAATGAAATTTTTTATTTATTTCTACATTTGTTCAGAAATATGTGTTCTTTCAAATCCCTAATTTCTAAAAATGATTTCAAAAATGATTTCATTTTATCATATGATGGTAATGGAAATTCTTATCCAGGTTTTTAATTCAATAGTCTTATAAGTAATGTTCTTATAATTTTCCTATCAAGTCACATTTGGTAAGATTTTATGGTATAAAAATAATGCTCTGAATGGATGTACATACCACCATTATGAATGTCATTTCATTGAAGCTTCCATTTTATATTTACGAGTATAATTTAATTTATTTTTTTAATACTCTATAAATTTATTGTTTTTAATTTTGTTTTCAATGAAAAATGTTTTTAAAAATGATTCATGTTTTTTCGAAACATCATTTAAAATATTTCAAAGCTATTTTTAAATGAAAAGGTTTTCAAGAATGTTTTATGTGTAATAATTTTCTATAAAGATTCCCAGTATTATTTATGTTTTTTCAAAGAAAAAGGTTTCCTAAATGATTTGAATGCTTTATTTTCAAGTATTCCTATTTATTATCAAGGAAATTTTTTCTCCAAAGGTTTTATATTGCAAAATGTAATTTTTCAAAGAAGAAATGATATTTTCCACTAGAATTGACTTTAAAAAATATTTTCATGAACCTAATTACTATTGGTGGATATCTTTGTTGTAGATATTTATGATCTTTCAATAAGATATAATATTTTTTCCAAGATTCCAAATACACCATATTATTATGGTCATCAGGCATTTATTTTTGTAATGTACTAAATATTACTCTAAAATAAACTAATATCCATGTATGTTAATCCTTCATCTCTATATTTGTTATCAAATTAAAGTTTTAATCATCCTATGGAAACTAGAATTATAAAAACATAGTGACATCCTTATGGTTATTTCTATGAATATGACTAGGAATGTTTATAACGATAAGTCTAATGATTAGGAAAATTATATGATGTTTTCTTGAAATTTTGTTAAAAGATGGAGTGAGTGGTTTCATAATAATACTTACATATATATGTATACTACATGTGGATGTGGATATAGAATATATATACCTAGAAGTGTCAACTCCAATAATATTTTTTGGGCCTGACTCTAGGTAATCTGGTACAGGACAGCAGTCGTTTCTACACACATTATTTGACACTCCTGAGGGGATATGCTTTGGGAATTCCCAAAAACTTCATGAACAATTTTAAAGGATTTAAATAGTAGTTTTCTATCAATAACCTATGATAAAATGAAGTATTAATTTACTAAAATCAATGTGTCATCAATTATATTACCTAGAAGAAACTTTTTATGATTAATGTGGTGTCCACATATTATAAGTATTGTTCATATAATGATTTTTGGTTTTAGTCAATGGATATAACCTAAAATAACTATGTTAATGGGGAATCTAATGGGAAATGAAATGCCCCCCCCCTGAGAAAACTAATTCTATGGGTGATGAAATGAGAAACCACATTATGATTATTTCTAAAGCTATGAATCATAGATAACTGCCTACCATGAAAAAACAAGGAACAACTCTCCATTAAGTCCTTCAGGAGGTAGATCCCTTCTCGTTTCAGTGGTTCTATTGATATGTTAGCTTCGTAAATATGCATCAGTTCCACTAAAAAGATATTTTCTAGTCTCCAATGTTAAAATAAATAAAAGTCATGATATTTTTCTACTATCTGGAGGGTAAGACAGATCAATGGTGGAGTCTTATCAAGAATACGAGATGATAAGACGAAATTAACTACATAGATTGGGATGAGTTTAAGAACATATTTTTTAATAAGTAATTTCCTTTTTTTTTGAATACGAAGATGTAATTCCTAGAGCGTAAGCTGAGGGATGATGAATATGTTGGTTCTGATGAAGAAAATTTTAGAAGACTTGCAAGCTACTCGTCTAGTATTATAATTCATCGTAAAAGTATGATTGATTTTTTTAGTGTATTTAAACCAACTCTATGAAGGGTGTTATCTTAACGAACATTAAATTCTATGATGAAATTTTTTGATGTGCACTAAATGTGGAAATGGAAGTTAGACTCTTTCTTGGTTATGGTGATAAGAAAATAAAAATGGTGTTCTATGGAAAATAAAATGATATTCCACATAGAGAGAAGAATAATTTTGAAACTTCTACTTGCAAAAACTATGGGAATTTTCACATAGGTGAGTTATTGAAAGGGAAATGAAGGTGTTTCATGTGTGGGAAGCCTGATCATCAAGAAAAATAAATGTATATGTGATGGAAGGAGGGAATTAAATAATATTATTAGATATATATCTCAATTAAATGAACCATCGACATACTAATGTTTCATGTTTAAGGTTTTTGGGAATTATGAAAATCAATTCTCTAATCTAATGGTTACTAGGGATTATAAGACCCAACAAACTCTAAAGGCAACTGACAAAGGGAAAGATTATAAAATCACAACGAATGAAGTGAATCTAGATAGCTAGGGAAAACATATACTTTTCCACTTAGTTGGGATGTTCATATTTTATATTATATGAATAAATCCTATGATAACATTAATTTTCATCCTTAAGTGATATTTCATTTGATTATATCCCTCTATATGGATTTTGGATTAATAAATTCACCTTTTATTTTGCATCTGTGATATGATGAACCTATGTGTCCAATAAATGTGTTGTTGTTATATGATATGTTCTTCAGCTGTGAATTATATTTTATAAGGGTTATAAGGTTGATAATTTACAAAATAGTAAATGTAAAATCTTCAGATGAGGTTTTAGAGATTAAGGTATCATCTAACCATATGTGGATTTATGTATATTCGATAAATGGTTATCAATATTATGTTATGGTAAAAACTAAAGGTAAATGAGATGATTTATTATTTATCCTATAACCGGTTAGTGAAAAATGAATATAAAATTAACCCGAATTTATTGGAATAAGATATTAATGGTAAATAGATCAAGGCACAAAAAATCATGAAATTCTTTTAAGATCACATAAGTATATCTTCCCATGTAATTTTTTACAATTTTTAGAAGAAGTTTTAAAAATAAAAATATTGTCACGTTATCATCATTTTGATGCTATAAATGGAAATTTTCAATCCAAATTGTGTAATGTGTTTGTGAATGTTAACCTTCTTTTAACCAAGTTCTTTATCACTCCCTATCATAACATCAAAGTCATATTTCTCCTCCTTGTTTATGTTTTCACTTTCCAACAATGTTATCATATGTGGAATACTAGTTGTGTTTTACTTTGGGTAAGAATTACATTTCCTAATTCTATCATTAAAAGTAAATTTTATTATTTTTTTATGATGTGGGATTCTATGAGAGGAACATTAAAATAAAAAACCATTGATAACCCAGACAAATTTCGAGGGTGAAATTTATTTTAAGGGGGTTAGAATGAAACACACTAAATTTTTGTGAAATAAGTTTCTTAAATAAATATATTTTCATTGAGGTTTTGTTACTAAATAAAAAATATATTTCACGTGATACTAAAACTATATTCTCTACATGAAAAAAACATGGCTTGAATTAGATGCAACAATGACTTGGCATCTGTTACACACAACACCAAGTGTAAAATGGAATATAATAACCCTATAATTAAAAATAAAATTACTATATTAAATAAATATATATTATATATTTTCTATCTTGTAATGAAAAACACGCCTAGTTATATTTTTTCTACTCTTAATAAAACATTCTTCGCTAGCTTGCACTATACAGAAGACTGAATATTTCAAGACAATGATATTTTATTAAAAAATTATTATTTAAAATAAAAAGATAAAAAAATTAAATTATATCAGTAGTTATGAATATTATTTACTAGATTATGAAAATTTATGGTTTATATAAATATAAACCAGATTATTTTCTTACTAATTAATTATAAAAGAAACTAATAACCAAATGAATATAAAAAGAAATATTATTATTTTCATGCTTCCAATGGATTTTTGTCATGACAAACTAAATTAGTAACAATTAATGAGAGATATTAATATATGTTACATATTCAATCTAATAATTTTTTATATTCATCCATTAGGTTTTACTTGTATAATATAAGAACAATCTCAATTTCACACATAAAAACCATTATTTTTATAATGGTAAATTTACCACCTTTTAATGAAAAACCTATTCTAAATGTTATTTTTGACACTTTTTTAGATAATATATAAAAATTATGCTCATATTTAAACTAAAAACATCCAAATTAGGTTATAGTGATTATTATTATATATTTTCTAAAATATTTCATTTTTTGTGAATTGTGAAATATACATGATTTTAATTCAAAAAATCTTTTTCATATAATTTATTTATATATATAATATATATTTTTATTTATTTTTAATTTATAATTGTAAAATATATACATAAAATATTAAATTTTAGCTCATTATATCCAATTTCATTTTGAAATTGGATATAAAATTATTTTAAAATTTTTTATGTTTTATCTAAAAAAACCTTCTGTCAGAACACACCCAAGATATGTAACTTTCACATAATTTTTTCCACAAATTTGATATGAATTTGTTAAAATCGATTAAATATTTAGAATCTGAATAAATTAAAATTCCTAAAAATATTAACATATACTTTTACCGAAACTATTAGTGAAGGTGATTAAAATTAATTATAGTGATTAAGAGAAAAAATATCCTACCGAAATATTACCCAAAACAATGAACCAATACGACCTAGAAACATTTATAAATGATATTATATTGCCATATATAGATCCTATACTCACTTTTATTGAACGTTTATCATTATTGGATCCAATTTCACCAGGAAAAACTTGGGTGTATTTCTCTCTTCAATTTTTTTACAGGAGTACCCCTCCATCTCAACTATAAAAGGGATCCTTTCCTCCCACATACTGACACCTCCCAATACATTTGGATTAAAAAATATCTAACCAAATTGATCCTTCAAACCGTATCTTATCCCAACAATCATCACTTTGTTAGTTAAACCTTCCAAGGAATCCCTTTGGTTCCAACAAATGGTGTTTCCCAATTTAAAAGGTAACACTTTCCAATGATAACATGTATTTCTATTACTTCTACATTACCTAAAATATATTTATTCCAATTTAATATAATATCACCATTATACTCAATATAATTAGAATTTTATTATGTGTTCAACCTACACTTACACGCACTTCCATCTAATTGGTAACAAACTTACAGTTCTTTTGTACGGTGAAATCCCTCTTATTGAAATGAAGTTGTCCGTTCTTCCATTACGACTTCTCCTGTGTGGTCATTATAATGGAAAATATGTTCTTATATAATATATATAATTAGTGAATTAATTATTTATCTTTAGTTTTTAAATAAAACACACCTTTTTACCATTTATATTGTGTATATACGATAACATTACTTGTGGATGTGTGGAATACTGCCTCCTTAGAGCGATGGGATTCAATCGCACCTTACAAGGAATGTATTCAGGATTGTATTAGTAAACATATAATATATAACTCAAATATTAATTCAAATTTAATTTAATTACATTATATTTATTTATTTACATACATTTCATTTACTTTATTTCTTTCAATACGATAAGAAAACAAAAATAGCATTCATGTATATGTACAGACCATCATCTCCAAGAATTGTATATTTTGTTTATAAGTAATGATTACTATAAATATTTAAATACTGAATATATAAGATATTTATATGATTTATTATATTCTATAATTAAATAAATCATGATCTATGTATCATTTCTAAGAATAACATGTCAAATCATATACGATTAAAAAGGCATTTGTCACGCAAAACATGGAGTAAATGATAAAATGGTAATATAAAACCTTAAGAGAATCATATTTGGTATTATATATATGAATATGGTTCTATGATATATGTATAATAAAATAATACTAATCATATAGTATTTTTTATTGATTAAAACTAATTTCAATACATAAGGTATGTAAATTTTTACTCCCCTTTTATTAATGTGAGATACATGCCTTTTTCACCACTCACTTTTATTATGTGGTGTATGCACTACTATTTTAAATTTTATATCATGAATCTCATAATTTTAATGATTTTATAATATTCTTGAATTTTCATTTTCTTTTAGGGGTAATATTATTTCATGTCACAAAGCGTTTGGAGTCTATTTAAACAATCTCATCATTTATTAAGATCATTTTTGATTATAAATCATTTGATGAAACTCATGATCTTTATATGATGAAAACCGGTTAATTGTCTTCCCATATGGTTTTACATGGTATATTAATGTATTTGTACAATTTTTACACTCATTTTTTACTTATGATAACAAATTAAATGATTTATTGAAAATATAACTGTATTTCTCCTTTTGTTTAGAAATATGTGTCCGTTCAAAACCATAATTTCTAAACATATTTTCAAAAATGTATTTATTTTATAATATGATGTTAAAGTAAATTTTAACCCATGGTTTAACCTCTAAAGTAATAGAAGGAATCTTCTTTTGGTTAACATATCAAGAAACGTTTCAGAACATATAAGTTAGAAAAATAATGTTCGACACGTACGAGCTAACCTATGTTACGACTGTCATTTCCTTAACGATTACACTGTATGTTTACAAGATTAATTTAAAAGTAATAAAATCTTAATATTAAAGAAATATATTATTTTTAATGTGGTTCTCAATCTTAAAAAAACATTCAAAAATGTTTTATGGGTTTTCAAATCATCCTTTAAAATATTTCAATTTTATTTCAAAATTAAATGGTTCTAAAGAATCATTTTTTAAGAAATGTTTTAAAAATATTAATGAATACATTATATGTTTTCAAAGAAAATGGTTTCCAAAATAATTTCTAATAATATTTAATAAAATTTAATGTTAATTTTCATAAATATTTTTTGTAAATTGATTAATGCTTCAAAAGTAAATTTTTTAATAATTAGAAGATATTTTACCCATGAAGTACTTTTAAATGATCATTAAAAATTATTTCTCATCCATGTTGACATTATTTGGGGTTAATCATGACTTTATGAGTAAATTATTCAATTCTTCCTTTCATATTCTTTCTATTAATGGTTAATGCTTTTATGAAATGATTTTTTAAAACACGTTTCTCTTTCACAAGTTATATGATTTTGAAACATTCTTCTTTTCATAGGTAGTGATTATGAAAAATATGTCTTTTACATATGTGATGATATTATTAAATTCTCATGATTACTATCTCATTTCATATGTTACAATATGTTTATTTTTTATAATTTTCTTGAACTTGTATGTATGATTTTATTATGTCTTAGGTTGGATCTATATCTCCCTCAATTGCATTGGGTAATGATGGATGAATCATGAGTATATATGTTATGTGTGAACTTGATTTCATGTTAAAAATGTTATGAGTGGACTTGTTTGAATGTCCATATGATTATGTGTGATCCTAATTACATATTTACAATGTTATTAGTGATCCTTATTATGTGTTCACAATGTTATTCAGGGACCTGGTTTTATCTACATGTTTAATTATGAACATACATACATGTTCAAAATGTTATGCATGAACCTAATTACATGATAACAGTGTTATTAATGGACCTAGTTTCAAATCAATAAAGTTATGTATGAACCTGATAACACATTCACAATGTTATTAGGGGACCTATTTTCTTTTCCATAAGCTGATGTAGGGAATTGATTTTGATTCCTTATCATAATGAGTGAACAAATTGTTACATCTACATGTTCACAAAATTATAAACAAATGGGTATTCCAAAAATTCCATGTATTATTATTATGTTATGATTTCATAACTTATGCTATTAATTCTCTTATGATCTATGTCTTATCAATATAAAATATTTATTATGATATCTAATATGTTGGGTATGTTCTTAAAATGTTATTTTCAGGTTCTATACCCCTTTTTCATGTCATACATACGTATTTCCTTTATTTACCCTTATCGAGCATCTGATCTCACGGTATTATTATGTTTCCTTTCCCCATTTTATAAAGAAATCATTTAGGTATACTTAATATGGGTGGAGTTCATTATGGTAGATATTGATGATCTTTCACCAATACAGAAGAGTGTGCTTCCATGTTTCCAAATACACTAAAATATTACAGTCGTCAGATAAGAATTTTTGTAATTTATTTAATTTTAATCTAAAATTATGTCTTATCAATGTATATTATGACAAGGTGGTTATAATTTAGGTAAAAATATATCCCATGAGGCACAATGTGTACATTTATAGGTAACACCAAAGAAACAAACGGGTATTGCCTATATGGACCCTCAAAATACATTTTAGTATCAAGACACACCATGTTCCATGAGATGGGGCACATATATTAAGGATATAGTGGGAGAGAGATAGAATTTGATGAATTTGTGTCCTTAGGTACACAATAGTTGGAATATAAATAGATTCCACAAAGTCTTTTTGAAGAATAAATTTTTCCATAGATACAATTACTTCATAAGAGTATAAGAGAGATTCGAGAACCAAAAGGGAATGGGTTTCAGTAATTGAGGATGGTGACTCATTGTAATTTGATAATAGTGATCCTATTACCTACAAGGAATAAGTAATTGGTGCAGTTTTTTCTCAGTGGAAAGAAGAAATGAATTATTAAATGGTTTCAATTTACCAAAACCAACTCAGTATTTTGGTAGATCCTCTAATGGATTTAAACAACGTTGGTTTCAAATGGGAATTCAAGAAGAAATTGTACCTATAAGGACATGTTAGTACATATAAGGAATGACTAGTTTCAAAATGCATTAAACATCAATAAGGAATTGACAATAATAAATCCTTTTCAGTATTTTCAATGTATGAGTCTATGATAATTTTACTTTCCATTTTGGATCTCCATGTCTATGAGATTTCTAAAATAGATATCAAAATTTTCTTCCTTAATGGGAACCTTTAAGATGTTTTATATGTGAAAGAACATGACCATTCTTGGACTCTAATAGATGTCTATAAGATATCCAAATAAAAAATATCCTTTTATGGATTATTGAAATTTTCCCGGTCATTGAAGATTCATTTTTATGAGTCCATAAAGGAATTCTGGTTCATAAAAAATGATTGTGATCCTTGTGTCTACAAATTTTTTAGAGGGGGTGAAGTTATTTTCATAATAATATATTTCAATGTAATATTACTTATTTGAAACAAAGTAAATGTCTTCTAATCTGTTATGGAATGGTTGAATAAATTATTCCTCATGAAATACTTGATTGAGGAAAAATATATTCCTTGGATCATGATCTATCCTTGTATAACCAAGATAATTCTCATAATATGTCAATATACATTCACTGAATGGTTTATAAAGATATTTAATATTGAAAAATTCAATAGGGTATTGTTCTTAGTTTGACATCGATTTCATATTTCGAGGTTGATGTGTCGATAGACACCTGAGTAGAAAAATAGAATGTTATTTTTTACATACATATCATTTATTGGGTTATTCATGTATGATCGAATATAAACATGGCAGGATGATTCCTATGAATTATGTGCAGTAATAAGATATCAAAAAATAACAAGTGACTGATGTCATATGTATGTCAAGACTATCTATAAGTAGATGGGGCATAAAAAGGTTATGTTATTTGTTTATAGATAAGATGAGGAAATAGTAATTAGTGTATATTAATATTATAGTTTCCATTTTTATCAAGATGACATTAAGCCAAAAACATGGTATTTTTTTATATTGAACGGAGGAGTTGTGAACTAGAAGAGCTCAATGTAGGATATGGTCAAATATTATACGGAATATTATAAATATATTTCTGATTCTGGGGATTGTAATAATGTGGAATGGATTCATAACTTCCTCTAATATCTTAATTTGGTACATATATGTAAAGATCCTATCATACCCTACTATGATAAAACTATAGTGGTTGATCTCTCAAAAGAAAAAGGTTATTTCCAAAAATGATGAATGTACATTAGAATTACATTATCTTGAAGAATGTTTCTCATATAATTGAATTTTCTTGGAGTAGTATTTCCATGGAATACAAAATTTTTAACCCTTTGACTAAATCCTTGATTTGGCCGACACATGATAATCTTATGATGTATAACAGACGAAAAGTACAGGAATGTTATCTCTAACCCAAGTCAGAGTTTGTTCGAGTTTGTCTCTTAAGACCATATATTTTGAATTTGATTACATGTATATTATACGTATTGACTATTAATAATAAAATATTATTACATATTTTTTATTAACATAATGACACAAAGGTAAAATTGTCCTATAGTATACATCCCAATGATGATTTTATAGATGTCACCCGGTATGATAAGAAACATGAAGTGTTATTATGATATTATAAAGTATAGTTATGTGGTCAAATAATGTACTATACAGGAAAACATGGTATATGGACTACTAATAGTGAGTACTCATAAGAATATGAGGCTTCTTCTCATTAATTTTAAACTTTGTATTCGCTTAGATGGTTGATTATGAAAACTTACCCACTAGTTATAATTATTCATGTTATAGAGTCATTATATATTATTATATACATGTCTATATAATAGTCATGAAACATTAAGACTATCCTTGATTCAGGCCATGACTCATGAACTTATATTTTATTATGAAACTATGAAACCATATGTGCTCAGTGAGGTAGGGAATATTGGGGGTCTTATGACTGACATGTCATTAGTGGATTAGTTGAGGAAAAATTATTCCCTTCCAAATTTATGAAACTTGATATCTCAACCTTTTATTGGAACAAAATTGTCACATCTAATTAAAATTCCATGGTAAAATGACATATTTATTTCATATTGTTAAAAAAATATGCATCAACATATTGGATGGTGACATTGATATGAAACCTTCTTGAAAAGATATTTTGATTAAGGGTTTATATTAAATAGATTGATTTTGTATGTGGTGGTCATAGTTTTGAAAATTAGTTCTTTATATTGGTATTTTTATCAATTTATAGACAGTGATCTTAGACATTGGGTAATCCCCCTAATACAAATGAGAAATAATCCCAGAGGGCCGCACACAATGTTTTTCGAATGATCACCAATAAATTCAATTTTGAATTTAATAAATAGATTATATATTATTCTCAATGATGATAGATCATTTTATTTATTTTTTATTAATTGAAATTTTTTATTTTTGAGTAAAATATTTAATTTAAATATTTATACAAGACATCAATTAATACTAAAGGAGTTCAAATAGACCAAGACCATATCGAGTTAGAAATATTAATTAACAAGATGGTTAAATAATATTTGTTATTACATAAGTTGTTGTGTCCCACAAAATAATAATAATAATAATATTTTTATTATTTTATGACATGGGAATTTTTATGGTTTATTATATTATTTAATGGGTAATATGAAATTAAAAAATTATTTTAACCTGAACTCCATCTCAATAAATATAACATTATTTATATTGTGTATTGAATCAAAACAATCGAAACTAGATAATTGTTTCGCATAATTAAACTCTCTAATGACTTCTCCTTTTTATTTTCCCCTAATGAATGGGAAATGTAAGAGATATGCCATCACAATCAAAGGATGTACGATCAATATAAAAAATGAAAGACAATCGACTCACCAAGATTTTACCCAGATATTAAATGGTGTTTCACATAGATTAGTGAATCATTTGTGGATAAAAACTAGGGGGATTTAATCATAAGATCCTCACAATGCAATGATGGAAATATAAGAGGGATTTTTTTGGATAATAGGAATCTACATCGAATGAATAATTCTCTGATTAGGTATTTGTTTCTTCGATTTTTAAATAAATTAAAAATAATATTTACTTGGAAGGTCCCCCCATGGGGTTTCAGGAAAATCAATAATAAATTAAATTTTAATATATATCCCATCCACAAACATATCTTTTGTTCCCAGAACTAGCATATTCTTTAATCACCTCGTTAGTTTTATTTATTAAATCTTCTCAATATTTTAAAAAATATCTTCATTTTCAACAATAATTACATCATCGATTTCAATGATTTTTTCAACACATTTTTTATATAATTTTTATGCATTTATTTTAGATGAATGTCCTAGATAAATGTACTCATCACCAAAAGAATATAATTTTTTATTCCTCTCTTTTTTGAGAAGAATCTACATAATTTTAAAAAACAAAAATTACTTTATTTCTTCTCCTTCCCATAATAAAACTCATACAGATTATTATGTTCATTTTGGACAAGTGAGATCATTTAGAGTTTTACGTTGATCTTTTAAAATCCTATTAAAAATATCTAGTACATTCTATTCAATGAACATTGTTTTATCTATATTTTACAAAATTATTTCCTCCTATCAATAACTATGTTTTATTGAGGAATCCTTAATAGCGAATCTCGATACCATATCCGACTTTTTTGATATAATTACCCACCTAATTATTTTTAAATTATATATTTTTATTCATTTTGAATTAAAATTTTTTTAGTCCAATAAAAATCCCCATTAAGATCTAATAAATATTTATACATTTAAACATATAAGATATGTTGGTAGTAACCACTATACATTCCATACCACAATGTTAATCAATAAATAAGATATAATTCATTTTCAAATCCATGGATTTGGGTGTCATATGTCCAAACACATTGGAATAAACTAACTAGATCACCACTATGTTGGGTTTGGTCATAGGAAAAGTGTGCGGTGGTGGTTGATATATTGAAATATATTTTAATAATCATTGATCAAAACCTAGAGTGGGGATCTTCCTTGGCAATTTTATAATTATTTGATTTTGTTTTTAACAAAAAAAACTAGGATTGTGGACTTTATTTTTTTAGTGAAATTTAATCATATGCATACACCCTTCTCGATTACCTTCATTGCAT
Organism: Viscum album; assembly: GCA_963277665.1. Taxonomy (NCBI): domain Eukaryota; kingdom Viridiplantae; phylum Streptophyta; class Magnoliopsida; order Santalales; family Viscaceae; genus Viscum; species Viscum album. The sequence goes on along the minus strand of OY728142.1, from coordinate 1,850,951,408 downwards.
TGTGATGATCCAAGGATAGAATCCCTTGAGTGGTAATCCAAACATGCTCCTATGATCGCTATCCATTTTCACTCGATCTCTAGGCGCTATCATGGAGATTTGAATTTCATTAATTTTTTAGTTCTCGATCTCTCATTATTCTTTCTTGAAGAAATATCTTTCTCTCTTATCATTCGTGAGAAGTGGAGGGAAAGATGATTTGAGAGAGAAATATTTCTTCACAACAATAATCCATTCACAATTTATGGATTCTCTACACAATAGAAATATCAATATATTTATAGAGTTATAATTTAAGATAAAATATTATTTAATTTTATTCCAAACATAAATAACATTTATTACAATTAATAAACCACATGTTACATAATAATAGTTAAATTATTATTATTATTTTTATTTGGTATGAACTAACTTGCACAATAATAAACATTACTTAATTGGCGTCTTAATTAAGATTTTTTCATCACACATGGTCTTGTTCTGTTCAAACTCAACTTGCATTTATTGAACACCTAAATAAAAATTTTATTTAAAAATAAATATTTCATTCACATGACGACAAAATTTTTTTATAAATATTCAATAAAATAAATAAATAATTTTTTTTCCTATGCTGATGATTAAATATTTATTTAATTTATTTAATAAATATAACATTAATAAAATTATTCCAAACACATGAGAATTATAATCATACTATTAATTAAATTGAAATATAATTTTATTTAAGTCAATAGAATCATATAGTGTGTGACAAACATTGATTTCCTCTCGTTGGAAATAACAGAACTTGCCTAATGTCCAAGATTAATTTAAAATCACCATTTTTAATTAAAGAAATATTTATTCCATTAATTTTTTATAATTTAAATATTAACTAAATATTATAAATAATATTATTCAATAAAAGAAATAAAATTAATTTTAAATTTTTATAGAAGCAAATAAATTACGAATTTATTTTTCAAAAATCTCATGTTAAAATATATTTAATAAAAAACTTTTCTTTTCAAGGAATAATATTTGAATATAAATTAATATTAAAAAATAATGAATAAAGACTATAAAAATTGCTTTATTTTATTTCACAAATTTTGAATAAATGAATATATATAATTAATTACTAAAGTGGGTTACTTGAAATTTGAAATAATTTTCCAATAGTTTTATTAGAAGAAACACACACACACAGAGATATATATATATATATATTCAGTTTATAATTTAAGATAAATAAAATTTAAAAAAATATTTGACACAATTTAAATATACATAATAAATATTTTCAATAATAAATATCATCATTTATATGTATAAATATATATATGATTTTTATATTAAATAATATTAATGATTAACATTTAAAAAATGAATTAAAACCAAACTGTGAAATAATTTTTAAGGGAAACCATAAATTTTTTTAAGAGCCTCTTTGCAAGTAGGTTAACCTCAAAAAGGGGTTTTTATCTATGGATGTATTTGAGAAAATGAGATAATGAGTGGATAGGTGCAGGTGGTTCCTCAAAGTGTAATGATATATGATTTGACTACTATGGATATATTGTTTGAAGGACATCGTGAGAAATAGTCATGATGATTGTTTTTGATGGATTCAGATGAGCATAGTTAGCTAGATATGAGTTGTGATGAGTGTGGTCTATTATTCAACATCATCATATAGATCTTGGATTTAATTTTTGTATATTTTTTCAAGGTAGGTGTTTATTGTTATCCTAATCCATATGAATCGTATCTCTTAGATCATATGTGTATTAATTTAATATTTTTCATATTCCATTATTTTCTTCTTTTGATTGTGGATATACATTTGTCACTTTCACATATATGTGTTTTTATTATGATTCATTGATTGTAACTATTTTTTTCAGATGTTGAAGAAGCTCAATGTGAAACTACTATTTATTTTTTTCATTTGTTCAATTCTGTATTTAAATTCTATGATACTTATTCTCTCCAATTTTCATATAAATTATATGTATACATCAAGATTTTTCTTAGAATGCATTACTGATGAACCAAAAAATCAAGGAATTGAAATCCTTCCCATATCACCTACGATCTATCGATAGTGAATGATTTATTTATAAAATTATATTTAATTTCAATGTACATGTTTAATAGTATGAAACCACTCTTATTATATGAATCTCAATCCATGATTACTATATTTTTATATTAATTTAAAATACATTTATATATAGAAATAAGTCTATATAAAAAACATTTCCATTGGTTAATATCTATTAAATTGTATTCCACACCAAGATTTAGAGTATATAAAATAAAATAAAGTCTGGAGTTATAAGGGGTATATGGAAACCAGTTGTTTTTTGCAAATAAAATTAGTATGGGAAATAATTTTTCTTTGGTTTTTACAATCATTTATATTCATGAATTATTTCAAATTAGGTCATTCCCTTTCAAAATGATTTATATTTAAAATTTTTTAATGGAGTTTATTATTTTTTAAGAATAAATGTTTTATTTTATATGGACATTATTTCTACATTAGAATTATATTTTTTAGTTAAAGGATTTTTTATTTAGTGATATGTATGAATAATTTATTTTTTAATAAGAATTTCAATTTTAAATATTTATTACTTCAATATTTAATTAATTCAATATAATAAGTCTTTTAATAAAAATAATATTATTATTTTATGGTATTATTTTAAGATGTTGATTATTTTTAAATAGATTTTAAATATTTATATTCATTGATATTTTAATTATAAATGAAATTCTTCTCATAAAATATTTCTTTTATATTTAGTTTATAAAATAAATATATAGGTTTGTTATAAATTTCAAGTTATTTAAAATTTTAAATTATGTTTTAGAGAGTTATGATTTGATTATTTATATATTTTTATTTTATTTTGACATGTATACCATTAATTTAAACTGGTGATCAAATTTTATTAAAAAATAATATATCCATGATAAAAAATTATTATTATTTTATATAATCGTTTAATGTTTTATGATTTTTCATAATTTATAAATAAAAAACCATCATATGACATGGGAATTCATTAATATAATTTATGATACAAGATATAAAAATCATATTAACTCATGAAATATTATGAATTCTTATTGCATACACTAGATTAAATTTTAATAAATATTTGAATTATTCTTATATGTGGTGTATGTAAGTATTTAATGGAAATGATTATTTATCAAAATAATTAAAATAAATTTTTTTAATTTTTAAAAGTATTAATTATTTTATTTATGTAATTTTAAATTATTTATCCTTATTATAAGTTTCCAAAAATATGGATCACTCCTACAATATTTTGAAAAAATTTGATTAATCAAAGTTTGAGGAAATAAAATTATTTTCTATAATGAAATTATTTTTTTGTGAGATTTGAAATATTTTAATGGATTGATATTGTGATAGGTTAATCCTTAAAAACTGGTTTCTTAAAATTTAAAGAGATGCTTGGGTATCAGGAACGAGAATGAGGAATTTGGAGTGAACCCATAACATTACGGAATTATATTCCACCTGTAATATTTCTTGTGGACATATGGGTTTTCCTAGGATTTTTATGGTATCATAAAAATCTATAATGAATGTATTATCCTCATATTGATTTCAATGTAGAAATATTTGTGTTTTTAATACGCTGTTTTTGAAATTGGTTTTTAAAATAAGTTATTTTGAATTGGTTTTTACATATCAAATTTTTATAATAGATATATATTATTTTTAATGTAGTTTTATAAAAGATTTTTAACAAGTTTTAAAATATCTAAATGACCAATTTAATTCTTATCAAATATTTTAAATTTTGTTCATTGATATCATAGAATATTTAGAACATGAATTCTTAACTTTTGGAGTTAGTGCACACATAGAATGTAGCTATTTTATTTCATTTTTGTTAAAATATGAAAATTTGTATGTTCTTGACTAATTCACAAAAATCTAGACCAGAAAAGGTCCTCTATTTTATAAAGTGAAATGTATTGTTTCAATTATATTCATAAAATGCACATCATTTTCACACTGAATCTGGAACCAAGGGTTTGGGGTGTTATAATTGGTATCAAAGGAATGGTCTAGACATATTTGGATATTAGATGATGTATTTTAGGTAAAAAATTACGTTATGAAATTTTTATTAGATAATTATATTCTCTTATAAATCTTATCATTCTAATTCTAAAGATTAAAACTCATAATATTATTCTCGTGGATGAATTGTGAAGGATAAATTCATTTACAGGGGAGAATTTTATAGCTCAATTTTTTATACAATGAACAATTTATTATATTTTTGGTAATAGTTATTATATATTAAATCAATGTAAGTATTATTAATATTTATAAAAATTAAATGAATAATAAATTATTAAGTTAGTAAATAAATCAAAAAATTACCATTTCTAAAATCTCATATTAAAATATATTTAACAAAAAATTATAGACTACATTAAATATGATTTATATATTAATTAATATTTAAATTTTTTGAAACATTAATATAAAAATGGTATTATTTTATTTTAAATTTTTTTTAATAAATTGATTTCTAAAAATATTTATTATAGAGGGTTACAAGAAAAATAATTATTTTAGAATTTTATTTGTATAAATTTATATATATCCAATTTATAACTTATGATAATTAAAGTTTTATAAACTATTTGTCATAAATAATATATAAGTAATAAAACAATAAATAATAAATTTGGTAATATATATGTATTTTATATTAAATAATAATAATAATTAACCTCTAAAAATGAATTAAAACAAAACTATGAAATCGGTTTGGGGGGAAACCATACCTTTTGGGAGTCTCACTACGTGAAGGATGATATTGGTAATAGGGTTTTAATTATTGGATGGCATCAAGAAAATAAGATCTAGAGTTGATAGGTGCATGAGGTTTGACCGAGAACAATGTTATAAGATTTCGAACTCTATGGATTTTGAGTCTGATGAAATTTTTGAAAATAATCCATGATGATTGGTTTTGAAGTCTTCGAATGAGCATTCTTGGCTAGAACTATGTAGCCTCGAGTGCGAACTTTCCTTCTTAATCATTTTCTATATCTTTGTTCCCGTTTTTGTTCATCCGTTCAGGCTAGGTGTGTTTTGTAGTCAGAATACATATGAATCAAATCTCTTATATCATAACTATTTTAATTTCTTATTTTTATAATTATATAATTTTTTCTTACTTCGATTATGGATAACCAATTTTCACTTTCACATGTGTACATTTTTCTTCTAATTCATTGTTATTAACTATTGATTTTCCTATTTAGATGTGGACTGATTCTCATTCCAAAACTACTATATATTGTTTTTATTTCATAGCCTTTAGTATTAAAAATATAAAAGAATTATTATATCTAATTTGATTAAAAAATATTTGTATGCATCGAACTTGCTCAGAATGAATTTCAACTGAACCAAAAAATCGTTTTATATAAGTCTTTCCCTTATCTTCTATGATATTTCATTTATGATTAGGTGATTTATAAAACTATATCTAAAAAATTTTAACATCTAAAAGAGTATAAAACCACACCTTTATCAAAATATCAATCCATAACTCTAATATTTTTCTGTTAATATAAAATATATTTATAAGTTTCTAATGTTCTATATAAGAAGGAGCCTCACTGCATAATATATATTTTTATTTATTACACAACTAGCATTAGAGTAAATAAAAAATGAATTCTTAATGATATGAGAAGAAATTGGAAACTAATTATTATTTACAAAAAATTGTAGGAGAAATTATTTTTACTCGGTTTACAAATGATTATTTGATTGAATTATTTCAAATAAGTACACTTCAATTTAAAATGTTTTATTCTTCAAAAATTTAATGATTTTTAGTATTATTTATGATTAAGACTGTGATTTTAAATTTTTTTTATTTCTATATTAGAATTATATTTTTTTTGTTAAGGGGTTATTAATTTATTAATATGTTGAATAAATTTATTTTTTAAAAGGGATATTAAATTTAAATATTTATTCAAAAAAATATGTTATTACTAATGTAGATTAAATCTTGTAAGAAAAATGATATTATGATTTGTTGGTATTATTGTATGATATTTCATATTTTTATTTAATTTTAAAATATTTTTATATTTTAATATTTCAAATTTAAATGTAATTCCATTATTTAAATATTTCTCTATAATTAATTTAACAAATAAATATATGTGGTTGAAATTAATTACAAGAAATTTAGATTTTGAAATTACATTTTCAAAATTTAATTTCTAATTAATTATATGTTTTTTTATTTGGACCCTTATAACCTTTAATTCAAATTGGGTATTTAATTCTATCCAAAGTATATATGTTCATAAGAAAAATATTATTATTATTTTGTGAAATACTTTAATTTTTTATGATTTATAGTATTTTTTTAATTAATAATAATTATAACCATCATGTTACATGTGAAATCGGGAATGTCATTTAAATTACAACATATGTCCAACATCTTAACTCAAGGCATATTAAGCATTCACATTACACACACTAGTTTAAATATTAATAAGTTTTATATTAATGATTATATTTGTTATACATAATAACTTAAATGAAATGACTATTTAACAAAATAATAAAAATAAAATATTTAATTATGAGTTTATTTATGATCTAGTTAAAGTAATGTTATAGTATTTATCCCTATTATTCATTTTCTAAAATATGGATCTCTACTAAAAAAATTCTAAAAATGTGATTTATCAATGTTTGAGGAAGTAAAATTCTTTTTTCTTATGACATTAATTTTCTTATGTCTTGAAATATTTTAGTCAATTGATAATGAGAAAGTAATATCCATAAAAATGATTTCATAAAATTTAAACAGACACTTGGGTATCCGGTAGGAGAATAGGGAATGAGGAGTGAACCCATAGCTTTGTAGAATTTGGTTCCACTGGTGATATTTATAGTGTCCATATGGGTTTTCATAGGATCTTCTTAGTGTTGAAACAATGCATAAAGATGGTATAATCTTCGAAATGTTTTCAAAAGAGATATCATAGTGTTTTCAATGAATTGGTTATTTCATATATTTTAAAAATAATTATTTTTTAAAAGGTTTTATATAATAAATATTTTAATTTGATATAAAGTATTTTTAAAATAGTTTTTTATAATAGTTTTTATATTTGTTTTAAATCCCTTTCTAGGAAATTGAATGCACATCTCATGTTTTAAATGTTTTTCATAGGTATCTTAGAACAATTAGAATGGATTTCGTTACTTTTGTATTAATCACACTTATAGAAAAGTGTGTCTTTTTATTTAATTTTTCCTCAACATAGAAAATATTAATGTTCGGGTATAACAATGTAGACCCTAGACCGAAAATGTCCAATATTCATTAAAGTCTGGTGTATTGTTTCAATTATCATTAAAAAATACTAATCATTTTAGGAACTGAATCTTAATGTGTGGGTTTATGTGGTATAATTAATGTCTATAAATGGGTTGAGTCACCATAAATAAAGAAATAATGTCACACGGACGACAACCATATCTAAATTCCCACGGTATAATATAATATAATTTCCATAGTATATCGTCAAGATGGATGCCTGATTGTGGCATAAATCTATTTTCTCAACATGTATTTCTTTCACTATATAATATAAACAATCATTAAACTAGGGCCATGAGATTAAGGTGATGATTATATTTCAATAAAAGGGAAAATATATCAACTCCAACAAAAACGGATGGAAAAATCCTTAATCAATTGATACATTAATGACATATAATTCATTATGTACCCAATATACTATATTTCCTAGAAACACATGGAATTATAGTGTTCATCTGTAAATATAATTGTGCGAGTCATGAAATTCATATATTAAAATAATAAATTCTAAATATCATTACACATTCTCAAATAATGGAATTTATGATTACACCAAACATGTGGATCTTTTACTTGAATGTATGTTCTCAAGATCTCCAATCTTGGAGATAAAGAAGTGAAAAATTATTGAGAATAATCATATTCCACATATGATTACCCACATTGGATGATCAAAATACTATATGTCTCATCATTGTATATTATCCATTTAGGTTACTATATTAATAATACTATCATAACACTTTGAGTATCTCATCATAGTGGGAAAATGCTATGAACATATCAATGTGAAAAGTATTCTTCCAAATTATTACATTAAATTCATACAAAATAATTAAAATTTTGTAATGATATGTTTAATTAATATTCAATACGTTGAATTTAAGTATAATATAATCATAATAAATTTTTCATAGGAATTCAAATATAAAAAACTATTAATTAGATTATATCCAATTTCCTATGACATTCAGCCTGCTAGACCACACATGACTATAATTTTTTCCGAGTTAGGGAATTCATCAGGGGATATTCATTGTTGACATCCCTAGAAATAATTATCACTGCAACCTCACTTCTTTGAGAAAAATCACTGGAGTGATAATATTTTGAAATTTTGTTATTTGTCCATTGATGTTACTATGTAAATTTTTTGAGATCCACTACTGCATTATTATCAAATAAGGTGTGATATGATCTTTACTATTAGGTACCACATCAAGAACCTTCACAAAGTTGTGCATTTATATTGCTTCTTTAGATACCTTATAAGATACAATATACTTAGAATCTCTTGTAGAATCATCAAATAGAACCTACTTTAGGCTCTTCTAGATCATAAAACATCCATTCAAATTGATTATGTATCGTATTTGTGACTTCAAGTCATCATGATTAGTTTGTAAACTAACATCTTCATATCCTATAGTGACTAGTTACTCATATCCTCCATAGACTTGTAACATATCCTTAATATGCCTCAAATACTTATGGATTGTCTTGATTGACATCCAACGATGGTCACTAGGATCATATTGGTATACACCTACAACACTCAATGCATAGGAAACATATAGCCAAGTACACAAAATATCATACCTGATAGACCCAATCACTAACATGTAAGGAATCCATTTCATTCTATTTCATTCCTCATGTTTATAAGGACATTTTTTCCAAGATATATGATTTCCATATGAATATGGAAACAATACCCTTTTGGATTGTTCAATACCAAATATATTCAGTATCTTGTGAATATTCTTACTTTGACTTAGGCCATGAAGTATCCTAGGTTTATCACAAAAGATCTAGTTCAAAAGAATATTTTATGCCTCACCTAAGTACTTAATGGAGAATAATTTTTTAACAACATATTAATAGACTATAAGACTTGTATTTTATTTACTATGGGTATTAATTCAACAATAGATATTATTATGAAAATTAATTCACTCCAACTAAACATTTTCTAGACATGAAGATCGCACTCATTCTTTATCAAACCAAATTCAGTTATGGAATCATCAAAACTAAAGTTCCATGTGTGAGATGCTTTATCTAAATCATAAATGTAAATTTTTTCAATTTTCATATCCTATTAGACTCTTTTGGTGTTAGAGAACCTTTGGGTTTTGTCATATTGATATCTTTTTAAGTGTTCCAGTGAAATAAAGTTGAATTGACATCCCTTTTCCAAATCTAATATTCATGGTAAACATCAATAGAAATTTGAATTTTTTATAGATTTTTGAATTGAAATAGGTAAAAAGGTTCTGTCGTAGTCAATTAATTAGTGGTTTTTACACCCTTTTACAACCATTAATGGGTTATAAGTACTGACATTTCCTTTAATGTCTAGTTTCCTCTTGAATAACTATTTCAACCAACTATATTTTCACATAATCTATGATCTACCAAATCCAAACATAGTTTTGGTATATGGAATCCAATTTAGAATTCATGTAAGATTGAAATGAGGAAAAATATGTTCCACTTATTACTTCCTTGGAGGTTATAGGATCATTATTATCAACTAATAATTAGTCACTATCCTCAGTGAATAGAAAACCATAATGATATAGTTCTCTAGTCTCTCCTATACTACTACATAGTACTTGTGTCTGTATAACAGTTTCATCATTCATTGGGATTTTTGGAATATGTTATTGTACCAACTACTGTGTGCCTAGAGCCTCAACTTCATCATTGTCAATCAAGATCTCACTATTTCATTTAGAAATTCCCCCTCTAAAGTATTATGGATTGTCTTAATAGTATATCATTTTTATTAGAGAGGCTTTATATGTAATATCACCTTGTTTCATTTGGGTATCCTAAAAAATTACACTTTGAGATTTTGGGAGATATTTTATTACCTAAATAGAATTTATGAAACACTTCACTTCCCCACACACGTTAATTTATTGACATGGTTTTTTTTCAACTCTAAAATTATTATAGAATACAATTTATTGATTTGGTTGTTACTGGATTTAGTATATTTTTTGTTTTTATAATTTTTGTCCCCAAAATTATTACAAATGACTTGCATGACTCATCATTGATCTAACCATGTCAAAAAAGATGTGGTTCATCCTTTTCACATGAAGCATCCCATCAGTTCATTGAATGGAGTCATTTTTTCTTCGAGTATCCCTTCATTCAACATTATAAGTAGAAATAATCATGTTCCCTTCATTTCTTCTTGATCTTCCTCTTCTTTGAGGGGAGTGTAGAAACTCTTGGTTTAAATTTCAACTCTTTCGTTTTCCATTTGTTCACCATAAATAGAGAGAATTTTGTGCTTCATATCCTTATCTACTTTGAAAATAATATTGAGAAAATCTGGAAAGGACATCTCAGTACTGTTAATATGAATATTACAGAAAAATTAGGGATGGTATGAGGGAGTGATTCCATAATGAGGCCAATTCCAAGTGGTTCGAGGATTTTAAACCATATATTTCAACCCTACTCTTTACTACACACATAATCATTGTTGATTACATAAAACCTTAACATTATACAGCATTGAAGATCGAGAGGTCTAGTGTCTTTAGGGATTAGTAACATTATATAACATCTTTAAACATGGAATACACATCTTTATTAAAATCTACTTTTACATGACCACTCACATTACTTTGAACATTGAATTACATGGGATAACCTGAGGACATGCATAAAAAATGGTGAGTTATAAAACCCAGTAAGGGAATAAACAAGGCATAACATGAAGAATATAGTACATGTAAGGTAAAAGTAATATCAATAGATCATAACAGAAACATGAACAAAATGGACGATATAGCTTGATTATAATAACATGGAAATATGGAAAAAAAATTTAACATGATATTAGAAATAACCATGGATCATTTCACATGGAGCATATGTAAACCCGTGATAGAGGAATGGGCATGGTATTCACTATATAATGACTTTGTCTTGGAATATCATGATGCAATTTTGGCAACATAACAATGTGACATATGAATTCAAAAAAATGGTTGTTGAGGGAGAAAGGGCTTTATCGACATATGTACATGAAAATAATAGTAATGGGATAATATAGATATATGTCCCACTATATGTAATGTAATTAATAATAATGACAAAAAATAATTGGTTGAATTTAAATGAGGGGAGATAAACCCCTTACGAAATTTCATCATGGTAACAGGTGTACATAGGAGGCATTACTGAGAGAGAAATGGGTATATAATCATTCAAACATAAAGAGGTATGTATAGGGTTGGAGTTAAATAGTACCCCAACATTTTTAATTGAATATAAAAGGGTATATAAACATAAAGAAACTTGGACAAAAATGAGAGAGGATGAAATCCCTTACGAAATATTGGCACGACAACGAGTGTAAATGGGGGGAATTAATAAGAGAGAAATAGGTATTTCTTCATCGAAACATTATGAGGGCAGTATGGGGGAGGTTCAAGATCATACCCCAACATTTTAAATTGATAAAAGTGTATAACAGTATAAAGAAATTTGGAAAAAAATAGAAAAGAAAATATCTTACTTGGAAGTGTGATCCCAAAGGCTTCGGAGGGTCTTGAGTGTGGATTTTTGAGAGCTTGGGGCACCTTGGGAGGATTTTTGAGAGATGAGGCCAGGTTATGGATGAGCTACAAGGGTTTTAGTGAAGAGAACTAGGCTCGTGGGAGGGTTTATATAATAAAAAATAGGGAATTGATTATTATTTAGGTTTTAGACACCACACATTAAACTATTCAAAACCACAAAACAACTCTTGTTTTTTAGAATAGTTTTTTCCAAAGGGGATATAATTTTTTTTATATTTCCAATAGAATAAATTATTAAATTATTATTCTTTCTTATGTGTAGGTGAGTCACACTCTCAATGAAATCATTTTAAATGTTAAAATGATTTATATGTCTTAAAGGTTCACTAAAGCATTGTAAACTAAATCAAACAAACCTAAAATCACATTATATTAAAGGTAAAACATAAATTGGATATACAACCACTATATATAATTTTATCACTCCATTATTGGGTCATTATGTTGTTATAAAACACATTATAAATTTAAACTCTATTTAACTTCTTCCAAAAAATTGTACTCTTTCAAAAAATTATGAAACACTAACCATTAGATAATTTTGATGTCCTAATTCGAAAAATAAAATTAATTTTTTTTAAATAATATTCATATTATTTAATTTTTTTTGGTTTTAAAATAAAAACTGACATTTATTGAAAATTCATGGGTTTAGACAAAAATTTATTTCAATCCTTAATAATGATTACAATTGTAATCATAAAAATTATAAGATCATTTATGTTTAATAATAAGTTTTTTAGTGGTAATGTTTTATGTAATTAATATTTAATTCAAAAATCCATCAATTTATCAAAATATATTTCATAATTTAATATTAACTGAAAATATTATTCATTCTTTAAAATATATTTACAAAGTACCAATAATAAAATGAATTTATATTATTTATAAAAAATAATGCACATAATCATAGTGATAGGATCCTATTAAATAACCCCTTATAACACCCTCATATGACCTATGGGTATGGTGTGTGATGGTGACAAACTCATGGGGTGGCTTAGATAACATCTCACAGGTGGTAATCTCTATAAACTTTCACTTCTCTTGTAGGCAGTTCCGTTCGAGCATAATGTGTTGAAGTTTGGCTTGGGCTTGGTCAAGATAGAAGCCTAGTGAAACCACCTCCTATCTGAGATCCAACAAATGAGCTTCGTATAGAGCAATACTACTGTATGGGTCCATCACATACGTTTTTTTAGTAAAATGGATTTGTTATATCTCTATATTTATACTAATCTTGTGATCACTAAACAACAGCTATATTTGAAATGGTAAAAATTACTAATGGTATTTTAAAATACAAAAACATAAAACCACATATGTGGGTACATTATTTAACCATTTTACACAATAATACATTTAATTATATCATATTGAATTTTTATTAACAAAATTGGGTCTTTACAATCTTCCCCCCTTAAGAAATTTCTCCCTTGAAATTTTTTTTCCCACACTAAAATAGATTTAGGTAACTATGCTTCATCACTTCCCTCGATTCCCATGTTGTTTCTATAAAGTTTTAGTTTCTCTACAACCAATTTATAAGGGGAATTATCTTTTTTCATAGAACGTTTTCCCATTGATATAAGATCTTCACCAAATTCTCTTCATAAGAGAGGTCATTCTCCAATGGTTCCACCTCTATAATGAGTATATGCAACCTGTTAGCTATGTACATCCTCAAGAGTTATACATGGAATATATCGTGTAATTGAGATAAGATCGGTGGGAGTGCTGGTTGATAGGCCACTGCTCCAATGCAATCAGGGATCTCAAAAGGGACAATATACCTTGGACTAAGCTTTCCCTTCTTCCCAAATCTTATAACTCTCTTCCATAGTGATATGTGGAGGAACACCATGTCTCTGACATCAAACTCAAGGTCTCATTTATGATTATCATCACAGCACTTTTGTCGACTCTGAGCAGCTTTAGTGTTCTACTGGATGGTGTTATCCTTATCCATCATTTCATCAAAATTTATGGACATAGGAGTTTTCACACGCCAACTTCATCCAAACATGATGGTGTTTTTCACCTCTTCCCATATAGGGCATCACAAAGAGCCATTTGGATACATAAGTGTAAATTGATATTGTATCTGAACTCAACCAGAAGAAGATGTTGATCCCATCCCCATTTGATGTATATTGATCATGCTCTCAACATGTACACATGTATTTGGATAATCATATATATTGGGCATCAATTTAATGATGATAAGGTGTATTGAAAATCATCTCAGTATTCCAATCATGTTAAAGACTCTTCCAGAATATAGAGGTGAATCTTGGATCTCAGTCAGATACAATAGATTATGGTACTCCATACAAACTGATGACATCTTTGATGTATATCTGTGCCATGTGATGTAATTATAAATCCTCCAAAATTGCAACGAACTGCATATTATTTGTAAAATGGTCTATAACAACCCATATTGCATTGTTTCTTTTAGATATATTCTGTTGTACGGTGACAAATATCATGGTGATGTTCCCCAATTTCCATGCTTGTATGGATAATGTTTGTATTATCCCCTTATACATCTCCCTATCAGCCTTCACTTGATGACATAAAGGAAACATTGATGTATACACAATGATCTCCTTTTTCATTTTATCCCACCAATAATGCTATCTGATATCTTGATATATCATTGTGTTTCCTAGATGAATGGATAATTTTGAACTATGGGCATAATCCAAAAGTTCCTTTTTTAAATCTGAATTTGAAGGAACACATAGTCTTGTCTAAATAACTCAATTTTTTCTTCATTAAATTTGAAATCCAAGGATTTTCCATTTCAGATAATATCCACTTTCTTCTGAATTCCCAAATCATCCTTTTGAACATCATTTAACCATTCCAAAAGAGATGGTGAACAATCATTTGTGAAATAATTGATTATGTTCCCTTATATATGATTCCCATTTCCATATTCACCAAATCAATAATGATTGAATCCTTTTCAATTCTCATAAATGATAGAATCACGAGGTGATTCCTACATAGTGCATCTTCCACCTTGTTTACTTTCCCAGGGTGGTTGTGGATTGAGAATACATAGTTATTGATCAGATCCAACCAACTTCTTTATTGCATGTTAAACACTTTTTATGTGAATATATACATTAGTCTATAGTGATCCATGTATATTTCACTTATCTCCCTAAAGAGGTAATGTCACAAAAATTTTCAAGCAAAGATTACAGTAGCCAACTCTTAATCATGTTTTGTATAGTTTTTCTCATGAACATTTAATTTCCTTGATGCATAGGCAATGAATTTGTTATTTTTCATCAACACACAACCCATTTCCTTCTTTCAAGAATCAGTAAATTCTACAAAATTCTCTCCCCTTATAGGTAATGTGAGAACAGGAACAGTTATAAGCCTCATTTTAAACTTTTTAAAGTTCTATTCTCATTCATCACTCTAAGAAATCCTGACACCCTTCAGAGTTATCATGCTAAGAGTGTTTGAGAATCGTGGGAAATTTCTCAAAATTTTGCAAAAATATTCTAATAACACTTGGAAGATATGAATAACCATCCATGATGTTGGCCTCCTTCATCCATCAATTGCATCTGTCTTGGAGAGATCGAGAGATATCCCATTTATTGTGATGATATGACTCAATAATGAGGCCTCCTTCAACCATCACTCACACTTTCTGTCCTTTTCTTAGAGATTATCTTTTTGCATGGTCTCTAGTATAGTTCTTAGATGCTCCTCATTCTCCTCCTTGGTTTTGGAGTATATTAGAAAATCGTCTATAAAGACTAACAAAAAATTGTCGAGGTAATATCTATAGTCTCTATTCATCAATTACATGAATATTACTGGAGCATCAGTGAGTCCAAAATTCATTACTATGAATTCATAGTTCCTGTATCTTGTACGAAAAATCAGTCTTGCTATTATCCTCATTCTTCACCATTACTTGGTAATATCCCGACCACAAACCCACCTTTGATAAGTTTTGTTCTCCACATAGCTGATCAAACAAGTCATGAATTCATGGTTGAGGATACTTGTTATTTATCATGATTTTGTTGAGCTCATGATAATCAATGCAAAGGCACATTGGCCCATCCATCTTCTTGATGAAGAGGATAGGTACACCACATTGTGGAGCACATGGATGTATAAACCCTTCATATAGATTATCCTATAGTTATTTCTTCAGCTCCACATTATCCATAACAGATATTCTATATGGAGCCTTCGATATCGGTGATTCCCTAGGTATAAGATCATATGATAATTCAACATCTCTTCTTGGAGGAAGACCAAAAAATTCCTCTGGAAGCACTTATGTGAATTCCCTCATAGTAGAAATGTCATCAATGATGGTTGTTTCCTTAGAATCAATCATCTGAGTAAGATACGCATGATTATAGGGAAGTAATATTAATTCTTGAGATGATGGTTGTAAAGAATATTCACCCTCCTCCTTAAACTTGTACAGAATCAGGTGTCGATTTTCCATATTGAGAGTGATTTCCCTCTCATAGAAATTTATGTTGGCTCAATTTAAAGAAAGTCAATCCAAGCCAAGAATTGAATCCAAATCCAATAGAGGAATTATGATGAGGTTAAATGAGAAGTTCAATCCAAACATTTTGATAGGGGAGGTGTTATATTTATGGACTACAATGATATCCCCATTTTCCATTCTTAGTGATATCTTTAGTTCCATGATTTTTGATGGTGTTGGGATTGTTCTATTAAATGTTCACGATATAAAAGATTGTGTAGAACTATGGATAATAAAACTACCAATAAAATTTTGATTCTAGTTCTACTCTATGAAAATGTAAACATATAAAATGGAATCCAATGATATTAAATGGATAACTTATAAATTACATTTATTTTCTTAACTTATGAATTTGTTCTCTTCAATCAATGTTATCCATGATCTACTTACCCACATATATTATTAGGGTTTTTAATTTTTCCATTAATAATGATTTATAATAAAATTGGGAATTTACCAAATCATATCCCCCCAAGAGTTTCATAACCAAGAATGAATCATGCCCCATTGTCAAGCACCTATTCCCATTTGATTCTAGCTCAAAGTGGTGTTTTTAGGTTTTACCCATAGATACATCTAGGCGAGAGCCTCATCTACCTGCTCATATCCATACAGGGATGTATTGTCTTGATAAACCACTTACTCATTCTTCATCAAAATTTAGGGATTTTTTTTATAATTAGTCTTATCCCTAAAGATTTTATTAGGGTTTTCAAATACTAATCCCAAAAATAACTAAACATGTTCTCTGATACCAACTATAACAACCTTGCTCCTTATTACACACTTAAAAAGATTTATTACATAAAACCATCACTTTATACAACCTAGAACATCAAGAGATCTAGTTTATATGGGGATTAGGAACATTACATAACAACATAAAACATGGAATACACATCTTTATTTAAAACATCTTTTACATGACCACAAAAATTACATCATACTTATCATTCCACGGGATAACCTAGGGACATGGATAAGAAAGGGGTGACCTATAAAGCCTTGTAAGGGAGTAAACAAAATCCTAAAATGAAGTATAAAATACATCTTAGGAAATAGTCATATCAATGTATCATAAGATGAACATGAACATTAAGGAATGATATTACATGATTATCATAACAAGGAAATGTGGAAAAAACATTTAACATGATATTAGCATGAGCCATGGATCATTTCAAATGGATCATGAGTAAACCCTGATTGAACATGATTTTTCAAGAGTAAATACTCATTTCACTTGATTTATCATGATACTGATCATTGCCCAATGCATTCGAGTGCTATCAGGGCACACCCTTCTTAGTCATTTCATTTCATGCAGAAGTGTTCCACATGGATCATACAACATAGATTCATTAAACATCATCATTTATTCCACAATAAGGGAATGAGTAATTAATAAATTAAACAGTATAATAAATATGTAAATGTGAAAAATGGTTAATACACCTAATAGAGAAATGGTCATGGTATTCACTACATAAAGTCTTTGTCTTGGAAAATCACGGTGCAATTTCGACAGCATAATGGCGTGAGATAAGAATTCATAAAAATTTTAATGAGAGAGAAATGGGTGTCTCAAAATATTTACAAGAAATGAAAATTAAAGGGATAATATAGATACATCTTCCAACCTCTGTAATGGAATTTATCTTCATAATATAAATTAATTTCTTGACTGTAAATGAGGATAGTGAATCCATTGATGAATTTCAGCCTGATAACAATTGTTCATGGGAATAATTAATGAGAGAGAAAGGGGACTATAAAAAATAAAAAATAAATAGATAAGTATAGAGGAGGTGATAAATCATACCCCCATCATTTTTAATTGAAAAGGCAAGTGTATAGTAACAGAAACAAACATAGAAAAAAATGAGAGAGGAAGAAATCCCTAACATAATTTAGGCATGGTAATAGGTGTGTATGGGAGGAATTAATAAGAGAGAAAGATGCCTCTAATCATTCAAACATAATTAAGGATGTATTGGGGCCTTTAAAAATCATACCCCCAACATTTTTAAT
Organism: Viscum album; assembly: GCA_963277665.1. Taxonomy (NCBI): domain Eukaryota; kingdom Viridiplantae; phylum Streptophyta; class Magnoliopsida; order Santalales; family Viscaceae; genus Viscum; species Viscum album. The sequence continues at coordinate 1,850,932,800 of OY728142.1, read as the reverse complement.
TGAAAAAATGGGTATATCAATATAATGAAATTTAGACACAAAATTGAAAGGAATAAATCCCTTACTTTAAAGTGTGATCCCAAAGGCTTGGGAGGGGATTGAGTGTTGATTATGGGGAGCTTTGGGGACCTTGGGAAGATTTTATAGAGAGGAGGGTGGGGTGGGGGAAGTGATATAAGGCTTTTTAGTGAAGGAGAGTAAGATCTTGGGTGGGTTTATATAGGAAGAGAGAAGGAATTCATTATTTTTTAGGTTTTGGACACCACACATTAAACTAGTCAAAACCAAAAAACAACCCATGGTTTATGCCAACAGGGAGTGGAAAAAATTATTTTATAAGGAGAATGTCCATAGTTATTAATTCATTATGATTTCCAATGTGGTGGTGAGTCACGCTCTGAAGGAAATCATCTTAAAAGTTAAAATTTTTTATAAGATTTGGAGGGTCCACTAATGTTTTGTAAAATAAATCAATCAAACCTAAAATCAAATTATATTAGTGGTAAAACATATATTGGTCTAAAATCCAATTTATATTATTTTATCACCTCACCATTGGGCCATTATGATATCATAAAACAAATTATATATATAAACTGTATTTAATTTTTACACAAAAAAATGAATGTCTCGAAAAATATTGAAAAATTCCCCATTGGATAATTGTGACTTCCTAATTCAACAGAAGAATATTCATTTTATCTCAATAATTTTTTAAATATGTGAATTTTTTACTATTAAAATGAAAACCCACATTTATATATAATTCATGGGTTTCGAAAAAAATAACATTCAAACCTTAATAAAAATTACAACTCTATTCATAAAAATTATATGATCATTTATATTTGATGAAAAGTATTTTTTTAATAATATTTTATTAAAATAGTTTCTAAATGAAAAATCCATTAATTCATCAAAATATATTTCTATATTTAATATTAACTAAAAATACTACATGTTCTTAAAAATTAAATTACAAAGAAACAATAATAAAAAGAATTTAGATTATTTATTCAAAAAATAAAAGACTTAATCATACTGCTAGGGTCTTGTTACAAAACCCCTTATAATACCAGCATATGACCTATGGGTAATTTTTGTGATGGTGAAAGACTCTTGGGATGGATTAGATAACATCACTTAGGTGGTAATCTCTATCTACTTCAACTTCTCTCGTAGGCGGTTATGTTCAACCATAATTTATTAAAACATGGTTTGGGCTTGGTCAAGAGTGAAGCCCAATGACGTAACCTCATTTCATAGCTCCATTAAATGGGATTCGTATGAATAAATTCTATTGGATGAGGTCATATCTTACTTTGTCTCAGTAATTTAGATTTTTTAATGCCCTAGATTTATACTAATCATGTGATCACTGCTCAATAGCAATATTAGCAACAATAAAAATTCTTAATGGTATTTTAAATTCCAAAAACATTAAACCAAGTATGTTCACGTGTTATATAACCATTTTACATAATAATACATTTAAAAGGATAAAAATGAATTTTTATTAATAAAATTTTGGGTCATTACACCTTAGAACCACTAGGAAGTAAATGTAGCCAATGATCTTGTTTTTATAAACACGTGATGGGGAAATATCTACAATATTTCTCAGAAAGTGAACCTTTGAAATATCAAAATGTTCTGTTTTATATATCTCCTCATAAATACCATGTAGGTGACCAATAATTCGATAGGCATCCTTGTTTTCATGAGACCTCATGAGTTCACTTGACATTGATGAAAGAATCAAACACTAAATGAAAAACCTATCACTTATATGATTCTTAAACACTAGGAACTCATAATCATGAACCAATTTAGTAGGAATATCAAAAAACAAGTATTCAAGCATGTAATTTTTCAATTAATGGTGTATGAAAACCTGATCGATTTTTTACCATTATAGGAAATTAATACCAATTAAGAGGTTATATTTAAATAATATTGATCATAGGGAGAATGTGGTTGATTATATTTCCATTTTATTCTACAATTAAAAGAGAAGATTATTAGTACATTTCTTGATGGAAAATTTATTGAGATGTTAATAAATTAATTATTTTTATTAACTCTCCCACTATTTTATAAATTTCAAATAGAAATAATTATTGAACATATAATTTCAAGTTTCTCTGAAAATATAGTGGGTATGAACCATATTATACTTTTCCTTACCCAATAGGGGTTCTTCATGATATAAAAATTTATTTAGGTGGGTAGTTCATTACTTACATTGGGCTTGAATCTCCTTGATCTGTTGAGTGGAATCCCCTATCCAAAAATCTTGACATAGATTTTCTTAATATTTTTTTCCAAATTACACCAAGTCAAGAGAGGGAAACACCATTTAAACCATATCCTTAATAATAGCCCCTTATAAATGTAAGTGTCCAAATGAAGGTTGATCAAACACTTAGTTCAATTGAGTTTTATTCCCAATCAAGTAATGGAAGGCCTAGTCTGACCTAGTTTTTAGTAATGGGATATTAATTAATTATGCATAAATTTTATCTTGTTTTATCCATTATATATATTCTTAATATTAAGTGGATATTACTTAATTAATTAACCATGGTTAATAAAACATTTTTTCTTAAATCATTTAATTAATTAATTATGCATAAATGTTATCTTGTTTTATTATTTACATGCTTATTTTATATTATGTGGGTGTCTCTTAATAAATCAACCATTCTGGTTAAAATATTATCACATAATATATTATTTTAAATTCAATATTTTTTCCTTAATTAATTTATTTATGTGGATTTTTCTTTTCATCAATAAAATAAATAATTTCATAGACATGAATAAATAAATAAATCACCCAATCATGAGATTTATCTAATAGTTGATTAAGTGACCTGAAATCAACCTATCACATAATATAAATAACTCCTTTTGTAGGTCAGGACTTGAGTTAAAACATTACATATTTATGCATTTGTATTACCTATGTTGGTATCATTATGGTTTTATTTTGATATTCATATACATACCTTGGGATATTATGTTAATTACCTTTATTTATGACTTGATTTCATGTGAGGGGACGCAAAGGATTCGTTAACAGGGGATGAAAAAGATAACCTTTAACACCTAGGTCCTACCTAATAATTGAGGGGGGATGAAATGTATAACACTATATTTTATTTAATAATAGACAATTGAAAACCCATGAAACAAATTATTGGACACCCAAATAATATTTTATTTATATGATGTTTTTTCATTCACTTTCCAATGAATAAATAGTTATAAAATATTAAATAATATAAAAAATTATATTTTTATTCACTTTCCGGTGGATAAATATATATTTAATTTATACACACAATATAACATTAATAAAATTGTATCTCATACATGAGAATTGTATTTATTACCATTAATTAAATTCAAACAAAATTAATCAGGAATAATTGAAACACTTAGTGTTTGATACTCTTGGATTCTTTCTCCCTGGAATTAGACGGGCCTGCATAAATCTAGTATTACTGTTTATCAATGGTTCAAGGCACCCAAAAGAAATAAAATAACATCACAATGTTGAAAAATATATATGACGGGTCACTATTTTATATAATCCCATTTTCAAAATATCTCATAAAATAGGTTTCATGATGATCTCATCAAACTATTTTCTCAATACGTCTTTCTTTTACTATATAAAATAAATTCTCGATTACACAATGTAAATTTGATTTAAGAGATGGTTATATTCCAATCAATGGTCCATGATATTAACTCACATAAAGATGGAATGTACAAATCCGTCCTTGAATTATCCATTAATGGCATGCAATTCTGACACACCCAACCCACCCTACAAACTACCAACATATGGGGTGATTGTTTGTGTCATTAAATCATAGACTATGAGTTATAAAATGCATTAATGACAATATTAATTTTTTAGGATCATTACACACACTCAAATATAGGAATATTTTATTACACCAAAACAATGATAATTTCCACTTTTAGGTCTATTCCGATAATATCACATCTTGGTTATTACCATGTGTGAACATCATCAGAATAATCCTCAACCACTTATGAGTTATCATACATAACATTATAAATATTATGTGCCCCATAAAAGTGTGTTATCCATCCATAAAACTATAATCCAAATATTTTCATTGCACTAAAAGTTTTTCATCATATATAAGAATGTTATGACCTTATCAATGAGAAAAATATTCTAAGATATTATTACATTAAATCCAAATAGAAAAATGAAAATTACAAAATAATACTATTAATTAATATTAATTACATGAAATATAAATGTAATAAAACTACTATTAGTTGGTCCTAGGACACTAAATCTAACAACCTATTAATTTAATCTCCTTTGTCCTGTATTAATTTTGAAAAAAATACGTTTTGAAAACTCCCATGCATATGAGTTTGATCATGTGAGTGTGTAGGGATGTTTAATGCTCCTTTACATTTTACAAAGAATTCCTAGTATTTTAAGATCTTATTACTAATTTTATTAAGCCACAATTTATATTATTCATACTTATATAGAAAGCATCTTTCCACTTCTCTATTAATGATATTGTTATTTCATTTAGTGAACCTTCCTTGAATAATAATAGTGACATTTTTCCATTAATGATTCAGGTCTTTTTGTTGTACTTCCTTGCATGACCCAAGTGAAACAACTAGCTTACGCTTACTAAGTACCATCTAAGGGATTTTACAAATAAGATGTTCAAGTACCTCATGTATTTTATATCTTTATTTTCATTCCCATATCCAATGATACTCTACTCTATCATAATTGAAAAATAATATGAAACTATATTTTTCATTCATTATTCCAATGACGTTTTCATTATATCCCATTATGTGGTAAGTTTATCCATTTTACAAAATAAATTTTCTAACTCTACTAGTTTTTCTCACATAAATTTCTTGGATGTTATCCTTATTAGTTTTTCTACTCCTAATCCACATTCAATGATTCAATTATTTTAGCGGTAAACTATATTGTTCTGCCTTTATCTTCGTAGATTCATCCTTGTATTGTAAGGATACATATCTATTTTTTATTTCCATTTTTCCTACAGATGCTTAGATCTCCCATGTTCTCTTTTATTGGGTATTTATGGTCACATTTATTAATTCCCATAATGAGAAGTGGATTTATTTAATAATTATCACTTAATAATCAATATCCATTAAAAACATATTTTTTAATGGAAATGTTTATTTCCTATTTTTATTTCCCATGATGATTGTAATTTTTCTCACTTATGAAATGCATATATTGTGTTTGTCTCACCATTCCACAATAATATTATAAACCATGTGGTGACTAATTTTATTTCTTAATTTCAAAAAATATAGTTTACTTGGTATATTTTGAATCTTGACATTAAAATTTCTTACATGGTGTTGGTGCTTTAGTTTTTGGTATAACAACAACTAATTTATTCTTAAGATAAATCCTCAATTGTGTACCCTTTATCTATAATTCACATCACTTTGGGGAAACATATTTTTGAGTAAAATCAATATGTACTTTATTATATACTTTTGTAACTTGTCCACTCAAACCCTCTAATGTAATGTTGGGCATCAATCATATTTTTTGATCATTAATGTCTCATTAAAAAAGAATGACCTCAATTTAATGTTATTCAATTATATTGACTTGATAATTCAATTAGTTGATCAATCAATTAATAATATACACATGTTAAAAAACAATTTAACTTTATCAAATATTTTTTGTAAGAAAATCCGAATTTCATATTTTAGCCACTAAAATTTAGCTTTAAACTCAAACATATCCTTTTATTTTATATGCTGATAAATTTTTGTGTCACATAGCTCTCCAATAAAATTTTCATTCCAGACCCCCTCATATCAATTTAATCAAGAGTAGCATCATGTTCATTATTTAAGTAATCACTTCCCATGATTTAGGCACCTCGATTATCATTTTCACCGACTAATGTATTTTCTAAAACAACAAGAAGTACTACATCACTAGGGCCACAAAATACCTCAACCTCCTTTTCTATTGTCACTTCTAAGCTTTAATCTTGTTGACATAATAAATTAATCTTCATGAAGAATTTATACTATGTTTTAGTTTTTATTCTCTCCCCTATAAATTATTTTATCATGGTTTATTCATCCTTTTCGTATTAGGAGAACTTTGTAGTACACTAAGCAGTGAGATGGAAATCCGTTCCACATTAAAAGGAATAAAGTCGATTCATTACATTGAATTTATCTTTACATTTTGGAATATTTAAAATGAGGGACACCATACAGTGGAATATTTATATTTAGGATCATTTTTCAATGAGTGTTTCTACCATTCTATCTTTTAAAACATTTTCTTTTCCAATGTATTCAATACTATTTTTCTCATTAATTATGAAATAATAGTTTTGTGAATGTTTTTCTACCATCAACTCCATTAAAAATATTCTTAAATCATAACACTTTTACATTGAAATATAGATAATATTCTCATGAATCTATTCATGATTTTGATATAATTAAAGATCACTCTATATATTGAAATGTAATGTTAAACTCATTTATTAATGCTTAAATTTGAAAATTTAGGATCACTCGAATTATTTATACTTATTTTGTAATAACTATAAATTTCCTCACATATCATGGAATCACCATTATAAATGTCAAGAATGTTTTCACATATTGATTGTGAATATTTTAACAATATCTTGATTATATATATGGGGTTTCCAAAATCTCTTGAAAACACATTAATTTCCATGTAATCGATATCCAACTCTTATACTCCCTTTCTGAAAGGAATCTGCTATCCATGATGGCTAAGATCCCACACATGAATGTTATGTTCACATTAATTGCCAATTAACAAAAGTATTGTAGAATTCTATTTTTCCATAAGTAATACTTTTATTATTAAATGATCGGAATTGCATTATGTTTGAGATTTTATTCCATAATTTCATAGAGATCTATATCAACCAATAAAGTTTTCTCTGACACTACTTTTTAGTCCTAAAATGAATAATATGACGAGTTTTAACATATCAAGGTATGTAATTTTTTAAAATATCCCTTAACAAATATATTTTCCTAATTTTAGTAGGGAGTAATATCTCTCATTAATAGAAAATATTATGTAATAATAGTATTAAAATAGATACACAACTTTTTAGTCAGTTTAACCAAATATACTAATCTAAGAAGAATGTATGGAAATGTTCCTTTATAATTAAAAACATAGATTATCGTTTTGATTACAAGTGACCACATAAAGACTCCTAGTTTACAACCATTAATGAAAATTGAAGAAATTATTATTAATTATATGGAATAAAACTCACTACTCCCTCCTACAATCTCCCATGTCTTCATGAATAGTGGAATTAAATCAAGAATGGAATAACAATTAGCACATATTTCACAAAATTAATGTTTTTGGAATTTTTAAATGCTTTATTCACATTTTTTCACTCTAGTGTGTTTCTATAATTATTCTTAAATTAGTGTAAAGTAATTTAAAATCATTCCTTATCTATTATCATAGATATAATATTAAATAAATTACTCTAGAGACTCTCTCTTTTTTATCATCATATAATATTTGCAAGATAAATCATTAAATATTTTAAAAATTGAAAAAATACAAAAATATAGATCCTGAGAACATTTGTATTTGAACTCCCATGATTCATAGATTAGTATATTAAAATTTTCATTTTTTTATAAGATCTATAGCTTCCCCTTTGACCAGGTTATCAAATTTATATCACCATTGATAATATCTCTTTCATGAAAAAATGTGGGGTATTATTCTGAATCACAACATGATTTTTAGAACAAAAAAATATTTATTTTAAATTAATATAAATACCCCAATATAATCATCCTTTATATTAGGCATCATTTTATATTAAATGAAATTGTTGATTTATTAATCATATATTATTTTTACCAAACCAATTTTCTTCTAATCTGAGATATTTTAAATCAATAAATATTTAGTGAATTAACCTTACAATGTTTCCCTTGAACTGAATCTAGAATATAATATTTAAAAAATAAAATTAATCTTATAGTATTTTAAAGTGACCCTTATAATGTTAGATAAAAAAACATATGAAATGTTTCAATCGAACTTATGAATTAGGGGAAAACCATAAAAATTACAAAATCAACTTTATGATGTTTATAATCAAACCTTATGTTGTTCCAAATCAACCTTAAAAAGACCAGGAATCATACATAAAAATTTTAATCAATGATTTTATTAACATTACTAAGGCAGCTGAACCATATGATGTTCAGTCTTCAACCAAAGAATGATTACAATTACCATAAAAAGAATTGTACATGAAAGATATGACTTCATTGCCCTTACCCCAAAATGAACCTTGTAATAGTTCAACAAAACAATTGAACTTCTAATCGTCCTTAAAAAACCCATGATATACTAGATTATTTGGACTTAGAAAAAAAACGAAAAAAATTACATCATGAAATCTAACTACTGAACTCGATAATCTATCCAACACACCTCCATACATCAAATTATAAGTTCATCCCACCTTAATGAGCTAATTTGGATATTCCTTCACCTAATATGTTAATAAAAAAAATATAAAAACGTCTAATGGGATTTATTCCAAAACATTAGAGCAGTGCTTTCCAAAGGTCATCAATTTATTTTATAAATTAATATAAGTCCAAAAATGTTGTAATGTGGGTATTTTTGTATTTTTAAATTTTTTTTACAAAACAATATTAATGTAATGAAATTAATAAATTTCATTTATAACTTGAAACAATTTTATTTTTTGGTTGTATAAAAAGTGTAAAACAATTCGGATTTGTATAGGGTCACCTCTTGAAGGATAGGATTTGGAAAATTCACTAATATTATTATATGTCAATATTGTAGGATGATGTAAGAATAAAGATATATTTTTAAAATATGTTGTTGTAAAAATTGGTGTAGAAAATAGATGAAGTCATCGAAGCCCAAGGAGATTAAATTCTAGCTATGAAAAATAAGGAATTTAGGGAAGGGGTCCATAATAGTTTTCTTTTCTAAATTTCTAATAGAATGTAATTATAAAAATCATCAATACCAATGTATTTCCTCTCATAAAACCCTTTAAACCTATTTTCAAGAAACGATTCCCTAAATGGTTGATCATATCTCACTTGTGTAGTGATTTGCGTATTTTTTATATTATTATGCTTCCATTATATCCCTTAGCATCTCATCCCTTAGAATATAGTGAAAAAATTGATTTAATTGTTTAGGATTCCACCCTAATGGTATCTACCTCGCCCAAATATCAATAACTGATGATCAAATATTTATGAAATTTTTTTGCCCTGAAAAATAAATATGGAATGTGAAAATTATATAATAAATTATCGAAGCATAATATCAAACTAGAATAGTATTGGAAAATTATTAATAGGAGAAAATTCAAAAAAAGGGCTCAATTACATATAGAAAACTACTATGTGTGGGGTCCATTTCGGCCTAAAATTATTTCTCTTTAGACCGCCACTCCATGTCGAATTTTGAAAATGATTTCATTTATGGGCCTTGGTATTCCTTTCTAGCTCAAATTTTTTTTTGTGGGTTAGTGACATTATTTTACATATTCCACATATGAATAATATATTTTAGGGTTGCGAAATCCTTTTCTAGCTCTTAAAAAAGAAAAAAATTATTTGATGGATTTTGAAATCCATTTTCCCTCCAAAAAATGATGAATACCTATTATTGATGGGGACTTCTAGCTGTCTTATAGGGCGATTAAATATGTGGATCTATAAAAACCCACTTTGGGCTGGGAGATATGATGTGAAAAAAATGTAAGGTGATGGAGCAATCAATTCTCATCAGGTAAGGTCACCACATGATGTGATGTTTTAAAGGGAAATAACATGGACATATTTATACCCAAAATCCCTTACAAACACCATTTTATGAACCATGTATGGGTGGAATCCATGAAGTCCATCACCTCACGTAAAAAAATTTATTTTTGAAGGAACCCTTCCACACATAGAAAACACTACAGAGAAGGATCCCTTCTATGCATAGAAAATATCTATGTGAAGGGAACCTTATACCATATAGAATAGCACAACATGGAGGGAACCCCATCCTGGGTGAAAAAATTCCCTATGGAATGGTAAATTTCTAATTTTTCAGGTTTCCCTCTACCATTGCATTTCTCAAGAGTATAGTTCAGCCACACATTTTCCCCTCCACTGACTATCCTAATGAACTTCATTGCAAACCTCTTTTCTGTGATGCTCTATGTCTTGAATAGTCCCTTTTGAAAGGTATCATAATAGGATATACCTCCAAGAGTAAGCCCATAATATGTCCTTGGGCTACCACATATGGGTATGTAAGTCCCGACTCTAGGTTATCAAAATTAGAAAGGGTAGGGGAACATATTCCCCCTTTCTCTCTATCTTAGCCTTGGATTCATCCACCAGTGGACCAAAGTAGATTTCATGGTCTATGGTTTCTTCCACTTCATCTTGTTTCACACACAAAGCATGAATCATGTGGTGTTATCTGTTAGTTATTATCATGAAATCCATAAATTCAAATACACCTTTATGGGTCTCTTATTAAGTATATTCCCTAAAAATGATCACATTAACACTAAAGGCCACATTCCTTATGAAAAAAAACAAAAAATGGTCATATTTTTGATGAAGTGACTAAATGGTACTCCCCAAAATGTGTAATACACAAACTATTGCTGTATTTAGAATTTGAATCCTAGAAAATAAAATATAATTGAAGGCTCCTTGATGTCCAAACCCAACACCCTAAACTAACCCTAATCTTCATAGATTTATATCCCTCATACTAACAAACCTAACTCAGAGGAACATATTTCTTATGGGGACATTTCATTACCATCCTTATTTAGAAAAATTACTCATCAAATCATTCCACCAACATGGTTTTCCATATTAATTTCATGTATATTGGGACACTTTGATATAAGTTCCAAACAATCCATGATTTAGAACCTTCTTCCTAGATTCCCTTATTTCACGATGTTAAACTACACAGTTTGGTTATTGTCATGTGACCATAAAATGTATGATATATCCCACTATGTTTAATGGAATTACATGGGTTCAAATTCCTTTCACAATGTTATATAAGAATCCCCTTTAAGGTGAATGATCTCAATAGCAAAATAACACTAATCTTATTATATGAAAATAAATTCCATAGGGCCACATTATTTGGACTAAAACTACAAACATGATGAAACAATACATAAGAATCTCCATTATGCATATAAATTTTCCCATAAATGGATTACATCATGTATATATAGATTATTCTGAATTCAATACATGTTGATGATCAGCAATTAATCTTAGGGTGAACTATCATTTATATTTAGGTTATAATAATGGATTCATGAATAGGTTTTAAAGAAAATCTATAAGAGTGTCTAAGAGTAAGAAATGAATTCCTCAAAAGGGATTGATGTACTAGGTCTCCCATCCTCTTGAACAATGTGACTTCTTAATTATCATTGTTCATGTTCCCCTGTAAATTCCTAGCTTTGGAAGGCAGGACCATCCATCATCATAGATATGAGATCAATTGGATTTTTCCAGCTCTATGAACAAACATTGTTGGAAACTGACCTGTCGTAAATGGGAGAAAAAAAATAGTGAACTAGATGTGAATCCTTAACAAAGATGATTATTTCTTCCACATGTAAATCCTTTTTTGTTCTTACAAAAAAAAGAGGTCCAACCAATTGTCCAAAATGATCGATTACACGTGTGTTCATTTATTAAGATGCGACATTGATGAGGATTTCTAGTTTATGTGAAGCAGATCACCATTGTAACATCATAAAAAGTCCTTTAATCCGAATTGAATCTCACAAGGTCAAGAAGTTTCATACCTTGACCACTATGAAAATTTATTTCTTCATCAAATCGAAGGATGTTATCACTAAAACATCACCTTCAATGTCATTTGTCAAATATGATGATTTGGGAGTACCACCTCATTGGTACTATACCAACTCTTGAGGATTCATGATAGGCTCTCCAGCTCTGGAAGCCTCACAAACTATGGGATCTACAACTAATGGTGGTTTATTTTCAAGGTATTAGTAGCTATCTAAATCAATTTCGAGATCCAATAACTGAAAGATGTTTATGGGTTCCTTTTTTTCATATAGAGGTTGATCATGGGTTTTCCACTGACAACATCCCTGCCACCTAGGGTTCCCCACTGAGGTATCCTAATAGAATTTTATGATGCCAATATTGTGTGGACAAAAATCATTAGCATGAAGAGGATACTATCAGATAGAGAAAATCCCAATTACTTTGAAACCCTACCCCCTAGGTCTTCCAATAGAGTTCGATCGTCAAACAACTAGGAACAAGCCATCTTTATTTTTTCTACTAATGAAGTCCACAAGTCAAATATGCCAGTGAATAATATGCTGATTCGAATACCTTCCCAAGCATATCAATCGCACCAATAAAATATTGTAGTAACCTATGATAGGATGTGAGTTCCTTCTCATGCACATCAAGCTCTCCAATCAAATATGGTAGAAAATGATGAGTATTTGTTAATACCCTCTCAAGAATATCAATCCAACTAGTTATTACAGTGATAATCTAATAGTAGATTCCTATTCCTACTCATTCATATCAAGCCCTCTTGTCAAATATTGAATCAAACATTGATAAGATGCAAGTATCTTCTCATATATATCAAGCCTGAAAGTTAAATACTATGGGAATCTATGAGTAGATGTAAGTCTCTTCTCATGAATTTCAAGTCTACTTTGAAAATATGGTTAAAAAATAGTATTTTCATGTCCCTTCTCATTCATATCAATCCCTCCCATCATATATGATGGAAATCTATGGGAATATTTATATATGTTCCTATGTATATCAAGACCAGTAGTAATATTCAGTGGAAATCTATGAGTAGAGAAAATTCCTTTCTCAAGAATATCATGCCAGAAAATCATATATGGTATAAAAACATGAGAAAATTAAAATCCATTCTTGTCAATATTAGTAATTCTCGTAAAATATGGTGTAAATCTACGATAAAATGCAATTCCCTTCGTATGCGCATCAAGGCCACCCATTGAATACTATGGAAATTAGAGGACCTCGTTGGCATGCCTTAGATATGAACCCGTGGAAGTCTTATATTCTTGATTAATCATCAAAATCAGAATATATTCTTATTCCCGCTAAGGATGTTTCTCATCAGAGTCTGGACATGATGGAAGGACAAACAACAATTCATGAAAATATCCTACAAACATTCCAAGACATAATTGCATCAATACCAATTACTAAGTTTTCGGTACATGACCCCACCACCTCTTGTAGGGTGACTCACATGTACAATAGGAGGGTCACTTAGGATAAGAAATACATCCATGATCCCATGATGGAAGTTCTTCTGCAACATTCCACAACAGATGAATAACTGTATCATGAAAAAATTCACATTCCAACTGGGGATCATCAGATCATTTCAATAGACACTCCAAGGAACGTAGTTATACCTATTGAAATTAAAAATAATAACTATTCAGCATGCTCTAATAGAATAAAAGAGTCACCCAAAACCACTCTCATGCATGGGAATGTCCACCCACAACATGCAATTCCTACTATCCACTAGAGAACATTGAAAAAGAATTCCCACCAAGAGTAGTTCAAAATATAGAATCAAACTCATGAACCTTATATATTAAAGGATATATTCCTTGATTCCATAAAACATATATAAATGGTATCCCAGTATCCTATTATCCATAAAAAATTTCATAAGTGGTAGTAGTAGTCACAGTGGTCCTCCCAGTATCAATAATAATAGTAGCTCGGGAGGTCCTCCCCAAAATGTTTACCATGAAGGATTCCCTTATGCGAACAATATTATTGATAATGAGAGCTCATATCTTGATGATTACCATGGTTTCCCCCTCATGGATAGAGGATATATCATCATGAAGGAATTCCATAATTATTTCAAATATGAGAAATTCCTCATACTCTGAGAACATTGGAGCATAGGGATAGTCATGAATGACACCAAATAAATAATAGGTGCCATTCTTTCTTGATAAGAAGACAATCTGATGAAAGGATCATCCTCCTAACCACCTCTAGATCATTTACATTCCAACACTACCCAAAATTTCCTGGGTTTTTATGACAATACAACTGGGAATATACCATTTTAGATAATTAATTTGATGAACCTATGGAAGAAGATCCATATATATTACTTATTAGAAGGCAAATAGGTAGGGAAAATATACCCATCATGTTTTCCCCTTAGCTACTTCTTAGTCCAACATTCTAGAGGAAATATCCAATGTGTACATAAAAAACATCCTTCTGAACTTCTAGACAACTCTTTTCCACCTAAAAGAGGATATATTTACTTATGAATAGTATGTAGACCATGCTAATGTTTTGGGATATCTTCAACATTAAATTGAATTGAAGCCCCTCTAGCTAAATAAAATACATGATCATGAAATCAATTGAATATATCCAATTGGAATTCCTTAATTCATTCTATAAATTATATCATATAATCATTGATGCCTAGCCTGGTGTTGATATCTAGTGATGGGATGAACACGAAGAATTTAATTTCACCTCACACACTGGTCTGTAAATCCCACCAAAGGAGACATCATATAATTTCATTAAGGAAAAATATCAAACAGAACCCCTACTAATGGAATATGATTCAATTAGTGGGAATCATCCATAAATAAGTCTTAGCAGCATCATGCATGATGATAGAAACCTATCAGAAAACACTGGAATCAAGAAAGTGAGAACATCAAGGAACATTATTTATTAAGGTAATATAATCATTTTTCACATATGATTCCATCATAAGTAAGAAGTTAGTTTAATGATCATTTATCTCACCCATATCATTCTCAAATGAGGATGAACAAGATCAAAAGAGAGGTAGTAGTAGCAATATCTAATATAGTATGGGATCAACCCCAACCAAAAAATTTTGAGTGAATTATAAACAAAATGTTACCCTAAAAATATGTAAAAAATTTCCTGAGGAATCAATATGGAAAGAACAAAGACAATAACACCCCACAGGGCTGGTGTATTTTTTTACGTCAACCACCTATTCAATTTAAATTAGTCATTTTTATTTTATGAGAGTACCAAAAAATATGATCTCCTAGTTCATCCCATATTATGAACTACTTCTCATAGAATGGAAATGTATGAAATGGTTTTTTTAGAATTTCCCTTTGAGTCACTATCCACCAGAATGATCAAAGAGGATCCCCTAAAAAGGGATATGTTCAGTAGAGGGCACTAACATCCCTACTATAATTTGAAAAATAATATGACTCCTACTATGCATTATTCATCAATTAATGTTGTGAGTACCACTCCATCTTATGTATTATAAGATGATTCCAAATAAGAGTAATAAAGAATTTATGGTTACATTCAAAACACAGACAACACTAGGGTAAATAAAAATGGTGTTCACACCAAAAATTATAATATCACTGATAACATAGTTTCTTCGGTGAATATTCCACCACTACACCCTCGATGAGTTTCAACCATGGAAAAGGGTAAGGGCCTAGCTGCATCCCATCATTTACATAGAAGTGTCTCGGGAGACATATTGGAATAAATAATTTTCTAATACCAGCAAGAAATATAAAATATAAAGAAGTTAAATATAGAACTATTGAGGGTCAATATTCACAATGGTTATGTCCTTTAAGAAAAACCTCATTTCACCCTCCCAAATAATACCCATTATTTAAAAGGGATCATAATGAAAATGAGTGTGGAGACAGACCATTCTCTCAACACTATAGCTAGGATTTCAGTTTACCAGGACTATCCCATAGAAAAATATCAAAAATTACCTCCATTAGGTAAACAAATAGAACTGATTCAAGAGAACCCATAAAATATTTTCCCAACTCAATGTCCTCATCATATATTAGTGGAGCCTTCACATCATGCCCTTCATATTACCACCCATGTTCATGCTCCAACTTAACCAAACATTCAATAATGGATTATCAACACTATCTAATCATTAATAGCTCAACAAGAAGCTATAAAGGAAAGACATGCACAAGTACAGCTAGAATGGAATCTTTATCCAAATGGGTCAGCGTTAACTTTCCCTCATCAAAAATTGGGAGACCTATGTTTCCATTATTATATGCCTCAAGAGAGCCAGAGAATGCCCTGACATATTATGTGTCCCATTTTGATCCCATGATGAGAACCACTATTCTAAAATTAACAGAACAGAAATACATCATGAATACCTCACATAGGACTTCTTTGTATGGTACACCTGTTTTATATCTTAGTCAATAAATTGATGGGTAGATATATTTTGGTCATTTCTATTTCAATTATGCTAAATTCTTCCAATATAAAATTATCCATGAACTATCAAATTGATAGAAATGATATAATAAGAGGTTGTTGGATTTCATTTCTAGGTTAAAGGGGATGTCCTATTCTATAAACCTAAAACTTCCCCAAGAATATTTGATTTCTCTCTATATATATTACCTATCATATGAGTTACTAACATTGATCATCTTATTAAGATAAACATGTGAGTTTTGGAATATCAACACAATTTCTCAAAAAATGGAAGATTCTATAATGAAAACTATGATCATGTCCTACATGATTATATCTGCCTCTTAGAAGAAAACATGAAAGGAATGGGTTGAAACCGTTATTCTTACACCATCCTCTATGTAGTTTCCATCTCCAAAACCCACACCATATCATTTGACACCCCATAAGCATCAAAAAATATTGCCACATTTTTCATACTAGCTGAGGTGACTGTGGAAAATAAATTCAAGGAGAGAATGAGTAATTTTTATTCATTTCATGATGAGACAGTATGTAGCTTCATTATAACAGCTATGGAAAATGATTTAATCTTCCTTTCAATGCCCTATATGCCCAGAAAAGTTAGTGTTGAAGATCTGCCAAATTATTTCACATTTCACCAGATGATGGGGAAAACCATTATAGAATGATTCATTTTCAAATATATCTAGAACATAAGATAGTATCTAGGAAAGTAAATTTGATCAAATCTCCAACACAAATATCATATGTTTAGACTAATCCTCCTAAAGTAGTAGGTGACTAGGAATAATTTTCTACCAAAGGAATGTAGAAGTATGGAAATTTGATGGATTGATTAAAAATTAACCAAACTCATTCGGTACTCTGGACATAGTTTAAGAAATCTGATATTCCCCCATCTTATTTTGTGATGGTTGTAAGCCCCATATCCCTCCAAAATATAGTCTTTTAAAAATTGACATTGTTGAAACGGTGCAGAGAAAGCATATATAGATGAAAAAATACAAAAAATACTTTCCTTTACACTCTCACAATTTTATGTCTTCAGTGTTGAAACCATAACCATTTCCCCATCAAATAGTACCACAAGAATTTATTGTCCATATAGAATACTTATCCAATTAGGAACTAATCATAAGTTTCATTAATTTTAATCACTTAATGGATACCTTATCTAGTGATGAGTATGTATATGAACATAATTTCACTACACCTTATAGGATAATTTGAGAATTTTCTAATAGTTTTTAGGGTTTAGGGTAATAAGTAGTCCTGGAAGAAACCAAAATTCTAGAAACATCCCAACATAGACTATTAATGTTCTAGAAATATGGGGAATATCCCTTTAGTGGGTATAACCAGTGAACATAAATACCATTTCCAATTCCAATGTTTTCCCTAAACCAGTAATTCATAAATATGAATCATAGGTGGTACAAGTGTCTAATCACACTCTGTAGCCTAGCAGAATTGTACAGCCTAACCCACCGAGGATAAGAGCACCTTCAACTCATTTTTTTAGGGTCTAACTAACAATATAATGTATTGAATATCCTATTGCTCAGGTTAAAGGGAATCCTCTGGTGGGAGGCATAGTCCTTTAGCCCAAAAATACGGAATCAAGAAGAATTTAGACTTGGTTTCATCCAAGTTATAGATCATTAACAGCTTCAGTTTATCAAAATACATTAGGGAAGTACACATAAAGGCTTTCAGGAGCTCCCTAGAGCTTAAAGATGATGTTTTGTCTGCTATGGTCTATCAGGTATAGATAGATCGACCATTATGTCACACTATTATCCCCATTACATATTATAATAAATACTTCGTTAAAATGGGACATATCATACCATTATATGTTTCTGGAACGGTAACTGATATTGATGCCGAATACGATTTCATTGAAAATTTCATGAGAGTCAATCTTATTCCAGAATGGAAACTATACAAGATGGGGTATAGTGAGGAAAACATAATACCTACTACATTATTATATAGGGTTATGTCAAAATCAAGAAATAGACTCTACAAAAAATCAATCTCATGGATTATCTTGGGGACCTCTTATCTAACTCAAAATTTCTTGTTATTTCGAAGCATATGAGCATCAATGTTTTTCTTGGAAGGATTGGTTTCATCAACATGAAAAAATTACATAATCATAGAATAAATGCCTCAAATATTACATTAATGAAAAAATATAGACATTATATGCTTCTAAGGACCTGTTAAAATCTTGTAAGTCATGTTATACTAATGCATAATTCAATCAGAGGGAGCGGAAACGGCCCATGATGGATAGTTTTTCTTAAGTAACTACGTCGAATGGTCTAGAAATGACTATATCCAACCATATATCACAGCTCAAAAAAGAGTATGTGTTACCCGTTAATTAGCTAGAGCATATGATTCCAAATTTTAATTCATATACAAAATATTCCATGATACCTGTTAGAATGATTGAGCTCAGAAATACTAAAAAGTTTTTTGAAACACTGAGTAGTAGTTCAGGATTAGGAAGGACCGGGGATAATACAAATCCACCCATAATTCACCCTATGGTGCTTCAGTGAATCAATGAGAAATCAATTTAGACAGAGAGAGATTCTTCATATTTCGGATGTGTAAATATTGACTCCTCTCATCACTAAAAAAATGCCACTCCATTTCATACACCATATGTAATAGATGGAAGAGTAAGATGAAGGGGAGGAGGACCATAGTTATTGTAACTCCCCAGGTAAATAAAGAATATGACATTTTCATATTTATCCATATTTTTGAATAAATATTAATTTAAAGGAAACACTATGCTCGATGGCGTACCAAATACACAACAACGAGTTTCTTTGAAGTCTTACGTTGCACTCTAATAATAATATAATATTATTTTAAATGGTAGTTAACGCCTAGACTTTGTAATGGAGGTAATTTATATAAATAACTACAAAATTATTATATATGTTTTTCAAGTATTTTTACTTTTATCCAATAAATGTTAGGCTTAAAATGCGAATGAATCCAATTTTAAGCATAAATATTCTAATATTCTCTAAAAGGGGTATTAACTACCTTTTGATGGAAAACCATTTTTAAATACACTTTTTTACAATTTTATATGTTATATTTGGCCATATAAAATCCTTCTTTAGAACCGGGACATCAAAATTTATTTTATTTTTATTGTTTTTTTGATAAAGTTGATTTTTAATGAATAAGTGAAAAATGTTTGTATTTTAATTCAAAACCTCATTTTAATCTAATTTATTTATATGATTACATCATATTTTGAATTGGTTTTAAATTGAAATTATAAT
Source organism: Viscum album (assembly GCA_963277665.1). NCBI lineage: Eukaryota > Viridiplantae > Streptophyta > Magnoliopsida > Santalales > Viscaceae > Viscum > Viscum album. The sequence goes on along the minus strand of OY728142.1, from coordinate 1,850,913,013 downwards.
ATATTTTTACAATTTAATCCAATGTTGTTCATTGGAATTAATTTCACTTTGAAATTGAACTTAAACTAGTGGCAATCTTTTAAAAGATATTGTTTTTTAAAAACACACTATTTGTTTTGGCAACAGGATTTGTTTATTAAATTAATTAATTCAACTTACATTTTTTGAATTTTTTAAAATAGACTTCATTTTTGAATTTGGAATATCAAATATAGTGTAGGGTGAATTTTTGGTATTTTCCTGAAAAACATCACTTTTGATGAATAGTAAAACCATTAAGTGGTAGTTAAAAAACTGATTTTTCATTTAAATGAAACATTAAAACTTCTATTATTTGATTTTCAAAAATTTGACATACATGGTTGTCATTAGTAAGTAAAATTTGGTTCAATGGGAAGAAAATAATTTTTTTTCGAATAGTAACTTTTATGTTTTACTAATCGCGATTAAAGGTAATTACTGTAATTTAAGGTAAAAATAATGTTATAATAATATGAAATTACCTTGACACATGTCCTAATCTTATTTGATGAGTCATGGCCGAACAATAAAATCCATGGGTCAACTTGTGAACCCAATGGAGCCACGTTGGTACGAAAACGACATCAATAACTTTTTATTTAAAGTTGAAATAAAAATGTCACAAACATGTATAGTTTTACTAAAACAATTTTTACATGGGGTTATACAAGTAATATTTTTGACTATAAATATTCATTGGAAATATGAAAATATTTCATACATAATAGAAGTTTTTTTAATTTTTAGACATTAAATAAATTAATTTATTTATGACACCATGATGATGAAGCAATTACCTCATTAATGAACGATTTAAATAAAATGAAAATATAATGTAAAATCTAAGACATAAACTTGTCAAAAATCTCTTGGATGGGTGGATTTATAACCCTTATCACCTTATCCTCGAAATATATCTTCTTCTGAATTTTAAAATCCGAATTGAATTTTAAAATAATGTGACATTTCTTGACATTCCAAGAGTACCCCTCCTCCCTCTTATAAAAGGCCCCCACCTCTACCTCTATACCCACACCTCTAAAACCATTGGCTATGCCAAAATTTTATCTTTTTATCACTCTACATCTCTCTATTCATCATAGAAGCCTTTCCTTAGACAAATTCTTTTCAAGAAACCCTTTTGGTTCAATCCAAGGGGAGTTACCAGATTTAATGGTAAAGTCTTCCCTAATGTTATTTTGTTTTATTTTACTTCTATAACCCCCATAAACGTTTTTATTCGTTTCTTTTGTAACAAAAATAGTATCATCAATATACTAGGATGTTTTTATGAGAATTATTTGAGCTACACTTACACACACCTCCGTCTAATAGTTAATGAACATACTGTTTCCTTGGATGGTGAATTACTACCTCATGAAACAATGATGGTTCTATATTCTCCTACCACCTCTCATGGTGGCAATTATGATGGAACTATATTTATTTGTTATATATATTATATTTATTTCCTCTATATGCTTTTTTATTTTATATTTAATACATTCCATTATGCTTTTCATGTTGTGAAAATGCGATAATTTCATTTGTGGAAGTGTGGAATACCGCCCCCTCAAGTGATGTGACTCGTTCATGCAATACATGGAATGTATAAAGAATGAAATTAGCGAACTTATGTGACCTATATAACATATATATTAAACTTTAATTATAATATATATATATCTCCCATTTATTTTTAGTTCCATTAATATGCCAAATAAATGAAAGTAGCGTTCATGGGTACGTACGACCTACCGTCTCCATGAACGGTGCATTTCATTTATTTTTATCTACAAATGTTATGTAATAGTATAAAATAAATATATACTTCATATATATGATATTTAAATCATTAATAATATTCTGGAGATGATGTACTTATAACTACATGGAAAATTCTTTTCAAACAAGTTCTTTTTTGACTCATGTACCGAACATCGACAAAAATGTCTGATATGAACTCACATAATTAACTAATTTTTATAACATTATAACATGTGATATGAATTGAATAATAAACTTTAAATGAGATCCTTAAGAAATTATAAATTGACCAAATTTTACTATTCAAGAATATAATGAAGCGAACAAGACAAGTGGGGCTTGAGGTAAGGGATACCACCTCCCTCTTTCTTTTTAAGTACTCTCCTTTATGTAATTTCTTTTAAGCCCCTCATTCTTATTTTTGGGGATGTTATTCTATATTCCTATTAATATTAATTTTATCTTCATATTATTAGAGACCCTAGTTTATTTCAATCCATTTTTTTGGAAATATTAAGTGGCGTCTTTAGCTGCTAATTTTTCCTAAGGGATTTTTCATCTCACTTTTATTCCCATGAGATTTATGCTAAATTTTCCACTTTATGTTGAGTGGTGTATGTACTTCCCATTATTCTACTCTTTGAGTAATATAATTTCTTTTATGTGTATTTTCATAAATTTTTTATAGTCCTTCTTTCATGGGGTGTACGTTTCGAAAGTTACCCAAATCGGTAAGGGAACCTTTGACCCTCCTGATTTTAAAAGACTTCTCTTTTTAGGACTTTTAATTTAAAACATATTAAGATGTTATTTGTTCTTATAATTCCTTATTTCTATAAATTTTATTTCCATGTGATTAGATACCCCTTTTTATCTCTCATCATCTCATTTTATGAATTTTAATGTGATGTCGTTAGGCTGTCGTATTTCTGTAAAGGAACTTCTTATCCCAATTTTAAGTCATTGGGTTAAACCTCTACTTCTTCATTTTATTATTCCAAGATAATTTTTGGAATATCTATGTTTTAATTTCCACAAATAAATTGTGTGGATATACAATTTTTACATATAATTATCTCATTGATAAATTCTTACGTCATTTATACGAACTTGTATGGGAAATCATAACTAAATGTCATTTCATTGATTTAAATATCTATGTCATTGGTTTTGTTTTTCCAAGAGTATGTGTGAATGTCCTCTGATTGTTTTACAAATGATATCCACTTATATTTGGTGTATTTATACATGTCACACATAATTATGTCCTTGATTTATCCTTACACGAATGACATGATCTTTGAATGGGATTACGTCTCAATTTCTCTTCCTTGAGACACTTCTTGATGATATAAACTTTTATTATTTTTAATGTATATATATATCCCCTTTGACATTCTATATCCATTTTATTTCTATACTAAATTCAATTCAATATTTTGAAAATGGTCTACTTTCATGTGGCTTATAATTTAAATGTTCAAAATGGAAAAGGATTCTTTTATTAAAACACAATTTTAAATGGTTTTAATGATTTATTATTTTAAAAATTAATCATTCATGTCAATGTTTTAAAATGGATTTTAATGATTTATTTATATGGAAATGAATGCTTTAAAACATTTTCAAATCATTTGAAGTGCTATGGGTATTCATCTCAATCTCCTTTCATTGAGGCATATTTTGTTTTATACACAACATTATTTTATATGGTGTATAAAACCCATTTACTTTTACTTTTATTCAAAAGAAATCTTTTTATACGTAGGGTTTTATTAAACGAAAAAAGAGAATTTTTTTGTCATACGTATGCGGCGACAACGACTTCTCAGCCGCAATGGCCATTAATTGATTTTTGGCTTCCTCTACAAGCCTTAACATTTTATAAATGAAAAATAAATACCATGTTTTAATTGTCTTTTAATTTGGTTTTTAAAATGGGTTTGATAATGTTTTTATTATATCAATGTGTAGTATTGATATCTTGTGATTGAAATGGGGAAATTTTATGTTTCCTTTATCCATGTTTTATGTAATACAATTCTGTTATGGTTCTTGGGAATTTTTTTTGAGGACGGGTGGTTCTGTGATAAACTAAAGGTGGGTGAGCCCGTGATATCTCTCCAATGCATTGGGTAATGCGAAGGAGTTAAATGCTAAGGTTTCTTCAAAGATATTTAGGGAATATACTGTAATGGGTATTCCAAATGTAACCATGGGTGTTGCTCCCTATGTAAGAATTTTATGAATGCCTCAAGTTACATTTATGTCTTATGATTTCTATGATTTAATAAGGTATGTTAAATTTCTTATGTTTTATGAGTAAAGTATGATTTCATTGATTCTTATGTATACATGGACTAGTGTTTTATTTTGGTATTGTTATAACCCTTACTAATATTATTATGCTCATCCCATGTTTTTGAAATGTTTTTCACAGGACTTAATGGTGAATAGGGTCAAGGATGGGATAAAGGAAAGACATTCTATCGAAAACATGGAATTAGACATGTTTTTTTAGTGTTTTTATTTTATGAAAAAAATGGAAACTGAGTAGAAGTGTCAACTTTATAATCTTGTGAGATGTAATAGTTATGTCCTATTTCTCTAAAACTAAAATCCTGAAAAGATCCTCAATATGAATTATTCATTTAATTCAAGATTATGTAATGTATTAAGGCATAGTCCTTATATTTGGTATTAAAGGTCGGTTTAGATAACATTAGAGGTTTTCGAATTTTTTAAGCATAAGTGACATTACCATAATGGCTAGTATTTCAAAAAGAGTCATTGTTTTTAGATAAAGTGAATGAGTAAGTATATATTAGTGTTTATCTTCCTCATTAGTACATGATAATTTTGTTGATATACTCACACTGACATTTTTGGTTCTAGAAAATGGATGGATCTAGCAGGAACCAAAGTGATAATGGGTTTGAAGGAAACTATGGTGGATCTTTGATGAAGAGACTGGATGAAATGGGGGATTAAAAGAGGAATATTGTGGTTATTCTAAACCAACTATGAAGTATTCATGATTAACCACTTGAACCTTGGGGAGTTCTCTAATGCATCATGTACGAGAGAACCAACTCGATGTGGATGTTCAGGTAATAATTATAATGGTAACCATTAGAGTTTATATTATCCTTACATTTGAGGTAATTATGGGTTAATATATAATGGAAGATGAAAGGCATGAGGTATAATTGTTGTTAAATTATGTTATGTTTGTTTTTAAGATTTTATCTCTTTTTGCGGAATGTTTTAGGAATTCTATAGTTTTGGAAAAAGGACAACACGCAGACCGTGTGACAAATCGTCGCGTCGGACAAAGCTGCGGGAATCAAACCCAAAACCAATGTGCGACTAGTATTCATCGCCTACCACTGGACTACGTGATGTACCTAGTTAGTAAAACTAAATTTTTTTAGTTTCATGATCTTATGAATTAGGAATATATTGATTTTGGGTTATCTATGGAAATGATTATCTTATCATGGAGGATATGTCATTAGGTTAATTACTTTTCAATATGAGACTTTAAGATCAAATGATGTTATTTAGAGAAAATTTTAATATTTACCTTAGAAGACTATGTGATTTAAATCCTTAAATTATTTGCGTTTCAATCATAGTGTGGTTTACATTGAAGAATTTTATTGACAATTGTTTATCAAATGGTCTTTGTTGAACTTTGGGTTTTGTTGGGAAAATTTTGGAGATTAAGAATAAATTTTCTTTTAATAAAGGATTATCCTTTTTGGGTATTATCTAATCTCGTACTAACAATTTTTTGTTTTTTTCAAGGTCTAATTACATGGGAAATATATAGTTCTCTTTTGTGAGTTGGGTGATTCTCTCGAAGTTGTTTATAGCGTTCTTAATGTGAACCAGTCATCCTGAATACTCATTGTTTGGAGAAAATTTGATTTTGTGTTAGAAATATAGTAAAATTTGAAAGAATACATGACAATTAAGTATGTTTCCTTATGTTGTAGTTAATCTCATAAATAAATTACTCAATGAAAAGTAACTTAAAAAAATTTTGTCTGTTAATTTTTCCTACTGGGGAAGCAAATACCATTTAACCCATCAAAATTTTGTGATTTTTTGTTGGATAACTATCTCCTAAACATGTTTTTTATCAATATACATCTGAATATGACCCTTTTTGTTCAACCATATCCATGTATTCATGGAAACTTAGTATCTGTTGTCTTGGATGACCTTTTTACTTTTCTTTCTTTCTTTTAAAGTGATAGTTTAATTTAGTCCTTTTCCAATGTGGGGATTTCAATGAAGTTTTCGAGCCTAATTTAAAAATTAAGAGGACGCAATTCCCAATAGGGGGGAAGGATGTAACACCCCAGGTAAATAAAGAATATGAAATTTTCATATTTATCCATATTTTGGAATAAATATTTTTTTAAATGGAATGTTATGCTCGATGGCATACCCAATACAAAAAAACGAGTTTCTATGAAATCTTACATTGTACTCTAATGATAAAATAATATTATTTTTAATAGTAGTTAACGCCTAACTGTTGTAATGGCGGGAATGGATATAACTAACTAAAAAATGATTATATATGTTTGTCAAATAATTTTACTTTTATCCAATAAATGTTAGAGGCTTAAAATGCGAATGAATCCAATTTTAAGCGTAAATATTCTAATATTCTTTAAATGGCCGATTAACCTCCTTTTGATGGTGAAACCTTTTTAAATACACTTTTTGACTATTTTATATGTTATATTGGACCAAATAAAATCCTTATTTAGAATCGGGACATCAAAATTTTCTTTTTGTATGTTTTTTTATTTTTTTCGATAATGTTCATTTTTAATGAATTAGTAAAAAATGTTGTATTTTAATTCAAAACCAATTTTTAATATAATTTATTTATATGATTAGTTCATATTTTTAATTGGTTTTAAAGTTAAATTAGAATATATTTTTACCATTTAATGCAATGGTGTTTATTGGAATTAATTTCACTTTGAAATTGGACTTAAACTAGTGTCAATCTTTTAATAGATATTGTTTTTTAAAAACATGCTATTTGTTTTGACAACATGAATTAATTTATAAATTAATTAATGCAACTTATATGTTTTGAATTTTGTAAAATATATATCATTTTTTAATTTGGAATATCAAATATAGAATAAGGTGAATTTTTTGTATTTTTCTGACAAACTTCAATTGTTGATGAATAGTGAAACCAATATGTGGAAGTTAAAAAACTGATTTTTCGTTTAAATGATACTTTACCACTTCTGTGATTTGATTTTCAAAAATCTGACATACATGGATGTCATTAGTAAGTAATATTTGGTTCAATGGGATGAAAATAATTTTTTTCTGAATAGTTACTTTTAGGTTTTATTAATCGTGATTAAAGGTAATTAGTGTAATTTAAGGTAAAACAATGTTATAATAATATGAAATTACCTTTACACATGTCCTACCCTTATATGATGAGTCATGCTCGACCAATTCAATCAATGGGTCAACTTGGGGACCTCATAGAGCCACTTGGGTAAGAAAATGACATTAATAACTATTTATTTAAAGTTGAAATAAAACTTTCACAAACTTGTATTGTTGTACTAAAACAATTTTTACATGGGGTAATACAAGTCATATGTTTGACTATAAAAAGTCATTGGAAATATAAAATGATTTCCTATATCATAGTATTTGTTTTATAATTTTTATACATTAAATTAATTAATTATTATATGACACCATGAGGATGCAGCCATTACCCCATTAATAAACGATTTAAATAAAATGAAAAGATAATGTTAATTCTTAGACATAAACTTGTAAAAAACCTATTTTATGGATGTATTTATAACCCTTATCACCTTAGCCTCGAAATATATATTTTTGGGACCTTTAAAATTGGAAAATCATTTTAAAATAAAGTGACATTTCATGACTTTCCAGGAGTGCCCCTCCTCCCGCTTATAAAATGCACCCATCTCTACCTTCGTACCCACACCTCTCAAGCCACTGGCTTGGCCCAAATATGCTCATTTTATCTCTCCACATCCTTCTCTTCATCATATAATCCTTACCTTAGGCATAAATCTCTTCATGAAACCCTTTTGGTTCAAACCAAGGGGAGTAACCCGATTTAAAGGTAAAGTCTTCCCTAAATTTCTTTGGTTTTATTTTTCTTCTACTACCCCGTAACTCTTTTAATTCCTTCCTTTTGTAACAACATGAGTATATTCAATATAATAGGATGTTTTTATGAGAATTATTTTATCTACACTTACACAAAACTTTGTCTAATGGTTAATGAACATACGGTTTCTGTGGATGGTGAATTACTACCTCACGAAACGATGATTGTTCTATCATCTCCTACCACCTCTCATGGTGGCCATTATAATGGAACTATATTTATTTATGATATATATTATATTTATTTCCTCTCTATGCTTATTTATTTTATATTTAATACACACCTTTATTATTTTCATGTTGTTCAAATGCAATAATTTCATTTGAGGAAGTGTGGACTACTGCCCCCTCAATTGATGTGACTCGTTCATGCAATACATGGAATGTATAAAGAATTGAATTTATGAAATTATGTGACTTATATAACGTATATATTATAATTTAATTATAATATATATATATATCTTATTTAATTTTAATTTCATTAATATTCCAAAGAAATGAAAGTAGCGTTCAAGCGTATGTACATCCTACTGTCTCCATGAACGGTGCATTTCATTTATTTTTATCTCTAAATGTTATGGAATACTATAAAATGAATACATACTGTATATATATTATATTTAAATCATTAATACTATTCTGGAGATGATGTTATTATAACTACATGGACAATTCTTTTCAATCAAGTTCAATTTTTACTCATTTACCGAACATCGAAAAAAATGTCTGATATGAACTCACATAATTAACTAATTATTAAAACATTATAACAAGTGATATGAATTGAAAAATAAACTTTAAAGTATAACCTTAAGAAATTCTAAATTTACCAAATTTCATTATTCTTGAATATAAATAAATGAACAAGACAAGTCAGACTTGAGGTAAGCGATCCTACCTCCCTCTTTCTTTTTAAATACTATCTTTTATGTCATTTATTTTAAGATCCACTTTCTTATATTGGTGGATGTTATTTTATATTCCTATTACTTTACATTTTATTTTCTTATGATGAGAGACCCTAGTTTATTTCAATCCAGTTTTTTGAAGTATTAAGTGGCGCCGTTAGGATGCCGAGTTTTCATAAGGGATTTTTCATATCACTTTTATTCATGTGAGATTTATGATACATTTTCCAATATTTACATTGAGAGGTGTATGTACTTCCCATTATTATACTCTTTGAGTAATATAGTTTCGTTTATGGGTATTTATATCAATGTTGTATAGTCCTCCTTTCAGGGGCTGTACGTTTTGAAAGTTACCCAAACGGTAAGGGAACCATTCACTCTCCTCATTTTGAAAGACTTATTTTTATTAGGTATTTTAATTTACATCTTATTAAGATGGAATATGTTCTTATATATCATTATTTCTGTAAATTTTATGTCCATGTGATGAGATACCCCTTTTTATCTCTCATCATCTCATTTTCTGAATTTTAAAGTGACGTTGTTAGGCTGTCGAATTTCTGTAAGGGAACTTCTTAACCCAATTTCAATTCTTTGGGTTAAACCTCTACTTGTTCATTTTATTATTCCATGATCATGTGTGGAATATCTATGTTGTAATTTCCACAAACATTTGTGTGGAAATACTATTTCTACATATAATTATCTCATTGATAAATTCTTACGTCATTTATACGAACTTGTACGGGAAATCATAACTCAATCTCATTTAATGGAGTTAAATATCTATGTCATTGATTTTGTTTTTCCAAGAGTATGTGTGAATGACCTCTGATTTTTTTACACATGATATCCACGTATATTGGGTGTATTTATACTTATCACACATAATTATGTCATTTATTTATCCTTTCACTAATGACATTATCTTTGAATTGGATTACATCTCAATTTCTCTTCCTTGAGACACATATTAATGATATAAACTTTTATTCTTTTTAAAGTGTATATACAGCCCCTTTGATATTCCATATCCACATTATGTCTATAATCAAGTCAGTTAAATGTTTTTAAAATGGTCTACATTCATGTGGCTGATAATTTAATTGTTCAAAATGGAAAATTACTCTTTTCTTAAAACATTATTTTAAATGGTTTTGAAGATTTATTCTTTTAAACATTCATCATCCATTTCCCTATTTTAAAATGGTTTTTGAGGATTTATTTATATGGACACGAATGTTTTAAAACATTTTCTAATGTTTTGAAGTGGTATGGGACTTCGTCTCAATCTCCTTTCATTGAGTCATATTTTGTTTTATACACAAATTTCTTTTATACTGTATTTAAACCCCTTTGAGTTTTACTTGTATTCAAAAGGAATATTTTTATACAATGTGTTTTACTAAACGAGAAAAGGGAATATTTTTGTCTTACGTATGTGGCGACAATTACTTCTCTACTACCGTGACCATTAATTGAGTTTCAGCTTCCTCTACAAGCCATGAATTTTTTTCAATGAAAAATAAATACCATGTTTTAATTTTCTTTTATTTTGGTATTGAAAATGGTTTTGATAATGTTTTGATAACATCCATGTGTTGTATTGGTATCTTGTGATTGTAATGTGGAAATATTTTGTTTCTTTTATGCATGTTTTATGTGATAAAATTATGTTCTGGTTCTTGGGCATTGTTTATGAAGATGGGTGGTTCCAGGATAAACTAACGGCGGCTGAGCCTGTGATAGCTCTCCAATGCATTGGGTAATGTAAAGTAGTTAAATGGTTGAGTTTTTCCGAAGATATTTAGGGAATATACTGTGATGGGTATTCCAAACGTAACCATGAGGGTTACTCCCTACGTAAGAATGTTATGAATGCCTCAAGTTACCTTTACATCTTATGATTTCTATGAGTTATTCATAAATCTTATGATTTAATGAGGTATGTTAAAGTTATTATGTTTTATGAGTAAAGTATGATTTCATTGATTCTTATGTATACATGGACTAGTGTTTACTTTCCGTATTTCTATAACCCTTACTGGGATTTTTATGATCATCCCAAGTTTCTGAAATGTTTTCCACATGACTTATAGGTGAATAGGGTCAAGGATGGGATCAAGGAAAGACATGATATCTAAAACATGGAAGTAGACATGTTTCTTTTTAAGCGTTTTTATTTTATGAAAAAAATTGAAACTGATAAGAAGTTTCTACTTTGTAATCTTGTGAGATTATATTCTTATGTCCTAATTCTCTAAAACACAAAACCTAAAAAGATCCCCAATGTGAATTATTCATTTAATTCAAGATTATGTAATGTTTTAAGGTCGGTTCCTTATAGTTATTCCCCTCCATCATTCAAGGAAGGTATCTCTACCACCATTTTTTTATCAAAGTCAAATAAACATCGGCTTTGGGGAGGACTCGTGACCCATGTTGATTAGTGTGGACATGAATCACAAGGAAAATAGATATATATATATATATCCTTTCTAAATAAGAATCATGGATTTGTTTGAAGGGAATTGTATTTAAATAGTGGTCATAATTCCCATTGTATCCACTCACTAACTGAGATTCTGGCAGAACCACTGGGGTATAAGAAATCATCTAGAAGGACACATTAGTCATATGCTACCAAAATTCAACCTGACATTGACTAGCTCATCAAGAAAAAATCCATTCAAGAGTTCCAATATGTAACACCCCAAGATTTTATGATAATTATTCATTTTAATTTCTTTGATATATTTTGTTGTATTCTTCTTTAATATTATCTTGCGTTGTACGCAACACCGTATTCACTTATAGTATACACAACACTATTCTTGGCTTGTGATGCACACAATTTCATGTTCATTCGAATAAAATTCATTTTACACAACAACACGTATAGATTTTGATCAACGTATAACTGAACCATATTTTTAGTTTGTTTTATGAATCATTAATGGAATATTTCACTACACACTACCCTGACTTGGCATGCATTACACGCAAGAGCGACCTTCCTCCATAGTGTGTGTTGTACGCAATACCAAGTTTCACTAACCAATGATATATTGTTATAATATTGTAATGAAATAGCCGTTATGAATATTACTAAACTCTTTTTGAATTTTATAAAATTATATTTTATCTTACACATTTTTTGGAATGATGTATAAAACAAAATCAGTTTTTCGGATAAAAGTTGTATTTTTCAAAAAATATAGTTTTTCCACCTTTTGATGGTGCACACACTTTAAATCTAGTTTTTGAAATTTTTATAAGTTAAATTTGATAAAATAAAATTCTTCTTTTTCATCAAGATATAAAAATTAACATTGGACAATTTTTTGATATTTTTCTGATAAGTTTCTTGTTTTGATGAATAGTAAAAATACGCTAAATTTTAATTAAAAAAAACGTTTTTCGTATAGATAATTTATATGGTTAAATTATAATATTGAGTGGTTTTAAATTATAAATAGCACATATTTTTACAATTTAATATAATTTAAGTCATTAGCATTAATTTTACAATGAATTCATAAGTAAAAACATTTCAATCATTTGCAACGTTTTAACTTTTAAAACTCGTTTTCTCTACAGCGGGATTAATTGTAAATAAAATACTGAAACTTATGTGTTTTGAATTAGAAAAAATGGATTCCATATTTGGAATCATTAGGTCCAAATTATATTAATAATCTACTTTTTATTTTTAGGCATTATGAATAGTAACTATGGTAAATTTTATTTACCATAGTTAAAGGAAAATCGGGTAATTAAGGGTAAATACAATATTATAAAATTACCCCAAAAATTATCTTAATATAATTGGATGATTTTATGTTTTCCTAGATCATACTTGGGTAGAAATGGAATCTATTGGAACCCACTTGTATTTGATTAAGACCTTTTATATATTTTATTTAAAGAAACGTGAAATATGTCTCACTCAAACATTAATAATTAGATTATTTTTAAAATAATGTTATACAGAATATAATTTCAATTTTAAATACCCATTTGAAATATAATTTTATTATTTATCATGGTAATTTATTTGAAATTTTTAAGAAATATTTAATTACCTTAATATCTTATACATTAACTATGTAGAAATTATTTATTTAGAGAAAAATCAATAATATAGTTTTTATTAAAATAAAAATACATATAAAATAGACCAGAAACATGACCAAACATAATTGTTTGAGTATATCTATACCCTAATCATCCAAGGGTAAATTTGTAGACCATTTAGAGCCTTATAAAACAGAATAGGAAATTTATATTATTTTATTGTAAATGATTTGGAAGATGTCATCTTCATAATTTAATAAATATAACTATTTCAATGTTGTGGTTTTTAGATGATAAATTTGATTAAAATATTATTATGAAAGGTATTATATTTATATTCATTATATTATTTTATTTTCAATTTTTATGCAAAAAAAATATATTAAATAATTATACAAAAATGTTGTAGTAATTATTTAATTAAGATAAATACCAAATAACTGGTTTTAAAAATATTAAAATAAATATTATATAAACAAATTAATGTGATACATGATTTTTTTTAAATGAATATGATGTGTTATAAATCTATTAAATATTTTCTTTCGAACATATCTTCTGTGTGTTTTTAATTTAAATCCAAATAAATGATTAGTGTCATAATTTACACTATTCGTATTTTATAAACATAACATTTTATTAAATTATTTAAAAATCACAAAAATATTTAAAAATTACATATTGAAAATTATGTGGTATAAAAGGTTATAAAGTATTCAATTATGGAAATGTTAAAACATTTAAGTATGTATTAATAACAATTAAAAATTTTGAATATTATTACCATGAGTAAAATTAAATAGTTTAAATAAGGATAAATCAAAATGATATGGTTTAAAATAAACATAAAACATGTATAAATTTTATTGGTTGAGGATAATACAACACTATATCGTCTCATTTTATAATTTAGTCATTCTTTGAGGTTTTTAAGTGGGGTTTGAAATTATTATAAATTAATATATTTTAGGTTTCCAAAGGTGCACCTCTCCTCCCTTAAAAAGGGTACCTCCTCCCTCTACTCTTCACACAAATTTGAGCATTTAATCTCGGCCAACCCCTAACCATTTCACTTTTCCACATCCCTAGAAACCTAATAGAGGTCCTGAACTTCTTTAAAGACCATCTTTAGTTCCCTAATTGGAGTTTAAGAGGACACGCCTCGAAGAAAAGGTAATCTCTTCTACTGATTCGTTCTAATTTCTTTCTTCTTCAACATCCACTTATTTAGTTTTTTAATTATTAAATAATAATATCAGTATCACTAATATACTGATATGATATTATAAATATGAAACAACCCCATTTCAACTTCTATCTATCCTATGGAAAATGAAATCACCGCACATGCGTACGTACGAAATACTGTCTCCACGCCGTGGGGTAATCTGTTTTCCACCACCACTTTACTTGGATGTGTATAATGGTGGAAATAATAACTATATATGATTATTAAAACATGATAATAATTCTGATTTATTATATAATCTTCTCCATCACCATTCAATAATTATGAGAATCTAATTATCACACGTGCATACGTACGTATTACCGTCTCCATGATGCGATCAGATTCAATCTCTATGTCAACCATTCAAGAATTAATATAAATAATATATAATAAATAATAATGAACTATATGACATATTAATGATACTGGATTTATGTATTTTTTTTACTTACTTCCATTAAATTTATTAAGGAAACAAAAATGGCGTTCATGCGTACGTACAACCTATCATCCCCATGAACGATGTATTTATTTCCATTTATTGATCTATTATATATATGTATATTATGAAAATATTTTATATATATATCATTATTTACATTATGGAATTAATTAAATCAGGATATAAGTAATAATATCAAGAACAACAGATTCGAAACATGTACGATAAATGAAACGATATTACCCAAAACTCTTCTTTAAAATGGAATTGACAAAAGAACGAGTTATATAATGTCCTAAGTGAATCATATATGATATCATAAATATTATTATGGTACTTTTACCATTTAATAATATGTTTAAACCCACTATATAGGAATTTAGGACACATATGGAAGAAATTGGACCTAACGAAAGGGCTAATTTTTTAATCTCATTTTTATCTGAGATTTCTCATACGTAAGTATTTACTGGGTTTATATTTTTTATCCATGCCCATAAAATGTTTTTCATATAGTGTATAATATTATTAAATGTATTTATAATTTCATGGTTACCCCTATTTGACTTTTACTTTATATTATGGAAGGAATCATTCTTTTTTTACCATACGTGGTACTTTTTGACTTTTCTGTTAAAAGTACTAGGAGAATGTTTTTTTAACTTATAAGGCAAGAACTGATTTTAACAGTTTCATAACGCCTTATTTTCAGGAATCTTACTATACAAGTTTTCATGATTATTTTCAACAAAATCATTTTCTATTATAATACCATGTGGTTTTGTGAAAATAAAATGATTTTGAAGAAGAAAAGATATTTTCCTCGAGAATTCATTTCAATTGTTTTCTCAAAACTATTTCCATCTATGATGAAATTATTTAGTATGATTATGTTTCAAGTATAATGTCTATATTATATACATGGATCGATTATTATTATGAATAAATGATATCCATTTGTTTTATATGGATTATTTTATGATGGGATAATGTTTATGAAACCTATTTTGTTCTTTGTGTTATGATGAATGATTTATGTCTATCTTGTCGCACAAGTAAAAATGATTTCATTACGAGATGGGTGGGACCTATATCTCCCTTAAATGCATTGGGTAAAGATTTATATATCATGAGATAGACATGTTTGGAATTTCATGTGAATCAGGTTCAGTAATACAGGGCTGGAATGGCAAGTAAACCTGGTTTAGTAATGGACTTTTTTCCACTATGATGGTCTTGGAAACAATGCCTTGGATACTATAGAAATCATAAAATGTGCTTAATGTTTTTCCACAATTACATTTTTTATTCCCATACTATTTTATCATGATTAATGTTCCTTTATAATCAATGCCTTATGTACAGCCACGATTTATGCCATGGCTCAAGATTTTGATGTTTTATGTTCATGTTTTTACATACAAATGTTTATGGATTATTTTTATGTTCTCCATGTTTACCCTTACTGAACATTTGAGATCACCCTTTTTATGTTTTATTTTCCCCAGGGTATAAATAAAGGTTTTAGGTAATAAAACAAAATGGGAAGATATTTATACAAGATGTTGAAGATCTTTCACAATGATTAGAATATTATGTTCTGAGTTTTCAAAGAAACTAAACTAATACGGTCTTTGGGAATATGTTTTTGTCATGAATTAAGTATTCTGATAAAGTAATGTAATTTATATGTATGTCAAGATTTGGGTCTCTAAAGTTGGTATCAGAGCGAAGGTTTAGTTATCCTTTGGAAACTAGGATGATAAAACTTTAGTGAAATCCCTAGAGATATTTATAAGGTATGTCTAGGGATATATCTAAGGTTAAGTATAGGTAAAATTTATAGTCCTAGAATTAAAGTAATGATATTATAATTAAACATAAGATTTTATATATTGAAGGTAATCCCCCTTTATTATTTTGTTTTCCTAGAATTATTTTTTCTTGTCACACTATTCTTTTTGTGTTTTGGAAAAATGGCTGGAAACAGGAAGATTCTTGATAATTGAGAATGTGATGGATAGTGGAATGATATTATTTGTGAGAAACCAAATGAAATTTGATCTATAATTCCACATATAGTTATTATTACTAATCATAAATCTCATAATATGATCTATAATCTAAACTTTGGTATGATTCCTGACTCACCTAATAAGATAAAGATGGAGTTTCATAATGATCATAGAGGAAAGAAAGTTCAATTTCCCTCATGTAAATCATCTGGGAAGAGGCATCAAGGATAATGTTTCAAAGGAACTAGAAGATTATTTGGGTATGGAAATGGAGGATAAAAATCCAGTAAATGCAAAGGAAAAGGATTAGTTAACACATTTTACAAGGATAATGATATTGGTAAGACATAAACAACGGTTAAATGTTTTACATGTGGAATGTCGGAGAATTATGAAAACCAATTACCTAAGGTAAAGTCTCATGAAGTGAATCATAATGGTTTTATTGGTAGTATTTATGTTGTTGATGATGATGATGATACTACAAAGTATATGTGATATGAAAGATTTTTTGAAGCTCATTTAATGGTTTAAGAAGGTAGTGGAATTATTTATGCTTATCAATAGTTATGTTGTATAGTTAATGGTATTATGGAATAAAGACACATTTAAGGATTGTTAAACTATTGTTTTTTCTAAAGTATTTGAAAGTATATGTTGAATAGTACCGGTAACAATGAATGTTTATTCATATATTTTTGGAAAGAAGATGATATGCTCATAATGAAGGGATACAGAGAAAATTATTGTATTAACAAGCTCATGACTGATATAAGGACAAAGTGACATCATGGTTTGAGTATATAGAAATTTTGGGATTTTGGTATGTTTAATGTGTAATAATTTGACATAATTCATGTTTTCACTAAGATTCTATGGTAATTCGTGTTTCAAGAATACATGATTAAGGTATTCACATGTTTTGAATGTGATCAACATGATATATCTTATGATAAATGGGGGATAAATGATCGTATTCACTTGCATGTTATTTGAACTCTCTAGTAATATTCTTTCGTTATAATATGATATTGGATAGAAGTATTTTGGATAAGCCTAAATATTGGAATGGATTGTGTTGGACATCAGATAGTATTGCATAAGGATAGAGATTTTTGATATGATAGTTTAGTTTTAGGAAAAATACAAACCTGCAGGATGGGTGACAACCCATCGCGTCAGACAAGGATATAGGAATTAAACCCACAACCGAAGTGCAACCGGCCTTTATCGCCTACCACTGTCTTACATGAAGTCCCTGGTTTTTAGAAATTATTTTTATTTTATTAAGAAGTATTATAGATGATGTATAAATCCATTTTAGGAACCATATACATTTAATCTCACAATAGATGGACATATGTATTTTTAATAACTTCTTCTATCCTTTTTTTTGAGAAAGGTGGAATGACCTATCATTCTATCGCATGATATGGTAACACTTCACTAATGAAAAATTCAACTTCATTTATTTAAGAGATGAAGTGGAAATTGTTCATGGCACAAACAACGATGAGATTGTACCTAAATCAAGTAAGTATTTCATTTATTTCAAAAATTCATCAACATTAGGGAAATGATTTTGAAAACCAAAACTTTTGTCCTATTTCCCTCATATCTGATGAATCATATGGTACCTTATATCCTCACAAATTTATGGCTTTGTGCTTGTTGGCTTTTTCATTTCCATGTCCTCTACCACTCTTCATCAGAAGTTAATGGTTAGATTTCTCTTCTATATCCATATTTTAACATATATTATCTTATGTTGAAACCTAGGGATGAGTTACTTTGGGTATCCATTATTTTTATAATGTTACTATTTAAAATGATGTTTTAGTATACCTTTTTACGATGTGGGTTTCTATGAAAAAAACCGTCAAGTAGAAAACTATTTATAACCCCGACGAATTTCGAGGGCGAAATTAATTTTAATGGGGGTAGAATGAAACACCCCGAGATTTTGTGACAATTATTCCTTTTAATTTCATTGATGTCTTTTGTTGTATGCTTCACCAATATTATCTTGCGCTATATGAAATAGATTATTACCTTTTAGTATACACAACACTATTCTTGGCTTGTGATGCACACAATTTCATGTTATTTCAAATAAAATTCATTTTACACAACACCATGTATAGATTTTGATCAATGAATAACTGAACTATATTTTTATTTATTTATTTGAAACATTAATAAATCTTTCCCTACACGCTACCATGACATGTCTTGCATTACATGCAAGAGCGACGTTCCTCAATAGAGTGTGTTGTACGCAATACCGAGTTTCACTAAACAACGATATATTGTTATAAAATTATTATGAACTAGCCGTTAGGAATAGTATTAACCTCATTATTAATTTTATAACATTATAATTTATCTTAAACATTTTTTATAATGAGGTATGATAATAAAATCAATTGTTCAGATAAAAGAAGTATTTTTTTAAAAATGTAGTTTTGCCGCTTTTTGATGGCACCCCCACATTAAATATAGTATTTGATATGTTTATAAGTTAAATTTGGAAAAATAAAATTCTTCTTTTGTATCAGGATATAAAAATTTACTTTGGATAAATTTTTGATATTTTTCTGATAAGTTTCATATTTTGGTGAATAATAAAAATACGCTAAATTTTAATTAAAAACAAATTTTTTCATCGAGATAATTTATATGTTTAAATTAAAATATTTAATTGTTTTAAATTATAAATAGAATATACTTATAAAATTTAATATAATGTAAGTTATTGGCATTAATTTTACAATGAATTCATAAGTAAAAAACATATCAATCTTTTGCAACGTTTTAACTTTTAAAACTCATTTTCTCAATAGAAGGATTAATTTTAAATTAAATACTGCAACTTCTGTGTATTGAATTTGAAAAAAAGGATTTTATATTTGAAACTTGTAGGTCCAAATTATGTTAATATGATACTTTTTATTTTTAGACATTATGAATAGTAACTACGGTAATTTTTTTTACCATTGTTAAAGGTAAATCGCGTAATTAAGGGTAAATATAATATTATAAAATTACCTTAACACTTTTCATAATATAATTGGATGATTATATGTTGCCCTAAATAGTAATTGGGTATAAATGGAATCTAATGGAACCCAATTGTATTTGATTAAGACCGTTTATATATTTTATTTAAAGAAAAGTGAAATATGTCTCACTCAAACATTTATAATTAGATTATTTTTAATATAATGTTATAAAGAATATAATTTCGATTATAAATACTCATTGGAAATATAAATTTCTTTCTTCATCATGGAAATTTATTTGTAATTTTTCAGAAATATTTAAGTACCTTAATAGCTTAGACATTAATGATGTAGAAATTATTTATTTAGTGAAAAATCAATAATATAGTTTTTATTAAAATACTAATACCTTACAAAAGGACTATAAACATTGACAAAACTTATTGGTAGAGTATATTTATACCCTAAGCATCCATGGGTCTGTATTTGGACCATTTGGAGCCTTATAAAATAGATTAGGACATTTATATTATTTTATTTTAAATGTTGTCAATGATGTCACCTTCCTAATTTAATAAATATAACAATTTAAATGTCATTATTTTAAGATGATAAATTCTATTAAAAATATTATTATGAATGGTATTATATTTATCTCCAAAATAAAATTTTATTTTTAATTTTAATTTAACAAATATATATATTGAACAATTATACAATAATTTTGTAGTATTTATTTTATTAAGAGAAATAACAAATAAATGGTTTGAAAAATATTAAAATAAATATTATATGAACAAATTAATTTTCTCCATGAATTTTTTATATGAATATGAAGTGTTAGGAATCTATTAAATATTATGGTTCGAACATATATTTTTTTTGTTTTTATTTAAATCCAAATAAATGAATAGTGTCAAAATTTACACTATGGGAATTTTATATGCATAACATATTATTAAGATATTTAAAAATCAAAAAAACTATTTAGAAATTACAAATATAAAATTATATGGTCTAAAGTGTTATAAATTATTTAATTATGTTAAATTTACAACATTTATGTATGTATTTATAACAATATAAAATTTAGAATATTATTACCACAAATAAAATAAAATAGATAAAATAAGTATAAATAAAAATTATAAGGTTTAAAATAAACATAAAACATGCCAAAATTTTATTGGTTGATGATATTACAACCCTATCTCATATAATCTTCTAATTGAGTCATTTTTGGAGGTTTTTATGTGGGGTTTGAATTTATTATAAATTAAAAAAATTATGTTCCCTAAGGTGTCCCTCTCCTCCATTAAAAAAGGGCACCTCCTCCCTCTCCTATTCACACAAATTTGAGCCTTCA
This sequence comes from Viscum album, assembly GCA_963277665.1. Lineage (NCBI taxonomy): Eukaryota > Viridiplantae > Streptophyta > Magnoliopsida > Santalales > Viscaceae > Viscum > Viscum album. Next base: position 1,850,891,974 of record OY728142.1, on the reverse strand, counting down.
TGCTCGTCCAACCCCTACCATTATCAATTTTCCACATCCCTGTAAACCATCTAGAGTTCATGTTCTTCTTTAAAGTCCAACTTTAGTGCTCTAAGTAGAGGTTAAGACGGGATGTGTTGAAGAAAAGGTAATCTCTTCTACAGATTCTTTCAAGTTTCTTTCTTCTTAAACTTCCACTTCATTAGTTTTTTCATTATGAAGTAATAAAATCAGTATCACTATTATACCTATATGATATTATAAATATGAAACAACCCCATTTCACTTTCTATCCATTCTACGGAAAATAAAATCATCACGCCAGCGTACGTACGTAATACCGTCTCCACACCGTGGTGTAATCTGTTTTCCACCACCACCTTACTCGGATTGCTATAATGGTGGAAATAATAACTATATATTATTATTAAAACATTATACTAATTCTGAAAAATTATATAATCTACTCTAATACTATTCAAAAATTATGAGAACAATATTATCGCTCGTGCGTACGTACAGATTACCATCTCCATGATTCGATTAGATTCACTCTCTATGTTAACCATTCAAGAATGAATATATAGTATATATAAAAAATAATCATGAAATATATGAAATATTAATGATAATGAAAATATTTCTATGTTATTTACCTACTTCCATTCAATTTAATAAGTAAATGAAAATGGCGTTCATGCGTACGTACGACCTACCGTCTCCATGAACGATTTACTTATTACCATTTATTGATCTATTATATATGTGTATATTCTTAAAATATATTATATATAAATCATGTTTTACATTTTGGAATTAATTAAATTAGGATATAAGTAATAATATCAAGAACAAAAAGTCAAAACACATACGATATATGAAATGACTTTACCCAAAACGCAGCTTTAACATGGAATTGACAAAAGAACGGGAAAAATAAAGTCCTATGTGAATCATATATGATATCAGAAATATTATTATGGTCCTATTACTAGTAAATAATATTTTTAGACCCAATATAAAAGAGTTTCAGACACGTATGGAAGAAATTGGACCTAAGGTAAGGAATAATTTTGCAATCTCATTTTTATCCGAGATTTCTTATATGTAAGTATTTACAGGGGTTATATTTTTCATCCATTCCAATAAAATGTTATTCATAAAATGTTTAAAATTATTCCCTGTATGTTTAATTTTTTTTACCCCTCTTTTACTTTTACTTTGTGTTATGGATGGAATCATTCTTTTGTTTACCAAACGTGGTACTTTATTGACTTTTCTGTTAAATGTATGAGGAGATGAATTTTTTAACTTATATGGCATGAACGGATTTTTACGGTTTCATAACGCCTTATTTTTAGGAAGATTACTCTACAAGATTTCATGATTATTTTCAAAAAAATCATCTTCTTTTAAAATTGCATGTAATTTTGTGAAAAGAAAATGATTTTGAAAAAGAAGGGATATTTTCCTCCAGAATTCATTTCAATTGTTTTGTCAAAACTGTTTTCCATCTAAGATGACATTATTTAGTATGATTTCAAGTTTAATGTCTCTATTATTTACATGGTTTGATTCTTCTTATGATTAAATTATATACATTTGTTTTATATCGATTATGATAAGTTGGGATGATGTTTATGAAACCCATTTTATTCTATGGGTTATGATGAATGATTTATGTTAATTTTGTGGCACATGTAAGAATGATTTCATTATTAGATGGGTGGGACCTATATCTCCCTCCAATGCATTGGGTAAATATTTATATCTCATGAGATAGACATGGATGGAAAAGAAAGTGAATCTGGCTCAGCAATACAGGTCTGGAATGGAATGTAAACCTGATTCAGTAATGGAATTTGTCCACTATGATGTTCTTGACAACAATTCCTTGGATACTATAGAAATCATAAAATGATATGAAGGGTTTTCCATTATTTCATGTTTTATTCCCATGCTATTTTATCATGATTAATGTTCATTTATTATCAATGCCTTATATACTGCCTAAATTTATGTCATTTCTCTGGATTTTGAAGTTTTATGTTCATTTTTTTAAAATGTTTATGGATTGCTTTTATGTTCTCCATGTTTACCCTTACTGATCATTTGAACTCACCCTTTTTATGTTTTCCTTTCCACGGGATATAAAAAAAATTTAGGTATGAAAACAAAAGGGTAAGATATTTATGGAAGATTTTCATGATCTTTCACCATGATTAGAAGATTATGTTCTGAGCTTCCAAAGACACTAAACTAAAATGGTATTTGGGCACATATTTTTGTTATGTATTAAGTATTCTAGAAAATTAATGTAATGTCTATGTACATCAAGCTTTGGGTCTCTACACAATATCCAAAATCACATTCTAATATAGGCCATATCATAAATATTACTGGTAGAATTATTGATTTCTTTGACTATAGAGATCTCAATAGGAATTATAGGAAAAATGACTTACAGATTCCGATTATAGAACATATTATTTATGTGAGTGATTGGTATCATCTTTTTTCCTTCATGAATGTCTATTCAGGAGATGATGAGGAAGACACACTTTTGAGATCACATTAATTAGTATATTGATATCAAGTGATTCCCTTTGTTTTAGAATGTTGGAAATTTATTCTAGTGTTCCATAAATCACATCTTCAAGACCTTTTTCGGAAATATTTAATGATTGTTGCTTCGATAATCTGATGGTTAAAACATTAAAATTCCATGACCACCTTACTAACCCTGGACCATATTTTTTAAATTTTGATAGCAAAACCTAAAAATAAATCCCTTGAAATGTGATTTTGGTAATACATCATGAAAATTTCTCTGCATCAGAGTTTTCCATCATGGCATTAAAATCAACACTAAAAAGAAAAAGGTTATCAATATATTGTAACCTCATCAAAATATCATTGATTTGAGAGGACATAAATAATTGTGGCCTACGTTTATCACATTATATAAAACATGGTAAAAAATGTGTTCCCAACACCAGGTTGATGAAAAAATTGGGTTACATATTAGTGGATTGATGAGTATCACGAAGCAGTCGAAAGCCTCCGGACAAATATCTTGAGACCACCAGAATTGGTGATTCCTGTTGCAGTAAGTGTGTTTCCCCAAACATATTTTTTTAATAGTAACATTTTTTTAGTTATTAGTAGTACTATTTTTTGATTAATAGTGTTACAATCCAAAATAAATGCATGCAGAATAAAAATAAGACATTTTTTACTCCACAAAAATGTGGAAACCTTACAATTTCTATAGGGTAAAAGACAGTCATTGACCTATAATACCTACTAGAAGACCAATCAAGATGACTAGGAGACCATCAAACACAACAAACAGACCAACAAAATATTGACTGTCTATCCGGTCTTTCATAATGAATAAAATTAAGGAAATTACAATGGCAAGCATACTTAGAATCATGGTAATGAAGAGCGTCATCTTTATCAAATTGTTTTTTGTAGTTTGGAACACCCTAATCAAGTATTTATAAGTCCATGATGTTAAATATTACCATTTCTATTAGTTGAGGTCTTTAGATGAGAATTGGTTATTATAATAGTAAAAAAATTATAATCATAGGTATTTTAAGTATTTTGATTATTTTAGGTATTATTAATATTTTATGTATTCTATGCCTACATGTATTTTAATAATTCTATTTATTTAAATTATCTAATTTATTTTAGGTACATTAAGAAATTTTGAAATAATTCCTATATATGTATTAAAAGTTTATAGCTATTTATATTTTAATAGAAATTTATTGTAATCAAATATTTTTAATGAAATATATAAGTTTCATATGTTTTAAAGTGATTTAAATAATTTAATGTTATGTAATTGGATAAATAATAACATAGTTTTAATTAAATATATACATTATTTTTAAAATATAATAACTATCATTTTTATGAATATACATTTTTAAAATAATGACATGGTTATTAATTGAATTTAAAATTTATATTTTCAAATTTAATTCCTTGAAACTAAAAATAAATACAAATATATGAAAACAATAGCCTAAGAAAGAACATATATACAGAAATTAATATATTGGTTCTATTTTTTAAACATTAATTTTCCATATGTTATTTGTGTTTATGGATGTAAAATAAAATGGGGGGCAACCCATCCAAATTGGGGTAGCATTGAAGGCCAATCCCTCAAGGTCAGAGGGCATATCACATAGAAACTTGAGGTTAGAGAACCCTTGGGCAGCACATACATGGTGCTTGCCATGTCTCGTGCACAGGTCATGCGTGGTGAGGCCTAAGCACATGATCAGACATATGTATAAGGCCTGGTCAAGCATACATAAGGGGTGAGGAAGGTTCTTCATAGTTTCAAATGTGGTTGGGATGAGGCACGTGGGTCGGGGGTCCCATGTGTAATGACGCAGTGGTGTGGGGTTTCGTTATTGGCATATGGACGTTACACTAGGTATTATAAGTCAACAAATGTTCTCATCCTATTTCAATGTGGGATGTTGTTTTTTAATGGTACTTTAAAATGAGTCAGTCAATCTAGCCACAAGAGATCTTGACCATTCGTTTCAGTCTCGCCTTTGAACTCCACCACCACTCTATTTCTCCACATTTTTCTTCAGTCTTCCAATTGGAATGCGGCTGATCTCAGCCCCTAAACTCTTTTAAAAAACTCATGGTTTCCAACAACCATATGATCCCATAGTGATAAAATCCTAACCATCCATCAATTTTATTAAACTATGGAACTCTCCTCATCCTTAAAATCATCCTCGGTCAATCTGAACAAATCATTATTTTCCATATATTCTCCCTTTCTTTTTATTCTTCACTGCGTCGCACCATCAGCCATCTCTATCTCTCCACTATTTCGTCCCATCCCGTGAGTCCTATTATCCATATCCACAACCTGGTTTACCACCTTTATCCATTCCAATGTTTTCAAGGGTGGGTTTTTAATTCAAACCCATACTTTTTACATGAAAATTTTCAACAATATATATATATATATATATATCAAAACAACGGGTCCCTTTATGATTTACCAAAGCACAGTTTTTGTTTTTTGTATGAATAATGAGATTTGGATTTGATTAGGTTTTGTTGTTTATGTTTTAATGATTGAACCAGTGTATATAAAATTATATATATACAGTTATACAACCATTTTATTTAAAACTTATCATGCACCTGAACCCTATGGGTTTCTCACTTCTCAAACTCCCCCCAACCACTGCTCAACTCAATATCACTTGAAGATATGTAAGGGATTATTTTTTTTAGGTTTTATTAAACCATATATATATATACTTATATATGTATATATGTTTATCTATAAAAAAACCAATTCTGGTTTTGTGAATTTCATATGATGAAAATTTGTTTTTAAATGATGTTCTTAATCCATGTAATTATTGTAAGTGTTCTATTTTGTTTTTTTTTAATTTAACCATATATACATATATGTGTATATACATTATTATATACATGTATAAATATAAATACCAAACCAAAACTATTTCATATTTCTCGAATGATGAAAATTGGTGTGGTGATCTTTCATAATTCATGTAAGGGTTATTTTTGTTTTGAATTTGATATGTAAAACCCAAATATACACTTTTTGTATATGAGGTTATATGTATATATACAAATATATTTTTATTATAATCTAAATTATGTTTTTAAAAAATTTACTTTTAGTGATGAAATAATGTTTTTGAAGTGTATGATACTTTATATGTGTTAGAAAACCTTGTTTGGGTTGTGTAAATTCCATGTATACTCTTTGTGTATATATGATTTTATATAATTTTAAAACCCACATGTACATATATATATATGAGCCACAATGAAATATATACATGTCTTTAATTATATTAAAGAGATTTTATGGTATTAACATAGCAATTATTTTATACAATACACATGATACAATTTTATATTGGAAAACAATAAAAAACCTTGTTTTTTGTGACTAAAAATTCTAAAAGAATTCATCACCATGTTAATGAATTTTACTTTACATACATCTTGATTCTTAATTTTAGGGTAATCATTTGGAATTATCTTTCATTTAATTCATATACATAATTCATGAAGATACACATTTAGCAAAATTTGTTTAATTTTCTATGCATCAATATGAATGTTGTACATTTTCAAATATTTTGTTTTAATTCATGATAAATCTACCAAAATAAATACTATTAGATTATTTTTTAACCAATTTTAAACATCAATTTATCAATGTATGGTGAATAAAAATCATAATTATACAAAATTACTATTTCCATGAAACATGGGTTTTGAATTTAAGTGTTACCATTTTATGTGACAAACCTAAACAAACTATTATTTTATGTGCACTAGTTATCATCACTATTACCAATGCATGTCTATGTGTCCATGAATTTTATATATTAATGTTCAGAGTTAATGCATGATTCATTTTATTATATGCACATAATTGAAAAATGAAATTTATCACTTCTGATAACTCATGGATTAATGATTTAATTATTAGAAGTGGTATGGGAAACTTTTAAGAAATACCCTATTTAATTATTTAAAGTGGTATTGGACACTTCAAATAAAATACCTAATTTAATAAATAAAATTGGAATGGGACACTTTTATTTAAATACATTTAGACATATTAGTAATTTATTAGACTTATTATGTGATGGGTGAGGCCCGATATAGACTCATGATGCATCAACAGGTCTCATGAGAAAAACCAGATCATGGCATGAGTCCTTGAGAGAATGAATATGTTTGGTCTTGGCATGAGTACTTGAAAGAATGTTATGATTATCCAACATAATGCATTTCCCCAATTTTTTATCCATATTTAATCAACCTTGTGTATATTCAGCTAGTAGAATATCCTTGGTTAAGAATCTCTTAATTATGATAATAGTAATAAATGCACACGGAATAATGAATCATGTACTTTGAATGTTATTTATAATGAAATTAATGAATCCATTTTCATAACATTGATATAGAAATTAATATTACCTCTATCATTTCATGGGTTTAATTTTATGTGTTAAGTGAATAATGATATTTTTACTTATTTAATTATAATCAAGTACTGTTACATTTGATAATATTGTACATGAACCCTTTCATTTATCCATTATTTTAGTTTGATCAATTTTTAGCTTATATGTATCTTTCCATTATATTTTTTACAATTATGCATACTATGATATATGTTTTATCTTTTAAATAATTATATAAAACATAATTTATGAGTTTTTTCCTAAAATGAAATAAAGTATCCTTTGAAAAATGTTGATTATGTGCTATAAGAAATGTTGTTCTCTATTTATAAATTGTATTATAATTATTTCCAAATGATGTTTAAAAAAATTAATTTTATTAATTGGTTTAAAACCCCTTAATGCGAATTTTAGATGCTTACCTTAAGTGTTCACATTATTTTTACAGGACTATTAGTTTTTTCAACTTTCTGTTCTTCCATGTGGTGGCTTATTTATGAATCTTGTTTCATTTAGTTTTGATGAAATGTATCATCTATATTTTGTTTTCCATATCCTAGACTGGGAATATTCTCTGTGATGGAACACGATGTGAAATTTTATCAATATATTTTTTTTCAAAAAATTACAGACCATGTTTTAGGCATTGACACCCATCTTCTAGGTTCATCTCCTCACAATTCGTATTAAGGGAATTATTTCTACAATTCTATAATATTAGAATAGATCAAAAATATTTCACCGAGTATAACTTCTTCACAAAATTTACAAATGCAACGAAAATGTTCACCACCAAACCCCTCATATCTCCCTACCGAGGAACTAGAAACAATAATAGTCAAGTCACACATGGATGACATTGGGCCACATGGAAAAATTCATTTAATCTACAAAAAATCTTACCACATATATAACACTCATTGTATACACCACCTACATCAGGGATCAGGCATTGTTTATTTCCTCATAGTGCATGCTCATCTTACATTCTATGAACGTCGAGGGAATTAATTGGAGGGAATCATTAAATGATTCACCTAACACAATTGTTTTATGCGCCTATGGTATTTCTTGGAAAAGGAAAGTGAGGGTGACCTCCACATGGCATATCTTTGTCAAATATTGTCCTACGGTCCATATGGTCATGTTAGTGACGAAGAAATTATTGAGTTCCAGCCTTTTCATTCATTTTACTCACATCAAGTCCATACCATTGTTTCCCAACAAAACACCCCTCATGCCACTCTCTCGTGATATTATAGTTGTGTACATGAGTTTAACCTGAGTTTCTGATGCAACATCTAGACTAGAGAAATTTAAGAGTTTCAAACTGTTATGGAGATTCATTTATCCCGAAGGGACTGGAAAAATTCCCTTCACTAGTGGGACTGGTGAAGGTATAAATAAAATGATGTTTTTCTTTCATATTTTTTTAGAATTTTTTTTTAAAAAAATTGTTTTGTATGGACATTAAGAGTGATGTATGTTGGTTGGTGTTGGGAATCCTAAGAGTACAATGGAATTGTGAGGACGTAATTATTTATAGGGGGGATAATGTGACACCCCAAACATATTTGTTTTTTAATAATAATATTTTGTTAATTATAAGTATTATTATTATTTTGTTTTGTATAATAATGATTCCATACAAAATAAATACCTGAATAATTAATGTATGAAATGTTTTTGTTAATAGAAATGTTGAATCCTTATATTTTTCATATGGACAAAAGACCATCAATAACCTAGAATACCTACTATAAGTCATATTAGGATCACCAGGAGACCACCAAACATAGAAAAACTGACCAATAAATTCATTAAAGTCCTTGGGGTCTAACATATTGAATAACATTACAGAACGAACAATGAAAACTTTTCAAAACATCAAGGGAATGAAGAACACCATCTTCACCAAATTGGCTTTCGAATTGTGGAACACACTAAACATGTATTTATAAGGCCTTGATGTTAAATATGACTATTATTGGCCATTTAGTTCGTTATATGACAATTTGTTTTTATAACCTTCATAAACAATTATAGCCATTTTGTATTTTAATTATTTTTATTCTTTTACGTATTTTGATTATTTTATGTATTCTATATAGACACATATTTTAAATATTCTATGTATTTAAAGTATGTTAATTATTTTATGTACCATAATAAATTATTAAAAATACCTATATATGTATTAAATGTGTATACTTATTTAGTTTTTACAAGAAACGAAATTTAATCAATTATTTTATAAAGAAACATATAAGTTTCAAATGACTTAAAATTTATAAAATATTTTAAAATATTATCCTTGGTGAAATAATAATGTAGTTTTAATTGGGGATATACTTTATTTTTAAGAATGTAATAACCATGATGTTTTTGAAAATTAGTGTTTAAAGAGATGACATGGTTTTTAATTGATGTTGAAATTTAGATTTTGAAATTTAATTCTATGAAACAAAAAAAAATACAAACATATGAAAACAATGGAATTCGAATGAACATATATTTTGAAATTAATATATATGTTATTTTGTTAAAATATTAATTTTCCATGTGTTAATTATTTTTAATGAAGTAAAAAAATCGGTTTGTGCCCATCCTACCAAGGGCGGCATTGAAGGCCGATCCCTCAATGTCGGAGGGCATATCACATAGAACCCTGAGGTCCGAGAACCCTCAGGAAGCACATCCCTGGTGCATACTAAGTCTCGCCCACAGGTCATGCATGGTGATGCTTAAGCACACACTCAGACTCGTGTATAGGTCTGGTTCAGCCATGCACGTGGGGTGAGGTAGTTCGTGTATCTACGTGAGTGTGGGTTGGATCAGACCTGTGGGGTGGGGGTTCTGTGTGTAAGGACCCTACGATGCATGCTTGTGTTATTGGAATATTTTTGTTACACTGATTATTTTAGAGAAATACATGTTCTATTTTCATTTCGATGTGGGACTTGATTTTTTAACGGAAATCTAATTTGTGTCAATCAATCTCACCAAATGAGACCTCAACCATTCATTTTAGTCTCACCTTCAAACTCCACTACCACCACATTTCTCTGTGTTTTTCATTAGCCATCAGATCAGTATGCGGTTGATCTCAGCCTCACAACTCTTTTTAAAATATCACAGTTTCCCACAACCATCTGATCAACACATGATAGCATCTCAATCGTCCATCCATTTTTTTAAACCACAAAACTCTTATCAACTATAAGGACCCAGCCTTAAACACTACATAATCTGGAATTAAATGAATAATTCACATTGAGGTTATTTTTAGTTTTAGAGTTTTAGATAATTATGCATAACAATTAAATTACAACTTGAATATTACATTTAGACACTACAACTCAGTATCCATTTTTTTCATAAAAAACACTTAAAAAGAAACATGTCTAGTTTCATATTTTAGATGGCTTTACTTTTCCATGATCCCATCCATGAACCTATTCATCTGTAAGTCCTGTGTAAAACATTTCAAAAATTTGGGATGAGCATAAAAATATTAGTAAGGGATAGAAAATAATGAAGGAAAACATTATCCCATCAATAAATAAAACGCAATGAAACCGTAATTTTCAATCATAACATACCTTACGAAATCATAAGATTTATGAATAACACACACAAATAATATATCATAAAGGTTACATATGCCATCCATATCAAACATAAATTGTAGCTATCACAACTTCGTCGGGAGTTTCAATTGGAATATCCATCAGAGTATATTCTATAAATCTATTAGTAGAAACATCACATTTACCTCTGTCATGATATCGAATGCATTGGAGATATATCTTGGGCTCACCCGCCCAAGTTTTATCACGAAACCACCCATATACGTAAACAATTCCCAATAACCATAACATAATTATAACATACAAGACATGTATAAAGGAAATATAACATTTCCACATTCCAATATATCAAATCACGATATTGAAATAAACAATGCTTTATAAAATCATTTTCAAAACCATTTAAATTTTTTTTGAATCAAGCTGTCTCATACCACTTTCATGCTTTTAAATGAATTATCATTTGAAAAAGAATAATTTCCATATAAATAAATCCTAAAACCCATTTTGAATACATGGATATTAATGATAATAAATATTTAAAACATTTAAAATGATATTTTGGGTAAACAGTTTATTAATAAGAAAAACAGAGATGATTGAATACAAAAATATGAGGAATAACATTTAATCATAACTTTATAACATTATTAGAATAAAGGTAATCATGATATAATTGGTCAAAGGACAGTATATACACCATATAATATTTAATTGGTGCATAACAACAATGAAGTCACAATGGAAATGTAAATTTAGATGAAATCCCTTATAAAGATGGTATCCTTAAATTAAGGATAAATAAATCACATAATTATGTGTGAAAAATATAAATACACCCAATATAAGTGGATATTAGGTGTAAAAAAATAATATTTCATTCATATATATTCATATGATGACAAATTCCAGAAGTACATGTTGAAGCCAATGAATTGAAATTGGTTTAAGATGTTCCATTATAAAAATTCTAGAGCATAACGGCGTCACTTTAAAATTCAGAAAATGATTTGATTAGATGAAAAGGGTATATCATCACTTGGACATAAATTTTATGTCAATAAGGATATAAAAAAACATATCACAATATAATAAGATGTAAATTAAAAGACATAAAAAAATAAGTTTTTTAAAAAGAGGAGGGTGAAAGGTTCCCTTACTAATTTGGTAACATACAAAACATACGCCAAAAGAAAGAATTATCAAAAAATTAAGATGTAATTACTTATAAATGAAAGTATATTACACAAATATTACAATAATGGTCAGTACATACACCACAAAAACGAAATAGTGGCAAATATAGCATGAATCTCATTGGAATAAATAGTGAGATGAAACCCTTTACCACATTGTAATCAACTGAGTCCTATGACAAAAAGTTAATAACCACCAAATGAATCATAGAATAACATGAATTTAATGATAATCCTGATAATATATATCAAATGTAATTACACAATACACCACATGCAATGAATAAGTGGTAAACAATGGAAATGTCATGAAATTAATAGTGAGATAAGAAAATACCTTACCTCGTGTCTTACTTGACTCAATCGCTATTTAATCACTTGAATAATAAACTAAAGTTAATTTATATTTACTTAAGATAATTTTTCAAGTTTATTATTCCTTTTATATCACTTATTACCATGTTATGTACATTATAAAATTACTTAATTTAATAACGTTGATTTTGTCGATATTTGGTATTTGAGTAAAAAATGGACAACTTATAATTACATGTTGCCCATGTGGTCAAAAGTCCATTATCTCCATAATGAGATTAATTATTTAGATATCATATAAATCATATATATCAAATATATATAGGTATTTATAACAGTACATAACATTTTGGAGATAAGAAATGAAATGCACCGTTCCTGGAGACGGTAAGCTGTACATACAAATGAACTCTACTTTCATTTCTATTTCATATTTTAATGGAATTAAATCATTATAATACATAAGTATATTATAATTATAGTATACTATCATATATAATATCATTAAATCTATCCTTTATACATCCCACATATGGAATTAACGAGTCATGTCACTTTGAGGGGGCGGTAGTCCTCACTTCCTCAAATGAAATTACTGTGGTTACCCATTCTGGAAAACATAAAGGTAGAATATAAATGTAATAAATAGAAGAATAATAAATAGAAACATAATATATATCATATTTAAATACAGTTCCATCATAATGGCCACCATGAGAGGTGGTAGGAGGTAATTGAACAATCATCGTTTCGTGAGACGTTGGTTTTCCATCCACAGAAACATTATGTTCTTTACCCATTATATGGAGGTGTCTGTAAATGTAGTTCGAATACTTCTCATAAAAACATCATAGTATATTGAGGATACTTTTTTAATTATAAATTAAAATAATAAAAAGAGTTTAGGGGTTGGAGAAATAAAATAAAATAAAAAAAGTTAAAAGGAACTATTACCTTTAATTTGGGTAAATTTTTTTGGGTTTGAACCAAAAGGACTACTTGAAGTGGCTTCCACCTAAAGAAAGGATTCTATGAAGAGGAGAGGAGAGGAGAGGTGCGAGGAATTGGTTAGAATTGGTATCCTTTTCTAAAGGAGAGGAGGGTCTCTTTTGGAAAGTGTGAAAATATTATTTTATTATATAATGATTTTCGGTTTCTAAAGGTCCAAAACTACTTAAAGTAAAAGATAAGATGACTCATGGTCGAAATAAAATCATCCAATAAGAATTGGACAGGTTTTAGATAATATATTAATAATTATATTAATATTTAATTAAATCATTTATTAATGAAGTAAATACAGCATAATTATTGTGTAATAAATAATTTATTTTATTAGATGTCTAAAATTTATAAAAAAATACCATGATTTCAAAAATCTTTTTATGTTTATAAATAATTTTTATAATCGAAAATATGAATTATATAACTCCATGTATAAATTGATTCATTAAAAGATTAGTGTTTAGGTCATTTTTGTCTCTACGTTAAGTTAATTTATCTAAATTGTCATTATCACAGCCATGTGGCTCAAAGGGGTCCCAAAATGGAGCTAAATATGGCCATGGATTTAAATGACTCAACCAATATGGTTTTTACAATTGTTAATGTAATTTTGAATTATTATTAAACTCTTATAACCTTGAATTACCATATTTACCTTTAACCGTGGTAAATAAAAGTAGAAAGTTAATATTCACCAAAAATTATTTTAATCTTATTGAACCATATTTTACTTATTAATAACAACCATGTATGTAGTATTTTTGAAATTAAATTCACATAAGAGGTAAAATTTCATTTAAATGAAAAAGTCAGTTTTTTAACTACTACTATGTGGTTACACTATTTTTCAAAAATTGAAGTTTTTCGGGAGAATATCAAAAACACAGCCTAAGATATATTTGGTATTCCAAATTATAAAATGATTTCTACATGATTAAATTAAAAACATAAAATTTTCATTAATTAATTTAAAATTAATTCTCTTTGTCAAAACAAAGAGCGTGTTTTTAAGAAATAATAGCTATCAAATGATTGACACTTGCTTATGTCCAATTTCAATGTGAAATTAATTTCAATGACCAACATTGGATTAAATGGTAAAAATATATTATAATTATTTTTTAAAACTAATTAAAAATATATTCTAACTATGTAAATAAATTAGATTAAATGGTAGTTTTGAATTAAAATACAATATTTTTCCCTATTCATTAAAAAATCAAATTTATCAAAAAAATTACAAAAATTTACAAAAAGTAAATTTTGATGTCCCCATTCTATATAAGGATTTTATTAGGTCAAATAAAACATATAAAAATGACCAAAACTATATTTAAAGAGATTTCTCTATCAAAAGGTAGTAAATATACCTTTTACTGAATATTAGAGTATTCATGCTTAAATTAGATTCTTTCATATTTTAATCCCTTAACTTTTGTTGGATAATTATACAAACAATTAAAAAAAATGTATAATCAAATTTTAGTTTGTTCTATTCATTCTCTTCAATACAACATCTAGGCATTAAGTTCCATTTAAAAGAATAATATTATATTATTAGTGTGCAATGTAAGATTTCAAAGAAACTCGTTGTTGCGTAATGGGTAAGCCATCGAACAAACAATCCCCTTTAAAGTAAAATTAATAATTAATTTAAAAATATTAATAAATATGATAATGGAATATTCTTTATTTACCTAGGATGTTACATCCTTCTCCCCTTTTGAGAATTGTATCCTCACAATTTTAAAATTGGGCTCAGAAACATCATTGAAAGTCCCACTTCAGATAAAGAGTCAATAAAACTATCACTTTAAAATAAATGAATAGAATATAAAAGGTCACCCGAGATAACCCATACTAGGATTCCATGAAAGAAAACATAGATATGGAAGAGAGAGAAAACAGTTATGTTCTAATGGAGAGTGATAGAAAACATTATTAGGAGAAAGTTAGCCACCAGAAAATCACAAACATGTGATGGGTTCAACAGTTATTCATTCCCCAGTAGGAAATGTTAACAGACAATGTTTATTTCTTAAGTTACTTTCCATAATGGAAATTTATTTATGGGCTTAACTAAAAAAATATGGAAACAAACATAATTTTCATGTAAACATTCATCGTTTACTATATATCTAACACAAATTAATATTTTTTCCAGACGGTGAGTATTAAGGATGACTTATTCACATTAAAAGCGATATAATCAACTTATAGATAATCACATAATCCACAAATGAGGAACTATATATTTCCCTTGTCTTTAGACATCAACAAATAACAAAATAGTTAGTGAGAATCAAATAATACCCAAAAAGGACAATCTTTTATAGGATGAAAATATACTCTTAATCCCCAAAAAATTTTATACAAAACCCAAAGATCAACAAAGACCATTTAATATAAGACTGTCCCTAAAATTATTCAAAAGTAATACAAACTAATATTGTAACCCAAATCTCATAATGAATTAATTATATAGACTTCCAAGATACATCTTAACATTTATCTCCAAAAAACACCATTTACTCAGAAAGTCTCATATTGCAAAGTAATTAACCTAATCACATATTCTCCATGATAGGTTAGTCATTTTCATAAATAAATCAAATCATCATATGTCCACAATAAAAACACATATTATTCCCAAATAAAATTTCAACCATTACTCCAAAGATTAGATCCCATAGTATTCTATTTCCCTTAAGAATATTAAGTTTCTTGAAAAGAGAGAACGTCTTCTAAAATAACATTTATTACTTAATCACCAAATCATTTTACTATATTAAGGATATCGATTAGAAAAAAACCATAGGTTCCCAAAATCAACTTATTCTTGATCCATAAAATCATTCAACTAAAAAGTGTAAGTCATACTAAATAGGGACATCATTTTGGATAATGGTAGGTGATGCTCCCTTGTCACCCTTCGGTTTTGGTTTCGATTCCTACTGCCTTACTGGACGTGATCGGTTGTCACCCATCTTACGGTTTGTCCTTTTTATAAAACTAAAAAAAACCCTAACATGTTTTAACCTCAATAGTTTTCTTATACCTTTCATTTTCATGCCAATAAATTATGACATCATCTTATATATTGTCATTTTTTTCACCTCCAAATTATTAAATAAAACTACTCCCAAAAGAAATAACATCATACCTTGATCATGGGGTCCATATGGTTTCATCATCATTTTGATCATGTAGGTAGAAGGTCCATGCATTGCAAAAATGATTTACATATACATCAAAATCATTTTCTTACTTCATCCAAATACACTTTGTATAACATTGGTCATATGGGTGTTCACAGAAAAAAAGTTTTGGAAAATAATCATGTATGACATATAATTTCAAAAAATCTGATAAAACATGAATTTTATAAAATAGTCGGAACGAATTTGAGTTGAAATATTCAATTAACAGTCCTTTTAAACTAGAACATGTATTTACTGAAAGAATATATTTAAAAATCAAACATAAATAGGTTTTTCAACGGTCTACTTCTTCAGCACCATTTTTAAAATCATAATATGCTTCAAAATCCTCTAATAAGTTAAAATATTTGAAAATTCCTTGATAATATTTACCTTTCTTGAGAATATGAGAGTATTGTGAAAATATGATTTGATTAAATATAACCCATGATCCATGATGATATCAAGGCATAGTGGTGGTGTTTGATATCTCAAACAATTTATTACAAGTTAATTTTATGCTGGAAATTTTTTTACAGACATCCGAACCTGACTTTGCAATAATTATTTCAAGCATGTCATCAGGATAAGATAAGAATGTAGTTTGAGATCATTCTCATTCCATTTGTAAACGATGTTCCTTGAACTGAAAAAAAAACTATAAAACAAGTATTTAAATGAAATAATAGACCTAGGAACTAATCATGTGTTTAACGAAAACTCATAATCTCTAATGTTGTCTAAACCGACATCTGATACCAACTATAAGGACCCAGCCATAAACATTACATAATATTGAATTAAATGAATAATTCACATTCAGGATCTTTTCAGGATTAGAGTGTTAGAGAATTAGTCATAATAATTACATTAAAACTTGAATATTACATGTAGACACTACTAATCAATAACCATTTTTTCATGAAATAAAAACTCTTAAAAAGACACATGTCTACTTCCATGTTTTAATAGCATGGCTGTTCATTGATCCCATACTTGACCATATTCATCTTTAGTTCTTGTGGAAAGCATTTAAAAATCATGGGATGATCACAAAATAGCACATTAATGGTTATAAAATAAGAATGGAAAACATTATCCCATCAATAAATACAAATCAATGAAACCATAATTTTCAATCATATCATACCTTATGAAATCATAAGATTTATCAATAAAACACACAAATAATAAATCATAATGTTTCCTTATGGCATAAATATAAAACATACAATGTAGCTATCACAACTACGTAGGGAGTTACACTTGGAATACCCATCATAGTATATTTCCTAAATCTCTTTGTAGAAACATCACGTTTACCTCCGTCACGTTACCCAATGCATTGGAGAGCTATCTCGGGCTCACCCGCCCTAGGATTATCATAGAACCACCCATATACATAAACAATTCCTAATAACCATAACATAATCATAACACATAACACATTTATAAAGGATAGATAACATTTCCACATTCCAATATATCAAATCAAGATAATGAAATTAACAATGCTTTATCAAATCATTTTCAAAACCATTTAAAAAGTGATTTTTTGAATCAAAGTGTGTCATACCACTTTGAATATTTTAAATGAATTGTAATTTGAAAACATTAATTCCCATATAAATAAATCCTAAAACCCATTTTGAAAACATAGACATTAATAAGAATAAATCTTTAAAACATTTAAAAGGATACTTTGGCTAAAGTGATTTTTAACAAAAATATAGATTCTTGAATACAAGTAAATGATGAATAAAATTTAATCAAAACGTTATAATATCATGATAATAAATTTATTCATGATATATTATGTCAAAGGATAGTATATAGACCATATAAGGGTGAATTGGTGCATAACAACAATGATGTCTCAGTGGAAATGTAAATTGAGATGAAATCCCTTATAAAGATGGTATCCTTGAATTAAGGATAAATCAATCCCATAATTATGTGTGAAAAATATAAATACACCCAATATATGTGGATATCTAGTGTAAATCAATCAGAGTTTATTCATACATATTCATAGGATGACATATTCATGAAGTACATGTTGAACCCAAAAGACTTGAAATTGGATTAAGAAGTTCCCTTGTAAAACTTCAACAGCCTAACGACGTCACATTAAAATTCAATAAAAAAATATGATCAGATAAAAAGGGTATATCATCACTTGGACATAAATTTTACATCAATAAGTATATATAAGAACATATCCCAACATAATAAGATGTTAATTAAATGGCATAACAAAAATAAGTCTTCTAAAAAGAGGAGGGTGAAAGGTTTCGTTACTGATTTAGTAACTTACAAAACATACGCCACATGAAAGAAGGATCGTATAATGAATATTTAAATACCATTAAATGAAATTATATTGCATAATTAGTAAAATCATGGTTAGTACATACACCACACAAAAGGAAATAGTGGCAAATATAGCATGAATCTCATGGGAATAAAAAGTGTGATGAAACCCTTTACCACATTGTAATCAACTAAGTCCTATGAACAAAAGTTAATAACCACCAAATTAATCACATAATACCATGAATATCATGAGAATAATGAGAATATATATCAAATTTCAGTACACAATACACCACATGCAATGAATATGTGGGGAAGAATGGAAATCTCGCGAAATTAAAAGTGAGATAAGAAAATCCCTTACCTCGTGTCTGACATTACTTGATCGCTCTTTAATTTCCTGAATAATAAACTAAAGTAAATTTATACTTTCTTAAGAACCTTTATCAAGTTTATTATTCCTTTTATATCACTTTTTACCATGTTATATACATTATGTAATTATTTAAGTTAATAACGTTCGTTTTGTTGATATTTGCTACTTGAGTCAAAAAATGAACACCTTATAATTAAAATTTGTCCATGGGGTCAATAGTCCATTATCTCCAGAATGATATTCCTGATATATATTTAATATAAATCGTATATATCAAGTATATATATGTATTTATAATAGTACATAACATTTTGGTGATAAGAAATGAAATGCACCATTCATGGAGACGGTAATCCGTACGTACGCATGAACACTACTTTCATTTTTATTTCATATTTTAATAGAATTGAAACACAATGATACATAGTTATATTATAATTAATGTATTATATAATTTGTAACATCATTAACTCTTTTGTTTATACATCCCACATATGGCATTAACGAGTCATATCACATTGAGGGGGCAGTTGTCTGCACTTCCTCAAATGAAATTATCGTGTTTACCCATTATGGAAACCATAAAGGTAGAATATAAATGTAATACACATAATCATAATGAAAATATAACATAATATATATAATATATAAATATAGTTCCATCTTAATTTCCTCCATGAGATCGGGTACAAGATAATTGAACAATCATCGTTTCATGAGGTGTTAGTTTTCCATCCACAGAAACATTATGTTCTTCACCCATTAGATAGATTTGTGTGTTAGTGTAGTTAGAATCCTTCTCATAAAAACATCCTGGTATATTTAGGATATTTTATTATAATAAAATAAAATAATAAAAAGATTTTAGGGGTTGTAGATGTAAAATAAAAGAAAATAAGTTAAGAGGAACCATTACCTTTAATTTGGAAAACTTCCTTTGGTCTCAACCAAAAGGACATCTTGAAGTGCCTTATGCTTATGTTAAGGCTTCTAAGAGGAGGATAGGGATGTATAGAAATTAATTGGGAAGAGTTTGGACAATCCAGAAGGCTTTATAGGTTTAAGGAATTTGTTAGATGTGGTGTCCTTTTATAGTGGGTGGATGGGTTCTTTTGGAAATTGTGAAATTATTATTTTATTATATAATGATATTCGGTTTTAAAGGTCCAAAACTAATTAAATTAAAATATAAAATGTATCATGGTTGAAATAAAATCATACAACAAGAATTGGACAGGTTTTGAATAATATTTTAATCATTATAATTTTATTTAGTTAATTAATTTATTAATGAGGTAAATACTGCATCATTATTGTGTCGCATGTAATTTAATTAATTAGCTGTCTAAAAATTATAAAAAAATTCCATGATGTAGGAAATATTTTTATATTTCTAAATAATATTTATATTCTAAAATATGACTTACATAACTCCATATAAAAATTGATTTACTAAAAGAGCATTGTTTATGTCATTTTTGTCTTTACATTAAGTTAATTAATCTAAAGTGTCATTATCACTCCCATGTGGCTCAAAAGGGGGTACCAAAATAAACTCAAAGAATACCATGATCTTAATTGACTCAACCAATAAGATTTGGAAAGTGTTACGGTAATTTGGAATTGATATAATATTCTTTTTACATTGAATTACTCTATTTACCTTTAACCGTGGTTAATAAAAGTAAAAGGTTACTATTGTCCAAAAATAATATTCATATTAATCAACCAAATTTTATTTATTAATAAAAACAATGTATGTAATATTTTTGAAATTAAATTCACAAAAGCTGTAAAATTTCATTTAAATGAAAAAGTCATTTTTTTAACTACCACTTAGTGGTTTCACTATTCATCAAAAATTGATGTTTTTCAGAAAAATATCAAAAACTACACCTAAGCTATATTTGATATTATAAATTCAATAATTATTTTTATGTTACCAAATTCAAAACATAAAATTGGAATTAATTAATTTAAAATTAATTCTTGTTGTCAAAACAAATAGCATGATTTGAAAAAACAATATCTATCAAAAGATTGACACTTGCTTATGTATAATTTCAATGTGAAATTAATTCCAACGACAAACATTGAATTAAATGGTAAAAATATATTATAATTAAACATTAAAACCAATTAAAAATATAATCTAACCATATAAATAAATTATTTTAAAAGGGAGTTTTGAATTAAAATACAATATTTTCCACTATTCATTAAAAAATGAACTTTATCAGAAAAATATAAAAAATTTACACAAAGTAAATTTTTATGTCCCAATTATATAGAAGGATATAATTTGGTCAAATAAAGCATATAAAAATGACCTAAACTATATTTAATGAGGGTTCTCCATCAAAAGGTGGTAAATTGAACTTTTACTGAATAATAGAGTATTCGTGCTTAAAATTTGATTATTTCATATTTTAAGACCCTAAATTTTATTGTATAATTGTTAAAACATTTAAAAAACATATATAATCATATTTTAGTCATTTATATTCATTCCTTCTAATACAACGGCTAGGAATTAACTACCATTTAAAATAATAATATTATATTATTTGTATGCAATGTAAGATTTCAAAGAAACCTGTTGTCGCGTATTGGGTAAGCCATCAAACATAGAATCCAAATTAAAGTAAAATTAATAATTAATTTAAAAATATAAATAAATATGAAAATTTAATATTCTTTATTTACCTAGGATGTTACATCAGCCCTATGATCAACCTCGATCTATCTAAATCATTCATTATTTTCCACATCTTATCGCTTTCTTCTTCTTCATCCTTGGGCCGCACAAGTAGCCATCCCCATCTCTACACTATTTCTTCCTCTTTCATCAGTCTATTTATCCCACACTTCATCCTGGTTGATAAATTTTTTTTATTCTAAATTCATCAGTGTTTCATTGTTTTAAATGAAAACCGAAAATTTTTCCATGAAGATTTTCTACAAAATCTATATGTCTAATAATGAAATTGATCCATTTATGATTTTCCTAATAAATTGTTTTTATTTCTATCACAATATTTAGATTTTAATTTCCTTATTTTTTTTGTTTTTGTTTTTATGATTGAAACATTGTATAAAAAATTATATATACACAGTTATGTAAACCGTTTATATAAACCTTCTCTTGCATCTTAACCTTGTGAGTTTCTCTCTTCTCCAACTCCCTATAACCACTGATAAACTAGATCTCATATAAATATAGGTAATTAATTATTATTTTTTGTGTTTTATTAAACCATGTGTATATATATATATTTATATTTTTATATATTTATATTTTTAAAACAAACCTATTCTGGTTTTGTGATTTCTGAATGATGAACATTTTGTTTAGAAATGATGTTCTTAATGCATGTAATTCATGTAAGGGTTCTATATTGTTTTTTTAATTGATCAATATATACATATATATTTATATATTTTATTATACACATATATAAATATATATACCAAAATAATTAATTTTTTCATTTCTTGAATAATGGAAATTTGTATGGTGATATTTTATAATACATGTAATGGTTTTTTTATTTTCTAATTTTATATGTAAAACCCATATATACACTTTCTATATATGTGGTTATATATATATATACATATATATTTTAATTATAATCTTTATTAGGTTTTCATAAAACTGATATCTGAGATTAAATAATGTTTTTTAATATTAGGATGCTTATTATTATTTATGAATCCTTTTTTTGATTTTGCAGGTTCCATTTATACACATTGTGTATATATGGTTTTATATAATTTATATACCCACATTTACATATATATAAGAACCAAAATTACAAAATATACATTTTGTAATTTATTTTAAGGAATTTTGATGGTATTAACCAAGTGATGATTTTATACATTACACATGATACAAATTCATATTGGAAAAAAATAACAAAACCTTATTTTGTTTTTTGTGCTTACAAATTCTAAAATAAGGAATCACCTTCTTAATGAAATTTAAATAACAAAAAACGTGATTTTTAATTCTAGGACATGTAGTTTAAAGTATATTTTTTTAAAGCATTCATATAATACATGCACAAAAACATTTAGTTAGGTGTGTTTAATTATATGTGCATCAATATAAATGTTTTTCATTTTCAAATATTATGTTTAGATTCATGATGAATCTACCAAAATAAATACAATTAGATTTTTGTTTAACCTGTTTTACACTTCCTTTTTTCAGTGTATAGTGACCATGAATCCTAGGTATACAAAATGACTATTTCCATGAGACATTGGTTTTTAATTTATGTGTTATCATTTTATGGGACAAACCCTAAAAAAATTTATGTGCACTAATTATCCACACCTGTACAAATTTATGTCTATGTGTCCATGCAGTTTTTATATGAATGTTTACACTTAATGCATGATTCATTTTAATATAAGGACATAAATGAAAAATTGAATTTATCACTTATGATAACTTATGGATTATGAATTTAATTATTTGAAGTGGTATGGGGAACTTCTAATAAAAGACATAATCTAATTATTTAAAGTAGTATGAGACACTTTGAATAAAAGACATAATTTAATAAATAAAACTGGTATGTGAGACACTGATTTAAACACGTTTTGACATATTATGATTGAATTTATTTTATTATGTGATGGGTGAGTCCCTCTATATTATCTTGATGCGTCGGCAGGTCTCATGAGACAAACCAGGTCATGGAATAAGGCCTTGCCCAAATGATTTTGTTTTGTTTTGGCATGAGTCCTTGAAAGAATGTTATGATTTTCCAAAATTATGATTTTCCTCAATATTTGATTAATATTAAACCTACCATGTGATTATTGGACTAGTATAATATCCTTTGTTAAGAATCTTTTACTTATTATAACAGTGATAAATACACATGGAATAATGAAGTATCTATTTGGAAAGTTATTTATAATGAAAGTGTAGAATCCATTTTCAAAACACTGATATAGAATTTAATATTACCTCTATCATTTCATGAGATTAATTTTAAGTGTTAAGAGAATCCAAGTATTGTTACATATACAATTTTAAGAACGTATTGTTACATGTGCAAATCTTGTACCTACACACTTTCATGTCACCCTTAATTTAGTTTGATCAATTTATAGCTTATATGGATCTTTGAATACAATTTTATACAGTTATGTGTACACTTATATATGTTGTATCTTTTAAATAATTATATTAATATTTTTGTATGAATTTTTCCCTAAAAAAATTCAGGTATCTTTTGAAAAATGATTATGATGTGTTACAAAAAAAATTCTTTTTAGAAAATGTTTATAGTTATTTCAAAATGATGTTTTTTTATAAAGAAGTAAATCCATTAATTGGCTTTAAAAACCATTACTGATCATTTTAAATGATCAGCCTACATTTTTTATATATTTTTACTAGATTAATAGATTTGTTAGGTTTGAGTTCTTTCATGTGGTGAATTCTTTATAAAGCCTATCTCAATAATTTTTTATTAAATTTATCACATGTGACTAGTTTTTGACAACCTCGAATGGGAAGATTATTTGTGATGGAATATTATGTGTAATTTAATCAACATGTTTTTATAAACAAAATTAAACACCATGTTTTAGGCTCTAACTTCGGGATTTGGGTAAGGTCCTCACAGTAATGCCTCTAATATTTGTATTTCATTGAACTAGTGTTTTTATTGGGCCCCTAACTCACAAAAAAAATACATTGCGATATACAAACCATTATTACCTTAAACGAACCTTGAACTATAATGGGAATTGTTATTCAAATATCGAGAATATATTTCCGGAACTAGTCTTTGTAGCCCAAAAATTAAGGCATTGAATGCAGCATCATGAGGACTATTTGGTCTCTCCTAGAATCCCAATTAAATAAATTCTCAACCATTAAATGTTTAATGGATGACCTTCATGATGAGAGGTCATCCTATAATAGTTTTATATTTTTTTCTAGCCTTAGATAGCAGTAAAACGCCATGTGTTGGAATAATTCCTTGATGAATATTCACTAACAGATATAAAGTAATTTGATACTAAATTACCCAAGGAATAGATATTCTCTATTCAATGTAACCCCAGATATTGGATATTTATTTTTATGGTATTTCTAGAAGCCCAATAGGGAAGAGGATGGATGACCCCATAATCAAAAATGTTGTGTTGGGAGTCATCCTCATTTCCCCAGAAGAGGCAGTTATACCATAACCCTTATTAATATTAAAATGTTTTATGTATAATGAATAAACATATTAAGCCCTAATCTTAGGGATATAGTAAGATTTTTAGGTACCCATAAATCACATGAAGAGAAAGGGTGATTTGGAATTGGTCATCAGGAAGTTAAATGGTTATGATGCTCTTAGAAAGTAAGAGTTGATCCCATGGTTGTCAATAACCGAGGATTTAATGAGGAATTCCTCTCATAGAGAATATTTTTTCATGCCCCACTCTATAAAAATTTCTGAGTGGATGATCTAGAAAATTTAGATATAAATTTTTTAGATCCACATTGGGATGAAATATTCATCATCCCTTAGCATTTTCAATGGTAGTGACTTTTATTCTGAATAACATGTATGATATCAAGAAGGCCATTCCTATTGAAGATCTGGAGGGAGATTCTACTAGTGGGATAAAACCCATTATATAATACCTTCAAAATGGAGTACTCCCATCAGATAGAGCATAGAAATAGAAAATATGATGATGAGAAATTATATTTGATATTTATAATAGCACAAATCAGAATAAGGTCCTCTAAAATATGGTTCTTGGTGGGATCCTTGTCACTTGAATTGATGTGGAAGAAACTAAAGATATCACCAAAGAATATCACACTAGATAATGTATCTTATACCATTTAGGGTTCATGGTTTCTCACCAAATCTAATGGTTTGGTTACTTCTGACCCGTAATGACTCAAAATTAAATGAAATTAACCAAATAGTTACAATCCTTCCATGTGCACACCGAATTCATTCATCAACCCCTGGAGTTGTGGTACACTTCCAAATACTCTTATACATTTTACAAAGGGGAATGGATGTCTTGGGAGCATATACTCCAACCAAATCCAAGCAGGTCAAGTACATTCTCATTTAAACCAACATCTTCTTCATGTCTTCTGATGTTATCCCCCTAAAAGAACTCTTGTAAAGGAATATTGTATGTTTTATTAAATCAAATATTATTAATATGTTTGTAAATGCACATACAATACTGATGGATAATGGAACCAAATTTCAATCCAATGAGTTGTGAAGGATATGTTAATATTATGACATCATGTCCAATCATTAATCTTACAATCATGCATTGACTAAGAGATAGACAAAGGCCATCAACCATACCATATCAAATATACCCTAAATGATTGTAGATAAGGATAAAAATTAGTTATTGAACACTAACATTCATTCAGTGTGGACTTATAGGAATAAAACTTATACCATGAATAAATTAAACCCATACTAATAGGTATTTGGGACAGTGCTAGTCCTTACCATTGAGTTTAAATTTCATTTAATTCATGTTCCATCTATAAGAAATTACATACATATGTGTAATCCCAAAAGTGGTCAGATGAACAGGAGAAACTCGATGACAATACATTACTTACTAATCATCATTTAGAATTCCATAAAAAAAAGTAGATTTATTGATCCTTTTATAATATTGTTATCCTTTGTTTATTCCTCAAGGGATAGATGTTGTTTGTCCTCGGGACTCTGATGATACTTGGAAATAACCCTCCAATACTGGATGTAATGTGGGATAGATCTAATGCCATATACAAATGTTACTCTAATGGAGCTTATTCATTGAAATAGATGGATGAATATCTTACCAAATCCTCTAAAAACATGATTTTATTGAATAAATATTCAATCTCATCACATACTACTAAATTTCATTGTGAAATTCCTTACACATGACATCAAATAGTGTTCTTTCCATGTGTAATAAACATGGTATTTCTAGTTTTGAAAAATAAATATGATTCAATGTACTCTCGAGTGAGGACGCAAGCCCCAACATTATTGTTTTACCCTTTAATACTCAATAAAAACATATGGATTGATTCACATCCTCATGGGATATATATTGATGCACGAGTCCCTTATCTTGAGTCCAGCCTTATTATCAACTCATCATGAGATCTTTTCCCTTCAACATCTATATGTTGGCCCCAGTGCAATAAGTCTTGAATGTTTGTGAAAAAAGGGCCCCATGTCCCTCATATCACATTGATTCATCACTTATTTATAGTCACATAATCCTCTTTTGGACATTCACTACCCATCACAGTTGAATCTACGTGAAGATAAATTATAGACTTACTTTATTGGAAATTAGGGAGCCCTTGGGTGATTATATATGAGAAGAAAAAATGATAATGATCTCAACACCAGATGATAAATAACATCCATATCCCATCCCATAAATATGGGATGCCTCAAAATTTTAATGGGATGCCTCAATTTCTTCACCATATATGACTCCCCCATTTAAGTAACCAATATTCAACCATGTCGTCTTTTAGAACTTCTTATGGTTGGATTCTTATCAACACAGTATACATAGATATGTTTGGATCCTTTTTCCTCTCCCAGTTGTAGTTTACAAACAAAAACGCACCTCTACCATATATGATCATGATCTTTGTGGGAAAATTCTCCCCCACGACCAATGATGGTCTAAATGATTATTTTTCTCTTTGAAAAATTCATCCCCCATAGCATACTTCAGGTCGAGAGAAAATTCAGATCTCACCAAACATTTCATTTCAAACATTAATAGGATTTCTTATTCTTCAGGACAAATTGTTTTATTTATAAACTTATGCGACCTAGTGTCTCTTTGCATAAGTTTCTCATAAAAATGGAATGCACACCATTAGAACATTATTCCTCAAGACATACCTCATATAAATTCATAAGCCCTAAAAACGTTTTACTGGAAAATAATTTTTGAACATGATCTATGGTCATTCTTGGTATTTTTTGAAATATTATTTCTCATTATACAATTAACCAAAAGATCACGGTTTTTTATTTCCATATTAATGCCCAACAGATATAATAATATCTTGGATTATAAATCATTTTATCAATGTGTTCATGAAAACTTTTCCAAGTCAAATGAACCAAAACTATAAAAAATCATCATATTTTCCTTATATAATTAAAATCCATGGTTTCCTAGAACTACATGTTGAATTATTCTTTATATTCATGAAGTGTAGGGACACCTGGATCCTACATCCTATAGTTGCTAGTATTTAAAAAATTATCCCACTCTCATACGTATGAGTTTGATATATATAAGACGGTCCAAAAAATATCTCACCCCACTCATCATCTCCTATTCAAAGAAAAGATTCCCCTCATCCAAACAAGAATTCAATCAGTTTGGGGAACCCATTCAAGAACTATTTGTGGCTTGATTCTCACATTGATGAAATACATAGATAGATCTAGATCCTATTTCCTAGGCCCATAAAAAATTAAAAAGCACCTTCACTTACTATAGGTTAGACCTATGTAGAGAAAAATTTCTCTCCATTATTTGGTAATTTTGATATGAAATACTCCTTCTATATTTAGGCCCTTTCATTTCACAAACCAAGCTTCGGGACCTAAGGAATTCAAATCTCAACAGTCCTTCTCCAGCCATCTATAACGGACGACCAGATTCTTGAGGACACAATTTTTTAATTATCCATTGATATTCCCTAAGATAGATTTTCATAAGTCACCCACAAAAAGGGATTGTAAACAAAAACAACTTTCTTCCTCAAGAGGGACAACTTATATCATAGTAAACCACGACAACATCATTCCAGAAACCTCAATTCGAACATGATTTGTGTTTGTTCATTGGTTTTATCCCATATTATTTTTCTTGATTAGATATACCCCAAGAACATTTTTATGATTTCACTATTACTTTTTACGGAACTTAGGAACTTCTTGGAATGAGTGGGCACTACTATGGTTCCACATAAAAAAAACAACTTGATTAAAATGGGACCATCTTCATCATTAGAATCAACTCCTCTTCATTTTGATCAGAGTGAATTTTGATGGGGTAAATTTTTTTATTCATAAAAACATAGCATTTAATGGGAAAAGTATTTCATGAATTTCTAAAGGATATAATCAACCTTGAATAAAATTTGAAAATTGTTAATTGATATAAATTTTTTACGGGGGATAAGTTTCTCATAATAACTCTCTATGTGAGGGATTCATTTCTTCCAAGAATTATTGATATGTGGAAAAATTATCTATGTGGAATCCAATAAATTATTTTATTTATAGGTTGTGACGTTCATATCCATTTCTCAAAAATGATTTCATTTTCTAGGTTATTGCATTCCATTCCAATTCCTACAACGGAAAAATTGTTTTTCAGGCAGTTCTGTCACTTTCTGGCTCCTTTAAATGAATAAAATTATTTTTGGGAAAATAAATTCCTTTTGTGCTCATAAAAATTATGAATCCCCATGGTTGATGTAGACTTCTATATGTCTTAGGATGTGGTTACATTTGTGTCTCTATACAAACCCCAAATTGGGACCCGTGAGAGATGAGAAAAAAAATTATGATAATGTTTTAGAACAATGGATTATAAATTGGAAAATGTATCACATCACTATATTTTGGAATGGGATATCAATTGGCCATCCACATACCCCAAATAATTTTTGGACACCATTCAAAAAAGCATATGTGGGTGGCCTCCATGGAGGCCATCATCTAACATAGAAAAAAACTACATTGAAGGAACCCATCCCCTTATAGAAAACGTTTTGTGGAAGGAACCCTTCCATATGTATAAACATTTTATGGGGAGGAAACCCTATCCCACATAGCAGAGTGCTACATGGTGGGAACCCCATATAGAATAAGAAAACTATATGTCAAATGGGTCTTTTTGGAGAGTTTTGTTTTTCTCACTCACATTGCCTTCGTCCAGTGTATTGTTCTGCCCCACCATGGCCCCTCTATAAATATTCATAATGAAATTCTCTATCCACCACTTTTCTATGATTCTAGAAATCATAAATATCCCCATTTACAAGGTATTAGGGTAAGGTATCCCTCTTATAGTAATCCCTTAATATTTCCTTGGGTCATCTTGTATGAGTACAGAAGTCCCAAATATGGGTTACCAGAACAAGATAGGAGAAGAGAACCTAACTCCACCATTAAATCTCTATCTCATAGAACTATTCTCATCCATCAATGGATGAAAGAGGAATTCATGGATGGGTGTTTCTTCTACTTACTCTTTTTTTCACATCAATCATTACTCCCGAGATCTTAGATATTTGTGGAAATCACCACACCCACACAATAAATTTCCCTTTTATGGTACTCTTATTCACTATAATCCCAAAAACCATGTTACCATTCTCTCTAAGGGTCACATCCCATATGAGATGAACCATCAAAGGGATATATTCTCAATGAAGAGACCAAATGTGACACCTCCATTGGTTTAATCCCCAACTTTTCAAACTACATGACTTTTGATTCTAGTCCAAATATGATACATTGGAATCCTCATTGTGGTCCCAAAAAATCACCCCAAACTCACCGTAATATTCTATGGGATATATCTATAGTAGGGTTGCACTAAAATAGAAGGTCTTTTATTCCTTTTTTTCTATCTCATTTCCACAGTTATTGGGATACATTCATGATAAGATCATTCCCGCACTAAGGATTTCGTATCTTTTCAAGAACTTTTGGGATGCATTGAAATATGTCAAATGCCATCCTTTAATAGGCACCTTCCTCCAAGATTTAATTGCTTCATTACCTTAAAATGTTTGGTTTGTTCCTCGTCACATGACATTAGAAGGTATGATGTGCCCCGTTATGGGGAACCAAACTACATATGTTCTTATCCCATTCACAAAGATACATTGTAATTCAATTTAAGGTGTTTAATCCAAATATCAAAACAACTTTCATATTCATGGATGATAATAAATTCTAGGGCGCCCCATTATGTTTCTTAAAATATTTTTCATGTTGATAGGAAACATTAGAATCTATAATCCACATAAAAATGGTACCACTATTGGAGATGCTCCTATACATATAGAGATTATAAATTTAATACATGCTAATGATTAGATATTAACCTAAGGGTGAAATTTAAGTTATATTTTGGATATAACAATTGACTCTTGAACTTATCTTAAATACTGTCTATAAGAGATTAATGGAGTCGAAAATAGTTCCCCTAAAAAGGGAGTGATGATTCTACCCTCCCATCCTTTGGAAAATGAGATTTCAAAAGCATCTTTAGTCTAGTTCAAAAAATAACCCCTTCCATTGGAAATCAAGTCCATGAGTCATCATAGATATGAGAGTCATTGAGTGCTTCTAGTTCCTTGATAAAACCTTATTGGAAACCGACCAATCACAGACGAGAAGAAAATAAACATTAAGTGTAAAATAAATAATATCACAATATATTTTTAAAAATATAGTTATTAAATTACAGAATTTCATTCCCTTAATACCCTAAAAATTCAATGAATTATATAATTAAATATAATCATAAACGATATAAGTTGGCCTCCCCCATCATATAGATTGGCCCTCACCCTCTCTCCATGTGTTGTGAAGAATCCACTACTATCTATGATAAATGGAAAAATAGATATAGTAGTAATGAGTTTTTGGTCAAATACATGATGAGAAGTGGAAGAATATGAAATGGTAGAATGGAATTGGGCCTC
The DNA here is from genome assembly GCA_963277665.1 of Viscum album. Taxonomy (NCBI): domain Eukaryota; kingdom Viridiplantae; phylum Streptophyta; class Magnoliopsida; order Santalales; family Viscaceae; genus Viscum; species Viscum album. Next base: position 1,850,860,203 of record OY728142.1, on the reverse strand, counting down.
ATTTTACCATAATTGAACCCCCTTACAAAATCCTTACATACCCGTCAAATCGATGAATTTCCAATTTCCCCTTCAAATCTATCGTGTTCTCTGGGAAGCTTCTAGTACGGAGAGGTCTCTTTTTCATTGAGACTAATTGGAATAAATTATAATTGTCTATGGAATAATGTGAGACAACATATAATTATCTTCCATATAATTATATTTTACAAGGAATTTTTATAATTTATTTATTGATTTTGGAAAACCAGCTTTGAGGGAATATTCCTCCATGCATTTCATAAATCCCATATGTAATTGAGATAAAATACATTGTTTAAATTTATTTTTAAGGAATCTACATGAATTATTTTTTTTATACTTATTATTTTGGGTTCATTTATATTTAGATCATGATGTGTAGATGGTCTTGATGTTCCTTTTTTGGAGCTCGAGGTGACATTGGGAACCCGTGAGAATACATTAGAAAACATGGTGTTGTTGGAGATTAAAAATAGTTAATTATTATGTGAGGGAAATATTAATCTGATGTTATTAATTCATGGACTAAATTATTCTTATTTATATGGATCTCCTCTTTTATCCTACACAGTGGCCTTTTAATATCCTAAAAGTGACATTATTTTCTAGTTATTTCATAAGCGGGATGTGTTGTGAGCTGGGTTAATGTGACCTAATGCCCAAGATTTGGATTTATCGAAACTAAGTAGAATTTAAACTAGTTAATATTATAGAGACCACTATCCTTATATTTTTAACCTTTCATAGCCCTCATAATATTCCATTTTAATTAATTTAAAATAAAAAACACCTTTTAATGCCTGAATTTCAACTAAAAAATAGGAATTATAGAATGATCATGTTTTAAAAGAATTCAAGGTGTAAAATGTTTAGATACTAATTATTGTTCATAAATAAAACAATACGTAAATTATAATTCATTTATTCATAAAAAAATAAAATGACAAAAAATATTTATAATTTAAAATTGAAAATTAATGATATAAATGAGATAAACAACAAAATAGATGTATTATCAAATGAGTGAATAGTGATTAATCCAAGGGTGGATGTGAAAGTGTTTTTCTATAGTAGTTCCTAAATTTTTTAAATATCCTTATAAATATTGATCAGTGATAAATTAAATGACCCCAAATATCTCACCCAAGGTTTCTAGTTTAGTGATATTTAGGATTACAATGCTCACTTTATTATGAACCTCAATCATGAGTGCATGTGGGAGAAGTGGGGAATCGCCAAATTCTATAATATAAGAGTCATATTCAATTGAAATAGAAACTCCGATTTGGGATACGGTGATCTAGATCAATTTTAATTGAGTAAATTTATCCCACAAATTTTTTTTAATCACCAAGAACATCACCTCCCAACCACTCGAGTTTCATCATTTATGGGGATGATTAAGTGGAGGGAGAGAATGAATTAACAACCAATGAATTAAAAAATCAATGAAATACCATATTGAAAACAATCTCACTCAACCAATAATTTTACTCACTATAAATGTTATTAAAAAAATTAATATAAGAATTAAGGAAGCATATTATAACTCAACGATAATAGAGGATCATGCTCATTGAATTATATTTATCCCTTTATATAAAGAATCAAAGCCTTTGGGATCATGATCGATATAATAAATGAAAATTAAAATATAAATATACCCTTAATGTCCCCATGAATAAACATGTACATTTCCTTTTATCTCATTATCGCTCTTTTGGATGATTCCATGTGTCAATGAGGGTCCTCTAATTACATTTATGTTGAGTCTATGATCCTTCCATGAGCTTTCTAGTGAATGTATCTCTCTCTCTCTTTACTTAAGAATTTATTCCTCCCACATTCCAAATTTGAGTGTCATATATAGTGGAATATTTTATATTGGGGATAACATTGTATTTTTTTGGGGAAGGCTGAAACATTAGAGTGTCAGATAAAATTGGGATGTGACTCATGTTGGACACATAGTTGTTTTGAATATCTGAAATGTTTTCCAAAATACTCAATGAATTGTTTAATGAATTCATTTTTATGATAGATTCAGAGATAGTTTATCTTGTTACATGACACATAGTAAATCTTCATCATATATTACCTTATCTTATTTCTGGTGGAATTATTTTCTTGTTATTCCCATTTTATATATCATATGATTCATATTCTCCAAAAAATAGAGCATCATAATGAAAATTACATACCCAAAAGTACGCCCTCTAAATTTTCTTTTCTATATATCATTTCTATGAATTCCTTGACATAATATGTAGAGGGGGTTATTATTTGGATAACATAAACCTGATTTAGAATCCCAACCTCGGGATACATGGTGTATTCACAACTGACATACTCTAATGTTTGATGCATTGTATGTCCTTAGAGTAATATAATTTTTAAAAGAAACATTAAGTAGATGAAATGGATAGATTGTACAGATATTTTTTTGAAGGGTTTCATTGTCCTTCTTTTTCATTCCTAGTATATGGTACACACATCATTGTTCTACAAATATTACCCCCCCCCATGGATATACTCATTTTCATCTTTCTTCTGCAGTTTTAAAATTCCCACTAACTCTAAATACCTTTACAAAATAAACTTCTTCCTATACACAAGAAAATAAAATAAAAGTAAATATTAAATTATTTATTTTATTCTTATATTAAATCAATCCAGGAAGTTCACAATTGGGTCAAATTTTATAATATTCACAAAATAAACAAATTGAGCTTTATGTCTAAGGAATCACATAGTTATATTTTCAAGAATATGTGGAGGTAAATGGATTTATTATCAAAACAATAATAAATAAATAAAAATTCTCAATTCAATCACAATTGAACAATTGTTTATCCAAAATTAATTGCTTCTAACAAGTTTTAAAAAGGCTTTATTTCCTCTCAAATCCAAGGTTTGGGTCCATGAATGATAAGTGAATACATCTCAGTCGAATTAAATTATTAATTAAAAACAATTTATATTCCCTCTCTTCTAATATTCTAGACCTATTATTCAATTTTACACTCATTTGATACTACCTATGTGACAATATGATACATCATCTTCCCCGTCTTCATTTTAGTTTTGTGTTCCCCAAATATGTCCATCCCCTTTCTCAACTAAATACACAATATTTTATAATCCCTTTATATTAATTTCACATATATAGTGATTAATTTTAAATTTTTTATATGTATTTCCAACCAATTTGAATCCACCAAGGTTATTTGTACTAACAATGGTTTAGAAGATGGGCTTTTATAACCAATACTCATATTTCTATTAATTTTATTTACGTCATGGATTTTTCACGAACATGCCCAATTCCATGTCATCATAGGGAATTTCTATATTAGTTTCTAAATTCCCAATTTATTACAGTTCAAATGAGTTATCAAAAATTTCATTTATTAATTATCCCTAAGTAATTATATTCATTGAGAAAGCATGTAATCAAAAATTAAATTCAATTTCCAAATATGTTCTTTTCAAAATTTTGATAACATGAATTGTTTTTTTTTATTAAAATCCATATTAAAAATAGTGAACATGAGGTTCCATCATTCCAATGTGCCATAGTTTCATGTTTTCAATGTGTAAAAATAATTTAATGTTTTTTTCAAAGTATTTTAAAACATGAAAATGACAAAATAGCGGCAAAAAACTGAATAACGAAAACATAAAAATTCATAAAATATAAAAAATTACTATTTCCCACAGATTTTAAAACAATTTTATTACTATATTCATATAATATATCAAATTATTAATTGGATTATGAAATAGGTTATTATTCAACAAATTAATTTATCTATACAACTTGATAAATCATTTTATAAGGGTTATATGTGTGTAATCTTCTACAATATTTCACATACAACTTGTCCAGTGTACTTAATTTTTCTATATACAATGATTATGAATGGATTTTTATCATCTCAACAAGTTATATCCACATAAATAAAGGATAAATCATTAGTAACTATGAATTTTTTTACCATTTATAATGACCATTTTTTTTATGAATTTCATATTATAATTATAGAGAAATACATATTCATTGAGGTGATATTTGAAAAGGCCTAACCAAAATCAGTGTAATCACATAGAGGAGGAGGGTGTAAATCAGAGATATATTTCTTATTTTATGTCATATTTCTTTTATTACAACCTTTAAATCCTATTTTAGATTTATCACATTACTGAAAACCAACCATTCACTCATCCACAAGAAAACTAGTATTTATATGGTTCATTACTCCATATGAGTAGAAAGTCATTGGAATGGTTTGGAAATAATTAAAGACCACATAATTCACTTGAAAATAATTAATTTGTATGTTTAGAAGAAGAATTAAATACAATTATGCTTGTGTAACACTAATCAATACAACAATTCTTGTTTTTATTCTTGAATACAATATTTAAATATGATTTTGTAAGAAGTTTAGAAACCTTCACCAATTGGTTAAGAACATATCACTTTGTTTCTTAAACAAAATACTTTATTTTAAATTTTATAAAATTTATTATTTACTATCATACTAAGAATCAAGTAGGAACAACTTATTTGGAATTTTAAAAACACTTAATATGATCACTCACTTTGATTTATTTACACGATTATTTAATCCCAAAACAATTCTGATTCATCATTGTAGGAACGTGTTTTTTATTTCAGTTCAATAATTCAATATGATATACTTAATCCTAACTTAAAATACCCACTATTAAATTATTTAGTCTAAATACCTTATTTTAGAAATTCTATCTCAAAAAAAACTCTAGTGCTCTATATTTTGTGCATCTGAATAGAATAAGTGTCAATTTTTACTAGAACCTCTTTATATATGTTCTTGATAAATAGAATATCATAGAACCCATATCAAATCTACTATTCAAAAAAATCTCCATTATTTTTATTTTTGAAACTAAAAAATAGTTTTAACATTTATCAAAAATCATCAACTCTTCTGAATTCTTTTCAAATATTCTTTAATTATCCCAAACATCATAAATCCAAACCTCATTTTAATATGAAAATTTCAAGTGTTCATTTCCAAATCTTATCATCTTGAAAATATCAATCCAATAATTTCTTTTTTTCATTCAGATTCTCTTTACATGATTAAAAATTAATAAAACACAAATATGTCTCAGTCTGATTCTCCAAAACAACTGAACCTATTTTCCATAAATATTGTTCCAACTTCTAAATACTTGAAGTCTCTTAAAAAAAATTTCAGTACCAACTTCAATTTAATTCACATTTTCTCCCAGTTTCAGGATTTGGTCAACTTAACCTTATAATGATAAATCTACATCTGATGAAACTATGTTCAATAAATTTTTTATTTCAACAGATCTCCCGTCGAGTTAGTGGAAATTTTTTTCCAATGAAATCTGATTCTCAAGACAAATGAAAATGGTTCAATAAAATCATTAATTTCCTTTTGTTTATTAGTATATAGGGTCTATCAGATAGATCAGTCTCTCTAGATAACCTGATTTATTAGTGTTGACAAATCTTCTCATTCACAATCAATATCTCTTGTGAATCTGATAAGTTATGGGTAGTCTCATATTCTACCTCTGATGAAGCTCTCAGTATAATCCTTTATTGGTACCAATCTCTTTTATGATAGATCAATTTTGAAGTCTCCTCAAATGGATTAGTGTGAGTATAAATTTCTTTCTTTCCAAAAAATAGAAACTAATGGTTCATTCGATGGATTAGTTATACCGAAAGATCAAACCATCTGATGATCGATTAATAAGAACCTTTTAAAAAACTAAAACATTAAAAAATTCAAACTTCATGTCTCCAAATAACTTCTATGTGTGGTACTAATCATTCCAATGATATGAGATTAGAGGGTTTCAACCTCACCAAAAAACCTGATATTCTCATTTCATTTCTTTTTCTCCCTAAACCATTTTCCGCCCCTTTCTTTTATAATTCTTAGATCACATGTTTTAGTCAACTCGGGATGGTGATAACTTTTATCTGAGAAAAAAATATTCATATTTTACTTCAACATCCATTTTCAAGTGAAAATATCACAAGTATTACCATGATTTTAATAACTTGAATATCATCAAAGAATCATATTATTTATAATGTAGAACACTTCAAACTAATTTTTGAAATAGATACAACATCTCACTCCATTTCAGAATATATGACTTCAAAAAACTTTCACCCAGAAAAAAACTTCATAGTAGAATGATTCAATAGATTTAATTAGTTAAGAAATATTTTTCGGATTTTTTTTTCTGATCCCAAAAACATACCAAATAAATTTTCTGTTGTAAAAAAAATTAAAAAAACATTATAAAAAATGGATTACATTATCTATAAAACCATCTTTGACCAACTTGGTCCCAACAATATCTCTCTTTGGATTTGTTTGTAAACCAAACTTCATAATTCGCTAAACCTTTTTAACTTAAGATATTGATCATTAATGAAAAACTATGGTAATTTGTGAGTGAAATCATTTCATGAAACAAGAATTATTGTACATAATAACCCTTCTATCCCTAAGCAGTGACTTGTGAACTTCAAATCGTTAACCCTTCACATATTCTTCCCCAAACTCCTACAAAATGCAATATTCCATAAACTTATTATAACATACCAATGGATATATTTATGAAACATCAATTTTATCCCCCTGGATAAAAATATCCAATTTCATGATGAGATATGGGATGAAATTCATACCTTATCCTTAGAGAGAAAGTGGTTGGATTCCTATGTTCAACATCAGTTTGTAAAAAGATACATTCAGTAAAGGTTTTATGAATATTTAAGAAACTTGTTCCATTATAGGAACATATACCAAATTTAAGTATTTCATCTCTAAATTCACATTGATGAGTTAATATTTGACATCAATATGTTTTGAATAAGAATGTTTTACTATATTTATTTTACGATTTATTGCACTTGGATTATCACAACCTAAGCTGGTAAGTTGATGTCAACAAGAAAATTTTCTAACTAATTATTCACCCCATATGTTCTATTATAACTTGATTGGGGGAAACATATTCATATTCAATCATGATAAGAGTTATATAATTTTAATTTCTAGTATGCCAACTCACAAAACATTACCTTATATTGAAATCTCTACCAAATATAGATCTTCAATCATTAACACTTCCAAAAAAATTAGCATCTATATAACCAAAATATTCAATTTTTCTTGATCTATAGTAATTGATACCAAAATCAGTTGTTCCTCCAGTATATCTAAGAATTATTTTTTCCTACCCAGAGATATAATTACATTGGATGAATTTGGAATCATCAACACATGGTAACATCATATACAATATATAGTTTAGAAGTAGTCAGATATAACAAACATAAAATTCCCTTTATGAATTATTTGAATCCACATATATTCCATATAAATCTTTAGAAAACTTTGTTACCACCTATTTTTTTGGAAATAGGTTTTTAATTTTCCATGCTAATCTTATTATGAATTTTCATGGAATATTTTTCATGTGATAGCAAAATATATTTCTTTGTTTGTAATATTTTCTACCCCAATCAAATATTTCATTTCACTATGCATGGAAATTTCAAACAACATATTCATCTCTTAAAAAATAACTTCAATATTTCATTCATCCTTCCCATAAAATATAATATCATAGGCATAAACAATTAAAATGAGGGAGATCTCTTACTTTTTGATTTTGAGATTTCTTTAAACTCTTTAGTTCTTAAAGATAAAATTACTTTATCAGGAAACCAATTTAGAATACTAATCTCTCAGAGCTTGTTTTAAACAATAAAAAATTTCATCAACATTCACACATAACATTATTCTTTTGTAATTAAAAATACACACAATTGTTCAGTATAAACTTATTTATGATGATATCCATTGAGAATATCTTATTTAACATACATTTCAAAAACTTTATAGAATAATTGTGAATGAATCCACTTTTATTTTTCAAAATCAAAATTGAAATATTTTCGATCTTGTTTGGAATAAAAATATGTGTTTGAAATAAACATTAATGTTCTTCATGTTTGAACCATCAGTTTTTTATCAGCAATGATGTTTTGTACTTCCCCATGTTCTCTCACCCTCGGATGATATATATGAATTTAATCCTCATTATTTTTAATATATATGACTAATTATTCAATTTTCGTGGAATAACAATTGATATAATTATTTTCATGTCACTCAATAACAACCCTTTCATCTTCTCCTTAAACCTTATCTTGATGTGTTTTTGAATCTTATTCTTCTGAATTTTCCAGATTATATACATCATAAGAAACAAAATACATCTTGGATTCTTTTTATAAACATTTATACACTATACCATTAGACTCATATCCAAGAAAAATTTCATCTCCACCTTTTTGAAATAAATTTTCCAAGATTTCAACATTTTTTAATGATTTAGTAACTCCAAAAAACCCTTACATGTTTCAAAAGTTTAATTCCATTATAGAATTTGTCATTAAGAGTCATAACAGAACCGAGTATATAGAAAAACTGATTCAATATATAAACTTTTATATTCATCACCTTCCAATTAATCTAGTGAGAAAGGACATCTTCATTTTGCATTGCATTCCCCATAGCAACCAAACTTTTATTCTTACTCTCAGAAAAACTATTATGATTGGTAGGTATGGTGCTCTAAAATCATGAAAAATTCAATATTTTAAACATAAATCTAAATAATTCATTCTTTTATTCACCACCATTATCAATTTTCTAATTATTCATTTAATATCCATATTCCTTTTGTTTAGTTCTTCTGAAACACTTTACCAACTTTTGATCTTAAAAATTATGTTTCAACAAACATAATATAAGTAAAGATATTAAAATAATCAATGAATGAAATGAAGTAGTTATTTATAAATTTTTATTATTATCTAATTGTCACACAAGCATCATAATTAATCAACTCCATGGGATGAGTTGAACTAATTTCATCATTGTTAGGCACTGAGTTTGTAATCTAACATTTTGGAAAAATATAACAACACAAGTTTCTTATTCTTGTTATATCAAGAATATCACCAATACTATATTTCTTTCTAAACTTTCTCATATTACACTAACACATATGTTCCAAAATATTATTATACAATTTATTTTCTTTCATAAATATTAGATAACAAAAATTTTATACATCCCCAACTTACAATAAGTTTCCTTTTATATGTTGTCCTATTGTAATAAATTTTCAATTTTCAACTATTTAAAAAGACATATTATTATAAAAAATTTATTTTCATCATAATAATTATTTGAAACCCTTATAAAGTTGTGTTTTAACCCCTCAACAAATAATTCATTTTGGGATTTTAGTTTTTCTCCAACAAAAAATATACAGAACACCACTAATTATGATAGATTCATCATTTCTGAAATTCATTGTTCCTTCATTAAAAAATTTCACATTATTAAACAGATTCAAATCTCCTCCCATTAATAAAAAACCCACTATCCAAAATCAATGTATGTTATCATTTTATAGCCCTAGAGGAATTTTATACAAAAAGAGAATTTTCATTCTGTTTATCTTTATACACATGTGGATTTTGAGAATTGTTTTAAAGATGTTTCTATGTTGAAAAAAAACAAGACATTGTTTAGAAATATTTCCATGATGTTCAAATATTTCAAAAAGAGTTTCCAAATTCTTGAATCTATTTTCTGTCTTCACACCAACATTAACAAATTTTCGTCTTTGGGTGGGTTGAATCCCCCTCAAAAATTTTATCCAATTTCTGATGCGGTATTTTTTTTGTTTATAGAACAAACACATATTTTTGGTGTGGAAAATTCACCAAAAATATTAGTATTATCTAAAGAAACAATAATTTCCATCCTAATATCAATATAACATTGATTTTTAAATTTGTTTTCTACAACTATAAAACTTTTCATGTTAGTACATTGTTAAACCCTATAAGTTCTTATATCTACCGAAATATTTTTCTTTAATATGGAATTTTTCCCATTCACTCTAGAGTCACCAATATAACCAACTTTTAATTGGTATATTGAAATTTTTGAAACTTTTAAATCTTCAAATTTCATAGTTTTGGAAACATACATTATTTTCGGTTATTTAATAATCCTAGAAACGTATTCATTCTTCATTTTAGCCTTTGATGATTTCTTTTATTGATATCTCTCAGGTTCACATTTATCATAACGTTAACTTTCCATAGAAACATAATTTTTGAAACTCATAACTCCATTAATAGATTTAAATAACTTTTATTGAATTTTTTTTAATTATTACTCCTTCACATTTATCATTATATCAATAAATTCCATCTTATTGTTTTATTTTTCAATATATTTTTTCAAATGACCAATATCATCAAAAATCATTGATTTATATTTAAGAAATTATTATTGACAATTTTTTATAACAATATTTTTTAATCTTCTTGATTTATCATTCACATCTTACAATCTTTCATATAAATTCTTTCAACACAATTTTTAGATAATATTCTATCTGATTTTCCCATTATTTTTCTTCAAAACTACTATCTATATCACTCGATAGCATTTTATTATTAGATTATTCAATAAATTTGTTTGGTCTAGAAACATTAGTGAAAATTCAATATTCAACTTAACTTTCATTATCTTCATCATCAGTATAAAAATATATTCCCCTTATATATTTATAGAAATTTTAAACTTTTCCCTTGGAATATGATTTTGGGTTTTAAACATGATTTTTAATGGTTCTTCTTGATATTCTCATCCTCTCCACTATCTTCTTCATCTTTTGTATGATGACAATTTCTATAAAAATTTCCAATATCTCTACAGACAAATCATTTTAGTGGAAAATTTTCTTTTTTACTTCATTGTTCTTATATTCACATTTTTAGAAAAAAACCAAAATATTAATCAAAATTCATACCAACCACATTTTTAGAATTGGAATCTCAAACATCTTCATCATCGAGAATCTTCATAGATTTTCCTTTCATTCAAAATTTGAAGGATATTTTTCAATAATGATTTATTTTTTTTATAACATTATCCATAATCGTTTCACATTTAATGAGAGTTCTTTGTAAGTCATCCAATGATAGAGTTTTAAGATATTTATCTTCCAGTGATTAAAAGTGGGAATTAGAATTTTAATGAAATTTTGAAATATTTTTTCTACAATTATATTATCTTATACCTTCTCAAAAAGACATATTATATTCCTTTTAATATCATTAACCCTTTTTAAGAATCACCAATAGTTTCCTACTCATAATTTTTATGATCATTGTACTATGGACTCTATATTAGAAACATTTCATTATCAACCTTTAAATTTACGTCATTCATAATTTCGAACATCTCCCAAATACCTTTGGCTACTAAAAATCCTTTTAACTAAGTCAATTTATTATTGTAAGTGAATTTAATCATTTTTAATTCTTCCATCATTCTCAGGATTTTTCTTATCAGTGGCTATAACTGAAAAATTTCAGTATATGGAAGAAATCTATCAATAATATCCAGTAAAAAATCATATCTGATGGAAACAAATGAGGAAACATTATATATTTCCAAATATTATTTTTATTTCCATAAAAAATTGGATTCCCCTTACTTTCCACACAATTAAAATTATCCATAGAAACTACTCTTCAAACATTAAAAAATAGTAAATGAAGGGACCTTTTATCTAATACAAATTTGAAAGGCCCAACCTGGATTAGTTTAATCACTGAGAGGGTTAGGGTTGAATTAGTGATATCAATTTATTTTATGTCATCAATTTTTCATAAAAACAATACCACCTATTAAAAATCTATAAAATTGGTGAAAATAAAAAAACCACCCATCCACAGGAACACAAGTATTTTCAAATTTCACTACTCAATAAATTTTTATAGTCCTTGGAATGGTTTATAAGTATTTATATTGTAGAGACCCGAAGCTTGACGTACAAGGACATTACATTACTTTTGCGGAATACTTAGTACATAACAAAAACACACACACAAGGACCGTAATAGTTTAGTGTCTTTGGAAACTCATAATGTAATCTTCTAATCATGGTGAATGATCTTCAAAATCTCCCATAAAGATCTTCCCTTTTTTTCTTACCTAAAACCTTTCTTTATATCCTGGGGAAAAGAAAACATAAAAGGGTGAGCTCAAATTCTTAGTAAGGGTAAACAAAATAAATATCAATCACATCATATTCATAAGAACATAACTTTTGGAAATCTTGACCTGTAAAAGAGATCATAAATTCATAACATGGGGTAAATCATAGAAGTGAAATGTAATCCCAATAATCATACCTTAAATCAAGAATCTTTGTGGAATACACACATAATCATAGAGAATCATTTATTATTAGTCAAGACTCATTTCCAGGACTATCTTAGTGGACAAAGTCCATTTCTGAACCGAGTTCACTCCTTGTTTCAGTCCTGTTTTACTGAACCGGTATAACATGTCGTTCCAAACATGTCTATCTCATGAGATATAAAATATTTACCCAAATAATTGGAGGGAGATATAGGTCCCACCCATCTCATAATGATACCATTCTTATGTGTGCCACAAAATCATAAACCATACATCATAGCATAACCCATGTAATAAAAATGGGAATCTTAAACATCGTGACATCATAAAACAACTCATATAAGATAAAGGAATTCATAAAAATAATTCCATCACAAAATAATCCAATCAATGTAATAACAAGGATATAAACAGAAACCTTTATTATCTTAGATGGAAAATAATTTTGATAAAACACTTGAACTCCATTCTTGAGGAAAATATCCTTTCTACTTCAAAATCATTTTCCTTTCTTAACATGTCATACAATTTTAAACTAAAAGAAGTTGATTAAAAATAAACTTGAAAACTTGTAAAGTAAGCTTCTTGGAAATAATTTTTTAAAAAATCCATTCAAGTCGTATAAGTTAAAAAAACATTCTTCCTGTACTTTTGTCGGAAAAGTCAAAAAGTACCTCGTACAAAAAAAGACAAAAGATTCCATTCATATCTTTTACAAAAAACTCACTGAAGGGTATAATTGGAATTAAAAAATTGTAGGTGGATGGAAATAATATTACATAATGAGGAAACATGGATGTGGATGACAAAATACACCCCAGTAAATTCCAAATTATAAACAATCTTAGATAAAAATTAGATTGTAATATTTCCCTTACCTTAGGTCTGATTTGCTTCGTAAGTGTCCGAACCTCATGTATAATGATTTAAATAATGTCATTCACTTATTCCAGAATCATACTCATTGTTATGTTATCATATATGGTTCACTTATGACTTTATATTACCCGTTATTTTGTAAATCACATGTTAAAGCAACGTTTTGGGTAAAATTATCTTATTTATCGTACATGTTTGGACTTGTTGTTCCTGATGTTATTATTACTTATATCATGATTTAATTACTTCCAAAATGTAAATCATGATTTATATATCATATATATTCATTATATATCGAGCATATACAATCCTTTATAATAGTACATAACATATGGAGGTAAGAAATGAAGCGCACCGTTCCTGGAAACGGTAAGCCGTACGTACACATTAACGCTACTTTCATTTCTATTTATTATTTTAATGGAATTAAAACATAATGATACATATTTATATTATAATTTCATTATAATATCATATCATTAACCACATCCTTTATACATCCCACATAAGGTATTAACGAATCACATCACTTTGAGGGGGCGGTAGTCTGCACTTCCTCAAATGAGATTATCGTATTTACCGATTATGGAAACCGTAAAGGCTTGATATAATTAGGAATTAAATAAGAATAAGGAAATCATAAACATAATATATATTATATATAAATACAGTTCCATCATAATGGCCACCATGAGGGGCGGTAGGAGAAAATCGAACAATCATCGTTTCGTGAGGCATTAGTTTGGCATCACAGAAACATTATGTTCTTCATCCACTAGATGGAGGTGTGTGTAAGTTTAGTTTGAATACATCTCATAACAACACCCTAGTATATTTAGGATATTGGTTTTGTTACAAAATAAAAGATTAAAAAGAGTTTAGGTGTTAGAGAAGTAGAATAAAAGAAAACAACTTAAGAGAAACAGTTACCTTTAATTTTGGTAACTTCCTTTGGTTTGAACCAAAAGGACTACTTAGAGAGTCTTCTTCCTAATGTAAGGCTTCAAGGGGGAGGATAGGGATGTAGGGATCTTAGTTGGTCAGAGTTTTGACGATCCAAAAGGCTTGAGAGGTGTGAAGAATTGCATAGAAGTGGTCTCCTTTTATAAGGGAGTGGAGGGGCTCTTTAAGAAAGTGTGAAAACATTATTTTATTATAAACTTATATTCAGTTTCAAGAGGTCCAAAACACATTAATTTCGAATATAAGATGACTAATATTAGAAATAAAATCATCCAATAGGAATTGGACAGGTTTTGAATGATATTATAATCATTTTAATCTTATTTATTTAAATCATTTATTAATGAGGTAAATACTACATCATTATTGTGTCATAAATAATTTAATTTATCAGATGTCTAAAATTTATAAGAAAATTACAAACATGTAGGAAATCTTTTTATCTTTCCAATGAATATTTATAGTCCAAAATATAATTTATAAATCCCCTTATAAAAATTAATTACTAAACGATTTTTTGTTAATTCCAATTTTGTCTTTACATTAAATTAATTAATCTAATGTGTCATTGTCTTTCATAAGAGCCTACATGGGGTCCCATAATCGACCCAAGGATGACCAAGATCAGACAATAATTATCCAATAAGGTTAGGACAAGTGTCAAGGTAATTTTGAATTATTAAAATATTCTTTTAGCCTTGAATTACCATATTTACCTTTAACCGTAGTAAATAAAAATTACCGCAGTTATTATTCATAAATCCAAAAAATAAAAATTAGATTATTAACATAATTTTCACCCACTTATTCCAAATATGGAATCCATTTTTCCAAATTCAATACACAATATTTGGATAAATTAAATTAAAATTAATCCCATTGTCGAAAGAAAATGGGTTTTTGTTTAAAACATTGCAAAAGATTGAATTGATTTAACCTATGAATTCAAAATGAAATCAAGGATAATGACATAAATTATATTAAATGGTAAAAATATATTCTATTTATACTTTGAAACAATTAAATATTATTATTTATCCATGTAATTTATTACAATGAAATAAGTTGTTTTTAATTAAAATATATCATGTTTTTACAATTCATTAAAATATGAAAGTTATCAGAATAATATGAAAATTTTATCCAACGTAAATTTTTATATCTTGATTCAAAAGAAGAATTTTATTTTGTCAAATTGAACTTATAAACTTGTCAAAAACTATATTTATGTGGGTGCGCCATTAAAAGGCGGTAAAACTGCATTTTTTGAAAATTACTTATTTTACCCAAAAAAATTATTTTGTTCTCTTAACATGTTCTAGAAAATGTATAAGATGAATAATAATGTTATAAAATTAAAATTTTATTTAATACTATTCATAACCGCTAGTTCATAATAATATTATAATAATATGTCGTTGTTTAGTAAAACCCGGTATTGTATACAACACACGCTATCGAGGAAGGTCGCGATTGCGTGTAATGCAAGCCAAGTCAGGGTTGCGTGTTGTGCAATAATCCTTCGTTGTTTCATATAACATAATCCAACCATATTTTATTTATACATTGAATATATATATATATATACACACTCAATGTTGCGTAGAATGACTATTATAAAACAAACATAAAATTTTGTGTAACACGATCCAAGAATAGCGTTGCGTATACTGCAAGCTAATATGGTGTTGAGTATAGTAAAATCTAAACGTAGTGTGGTGTATAATAGAAGAAATCAATGAAATTAAAAGAAACTTTTTTCATAAAATATCGGGGTGTTACATTCTACCCCCCTTAAAATTAATTTCTCCCTCGAAATTCGTCAAGGTTATAAATGGTTTACTACTTGAAAATTTCTTTAATAGAAACCCACATCGTAAAAAGGAATACCAAAACTTGGAATTAAAAACTAAAGTATGAAACGTAATGGTTACCCAAATTAACTCATCATTGGGTTTCCACAAAGGTGAAAATATGGATATGGAAGAGAAATCTAGCCATCATGTTCTGATGGAGAGTGGTAGAGAACATGGCTATGGAAAAGCCAGCAATCACAAATACATAGATTTGTGATGATCTAAGGTACTATCTGATTTATCGGATATATGGGAAATAGGACAACATTTTTGGTTTTCAAGTTCATTTCCCTAAAGTTGAAGAATTTGAATTAGAATAAATATTTACTTTATTTTGGTACAATCTCACTGTTGTTCGTGCCTTAATCAATTTTTACTTCATCTCTTAAAGAAATGAAGTTGACTTTGTTATTCGTGAAGTGTTAGCAGATCATGTGATAGAATGACGAGTCATTCCATCTGTCTCAAACAAAAGGTTAGAAAAAGTTATTAAATATACATAAGTCGATATATAGTGAGATTAATCATATATGGTTCCTAAAATGGACTTATACTTCATATATCATACTGCTTAATATAATAAAACTAGTTTCTACTAACCAGGGACGTCTTGTTGGCTAGTGGTAGGTGATAAAGGCCAGTCGCACTTTGGTTGTGGGTTCGATTCCAACAGCTTTGTCCGACGCGATGGGATGTCGTCCGTCCGGCAGGTTGTCCTCTTTCTAAAACTATATTACTATAGCATCCCATCAATAATATCAAAACAATACTAACTTATTTCCAACATAATCCATTACAATCTTTAGGGTTATCTAAAATACTTCAGTCCATGCTCATAGTATAAAGAAAATGATTATTGAAATGTCACATAACAATCACATGAATGCCATCATTTATCCCCCATATATCATAAGATATATCTTGTTGAATACCTTAATCATATATTCTCTTGAAGAATGAATACCCATTCAACCTTAGTGAAAATATTAATTCAGTTAAAAGTTAACACTTTCCACATACCAAAATCCTAAAAATTCTTTATACTCATACCATGATATCATTTAGTCCTTATATCAATCATGAGCTTATGAAGACAATCAAACATCTCATTATCTTCTTATCCCTTCATTATGGTCATACCATCTTCTTTCCAAAAATATCTCAATCACCTTCCATGGTTACCGGTACCATAAAATTATTGAAAACCACAATAGACCAATACATAAATATTCTAATATTCCTCGATACTATATACAACATTATTTTGTAATCCCATTACATAAACACTTAATCATTCCACCACATCATTGTCATATTCAACATCACCAACAGTGATCGCATGTGCCTTCCCCTTGTCCTTTTCCTTAAGTGGTTGCTCATGTCGATCTTCACTAACCCTTGGATTAGGGAATTGATTAGCATAATGCCCCATTTCATTGCACTTGAAGCATTGAAATGTTGTTGGTGCGTTCTCCGCAGTCTTTTCTTTATTCACTCTATTAGAAATCCTTTTTCCATTACTTCGACACTCAGCTACTTGATGACCTTATTTTCCACACTTAAAACATTTTCTAGTCCCTGTAAGACAATCTCCTCCATGCTTCTTTCCATATATTGAGCATAAGGAAACATTCATCTTCTTTTCACCATTATTTTTGAGATTTCTCCTTGAACTCCATCTTTCTTTTCTTGTCAAAACTATGAGATGGATATGTAACACCAACTTCCGTTTCTACCTTGATAGCACAACGCGCAATTTCTTCATAGCTACTGAAGTCTCTTATAGCTAATGCCCTTCGAAGATTTGGTTTTAAGACATTGAAGAATCGATCAACTTTACTTTCAGGTTGGATGATAAATCCAGATGCATACCTTGCAAGTCTTGTAAAATTCACTTTGTATATACCAACAGATTCATCATCCTTTTTCTTTAGTTCAAGAAACTCCTTCTCTATCTTTGTTAGAAGAATACGAGGGAAGTACTTATTGAAAAATAAGTTCTTGAACTCGTCCCATTCCATGGACTCAATTTCATCTCATGGCCTCATATTTTTTATATGATTCCACCATTGATCAGCTTCACCTTCAAAACGATATACTGCTAAGATGACTTTATCATGTTCAGAGCATTGAAGAACTGAAACTATCTTTTCAGTGGTACTGATCCATTGTTCAGCAACAAGTGTATCAGAAGACCCACCGAAAGAAGGTGGACATTGCCTCATGAAGGACTCAAGAGAATATTGTTCCCTTCTCTGCTCATTTGGAAGTCCAGAATGATTCATAGCTTGTGTAAGTAAAGCAATAAGATTTTGCACTCCATCTCCCATAACATTTGTTTGTTCAGGAGGACAATCATTGCATTGTCCATTACATTGATCAACATGGTACCTTCAGGTTCCAGCCATCGTCTAAAACCGAAAAATAATAGTGTGAGAGGCAAAAATCATGCTAGGGAAAAAAACACAATAAAGGAGGAGTACCTTCAATATCTAACATTTGGGTTACTGTAATTCTAGTACTATAACCTACACTTATACTTAAACTTAAGGACATCCCTAGACATAACTTAGAAATATCTCTAGAGATCTCACTAAAGTTCCCGCATCCTAGTTTCCAAAGGTTGACTAAACCTTTCCTATGATACCAACTGTAGAGACCTGAAGCTTGACGTACAAGGAAATTACATTACTTTTGCGGAATACTTAGTACATAACAAAAACACACACACAAGGACTGTAATAGTTTAGTGTCTTTGGAATCTTGGAATGTAATATTCTAATCATGGTGAAAGATCTTCAACATCTCCCATAAAGATCTTCCCTTTTTTTTCTTACCTAATACCTTTCTTTATATCCTGGGGAAAAGAAAACATAAAAGGGTGAGCTCAAATTCTCATTAAGGGTAAACAAAATAAATATCAATCACATCATATTCATAAGAACATAACTTTTTGAAATCTTAACCTGTAAAAGAGATTGTAAATTCATAACATGCGGTAAATAATAGTAGTGAAATGTAATCCCAATAATCATAAAATAAATCAAGAAACTTTTTGGCATACACACATAATCATAGAGAATCATTTATTATTAGTCAAGACTCATATTCAAGACTATCTTAGTGGACAAATTCTATTTCTGAACCGAGTTCACTCCTCGTTTCAGTCCTGTTTTACTGAACCGGTATAACCTGCCGTTACAGCCATGTCTATCTTATGAGATATCAAATCTTTACCAAATAAATTTGAGGGAGATATAGGTCCCACCAATCTCATAATGATACCATTCTTATGTGTGCCACAAAATCATAAACCATACATCATAGCATAACCCATGTAATAAAAATGGGAATCTTAAACATCGTGACATCATAAAACGACTCATATAAGATAAAAGAATTCATCAAAAATAATTCCATCACAACATAATCAAATAAATGTAATAATAGGGATAGAAATAAACCCTTTATTATCTTAGATGGAAAATAATTTTGATAAAACACTTGAACTCCATTCTTGAGAAAAATATCCTTTCTACTTCAAAAACATTTTACATTCTTAACATGTCATACAATTTTAAGCTAAAAGAAGTTGATTAAAATTAAACATTCAAAACTGTAAAGTAAGCTTCTTGTAAATAATTTTTTTAAAAATCCATTCATGTCTTATAAGTTAACAAAACATTCTTCCTGTACTTTTGTCAGAAAAGTCAAAAAGTACAATGTACGAAAAACAACAAAAGATTACATTCATATCTTTTAATAAAAACTCACCGAACGGTAAAATTTGAATTAAAAAATTTTAGGTGGATGGAAATAATATTAAATATTGAGTAAACATGGATGTGGATGATAAAATACACCCCAGTAAATTCCAAATTACAAACAATCTCAGATAAAAATGAGATTGTGATATTTCCCTTACCTTAGGTCTGATTTGCTTCTTAAGTGTCTGAACCTCTAGTATAATGATTTAAATAATGACATTGACTTATTACAGAATGATAATCATTGTTATGGTATCATATATGGTTCACTTATGACTTTATATTACCCGTTATTTTGTAAATCCCATGTTAATGCAACGTTTTGGGTAAAATTATCTTATTTATCGTACATGTTTGGACTTGAGTTTCTTGATTTAATTATGACTAATATCATGATTTACTTACTTCTAAAATGTAAATCATGATTTATATATCATATATATTCATTATATATCCAGCATATACAAGCATTTATAATAGTACATAACATATGGAGGTAAGAAATGAAGCGCATCGTTCATGGAGACGATAAGCCGTATGTACGCATGAACGCTACTTTAATTTCTATTTTTTATTTTAATGGAATTAAAACATAATGATACATAGGTATATTATAATTCCAGTAAAATATCATATCACTAACCACATCTTTTATACATCCCACATAAGGTATTAATGAATCACATCACTTTGAGGGGGCGGTAGTCCGCACTTCCTCAAATGAGATTATCGTATTTACCGACTATGGAAACCGTAAAGGCTTGATATAATTAGGAAGTAAATAAGAATAATGAAATAATAAAAATAATATATATTATATATAAATACAGTGCCATCATAATGGCCACCATGAGGGGCGGTAGGAGAAAATCGAACAATCATCGTTTCGTGAGGCGTTAGTTTGCCATCACAGAAACATTATGTTCTTCATCCATTAGATGGAGGTGTGTGTAAGTGTAG
Source organism: Viscum album (assembly GCA_963277665.1). Lineage (NCBI taxonomy): Eukaryota > Viridiplantae > Streptophyta > Magnoliopsida > Santalales > Viscaceae > Viscum > Viscum album. The sequence goes on along the minus strand of OY728142.1, from coordinate 1,850,839,410 downwards.
TTGGAATCCTTCTCCTAACAACACCCTAGTATATTTAGGATATTGGTGTTGTTACAAAATAATGGATTAAAAAGAGTTTATGTGTTGGAGAAGTAGAATAAAAGAAAACAACTTAAGAGAAACTGTTACCTTTAATTTTGGTAACTTCCTTTGGATTGAACCAAAAAAACTACTTGGAGAGTCTTATTCCTAATTTAAGGCTTCAAGGGGGAGGATAGGGATGTAGGGAGCTTATTTGGGCAGAGATTGGACGATCCAAAAGGCTTTCGAGGTGTGAAGAATTTCATAGAAGTGGTCTCCTTTTATAAGGGAGTGGAGGGGATCTTTAGTAAAGTGTGAAAACATTATTTTATTATAAACTTATCTTCCGTTTCAAGAGGTCCAAAACACCTTAATGTCGAATCTAAGATGACTCATATTCGAAATAAAATCATCCAATAGTAATTTTATAGGTTTTGGATGATATTTTAATCATTTTAATCTTATTTATTTAAATCATTTATTAATGAGGTAAATACTACATCATTATTGTGTCATAAATTATTTAATTTATCATATGTCTAAAAATTATAAACAAAATACCAACATGTAGGAAATCATTTTATCTTTACAATGAATATTTATTGTCCAAAATATAATTTATATAGCCCCTTATAAAAATTAATTACTCAACGATTTTTTGTTAATTCCAATTTTGTATTTACTTTAAATTAATTAATCTAATGTGTCATTGTCATTCATAAGTGGCTCCATGGGGTCCCATAATCGACCCAAGGATTCCCAGGGTCGGACACTACTCATCCAATAAGGTTAGGACAAGTGTCAAGGTAATTTTGAATTATTAAAATATTCATTTAACCTTGAATTACCATATTTACCTTTAACCGTAGTAAATAAAAATTACCGTAGTGATTATTCATAAAGCCCAAAAATAAAAATTATCTTATTAACATAATTTTTACCCACTGATTCCAAATATGGAATCCTTTTTTCCAAATTCAATACAAAAAATTTGCAGAAATTAAATTAAAATTAATCCCGTTGTCGAAAGAAAACGGGTTTTTGTTTAAAACATTGCCAAAGATTGAATAGATTTAACCTACGAATTCATGGTAAAATCAAGGCTAATGACATACATTATATTAAATGGTAAAAGTATATTATATTTATACTTTTAAACCATTAAATATTATTATTTAACCACATAATTTATTACGATGAAAAAAGTTGTTTTTAATTAAAATATAGCGTGTTTTTACTATTCATTAAAATATGAAAGTTATCAGAATAATATGAAAATTTTATCCAAAGTAAATTTTTATATCTTGATTCTAAAGCAGAATTTTATTTTGTAAAATTGAACTTATAAACTTTTCAAAAACTAGATTTAATGTGGGTGTTCCATTAAAAGGCGGTAAAACTGTATTTTTTGAAAAATACTTATTTTACACAAAAACTTTATTTTGTTCTCTTAACATGTTCTAGAAAATGTATAAGATGAATAATAATGTTATAAAATTTAAAATTTAGTTAATAATATTCATAATGGATAGTTCATAATAATATTATAATAATATATCGTTGTTTAGTAAAACCCGGTATTGCGTACAACACACGCTATCAAGGAAGGTCGCGATTGCGTGTAATGCAAGCCAAGTCAGGGTTGCATTTTGTGCAAGAATCCTTCGTTGTTTTGTATAACATAATCCAACCATATTTCATTTATACATTGAATATATATATATATATATACACACTCAATGTTGCGTTGAATGACTATTATAAAACAAACATGAAATTGTGTGTGACACGGTCCAAGAATAGCGTTGCGTATACTGCAAGCTAATACGGTGTTGCATATAGTAAAATCTAAACTTGGTGTGGTGTATAATAGAATACATCAATGAAATTAAAAGAAAATTTTTCATAAAATCTCGGGGTGTTACATATATACCACAAAATACAGATGAAAATAATCATTTTTTGTGGATACCACAGGTATGAAATATCCATAAACTTGTGTACCATTATGTTCAATATAATAGTGTATGTGCTTCTCCTAGAATGAAATATGTAAATAAGATGTTTAAAAATGTATATAAAACATCACTAATAGTTTTAGAAAATATCACTATTATACTTAAAAAAATTCCATTTTTTTATTTCATCAAAAATCATTTTTTCGGTTTTTACCCAACGATAGGTAAGAAATAATTCTTTGTACATCCTATAGAATATGATTTTGATAACTCACTCTGATTTCTTATTATGCATATTCATTTCAGAAACAATTTTGACTCTTATTTCATGAAATAGGTATGCGTTTTTAGTCTTATTTTTCATTTTGATCAGCAAAATCATGGTCATGGCTCTTCTCTGATCAGTTCTTCAGTATGGGAACATTCCCCTACCAAAGTTATCTCTAAAAAAATACACCACTTCACTTATTTCTCATGTAAATAGTTTTAGTGTTCCTTTTTTACTTCCACCCCTTTGTTCAGATGCACTAAAAGTATAAAATTTAGAAACCCAATTTTTTTCAAACACAAAAAAAAAATTTGAATTAATTCTGAAATTTAATCTTTATTTGAACATTTCTAAAAATTTCTCAACGATTCAAAATTATTATATAAACATCGTGAATTCACTATAACATATTAAATACTAACTTTATTTTATTAAGAACTTATTAAGTTATCAATATAGAAATTGATAGTCTGTTACATCTCATTCTGTGTTATTTTTTTCAATTTAGTTGTCATAACTTGATTAAAAATAATTAAAATACCAAAACATATCACATAGATTCTCCACACCAACAGAAACTATTTTTTTATTAAATATAATTGTTTCTTCCAATGGTTTTATAAATTCTCATGAATATTTCAGTTCCAACTTCAATATGTTTCACCTTTTAATCCCATTTCTATAGTCAGTTAACTTCTCCTTACATAGAGGAAACTGCATCCAACGAAACAATGTATGATGACTTATCAATGTTATCATATCTTCTAATGAATCAGTTTCAATACTTGTCCGATGAATTATAATGCTTTGATAAAAAGGAAAATGGCTGAATTTTTTCCATTTCCTCTAATTGATCAGTTTTTAGGGTCTTATGATGAATCAATCTTTGGATACCACCTGATTGATCAGTGTCAACAACTCTTTTTATTCGAATCCAAAACTATGGTACATATGATATGATATGGGTAATATGATGTTCATCATTTGATGTAACACTACATATGATCCCATACTAGTACTAATAATGTTTTTGATTGATTAGTGTGACAATATTATTCAATGGTTTGGTTTGATTATAAATTTTTTTCTTTTAAAAAATTGCAACCAGTGTTCCATTCAATGGATCGGTTTTTTTAATGGATCGATAGATCAAAAGTTTTATAAAACCTCTAAGATTAGAAACTTCAAACCCCCCATCTACAATGAACATATCCATCCAGTACTTCTCTATATTATTATCTACTAAAGGAAATGTTCATCTTCATAAAAAACATGCAATTCATATTTTATTACATCTTTTACCAAACCATTTATTCACACCCTTTCATTCAGAAAGATTGGATCACAAAATAGTGGGTAAATCATGTTGTTTATAACATTAATCACACAAAATAATCATTATATTTTACATAAATTTCATTCTTTCAAAAGAAATTATCATCAGGTATTCATTATGTTATGAAAATTATTATTGGAATATAATTATCTTATTATAATTTCAAACACCTCAAAACACTTTTTTGAATATCATATGTCTTCCCACTCCATTACCAAAATCTCAATTCTAAAAAATATGAGTCTAAAAACATGTTCACCTAGAAAACATCTTCTATTCCATCTTCTCACGTTCTTTGAATACTTTATGCTCCAGTTCTATAAGAATATGGAATTTTTTCTAGAGACTATCCAGCATGTTCTCATTCTAATGGGTGTCTTTCAAGACATTATATAATCCCACAAGGTGTCTTAAATCATTTTATATGACAATTGTTTTATTTGTAAAACACTTATGAAAAATTACTTTGGCCTCTCTATTTTCATTTCCAATTTCCTATTGGTTTATGGTTGGGATGGTTTTAATATATTTTAGTGTAATTTATATCTCATTATTAATTCCTCCATTATAATAATAAAAATTTATGTTCCTTGATCAGTAATTATTTCCATTTTTATTCAAAAATTATAGTAGATTTTAGTTATAATAAAATCACACCTAATAGTTGAATCATCAATTCTTGTATCTTTTTCCTCCAACCATATTGAAACATAGTCACCCGAAAGTAAGAAATATGATTATTTAGAAGAAAAGCTAAAGTGTTACACAGAGTCACAAAATCATAAATAAAAATTTTCAAATAATTTTAATAGTATTTTATGAATTTATTTTCTTTTTCAGATATTTTTGTGAATTTTAATGCTAAAAGTTCATAGAGATTTCATGTGCATATTTGAATTAGTTTGGTAAATAGAGTGTTGAATCTAAAACATTACTTATTCTCTATGTTCTGAAGTATCCTACAAAACTATTGTGTGAAATTTTTTTATTAAATAATTCCATTCACTCTCAAAAATCAATCTTCATATAATTTGATCCCTATGGATTTTTTATATATATAAATAATCCCATATATAATATCAAGATTTATCCTTACATCTCAAAACATAGTGTTGGTAAAAATATGGAGGAACAAGATAAGTTGTAAATCAATTTAACATTTATTTAAACAATGATACCTCATCTTTAATCAAGTACAAAAGCTCACCTATTATTGATTCCTTCAATGGTTCATTTTACAAAATTCTATCCACACTAGTGTGCGATAATCTATTTATGCAATTTATCACATGATTCATGAATCTTATATCTTATTGAGTATCCAAATTGAACTCTTTAAATAGTAGCATATATCTTGCCAATATTATTTATTCCATATAACTTTCCATGAGATACTGATTACTATGTGATTATAGAAACACATGAATTTAGTTCCTAATACATAAGATCTAATTTTACAAAATTCGTAATCAATTGAGAATCAATTTTCAACTGGTTTAATAATTTATCTTTTTAGAATATAGTTCCTTCGAAGCATATCATATGACATGAATTTTCTAATTGATAATTTATAAACGAAATACCAATACAATATAATTAAAGGAATCAAATAGTAACTTTAATTGATAGTCCTAGTTTGGGGGTTGTATCATTAGTGGTATGTTTATATATCTTTTCAAATCAAAAATTGAATTCCTATAACAATTGTATAAAAATAAATTCAAAATCATTTGGATGTGGATTGGAATGTAGTAAAAAAATATTAATAAATACCTTAATTAATCTCATATAAAATCCCATATTTTTTAAAAATTATCTTACATATTATATGTTGATTGAATAATTTAATGAAATAATGATTTCAATTCATGATTTATCAACCTAAATTCCATTATTTGAGATCAACTAATGATGAAATACTCATGTCATCAATACAGAATAAATTTCTTCAAAATTTTATAAATTTTTCTTTTTAATGAAGGTTTTTAATGCCTTTTCTATAATTATCATACAATAGTCAAATGAATATATAAACATAGATATATAATTTAGAAACACTTATATGAATTCCTAAAAACATTTAATGAAAATTATTACTATACATATTTGAAATTTTGAAAGATAATTTAACAACCCAAATTGTATACCCATTTTGGTGAATGTACAATAAATTCTAGTAATTGTTGTTCTCACTTGTTCATTTGGGGTATTGGGAACTTGTCAGTACCATAAAAATCCATCTATATTATAATTATTTATCTTCCTTTATGGTATCACCAGCATGTAGTCAATTAATGATATTCTAGAGTTGTATTTCCATATTATTTGATTCAGTTACCTATAATCCATTCAACCTCTCTAATTATTTTTAACTCTCATTAGAGCCAACCGATTCATTAAATTTCCAAAAATTATTAGACCAATATTTTTGTGAACTATGTGAATTGGATTGACTATTTGTGAATATGAAATTGGGTATAAGATTCTTGACTCCATTAGTTTTCTAATTTTCATTCTAGAGACACCCATCAAGGTATGGATTAATCTTCTTTGAGAATACCTTATAGATTTCTCATAATTTTGAAGAAAAATATTTATATATAGATTCTAGGAATATGTATGGTTATATCTCCTATAATCTAGTATATGGATTTCACATTATACCAAAATAGATTAATTATTTTTATTTCATAATCAGTAGATAATTTTCTATAAATTATTATTGGTGAATTTTCATCATGCACTAAAAAGCATATTAAATTTCTGGTGATTTTGTATTCAAATTAATAATTTTTGGAAAAATTAATAAATTCATAAATTTTGGTTCAATTAATATAGTCATATCAATTTCTTATGAAAAATAAAAAAAACATGGATTCTTTTTAATGTAAAAACAATAATCTAATTCATGAAAAAGACATAATTTACCAAAAGATAGTGTTTATATCTAATGACTGTAGGTAACTCATAACTTTCAACAAAATATTTTATTCTAAATTTTTGACATAAACCCAAAAATAATTTTAAAAAATCAAATTCACATGTGAATTAGGGTCCTATAAATATGAATGATTGAAAAGATGTTCTATTATCATGGTTAGTTTATTGAATCAAAAAATATTAAAGTGCATGGTTTATTCCTTAAATTACATTATAATTGTACCTTCATAGACATTGATGATTGTATAGGCTACATTAAAAAATGGAATTCAAAAAATAATTGGTTAATGAGAAGGTGTATTATCTTATTTCATTATGAACATATAAAAATTAGGTGGAAAATCAGTTTTTTAACTCTTACCAGTACAACATCAATAACCCTAGTTACAATTACCATGACTCAGTTTTCTAGTGAAACTATTAATCTAGTTGGATTTAACATTAGAATCTATAATGATGATTACATAAAATGAGGTATAATAATATTTTAACCTAATATATCATAAAATTAATCTATAAAATATATTCCAATAATTGTATTTGGAACAAAATATTTCTATAGACCTCGTAATTTACTAGGTAGTTGGGGTATAATAAATTATAAGACACTCTTATTTTTCCTCAAACACTCATTCATATGAAGTATACCTATCATTATATAATATTCATATATGGAATTTAGAATATTTTGGAATTAGTTTAGTATATTATATATATGATTTATGTTTATATAAACCATTTGGAATGTCTCCATAATTTCCCCTTGAATTTCCTCCTTATGAATTTACATTGATTAAACCATTCTTGAGAGAAAATAAAGTGAAATTTTTTTTCTTCTCTTTTTGATTAATTTTTATATTAAGCTTAATATTTTTTACAATTATTTTCATAATGATATCTAATATCTATGTCATTGGTGGTATTGGTGGTATTGGAGTTTTTTCTTTTATGTACTTGGGCAAGGTTTAATTTTTTTATGATTTTGAGTTATTACCATGATCATATTACTTTTATGATTTCATTATATTTGAGATGTTAATTTTATATGATTTTAGTCAGTATTTCCATAACACACCATGACTGGTTCTTCAATTATTTCATTTAATTTTTAAAAAACTAATGTTTTTATTATATTGATTGTGAAATTGAGTTTGGGATATTTTTAAATGTGGATCATTGGATTTCATTTTTTGAAATGGTGTTGGATGGAAATTCTATTGGTATACTAACATGAAACCTTATTAAAATGGTTGTGGTTGAAGTAATTATTATTAAAATAGTGTTCTAGAATGTTTACATTTATTATTTAATAAATATTTTTATTTTATAATTATACCTCTATCCTTCGTTGTTCATGGGTTGTTAAAATTGTATTCTCTGATATGCATCATTACCTTATTCATCATTCTACACTTGAACAAATTGGTCATTAAAACAATTTTTAGAAGAGAAAAGGTCCCATATAATTAATAAGATTGTTCATTATTAAATTGATTAATATATATTATTCAAACAAAATATTTTAGATCCCTATGATTATTTTCATATAAAGGGTATTCAGTATATTTTACCTCTTGAACTCTTCTGGTTGTAGTACCTCAAGTTCATAACTACTAAGAGTGGTATTGAATCTTATAATGAATTACATTACATTCCACTTGTGATTTTTTCAATTTAATATCCTATAAAAGATACATCAAAAAGGATGATATCAATTTATATCAATACATGTTAAATAATATTTGAAATTACTATTCCCTAAATTCTTAGTGTGGGAATCTTGAGAAAATATTCATAAATATCTCCTTAATATTCCTAAATTTTATATTATGATAATTTATTGATTCCATTGATATCATTTTTAAAAATAGTTCACATAGATTTTGAGGGAAATTATAGGAGGAATTTCAGTTTAATTTCATCCCAATTGGTGACTTCTGCTAGTTATAGGTTATATAAACACATCCGGGATAATCTATTTATATAAAAGGGTAATTTCATCTACTAGATTTATTTTTCATACATTCCCATTATATTCAAGTTCACACACACTATGGTAAAATATTTGATTTATTTTTTTTATCCTCGAACATGGGATAATGGATTTTTTTAAATAATTATATTAGTCTAATTCTCAACATTATCTCAGAATGCAATACTTTATACAAAATTTGATTATTAAGCTTAAATAAATGAGTTTCAAAAATATACCTCAATGTTACATCATAATTATATATGATATTTTAAAAAAATATATTTTTTTAATGTGTGTTTCACTTGAATTAGTTATTGAAATTTTATAAAATTAAAACTAAATATTCTCTAAATTTTACAATTTTCTTACTTTGGTGAAACACGTTCCCTCAATCTCAATAGTAATAGTGTATAGTCTTCTAATATATGTTTTAATAACTCATTACAAGATTAATAATTATATTATTAATGGAACCGCCTCCCTATAAATATCACTAGTTCTTTGACATAACTCCATTAAAAATAAAATAATTAATCTATGATTAAAATTTGGTATAGTAATAACCTCAAATTATATCCAAAGAGTGGTGTTAATTATTGGATTTAATTTTATTAATGTATAAACTAGTGTAAACCCCATTTATGTAATGACTCTATCCTTTTACACATATTTAGATGATATTATGCATAATTATCATGGACATAATAATCCGGGATATTAAATTCATGTTTCATTAGAAGATTATATACATAATTAGAAAGAAAAAAACCAAAATGAAAACATGTTTATTTAATATCAATAAATTGATATTAAATCATTTTTATCTCGTACATCTTCAAAGGATATCTGTAAGGACATATCCTTAAAAATTGTATATTATGAAATTAAGTTAATAATTCACATTAAGGATTATTTCAGGTTTGGAGATTTAGAGAATTAGATAATAACATAAACACAACATCAATATTAAATATTGAAAAATCTACTTAGTTTCCATTTTTTCACAAAATAAAAATTCTAGTTCCTTGTTTTAGAAAGCATGACTTTTCCTTGATCCCATTGTTGACCATATTCCACTTTATGTCTGGTGAAAAAAATTTCAAAAATATGGGATGAGTATAAAAAGCTCAGTAAGGGATACACAAAAAAAGAAAACAATTAGTTTTTATTAAAACAATAAATAAAAAATGAATACATAATCATAAGTAATAATTTTCACATTTATGAAGTAGTAAATACTCTTTACTGAATAAAAGATCATTGCTAACCCTTTTGTAAGAAAGAAATTACCATAAAACACAGAAAAATAACACATAACGTTTAAAGGTAACTTTTGACATAAACATACATAAATGGAATAACGATACGGTCGACTTCCACACATATCACTAAATGGAATATCCATATAGCCAACTTCCATACCCAATGCATTGGAGGTTATAATGTAACCACCAGTCCCGATTTATCACGGCACCACCCGTCATTTGGTTTATCATGTAACCACCCGTCAAATGTCCAAGATCCCTTATAAAATCATAACAAATATAATATTTTAAATATTAACATTTCACTAATAACATTTCCTCACTGCAATTACAATATTTCATTACACGATATTGACATAATCAATTCATAATCAGTCCATTTTAAAAACCATTTAAAACATTTAATAAAGATATTTTTGAATCATGGATTCCCATACCACTTTCAAGCATTAAAAGAAAATAAAGTTTTAAAATTTTAATGTCCATATAAATAATTACTAAAAACAGTTTTGAAAACATGGGAATTAATGAGAAATATTTAGAATAATAATTTTTTAAATCTATTAAAATTATGTTTTAGTTAAAGAGTCTCGTAACACTTTAAAAACACTTGACTAAACATAATTGGAGAATAAAAGAAAACAACACTTATAATATCATGAGAATAAGGTTATTCATGATATAATATTCTAGATGGTAGTATATACACCAAATAAAAGTGAATTGGTGTATAAAAACTATAATGTCTCAATGGAATGTAAATTGAGATGAAATCCCTTATAATGACGGTATCCATTGATTAAGGATAAATAAATTACATTATTACGTGTGAAAAATAAGAATAAACTAAATAAAAATGGATATTATGTGTGAAAATATCCTAGTTCCTTAACACATATTTATAACATGGAATAATAAATAAGTATAAGTTTAACCCAAATAATTGAAATTGGGTTAAGAAGATCCATTATAGAAATTCGACAAACTAATGACGTCACTTTAAAATTAAGAAAAATAATTTGATGAAAGAGAAAATGGTATCTCATAACTTGGAAATAAAATTTACATATTTAAGGATATATAATAACATATCCCAACATTTGAAGTTGTAAATTAAAAGACATACTAAAAAGAAGTTTTTAAAAAAAAGGAGGGTGAAAGGTTCCCATAACAATTTGGTAACTTATGAATCATTAACCATGTGAAAGAAGGATCATAAAATAGAGATTTAATTACTCATAAATTAATTTATATTACATAATGAATACAATCATGGGATGTAAATACACCACACTAATGGAAATAGTGATAATATTGCACCAATCTCAAGGGAATAATTAGTGAGATGAAAACCCCTTACCACATTGTAATCAAATGATTCGTATGAACAAAAGTTAATAAACACCAATTGAATCACAGAATACCATGAATATAAATAGAATAATGATAATATATATCAAATGGTAGTACACAATACACCATATTCAATAAATAAGTGGCAAATAATGGAAATCTCATGGAATTAAAAGTGAGATAAGAGACCCCTTACCTCATGTCCAACTTGACCCATTCATTCTTTAATATCAAGAATAATAAACAAAAGTTAATTTATAATTTCTTAAGATCGTTTTCCTAGTTTATAAATCCTTTTAAATTACTTATTACCATGTTATAAACGTTATGTAATTATTTAAGTTAATAATGGTCGTTTTGTCAATATTTGGTACTTGAGTCAAAAATAGACTTCTTATAATTACAAGTTGTTAATGCGTTCAAAAGTTCATTATATAGAGAATTATAATCATTATTTATATATCATATATATCATATATATCCATTATATACATGTATTTATAATATTACATATCTTTTGGAGATAAGAAATGAAATGCACCGTTCATAAAGATGGTAAGCTGTATGTATGCATGAACGCTAATTCCATTTCTATTTCGTATTGTAATGGAATGAGAAATTAATGATACATAATTATATTATAATTCTAGTATAATTTAATATATAATTTCATTAAATCCACCCTTTATACATTCCACATAAAGCATGAATGAGTCATATCACTTTGAGGGGGCGGTAGTCTGCACTTCCTCAAATGAGATTATCATATTTACCCACTATAGAAATTATAAAGGTATTATATAAATGAAAAATCAAAAATCATAGAAACAATATAAATAAAATATATATTATATATAAATATAGTTCCATCATTATGGCCACCATGAGTGGATGTTAGAGATACTTGAACAATCATCATTTCATGAGGCAGTAGTTCATCATCCACAGAAACAGTATGTTCTTAACTAATTAGATAGAGGTGAGTGTAAGTGTAGTTATAAAATTTCTCATAAAAAACTATTTATTTTTACTATACTTTTTTGGTTATAAAATAAAGGAATAAAAAAACTTTAGCGGGTTGGTGAAGTAAAATTAATGAAAAGAATTTTAGAGAAACTGTTACATTTAATTCGGGTAACTCCCTTTGGTTTGAACCAAAAGGATGTCTTGAAGTGCCTTCTGCCTAAGGTATGGATTATAGTAGAAAGAGAGGGATTTTGAGAGATTAAATTGGTAGGTTTTGTATAAGACAAGGGGATTTAGAAGTCTGAGTAAAGGGATAGAGGTGTTGTCATTTTATAAGGGGGAGGGGTTCTTTAGGAAAGTGTGAAAATATTATATTATTATATATTGATTTTCAGTTTCTAAAGGTCCAAAACTAATTAAAGTCAAAGTTAATATGACTCCTGGTCAATATAAATTCATCTAATAATAATTGTATAGGTTTTTTATGTTATTTTAAAATTTATAATCTTATTTATTTAAATCATTTTTAATGAGGTAAATACTGCATCATTTTTGTGCCATAATTAATTTTATTTATTTGATGTCTAATAATTATAAACAAATTCCATGATATAAGAAATATATTTTTATTTAAAATGAATATTTATAGTCGAATAAATAACTTATATAACCCAATGTAAAAATTACATTACTAAAAGATATTTGTTTGTGTTATTTTTGTCTTTGCATTAAATTAATTAATCTAAAGTGTAATTATCTCTCCCAAGTGGCTGCATAGGGTCCCCAAATCTACCCAAAGATTCTCAATGTCAGTAATGGATCATCCAATAATTTTTGGACAAGTGTTAAGGTAATTTTGTATTATTATAAAAAACAATTACCTTGAATTACCATATATATCTTTAACTGCATTAAATAAAAGTCAGATGTTAATATTCACAAAAAATAATTTTCAACTTATTGAAACACATTTTACTTAATAATAATTACCATGTATTTTGTATTTTCGAAATTCAATTTACAAAAGTGATAAAATTTCATTTAAATTAAAAATTCAGTTTTTTAACTACTACTTAGTGGTTTCACTATTCATCAAAAATTGATGTTATTCTGAAAAATACCAAAAATTAAGTCGAAGATATATTGGTTATTCTGAATTAAAATTTGATGCCTACTTTATAAAATTCAAAACATAGTAGTTGTATTAATTAATTTCAAATTAATTCAAGTTGTTAAAACAAGTTGTGTGTTTTTAAAAAACAATATCTATCAAAAGAATGACACTTGTTTATGTCCAATTTCAGTGTGAAATTAATTCAAATGAAAAACATTAGATTAAATGGTAAATTTATAATCTAATTACCCTTTAAAACTAGTTAAAAATAAAATCTAACCATATAAATGAATTATATTTTAAAGCATATTTGAATAAAAATATAGTATTTTTCCCTCTTCAATAAAAAAATGAATTTTATCAGAAAAATACCCAACAATTACCCAAAGTAAATTTTTTTGCCCCAATTCTAAATAAGTATTTTATTTTTTTTAAATAGAACATATAAAAGTGACCAAAATACCATTTAATGATGGTTCTCCATTAAAATGTGGTAAATCAACTGTTTGAAGTAAATTGTGCTTAAAATTAGATTCATTCACATTTTAAGACTATAACTATTATTAGATAAATGAAAAAACATTTTACAAACATGAATAATAATATTGTACGTATTTTTCTGTTCATTCTTTCCAGTAAAACTTCTAGGAATTAACTACCATTTAAAATAACAATATTATATTGTTAATGTGCAATGTAATTTTTCAAAGAAACACGTTGTTGTGTATCGGGTATGTCATCCAACATAGAAACCCCTTTAAAGTAAAATTAATATTTAATTAGAAAAATATTAATAAATATGAAAATTTTATATTCTTTATTTATTTGGGATGTTTTATCCTTCCCCAATTTTGTGAATTGCGTCATAACAATTTTAAAATTGGGCTTGGAAACTTCATTGAAAGACCCACATCGGAAAAATAGTAAATAAAACTATCACTTTAAAAGAAAGAAAGATATGTACAAAGGTCTCCTGAGATAACCCATACTAGGATTCCATGAAAACATGGATATGGAAGAGAAACTAAGTGTCGAGTTTTGATGCAGAGTGACAGAAAACATGATTAAGACAAAGTTAACAAGAAGAAAACCACTAATTTTTTATGGGTTAAATGGTCATTAATTTCCTAGTGGGAAAACTAAACGGGGAAAGTTTTTGTTCTATGTACCTTTATATAAAGTTGAGAAATTTAATTATGAGACTGACTAAGAACATAATCACACATACTTATGTGTCATGTAGACATTCATCCATTACTAAATTTCATCCACAAACTCTTATTTTCATAAAATGATGAGTATTTATGTTGACTTGGACACATAAAATATAAAAAATAAAGTTATAGGGAATAAAATGATCCACAAAATATGAACCATATATTTCCCCTATCATTATATATTATGAAAAACCAAAATTGGATAGTATGAGATCAGATAATCCCAAAAATGTTAATCCTTTATAAAAATAAATACTACTCTTAATCACCAAAATCCAACAAAAGTACTCAAAGGTCAAGAAAGACCATTAAATATAAAATCTTCCTTAAAATTATTACAAAGAATAAAAACTGAAATTAAAACCCAAAAATCAAAAGCATTTAAATCACATAGTCTTCCATAATAAATCTTAATAAATATCTCTATAAACATCGTCTTCTTTTAAAGTCTTATACTAAAGTGTAATTAACCAAACCACATATTCTCTATGATAGGTTAATCATTTCAATAAATAACCCAAGTCACTATATTTCTATAATAAAAGAATATATTCTTACAAACTAAAATTTCACGCATTAATCCACAAATTAGATCCTATAGTATTCTATTTTCCATAAGAATATAGTGTTCTTAAAAGAGGGAACGTCTTCCGAAATTAATTTTATCACTTAATCCCTGAATCATTTTCCTATTCTAATGATATCCATTTAATAAAACATAAGGTGAAACTATTATTGATCCATAAAATAATTTAACTAAGAATAATTACTCATAATAACCATGGAATTCCTGTAGGCCAGTGGTAGGTGATAAATCACAATCGCACTTTTTTTGTTGGTTCAACTCTCATATCATTGTCGAATGTGATGATTTGTTACATGGTCTGTGTGTTGTTATTTTCCATAAACTATATAATTTTATAACATTCCAAAACAATAGAAATTTTTTTCAAAAATAACCGAAACATAATTTATCCTCAAAGGTTATATAATACAATTCATTTTTCACCCCAAAATGTAATAACCATTTATCACCTCTAAAATCACAATGAATCTTTCTAATATGATAACCATTATGGTTATGCCACTAATGATTAAATTAAACCTTAACCTCTAATGTTATCTAAACAGACCTCTGATACCAACTGTAAGGACCTAGCCTTAAACATTTCATATTTTTCAATTAAGATAATAATTAATATTGTGGATCTTTTCAGGTTTAGAGCTTTAGAGAATTAGGTCATAACATGTACATAACAACATGAATATTATATGTATAAAAATATACCAAATTTCCAATTTTCATAAAATAAACTTTCTAGTTCCATGTTTTAGAGAGCATGACTTTTCCTTGATCCCATCCTTGACCCAATTCCACTTTATGTCCTCAGAAAAACATTTCAAAAACATAGGATGAGCATAAAATGCTCAGTAAGGGATACACAAAAAATAAAAACTGTTAGTTATTAAAAAAACAAGTAAACCATTAATAATTTATCATAAGAAATACTTTCACAATTATAAAGTAGTAAATAATCCTCAGTGAATAAAAGATCATTGAATAACCTTTTGTAATGAAAATATTACCATAAACCCCATACAAAGAACAAATAACATATAAATGTAATATGGGACATAAACATACTTAAATGGAATAACCATACGGTCAACTTTAACGCATATCACTAAATGGAATAATCATATGGCCAACATCCATACCCAATGCATTGGAGGTTATAACATAACCCCACATCCTGGTTTATCACGACACCACCTATCATTTGGTTTATCATGTAACCACCCATGAAATGTCCAAGCACCACTATAAAATCATAACACATATAATATATTGAATATAGACATTTCACTAATAACATTTCCACAATGCAATTAAAATATATCATTTCAATATATTGACATAATCAATACTAAATCAAACCATTTTCAAATACATTTAAAACATTTAATAAAGATATTTTTTATTGAAAGTGTCCCAGACCACTTTGATGCTTTAAAAGGAATTAAAGTTTCAAAACGTTAATATGCATATATATAAATACTAAAACTCATTTTGAAAACATGTACAATAATGGGAAATATTTCGAAGAATAATTCTTTAATGCTTTTAAAACGATGATTTAGTTAAAGAGTCTCGTAACACTTAAGAAACACTTGACTAAACATAATTGAAGAATAGAATAAAACAAGACATATAAAATCATGAGAATAAATATATTCATGATATAATATTCCAAATGGTATTATATACACTATATAAAATTGAATCAGTTCATAAAAACAATAATGTCTCAAGGGAATGTAAATTGAGACAAAATCTCTTATAAATACTGTATCCCAAGATTAAGGATAAATCGATTGCATAATTCGGTGGGAAAAATAATAATACATTCAATATAAGTGGATATTTAGTGTGAAACAATCAAAGGTCATTCAAAAATATTTATTACATCACATAATCAAGAAATTTAAGTTTAACCCAAATAATTGAAATTGGGTTAAGAAGTTCCCTTACAGAAATTCGATAGCCTAACAACGTCACATTAAAATTCAGAAAAATAATTTTATGAAATATAAATGGATATATCATCACTTGAAATAGAATAAACCTCATTAAGTACGTATAAGAACATATCTTGACATTATAAGATGTAAATTAAAAGACAGAACAAAAAGAAGTCTTTAAAAAAAGAGGTTGAATGGTTCCCTTTACGATTTGGTAAATTTTGAAACATTCACCATAAGAAATACGGATCATAAAATGTAGATTTAATTTTCCATAAGTTAATGTATATTACCCAATGAATATAATCATGGGTAGTACATACACCACACAAAAGGAAATATTGGAAATATAGCACGGATCTGACTGGAATAAGAAGTGAAATGAATACCCATTACTACATTGTAATCAAACGAGTCGTATGAACAAAAGTTAATAATCACCAATTGCATCACATAATACCATGAATATAAATACATTCATGATAATATGTATCAAATGGTAGTTTACAATACAGCAAATTCAATAAATAAGTGTCAAACAATGGAAATATCATGGAATTGAAAGTTAGATAAGAAACCCCTTACCTCGTGTCCGACATGATCCGTTCTATATTTAATCTCATGAATAATAAACTAAAGTTAATTTCTAATTTCATAAGAACCTTTTTATAGTTTAACATTCTTTTAAAATTACTTATTACCATGTTATAAACATTATGTAATCATTTAATCATGCATTCCATGGTGTAGTTGGGGTTTGGCTTAGTGGTAAGCACCCCATAAAACTACATGAAAAATGGGGGTTCAAAACCCATGGGGCACAGGGACTGTAGCAGTGCTATAGCATACTGTAGCAGTGGTGGGCACTGTAGAAACAGCGGGCACTGTATTGCCGGCAGGCCACTATAGTAGTGGCAGGCTACTATAGCTGTGGTTGGTACTGTGCGGTACTGTAGTAGTGCGGTTACTGTAGCAGTACTATTCACAGAATGAGCTTTAGGCCATAAATTTTGGCCTACGTGTCATGTAATGGGATAAATTCCCACTGGGACTTTAGGCTATGTAATGGGTCTCCCTCTACCCTGTTAAAAGTGGTCTTTTCTTTGATTTAATAATAAATGAGGCTTCGACCCAAACCTTTAAAAGAAAGCATGTATGCCATGGTATTGACTGCTATATCCTATTTTTGAATTTGGTGTTTGATTGATTATGTCATGAGTTGGATTTTAAGCATGTATTCCATGGTGTTTGAAGTATGTTATCGAGTATTGTGAGGTTCCCACTCATCTATAATGTGGTTTATTGGGAAAATGAAAAAAAAGATTCGGAGGAGGAGGTACTATAGTCCAAAAAAGACCTCTTATAAAATTATAAGTTGTTCATGTGGTAAAAATTTCATTATATACATATTGATATTCAGGATTTATATGTCATATATATCACATATATTCAGTATATAAATGTTTTTATAATAGTAAATAACATTTGGAGATAGGAAATGAAATGCACCGTTCATGGAGATGGCAAGTCGTACGTTCGCATGGAAGCTACTTCGATTTATTTTTCATATTGTATTGGAATGGAAACATAAAGATACATATGTATATTATAGTTCCAGTGTAATCTCATATATAATTTCAATAACTCTCTCTTTTATACATTCCACATAATTAATGAATGAGTCATATCAGTTTAAGGGGGTGGTAGTCCGCACTTCCTCAAATGAAATTATCGTATTTACCCACTATGGAAACCAGAATGGTATTCTATAAATGAAAAATAAAAATTAATAGAATGAATATAAATATAATATATATTAAATATAAATATAGTTTCATCATAATGGACACCATGAGAGGCAGTTGGAGATATTTGAACAATCAATGATTCGTGAGGTACTAGTCCGTTGTCTACAAAAACAGTATGTTCATTAGCCATTAGAAAAATGTTTTTGTATGTGTTTTTTAAATACTTCTCATAAAACAACAGGTATATTTTGGATCGTATTTTTGTTATAAAAAAGTAAATAAACAGTTTAGGGGTTGGAGAAGTAAAATAAAAGAAAATAATTTAAGAGAAATAGTTACCATTAATTCGGATAACTCTATTTGGTTTGAACCAAAAGTACTTCTTGAAGGGTATTCCACCTAAGGTAAGGATTCTAGGAGGAATATATGGACGTTGAGAGCTTATTTGGGTATGGTTTGGATGAGCCAAGGGAATTGAGATGTGTGATGAATGGGTTATAGGTGAGGGAGTTTTATAAGGGGGGAGGGGTTCTTTAGAAAAGTGTAAAAATATTATATTATCATATAATAATTTTCAGTATATAAAGGTACTAAACAAAGTGAAGTCAATGTTAAGATGACTCATGGTTAAAATAAATTCATCCAATAATAATTGGGTAGTTTTGGGATGTTATTTTAATATTTATAATCGTATTTATTTAAATCATTTATTAATGAAGTAAATTCTGCATTATTTTTGTGTCATAGTTAATTTTATTTATTGGAGGTCTAAAAATTAAAAAATATATACCATGATGTAGAAAATAATTTTAAATATCTAATTAAAATTTTATTCAAAATGATAACTTATATAACCCCATGTCAAAATTACTTTACAAAAAGATATTTGTTTGTGTCATTCTTGTCTTGACATTAAATTAATTAATTAATCTAAAGTAAAATTATCACTACCAAGTAGCTCCATGGGGTCCCAAAGTCGACCCAATAGTTCCCATGGTCAGGCATGATCCATCCGAAAAGTGATGGAAAAGTGTTAATGTAATATTTTATTATTATAAAAAAAAATTTCCTTAAATTACCCTATTTACCTTTAACAAAGGTAAATAAAAGTGAATAATTACTATTCAAAAAAATTATTTTCATATTATTGAACCACATTTTACATACAAATAACAACCACGTATTTAGTATGTTCAAAATTAAATTCACAGAACCGGTAAAATTTTATTTAGATGAATGATTCGGTTTTCTAACAACTACTTAGTGGTTTCACTATTCAACAAAAAATGATGATTTTCAGAAAAATACCCTAAATTCTGCCTAATATATTTTTGATATTCCAAATTAAAAAATGATTTCTATTTTAGAAAATTATAAACATAGAATATTCATTAATTAATTTAAAATTAATTCCCCTTGTCAAAGTAAATAGCGTGTTATTTAAAAACAATGTCAATCAACAGATTGAGACTTGTTTTTTTCAATTTCATAGTGAAATTTATTCTAATGTCCACCTCTGAATTAAATGGTAAAAATATAATATAATTAAACATTTAAACCTTTTAAAAATATAATCAAACAATTTAAATAAATTATATTAAAAAATAGATTTAAATTAAAATAAAATATTTTTCAGTCTTTATTAAAAATTGAATTTTATCAGAAAAATACCAAAAAATTACCCCATGTAAATTTTGATATCCAGATTTGAAAGAAGAATTTTATTTTTTCAAATAGAACATATAAAATTTACTAAAACATGATTTAAAGAGGGCTCACCATTAAAAGGAAGTAAATAAACCTTTTAAAGTAAATTATGATTAAAATTAGATTCATTCACTTTTTAAGCCTCTAACATTTATTGGAAAAACGTAAAAAAAATTAACAAAAATGGATAATAATATTTTTTTATCTCTTTTAATTCTTTCCAATACAACAGCTAAGAATTAACTATAATTTAAAATAATAATATTATATTATTAGTGTGAAACGTAAGATTTCAAAGAAACCCATTGTTGCATATCGGGTATGTCAACAAACATAGCAACCTCGTTAAAGTAAAATAAAAAATTAATTAAAAAATATTAATAAATATGGAAACATTATATTCTTTATTTATCTGGGATGTTACAATATCCTCATGAATACAAGAGAAAAATCGATGATCTAAGAGCCCTCGTTAAGGAATAGACAAAGAAGTAAAGCATAGCACATAGATTAAAAGATACAACATGATGACATAAAAAGGTACGAAACATGAATAAACATAAGGATGAATAACATATAGAACATGGGGTCATGTAATAATGAAATCGTAAGAATTTTATAGAATCATACAAAATCATATAAGCATGAGTCAAGGCTAAATTCCAAGAACATTAAACATGGCGGACAAACTCCCATAATGGAATAAAGTTTCCTCTATGTCCCAACATGAAATATCATTAGACTAATCATTATCCAAGGCATTGGAGTGAAATCAGGGTGCATCCCTCAAAACATTTTTCAGGAATATTTGTTCCACATTAAGAATCATACATAAGTAATAAGCATAAGGGTTACCCATGGAAGAAATGGGTATAGTAATCATGTCATAAAGAATATAAAAAGGTAATATCATAATTGTTCCATGATAGATTTTATTTTAATAATACATAGACATTAATAATGTAAAAATATATTATATAATTATAATTTATGACAAAATTAATTGAAAACATGTGAAAAATAGTGCTTAAGAAACATTATAAATGAAACATTTTAGTGCGATGTAATGAAAATATTAAAGGGAATTTATAGTGGAAAAGGAATAACATTTTATATAAAACCAAAAATGAACCAAGATGTATTTACATGATAAGGTTTTTTATTTTATAATAAAAATGGGGTATTAAAATATATCATGTATGGTACATGAATAGGGGTAAGAATTCGGAATGTTCTCTTTAATCGAGATTTCTTATTAGTATCAATTGAGAGGGAACCATATAAAAATGTGTATTTACCCATCCACAAAAGATAAATTGATCTATTAAAAGATTATTTGAACATAAAAACATAATTTATTATTGGTTAATAATAATAATTATGAATCTCAATACGGTAAATAGAGTAAAATCCTAAAGAGAAAAAAAGGATGTTCAGAACGAATCCCTTACCATATGTCTGAAATTGTTTTTCACATTCACATAATATCAAGAATAATCAAATTATATCCCTAAATTAATTAATTAATAACTTGTTATACATGTATTTGATTTATTATATTTTTATTATATTCATTTATGTCCTTTTTTATTTTATATAAGATTCAATTTTATCATTCTCGGAGTTTTCATTTCAGGATATTATGAGTGGTTCCCTTGAGTTTAATTATGGGAGTTCATGTCAAATAGAAGAAAAAATATATAAGTGGAATTATTTAATATTTATTATCCTAAAAAAATAAATTGGATCATATAAAATTTTTTATATAAATTATAATTATTCATCTGATAAAATTTTAATGATGAGCGTTGGTTTATTTTTGAGAATTTTTATCATCACAGTATAGGTTTATTTTATTTTCGGATAATTTTCATATATAATTATTACGGGATATTCAATAAGTTTTAATGCATATATGTTAATGTTTTTTAGCCATAAAAATGGTTTTAGAACAACATTTGAAGGTGGAAAATCAAAATAAATCATCCATGATGTCGGTAAATTGACACATCACGAAAAATGTTTTAATTTTTAGACTAAATAGAAGATTAGTGCGGTTTAATGATGGATTATTCTGTTAAAATAATAAAATTATAGTATATAAAATATTTTTTAGTTATCATTCAACATTTGGATAGGTAGGTAAGGTGAGTATAAGAAAATTAATTAAATTAAAAACAAATTAAAAAAACAAAACATGACGTAGCCTCCTAAAATTCATTTACTTGAGAGCCTCCTTGTGGAAATTGGGTTTAGACTTTTATTGAGACAAAATTCACTTCATCGTGGGGGAGAGACTTGGGATGATTATTGGTATAATTTGTAAAAAAATCATGTCATTGGAGGAGTGAAGGGAAGAGGTGGTGAGGGGTGGTATTTATAGGGGAGAGGGGTGTTTTTGATTAATTTATTCATTAAATTTTTATATTGGGTCAAGACTATAAATAGTGATGATTATAATGGATAATTATATTAAATCAAGATGGAGAGTTTGATATAATGGCCACAAACATCATCCATGACTCAAGTATGACTCAAAAATTCATGTATTTTTTTTAATGTTAAATATAGTAAATTACTATATTTCACTATTCACCAATAAATCAAAAATTTCATAAAAATCATAAAATTCAAATTATGCAATTTTAAAAATACATACATAAAAAATTTAATATATTTTATAAATAATAAAATTGTAATTTTTAATTAAAATCATTATTTATTCAAAAAATACTAATTTTAAAATTATAACTGATTTTATGAAACATTAAAAAAATTATTAAGGTCTCATAAAATTACCTCATAATCATAAGTCAATAAAATATTAATTAATTAATATATTTTATGAGAGTAAAGTTTCTTTTATTTCATTATACAATTTATATAATAGTCAATAACAATTTATGTTTTAAAAAAGTGTTAATACGTAATTTATCATTCCTAAAACTTTTATTTACTTATACAAAGTTAAAAATATATCATATTTTCATTTACAGGATACCCAACAAATTACACTTTAATATGTGAGGTTACTATTTTATTTTCCACATTACTATTCCTACTGGTCGTATTACTATTCAATGGTCATGTTATTATTATATTAGTATATGTTCCTAAATGTCATTAACACCTCTTATTCAATTCATTCATAATTTATAATGTTTTTATTATGTTATATATGTTATTTTATATATTATTTATACTATAAAATTTAATTATAATAAGGGAAAAGTTCATTGATGGATTTTTGGGCCATTACATCCCCCCACTTATGAAATCATATCCTCGAAGTTTCATTTTATAAAATATGGTAAAAACCAGCGTGGGTACGTCTCGTATTTCATTACATTCACTAGAAAGGGAAAGAAATTATTGTTCATGAATACATACAAAATAATAATATAAAAAATTAAATCTTGAAAATTGAAAGATAAACTAGTAAATGAAAAGAATATCATAAATTGTGATTCCCAATGTTTCAATCCATGTTATCTAATATGGTAGAATTATACCTATTGTTATTACTAAATTTTTCTAGTCTTAATCTAGGAAAATAACTTGGAAATGCTATAACATCAACATTAATGGACTTATCCTTTTATACTTATTTTTACTTGACTTTAAGCATAATTAACCATGACATAAAAAATCAATGATCGCAAAGTCTAGTCTTTGAAAAATTTGGTATATAATTAGAAATAATAAAAAATGAAAACATATATTATTTGATTTTATAAAGATATACTAACATAATTTTAGCTCTTACAACAGATTAGGGTTACCAGGGGAATACATGATGAAAATAGATGAGATAACAAGACTTATAAGGGAATAATCATAGAAGTAAAGCATGGAATATGGGTTATAAGTTATAACATGATGATATAAAAAGGGAATGGAACATAAATAAACATAAGTAATAATAAAATTTATAACATGGGGTGATTTAATCATTGAAAAATAAGATTTTGGAAGTAATATACAACATGACAAAAGCATGAGACAATGTTAACTACCAAGGCCACTGCATATGACGGACAAAGTCACCCAAAAGGAATCAGGTTTACTCTATATCACAACATGACATCTCATGAGATTAAATACTACCCTGTTCATTGAATAGATATATGGGAACAACCATCCCAACATGTTCCTCAATATTTATACCATGTCAATAATTATACATAAGGAATAATCATAAGGGTTACCTAGGGAATAAATGTGTATCGTAATCATGTCACATAGAAAAACAAAATGAAATATCATAGTAGTGTACATGAAAGAATGTATTGAAATAATATATGGTCAATAATAAGGTAAAATAGGATTATATCATGATATTATATGACATACTAATGTGATAAAATGTAAAAATAGTGCTTAATAAATATAATAAATGATATATTTTAGGGCGGTTTATGGGAATTATTAAAGATAATTTAAAGCGGAAAATAAATAATCATTTTTATAAAACCAAAAATGAATAAATATATACTATCATGATAATATAATATATACTAGAAGAATAATTTGGGATTAATATATATTATGTATGGAACTCAAAATGGGTAAGAAATTGAGAAGTTCTATTCAATCAGGCTTACATATCTGGACGAATTGGGAAGGGAACCATATAAAAACATATATTTCCCAATGGAAGAAACAATAATTGAGATAATTACATATTATTGGAAAATAAAAAATGAATGAAGGAGGAGTAAAAAACAATAATTAACAATCAAATTAGGGTAAATAGTGAGGAAGTGTAACAAGATGGAAAATGGAGGATTGGAAATAATCTCTTACCATATTTATGAAACTGTTATACACTTACACTTAATGTCCATGATAATAAAATTATATACATTAATTAATTAATTAATAGAGAACAAATTTTACATTTATTTTATTTATTATAATTTTATTAAAGTCTTTTAGGGCCTTTTTAGTAGTTATAAGATTCAATTTCATCATTCTAGGATTGTTCATTCCATGATATTATGATTGGTTCCCTTGAGTATAATTTTGTGAGTTCTTTTCAAATGGAATAAAAAATATAAAACTGGAATTAAATGATATATATTCTCAAATAATATTTTAAATGGTTCCATGTATTATTTTTTACATAAATTGGATTTATTCATTTGATAAAACGTTAATGATGAACGTTATTTTCTTTTTGTAAACTTCTGATAATCATGAAATAGTTTTCTTTTATTATTTATTATTAACCATATATTCTAGTAATATAACATTAAATAAGTTGTAATATATATATTATAATCTTTTTTAACTACAAAATTTGTTTTATGACTAGCTATAAATGTGGTAAATGAAAATTTGTTGTCCACGATGATGGTAAATTGACACATCATAGATGATGTTATCATTTTTGAGTAGAAGGAAGAGTGAAGAGATTTAATGATAGATTATAAAAATAAAAAACATAACATATATATAATATATAGTAGTTATGAAGACACATTGGGTTATGGTTGTGACGAGTGGATAAGAAAGGAAAATAAATTGAAAAAAAAGGAAAACAATAGAGGATTTTCCCCTTGAACTTCTTCTCCTTAAGATCCTCCTTAGTGAAATTGGGTTTGATGTTTTGTTAATACAAAATGATCCTTCACATTGGGGGAGACTTTGGAAGAGTAATGGGAATAATTTTTACAATATTCAAGTCTTTATAGGTATTAGGGAAATAAGTGGTGAGGTGGTATTTAAAGAGGAGAGAGGGGTGTTTTTATTAATTCATTCGTTAGTTTAATATTTTGGATAAATAATATAAATACTAATGATTAAAATGAATTAAAATATTAAATATTGAAGGGTAGTTATATATAATTTCCACTTACAAAATGAATTACTCAACCATAACTCAAAAATTAATTTATTTTCCTATAGTGTTTAATACTATAAATTAATATATTTCACTATTCAGAAAAATTCTACTATTGTTTAAAAATCCAAAAAAACCTAACAATAAATTTTTTTATGTGTATAATTAAATAAATTGACACCATTTTATTACATATATCTATATACCCTAAATTTAACTATTAATTAAAATCATTATTTATACGAAAAAACTAATTTTAAAATTATAAATAATTTTATGACACTTTGAAAAATTACGTAAGGACTTAGAAATTATATTATAATCCTATAACAACAAAATATTAATTTAGGAATAATTTTTATGAGAAATAATTTATATTAAACCAAAATATTAATTATAAAATTATAAAAAACATTTATGTTTTACCAACATACTAATAGATAATTTATCTTTTTTTAAACATTTATTTACTTATACTAATATATAAATATGTGATATTTTAATTAATAAGTTATACACAATTTATTTAAACATTTTTAGGTGAGGTAACTATTCTATTTTTTATATTACAATTCATGATATTCATATTACTATTCCAATGGTCATGTTACTATTCCATTTGTGTATGTTCCATAATTTCTAAAAATAACTCTTATTTCAATAATTTATCATTTATAATATCTATATTGTGTTCTATATGAGTTTTTTTTGTGATTTATACTAAAATACCTAATTATAAGAAGAAAATTTTTTATTTAATGAATTATGCATCATTATAGTTGACATCAGTTTCATTACCCTTAAATGTTAGTTTTAAAGTGATGTTAATACAAGAGTCATTGAAAATGGAATTGTCCACATAAGTAATTATAAAATTCCATTGAAAACCGTTATAAGTGGAGATATATTAAAGTATTTAATTTTTTTATTTAAATAAAATCAATGTTGAATTTCTTAATATTATGATTTCTATGTCTGTTTTAGATTAAACCAATATAGAATTCCCTCAGGGAAACATCTTCTTTTGGTAAAAATGAAGTTGAATGTCATCCATGATACCTTTTAATGATGTTTTTATAATAAATGGGCTTGGAATAATTATTTTTTTAGAAACTATTATTAATGAAAATGATTCCACGTTGATAAAATCAATATGATGAACTAATAGAAAAGAAGTTGTAGAACGAGAACTACAGTATAAAAATAATTAATAAATTTTTAATCAATAATTATAAAAATACAACTAAATGGAAAAAAATTCTAAATGAGTAAAACATGTAAAGTATTCCAAAATTGAATTTTAATTTATTTCATTTTTTTTATATATACTGATAAGCCTTATAAAAACATAAATAATAAAGTGTTGGTAATTCAACAAATAACATATTTTAATAATTAAGATGTGTTATAATGGATATAAACTTTTCAAAATCTATTTTTTTTCTTAAAACACAATATGCGCATTCTAAAACCACTTCTTCATTATTATAGAACATGTTATAAACATTACTTTAAAAATAAAATACAAGATATGTAAGTAAAAATGTTTTCACTTATATAAGAGTTAGATATGTAAACTTTCACCCATTCAATTTTTTATGGTCCCACTGTTGAATATTTAGAACTATTGAAAATAATCCCGAATCCATTTTGACATCAAATATCAAATATTAAAACCTATAAAAAATTAAATATGTAAAATTAAAGAACAAAAGGATGGAATAAAACAAACTTATTAAGAAAATGAAAAAAACTTATTCGAACACAACCGAATAAATAGAATAACCAATATTATTTATATTCATTGGGGAAAAATGTTCTTACCATACAATGTCTACTAAAATAATAAAAATATATAATAATAATAGTATAATGAATAGTTTTTTATAATTATATATTTGATTTTAAGACAAAAATAAATAAATAAACCAGACATGAAATCGATGTGTTTATTAATATTTCAAATTCAAATTCTGTTATTTCTACTTAGTTAAAGTATTTTACCTCTATTTAAATGAATTTTTGGTCAATAAATCTATAACTAATTCTGGAATCATTTTGGATGAAAAGTGTGTGGATAAACCTTATTTTAAAAGTAACTAATAATTTCAATATAACATATGTTCACCTAATGAAAGTAAATAACAAATTTGATATTTTCATACACAGAAAACAAAGTCACCACATGTATAATTATATTATAACCCTTTAAAACATCCATGAATTTTTTTACAAAAATATTTAATGTGTATTATTTTCCACATATATCTGTATTCATCGGAAAAGTTTAATAATTGTCTAATTCAACAAAACATGTGATAAATGTTTTACCAAAAAAGCATCCTGAGAATTATTTAAAGTTGATGTAACATAAACTTTTCCATCTCTTTTCAATGATTAATTCGATTTATTATACTCCTATATAATTTAATCATAATAATAAAAAATAATAATCCCTAATTTAATGATAAATAAAAAATGAAAACCAATGAATGCCTCGTATAACATCTGACAGATAAGATTAGATGGAAAAATAAAAAATTAAAAAAATACTCCATATATAGAATCATCATCAATAAGTAGATACACAACTGCATTTGGATAAATAATATCATTTACATCTATTATAATTTGACATGACTAAATAATATGATGTTGTATATAATCCCCCATATGATGTAAAATTATATAATCTACAATACATACATAGGGGTATCCAATGTGAAATCACAATACGTACTCAATTCTGAATGAGGAGGAAGAATATTTGGGTATGGAGACTACACAGATTGTATCTATCTCTTCACTTCTATACGTATAGCTGTTATGGATTATTTAAAGTATATCCTCTCTAAAATCATTCAATTTTATATCACATCCTTCAAATAATCTAATTCTTCATTTTATTCTTCCCAAATCGATTCCACACTAGGGATCAACCAAAAAACATATAAAACCAATACATTCTGATACATCTGATATGAACTCTATATTCCAGATTTCCTAAATAAGTGGAAATAATTATTTCTTACCCTAAGGTTAAAGGGTTCTTAATGTTATTTCCTTACAAAGGTCATTAGGGAATAATATTTTAAAATTCTTTTTTGTTGATAAGAATATTCTAAATAGTATTATTCATGAAAAGTAATAATTAATTACAAAATATGTTATCGGTTTCTTCCTTTTATGGATAGATAATTAATTTCCCCTTTTTTATTCATAGTCTTATACATTCTTTATGATATAGGGATGATATGGAGGGTCATGTAGAACATATTTGGGGTCTCTACTTGACATTCTCTTAATTCAATAAATTTTTCACCATTAATTTTATAGTCCAATAAAAGATACCCTATCTGTGATAATGTGAAAGGTTATAAATTGGTAGACTGAATATCTTGGGGATTTTTCCTGAATTTCTATTATATTCGAATAAAAAGTTATATATTAATTATGAAAATTAGTTTGCACTTACTGAATGTTTTTTCACTTACATGTTTATAATAAATATATTTCTAAGTAAATTGTTATAAATATTTTTTTTGAAAAAATACAAAACACATATAAAAATATTCATACAACAAAAAATATTAATGGATACATCCTCTCAACTTAAAGAAAATTTCTACATTTTCCACCTATTAATAAACCAATACAAAAGGAACGGACAGATATTCTTCATTACTCATAAAAATATAAAATTAAGCCATGTTTATCATAAAATCTCTCCATATGGTATCCACAAAAGATTTTAAATATTTTAAAATTCCTTTTTCCTCATAAAAAATAAATACTATATGTAACTAAATTTATTAAATATTAATAAAGGTATAATACTTAAACCATTGTAAAAATAAATAATTGTAGAAATATTTCTATTATTGACTCCCATAATAGATATTAATCTGAATTGTCGATTATTATCCAATTAAATAAAAAATACATATCCAAAATTGACACCTAAAATCTTGATAAGACTTTAAAGGCATGGAAGGTGGTCTTGTTAGGAGGCTATTCTCATAAAATTTAATTATCACCATATTGTCTCTATGTGCACGTCAATGTTATGGTATACATGTAATCCCGCTCATACCGTCATTATCTTCCATCATATTTGGAGAATATTAATATGTGCACTTTATTTTAAGAAATATAAGTTTATTATCACTAAATAATTTAATTTTATCAATATATATTTATATGAAAAAACATTTATTCATCATTTCAGCTACCTAGATGTGTTTAATTTTGAAAAGATTTATGCTACTACAAAAAATCATGGATATGAGTATTTAATTAAAAATAATAACAATATGATTGTTCATAATAGAAAAAATGACATTTAATATCAAATATTTCAACCAAAAATATGTTTAACTAAAAATTATATATATTAAAATTAATCACAAAAAATGACAGAAAAGGTTACCATATAAAAAAGTATAGGTTTTTGTACCTATATTTTTTTACAATAAATAAATTTTATAAACCAAAAATTTAATTTTCCATAATAGAAAGTAATTTTTATATAATTTACATTATAAAACCATATACCCAAAAAAGAAAAAAATAATTGTCTTAGAAAAATTAAAAAGGAAAAATCATTCAAAAAATGGATATCTAATTATAGTGAATACAAAAAATAGTAAAAATAGCAGGAAAGATAAACTTATAAGTATTTAAATATAAAATTAAAAAAAACTACTTTAACTCTATTATTTTAAAAAAACAAAGATTTTCACTGATTAATTAATTAAACAATTTTGTGTTTCCCATATCCCTTACACATGATCCTTTTGTGTTTTATCACCAATTTCCATATCATAGTCATTCTTATTGATTGGTAATCAATTAATAGGTAGAGAAATATAACATAAGTCTTCAACATCATCAATATTTTCATCACCCAAACAAAATTATTCCCTCAAAAAATAACTTACCACTCTTAATTTTATTGGTCTAGGATATAAAATATTTATTTTTCATTCATTGAAATAATTTTACACCCCATAATTATTGAAAAAAATTCACAATAAAGTACCAATACCCAAAAATATTTATAGTAAATTTATTATATATTCTCAACAACTATTAAATATGATTTCGGTGCATAAATTTAGGGTTTATCTTGGAAAATCAAAAAATGTTGTGATTCAATGATTACATCACTATTTTTAATGGTACCGTTTTCATAATTTCATTATTTAAAATATGTAGACATTAATATCAAAACCAAACCATGTGATCACATTAACACTTTTTCCCCTTCTAACAATTTCAATGATTTTGGTATAGAAAAATCAATGATTATTATCACTTTAATTCATTACAAAAATGTGTTTTTACATTCATTCATCAACCAATATTAAATTCATCTTATATATCAAACCTTTAGTCTTTTAATTTTTCAAGATATATATGATTGAACATCACATATGTTCTTTAAAATATATTAATTTGAATGCATAACTTCATCAAATGGAATTACCTTTAACATTAATCAAAATATCCCATTACTACCACTATAAACTATCAAATTTCTAGATATCGGGAGGCCAACATAATCCATTTTTTGAAAAATAATCAATATAGATCTCCATTGCCTTTTTTGCTATATATTTTTAAACAACATAGGTCTCTGGTCATTACATATTCTAAACATATCCCTTCAAAATTTTCCAATATCATTCAAAATATTACTTATAATATAAATAGAGAAGCCAATATATTTTAATTTCTTTCACCAATGGAACACATATATGAACCATTATATTAAAAAATGATTTTTTAAAATATATTTATAGTTGAAAAAATATTATCATCACTTCATAATCCCACACATATAACAACTATGTATCTATAAATTTTCTATAAATTGAATTTTAAAAGTAATATAATCTGATTATATACTTATAATAGTTATAAGAAATATTCCCCGTAGTGAAACTAGTAGTAAATGTTGCATCTATACATAATACTCATGATATTTATTTCTAAATAACATTAAATACTTCAATGATATCCAATTTTTCCACATTTCTAGAAAAACACAATGTACATATATACAATGTAAAATTTGAAAAGAAAAATCATTAATCAGTATGCAAATTTGTTTAGTTGCCTTTCATTT
Source organism: Viscum album (assembly GCA_963277665.1). NCBI lineage: Eukaryota > Viridiplantae > Streptophyta > Magnoliopsida > Santalales > Viscaceae > Viscum > Viscum album. Next base: position 1,850,807,044 of record OY728142.1, on the reverse strand, counting down.
TGTGAGTTAACACCAAACGTATTACCATGGTTATTAAGGATAGTCTTGCATTAAATTATTCCCTTATAATACCTTTAATTTTTCTCATTTTTCAAATTATATTGTCAAAAAATGGGTTTTTACATTCATAATGTCAATGTTTTGTTTTAAGTCCAAAAAAATCAATATGGTGGCTCAAAAAAAGTGGATTATTTCATCCATGACATTGGTTTGTGACCATAACATCCATTCATTTAAAATTTTACATGATGTTTTGCAAATTTTGTTAATATTATTCCAATGTAAATGGTTTTGGGGTAGAATCATACTCTTATAAACTGTTAAATTTCATATTAATATTTGATAAGAATGATCCATTGGAAAAAAATATCAGATTTAACAAATAGAAAATTTTTCTTCTATTGTACAATTAATGATATGAAGTCCCCTCTTCAAAAACTCGATAAGAATTTTTCCTATTGACACAATATTTAGATATGTTTCTAAATATTCAAAAATCAATTATATTGATCATTATCATGGTATACAATATATGATACTCTTTCTTTAATGCGTCAGATACTAAAACAAATGTCACCCATTAAAAGTTAAAATCATCAATCAATGGTGATAGATAAACACCAATATCTTATCAAGGATGTTTCAGCCTCGAAATCATTAAACTCATCATCCCATATTTATTATTCTTATATATCTATGGGGACAAGTTATAGAAAACCTAAAAAATAGGTCATGCACTATTTTATCTACTAATACTCCAATATGGATTCCATCCATATGTGTGTAGACACATTCTTTTATTTTTATCATCACATCCAAAATCAAAAAAAGTGTGCTGGAATATTCCCCACTTTGGTGAATCAGCAAGATGGCATATGATTCTATCAAATGTAAACTCATTTTTAAGTCATCATATTATATTTTCTTCATTTTAATTTTAAAATAGATTCTCTAAATAAGTAATTACTAGATGTTAATGGATTTCTTTAATGAGAGGTTTAGTTATTATTCTTGAGAATGAATTAATATTCAATTTTTCACCTAATTTATATAATCTTGTCTAAAATTTAGGATTTTCTGATAAAAATTTATATTACTTCTTATACATCATACAATTATTATAGAAAAATGTGTCTTTTTATTCCCCAATCCAAATTGACCTTATATTTTTTACCTCATTAATTGAATTTAGAAACCCATTTCCAATTGAAAATATCTAATTTAAATTTTCAAACAATTTAGTGATTATTTTATCACCCGAATTAGGTCTTAGTTATTAGATAACTAATCACAGTAGTGCAGATAACACTATAAATTTAGTAAAACCAGATAATAGCGGTTTCTCATAATCTTTATATAGTTTTCAACATATTCTTTTTCAATGGTGTCAACACCTACAATGTTTATTAATCTTCAAGATGATCCTCTCTCTAATGTGGAACATCTTCATGATCTATAGATCTTGATTTTTTAGTCATTTCACCATTTTATATTCATCTTGTATTAATATGACTATAACCATAGAAAATAAGATGATATTTTATTTCTCTACACCCAAATTTATTCATATTCAAACATTTCATACATTGAATGAAAATAAATTATTTTTTTCAATGTATCATTAATCAAATTAAAATAACTACTCCACTCCTTTCTCATATTCATTTTTATTTATTCATGCATTTATGCAATTATAATATTTTATTTACTTGAAATTTACAATATAATAGTAGGATATATTAAAACATATAAAAATCATAACATATATATAAAAAATTTAAAATTTATTAGCATATATAAAAATAATAATTTAAACACACAATAAATTTTTTTAAAAAAATTATATCTTAAATCAATTATAACACAAAAATACAAAATATTTAATAAATGTAATTATATAGAAAAAACAATTTATAAGAAAGACAAATTGATGAAAAAAACTATTTTATCCACCAAGAAATTATATTTATAAAAATTTTAAAAATACAAATATTTTAAAAATACAAACAGTTAAAACCAATGATATATTACAACCCCAAATAATTTATAATCTTATAAAATTTAAATAATTAAAAATAATAAAATATGTTATAATTGGTATTAAAATGTATACAAACAAATGGATGGATAAATGTAATTTATAACATTAAATTAATTTAATATCAAAAATAAAAAACATTTCTTATAATAATTTGATGTCGTAAATATAAGATAGATAATAAATTTTGATGAACCCACTCAATGATATTGGAACCACATATAACACTGAAATATTGAATAGAAACTTTTCAACAACGAGGAAGAAGAAAGAATGAAAACCCCCCAAAAAAAAGTTACTGGTCATGTAGATTTCGGTTTCCATAGACATAATAATTTCATGGATATTGAAAAAAGGAAGAAGGATATAATATTGAGTTGAAAAAATGTGAAATTATTATTAAAATTAACTAAAATTGAAGAATGAACCCGGTCATGAGTTCTCAATAGTCGATATAATGATGGTTTGGGAAATATCAGGTCAAAAAATGAGGGTTTTTTTATGTTAGAGTTTATTGAAAAACACTTAAATAAAACTAATTTTATTTTAGTTATTACCTCTAACATTGACTAAAAATAAAGGTAATGATATAGGTAATTTTTTAGACATTTTAGAATCAATTTTCTAGAAAATGATATGAAAAAGTTCATTCTTTATGGTTAAATTTTGTTTCTAAAAAATGGATGTCAAAACCTAACATGGAAGACTCTTTTTCTAATAGTGATTAATTATTTTTTACGTTTAAATTGATGATTATGGGGTTTTGAGTAGATTTTTGTGAAAATTTTGAGACTAAAAATATAAAAACATGATTTATTATTAGATTGGTGGTCAGTTATTTATCTGGAGATATTAGTGATATATTATGCTACCACATTTCCTAAAATGATGAACTCGACATCTAAATGTTGATTAATAATAATGTTTATGATCTTGAACATAAAATATATAGTTACTATTTAGGTGAGTCTTGAAATTAAAATAATGAATTTATAGTGAACCTACTTCATGTGTTCGTGGGGGTTTCATGAGATATTTTACAATTCACTAATAGTTGAATCACCTTTAATTATTTTGGAAGCTCCCAATTAGGATAGTGCAATCTACAGTAATTGAGAGTGTGAACCAAAATTCCAAACACATCCAAGTAATGACTAAGAACATCATTACTCAATCACCCATGTTTTATTATATAAAATAATGATTAATTGGGTGGAGGTAGTGAATTAATAACTAATGTAGCTATGATATCAATGAAATACAATGCTTAAAAAATTCGTAGTGAAACAATCATCTTAGTCACCATAAACTATAATCCAACTGTAAAAAAATAAAAAATGTGTTATTTCAGGACTCAACAGTAAAAACATTCCCCCCCCCCATTTCATCAATCACTTATTGTGGTTTTATCCATCCATGTAAATGATCATAGCCATGGGAATAAGGCTAAAAAAATACAACTAAATAATTAAATATAAATTCCTTTAAAATTCCCACCAAAATAAAATATCCATATTCCTTTGTTAATGTCTCCCTCCTTAATTATTACTTCATGTGTCAATGAGTTTCATCTAATTTATTTTTCTTAAATTTTTAAACACTTCTATGTGATTACTAGTGAATAACACACTCCCAGAAACTCATATAATTTTTCTCTCTTCAAGAATGGATTCCATCTATTATATTTATTTCTTTATTTCCCAAATTTATTTGACATGAGGTGTTTTTATTTTTTTCATATCTATTTCATAAATTCCATTTTCTATTTTTAGTAGATCTAGGGATTTTCTAGCTCAATCATTTTATCCTCAAAATTTCCAACTTTGACTATGTAATTTAGATAATGTTGTTGGTGATGGGTGATAACAAAACCTTGTTAATAAAACTTAATCTATGTTTGAATTTTAGGTTTTGTTGGAGTGTGATGATAGCTTCATAGTACAATAGTATCACTCATAAATTTTTTTTTAAAAATGATCAATACATTCCATGGAATTCCCATTATGTTTTGCATTCAATGAGAGTGTTTGCTAAATTGTAGCCCTGAATATTGACGTAGAGTACGTCTACTTTGGATATAGATTTTGCAATGTGCACAGGGAATCATTGGTTTAACATCTTTATACTGGTCAATCTAAAGGGATATTACAAATAAGACAAAACATATACTACAACACACCTCCCCATACAACAATGGTTGTTGACGAGTGGTGAGGGTATCTAGGTGATAGTGGAAAGGCCATACATCTTGTATATTAATATATAATAATTGTCAAAACTACAAAAATAAACATTAAGAAATTTCAAAATATAATCATAATTATAATATTTAGGAGATAACTACTTCATTTTTATAAAAAATCAATATAAAATGAATATAAGAAATTTCATGTGAGTTACCGAAAAGAATCTAGTATCACTCATAGGCTAATCATGCATAGCATAACCAAAAAAAGAAGTTAAAAATTTAATGAAAATCCATGTTTCAACCTAATATACCTCCAAATACCTGTATTTTACCATCTAGAAATACACTATATAACTATCTACTAAGCACCTCAGACAAAACCTTATCCCTACCCTAGGTCATGAAGTATAAATTCTACTCATGTTTTGAAGGGCTTGTTGAGGGTGTGAGTACAAACATAATAGGCCACCACTAGAGGGGTTATTAAATAATAACCACATTTTTATCAATGCATTAAATTTTCAATGTGTAACACCCAAAAAATTTTAAAATAATAATAAACTTGATTTATTTCTTTATACACAACAAAAATCATTAAATTGATTTAGATATATTATAAATATACTATTATTTAAATATTACCATGATAACCTATATGTTGAATTGTAGAGTAAGAATATGAGTAATCACATTACTAATTATTTTTATAAATTAACTTCTCAATATAAATTTATTGATAAATATTTAGGAAATAAGTAGTCAAATTTTAATGAAGTCATTTTATGCTTCAAAAATGCATTTTCATCAAAAATGATTTTGTTTCATTTTATTCATGGAAATTGTATTTAATATCTATCACCTTTAGATATTTTATTTTATAAAATTAATATAATTTTGGATATAATCTTATTTAAATTAATTTATATTCTAATTTTGGGATTTTTCTAAAATTATTGATATTTTGGTGAATAATGAAAATAGTAATATTTCAAATATTGTATTTTATTTTCATTTAATAACATTATTTAAAGGTATCATTAAGTTTTTTATTTTAAATTACTATTAAATATTATCCTTTTTATTTAGAATAATAAAATTAATTTAATTGGGATCATAATAATTCATTATTTGTATTGAAGTTTATTTTTTGGATTAAAACACATTACTCAAAAAACTATTTTTCATTTCATTTTCAATATTTATATTAAAATAAATTTTTCTGAACTAAAAAAATTTAATAAGAAAATATTGTTCCATATAAGGAATCAAAAGGTTTTAATTTGGTAAATTCATCCTCCTAACATTTACATAAATGAATAGTAACAGTGGTAATGTTTATCATATCGGTAAAGGGGAAATTCAGTAATTGAGGTTACAAATAATGTGACAAGGCATTAAAAATATATATCATACTTGAATTCATTATATTGTATGAAATTCATTTTACAATTTATATCCTAAATTGTATTATATGGAATTTGGGTTCAATTTAAATTTGGTAAAGACATTTATATTATTTTAAGTAATGAAAAATACAAAATTTAACTCTCATGTCTTTAAATTTCTATTATATTTTCTGATACGGTTAAAAATAATAAGATAATGAATATTAATATTTATTTTTTATTAATTTAATTAATTTTATGGTTTTAATTTATTTATAATTTTTAGGTATTATATTATAAAAAAACACATATTCATAACACTACAACAGTACTTGTGAATGTAGTATAAAAATTAAGTAAATAATTTTCAAAAAATTACAAGTAACATAATTTGGATTAATAAATTTTTTATATAAATTATCTAGATTAATATTAAATACTATTAGTTTTTTAAAATATAATATTTTAATTCTATTAGTATATTCATGTATTCAAAGTCAAATTTAATGAATAGTATCCAAAGTTATGTTTGTGATATTTTATGAAAAATAATAATCTATTTAATTATATAAAAATAATAGAAATTATGAAATTGAAAACTTAGTTTAAAAAATGGACCAAATTGTCATCCATTGGCTATTTATGACCCAATTATTACTTTATAATTAAAATTAGATCCTTTTAAGACTATAAAAATATTGTTATCACAGTTAAGGATAAAAATTGTTAACTAAGGGGTTAAACCCAAAGGTCAATGTTAAAATAATGTAAGAACCTAATTAAACCACATATTTTTATTTTGACCATAAATTTTTCACCTCAAAATATGATTCACTTTAGAAAAAGTTTTAAAAGAAGGGGACTTAATATTATTGTAAAACATAGAAAATGTCCATGTGTGACACTCATAATAATTGTAAAAGGGGAACTCCTTTATTCACCTATTGGAACCTACATATACAATTAACTAAACCAAATAAATCAATAAAATGAATCTCTCTATTATACTTATCCATGTTCTAGAGGTGTTTTTATTCCAAAAAATACAAACTTTGGTGTCCTTAAAAATATATTCAAAGAAGTATTTTCTAAAAGAATATAATTAACATAATGTGTCCATTTAATTTTACATTTTTAAGGGATATTTCTCAGTTGAATAGGAAAACATAACACAATTAAAATAATATATATGTTATATAATTTGAAAATAAGTGATTTTATTTAAATATTTGGAAATAATAATATTTATGTAATATAGATGCTCATCTAACTAGGTGATCTCCTAGTTGATTCCAATATTTTTTAGACCATCTACCATGATGTTTCTTCTAAGTATGTATGAGTGATGATAAAATTAAAATTTAAGAGTAATTTGAGACATTCCATCCATCTAGTAGTGAGATTCCTTGATTGACGTATCACACCATTCCATATAGCTTTTACAATTTTGGTGGAGTATCTTTGAATCCAAAGATTACCCCTACCTTTAAGTCAAGAATAATTGACATCATGAATAATGGTGAACATTTCAGACCTTGGAGAAGAAGAAATATAATAGGTGCTGAAAATAAACCCAAGTAATTTACCATTAAGATATCTATTAATTAAACCAAAGCTTGTAGGACCCAGGTTTCATTTTGAGGATCTAAAAAACATTAATTTTAATACATAGTTTGAAGGGCTTCCTTCTAGAAAACGTTAAAGAGTTTCAGCTACTGTTGGTTTTCAAGAACTCCAATTTTACGAGGAACCATGTAGTCATGTACCCATTTATTGAAGTATCATTTTTGAATTACTTTTTCCTCATTGTCTTCTAAGAAAAGGCAATGAAGAGTGACATGGAGGTAAAAATGAGGTTGTCCAAGAAAGATATCATTTCTTCAAGACTATAATATGTGTATGTTTTAACTAAAATGGATGGTAATAGGTTCTTCATTTAAGTTTCAGCATTAATAGTGGTACACTGATGAAAATAGTACCAATATTTTAGATTTCAGATAGTTGTATTTCAAAATGAATTAAAACACATTCAATATAGTAGAGGCAGTGGATGAATACAATAACATGTGTGTGATGTACAACCTTTGTTGATTTCCAAACCGTCTTCTATAATATATGACAATTATTTGTTATTTTAAGTATTCCTTAATAGGTATTTTATTTTGGGAGTACCTCTAAATGAGGGTCAGTTTAGAGTGAATGATCAAAGACTTATCATACTATTTGAGTTATGAAAAATCATATCTAATTAAAAATTATAATCATAATAAAATTTTTGAATTAATAATTACATTCATGGATAGTTACCATAGTATGGTACCATTAGTAATCAGAAAACATAGGTCATTAAATGATTGATGTGATTATCAATCATCTCAATATTTGAATGATCCATGATATCAGGAATTGAGACATTAGTATCCATAGGCATATGATGAGGATAAACTAAAGAGATAAGTTGGAATCTAGTGTTATTATCAGGCCATAAATTAAGATATTACTCCTTGTAAGAAATCCATCTTGACTATGACATAATATTATTAATAGAGAATTTTATAGATTTCTATATAGAAGAACCCACATAATAATTTCTTCTCCTTTTTTTCATTAATTAATATTTATTTAACAAATATAAGAACCCTTATCTCACTACTAAGAAGTGTATAGTTGAACATAACATTTTGTGCCTCATTGAATAATTTGAAATTTTTGAATCCCAGGCCTCCATTATCAAGTCATTTTCAACATTTATTCCATGAAAAAGTGACAAATTTTCTTTCAAGGGTGTTTTCACTATAAACAAATTTCATTATATAAACATTGGGATGATTGATCAGAGAAATATGACTTAGATATATCATAATATAATAAACAAGTTTGGAAACAATAATGTACTTAACTAGAAACATTATACCATCCATAGAGAGATGGAATACCCTTTATCAGAAGAATTTGGCTTCTTTATTTGATCCATAGTTTAGAGAAAATGATTGGCAGTAGGTATTATCCATAAAAAAGTAGCACATATATATTTAATAGGTATGGATCCTTTTATTATTCCCACAAACAACGTGATTTTAGATCTTCTAGATGTTGGGATGATTTTTGTAAAATAAAGGTCATATTTTCTCTAATTGATAGTATTACCCAAACATCTTCATAGTGTGTGGGTGTCCTATTTATGTTTTTAATATTTATTTTACCTCCATGAAAAAAAATTCATGTCATCAGTATATATTATAGGAGTGGGATCAACTATGTTCCTTGTATCATGAATGTGTATGATTGACTACTATCTCGTGAATTGATGTAATTTATTCTCCACAACCACATCACATGGAAAGTACTAATAGTGAAACTAAAAAATATATATTATACATAAGAAATAATATTGATTATAAAAATTTAACATGTCATCTACTTTCTTACCCTTTTACCCATTAAAAATGTGAACATCACTCAAGCATACGTATGGCTTACCATCTACACAAATAGATGTGATTCGTTTTCTATGTCCTCCATTAAAAAATGATAATACATGATATATATAATGAATAAATATAATATTTATAAGCATAATATAATTTATTATATTATCAACTAATAACCATTGCACAAAAATTGGATCATCAGTGATAAAACATACATGAGAAAACTAAGTAGTTAATACACGAAACATTTATAATAATTATAGATTATTTCGGAACGGGTGACAAGATGATATAAGTGGACCAAATGTGATATTATAAATATGAATATGGTTCTATAATAAAATTATAACATGTTTAAAACCATTATAAATTATGTTAAATCATGTTCAGTAGAGATCAAGCATGAGGTAAGGGGCTTTGTAACTCAATTTCAATTTATTGGGTTATACTCCAACATCATTTACTAGATTATGCCATGATTATGTATGAAATAAAATTTTATTGTATTGTGATTAATTTTCATCTGTTTTTTGTAAATTTTAAATTTTTACACATAATCACTTTATTGACTAATTCTCATTTCAATAAAATGATCTTGGTATTGGTGTTTAAATATATTTCCACTCTATTGAGATGTATGTTTTATTATATATCTATTTAATTTTAAAAGTTTTATATATTTACAAATTGATTTACATAAAATGAATATATATTTATTCATGAAAAATAATTTTTCAATTGATGTTTACTCTATCATGGGGATACAATTTAATAGTTACTCCGATTGTAAGAATTTATTTTCCAATCTCACTTTTCAAGGATAATTAATATTTTTTTATTAAATAAATATTATAATATATCCATAATTATCTCCATAAATTTTCTTATCCTCTAAATATTTCAATATTTTCCTTTTTTATTCAAAATATTAATTTTAAGGTCAGTTTAATAAATAAAATATATATTTTAAGGAAAACTAAATATATTTCTTATTTTTTATCAGATATATTTTTCTTCCATGTCCTTAAATTTCAAAAATATTTTATAAAAGTATTTTTTATTTTATAAAATGTTTTATTCATTGAATTTTAATTTATGAATTAATTAATAAAAGGTTTTATATGAATATATCTATTTTTTTATAAATGATTCATTTTACAGTCAAATTTATTTGATTGAATGGAGAAATAATGATATTTTTATTATTTACAAAATAAAAATATTTGTTGATAAGTAATAATATTTAGGAATTAAATATATTATTCAATATATGGGGAATGAATTGTTAATGTAGTTATGGGTGGGATTGAAATTACATATCCCCCCTGATGCATCAATATGCCCCATGAGACAAACCATTAACCACACTTATTAAATAGGTATTTTGAGAATACATGCTCATCGATTAAAACTTAATTAGCATTAGGCCTTTATAGCAAAGATATCATGATTTATGAGAACATTATCTCCATAATTAATAAGTTTCTTCATTGAGAATTTAGTTATTATTATACATGATATTATTGCATTAATATTATACATGGATTAATTTAATTCTCACGTTGTTGATTAAATTGAATTTTTTCAGTTATTTTCATTTCCAAATTGATTGTTCCTTATTGAATCATGATATATTTCACTATAGTAACCATTATGGAGCATTTGAGTTCACATTTATTTTGATTCACTTCCTCAATATAGAAAGAAGGATTATTTTAATGTGTTCAAAGATGCATAAAATTTATGTTCACTATGTTTTTATATTTTATTTCCAATTTAAGGGTAATAATGATTGATTCATGTTATTCAATACTACTACACTGATACATCCTTTTTGATTTTATCCCTTATAACATATTACAAATTTATAATATAGTCATGGACACAGTGTTACAAGTATTCTGGTTGTTACCTTTTTTATCAGATAATGTTTTTAATAAACCATTGAAACTAGATTTAGGAAAACAATGGTTATGAAAAATGACTACATGAAAAACATTGAGTATAAGTACGTGTATATGTTAATATCGCAAAATTTAGTAATGTAGAAATTATGTGGCTTTCAAATAAACACAACACTTTATTTATACTATATGTGGACTTGGTATTTTCACACATGAATCATAGGGTTATATCCCCAAAAGGGTTAGTCAAATATAAATCGATCATCATTCTAGTGCATGGTGAGTGTACCCTTACGACACACCTAGTTTGACACTCCTGTAGGATATACATGGGTTAAATCATAGTTTCTTTGCAATCCATTATAATGAAATTGAATATAAAATGATCATTGATGTCCATTGAAAGCCTATGGTGTCATCTATTGAAAATATTGTGTTAAGATTTAGACATTGAATAAGTAATTTACCGGATTATATGATTTCACACTATGATTTTATTTTCTCATACCATTATTTTTTGTTCTATTCAATTTATGAAATTATAAGTAACCACGTCCAAACTAAATGTGATATAAAATATAATTATTTTCCTCTAGAAAAATTAAATTTTATGGGAGATTTAATGTGGAAGCTTGTGATTGTGCCTAACTAGCTATCTCATATCATGATTTACAATCTCAACCTGACTGAAGTTTCTATCATATCGAATTAGAGAACGATAGAGTTTCATTGAATTTAATTATATAAGAACCATGGGAATAAAGTTTTTGAAATACAATATGCCAATAATGTTAGAAGATGAAACTAATTAAATATATTAAATTAGTACAAAAAAGTTTTACATGTGGAGGAATTAGAAATTGAATGAAAAAATTCTTATTGGAATTTTCATATGATGAAATATTACGAGAAGGATCAGAATTATCAAACAAATAAAGGATTATAAAATTATATTCTATATAGGTAAAGATGAGAAATATTTGAGTAAAATATAATAGGTTTGTATTATTTTTTTATTTGCCCTTAAAATAAAATATTATAACATAATGATAGTAGAAATTTGAGATATGATTAACATTTATTATTATATAATGGAAATATTATATAGTAAAACACACACAGAAAATTTGAATATTATTAATTAAGTTGAATGATTGATATAACTATGTAATTGGTGTTAAAAATAATGATTCATATGTATTAATTGATGATATTTTGACATCCAACCACTAGTCTACTAATTTTTAATGTAATGATGCTATATGGAAGGGTTAGTAAATGTGAATTCTGAGAATATTTTGTTAAAAGTGTTGATATCCTTAAGGTTTTCAGTGATATTTTTTGTTGAGGAAATTATGGGTTATTTTAATTTTGGAACATATTATTTATCATATAGATAATAATGGGTTTGAAATTTGGTTTGGTGAAAAATTGATTAACAATATTTCAAAATATGTTAACTGTATTTGTGGGGAACATTATATGATTAAGGTACTCTGAATATTATTTTCTAGTATGGGATTTCATTTTATGGATAAAAATAGAGTTAAATTAGGGAATTTTATGTGTTTTTAAAGTGTTTTATGGTGATTTGGTTCATTTTGAGGAATTCAAAGTTTATTGTTGAGAATATATTATTCAAATATTCACTTATTTTGTATTTGATTTTATTAGCTACTATATATTTTATAGGGATAAATGTTTGATCTTATCATTCATATTTTTAGGTTTTCATATTTTTCAAATATATATTGGAGGAGTCCTAAGGTTAAATGTTTATGTAATATATCATGTTTTACTTTTGGGGATATTGTTGTGGTTTAAGGTAATAATATATTATATTTTTTTATATTGGATAACATATGATAAAAATTTTTCTTTTATTAAAAAATTAGTGATATGTGAAATGAAATATTCATTATTGCATATATATTATGATCTTTTATAAGTTAATTTTTGTTCTTTATCATGATAAATTCATTTTAAATATTCACTATGTGGAATATGAGATTTAGTTGAAATTCATTAAAGTAAAATTGATGGATGAAATTGTCCATATGAAATAGAAAGAAATAATTTAAGTGGATTTTCTTGTGTTTTATATCTTGATAGTAAATGAGCCCCTAAAAATATAATAAATGATGTTGAAGTAAAAAATTTATCCTTTTATCTTTATTTTTATGAATTGATTTTCTTTTCACACCCAAAATATTTATGGTTTTGTTGTAATTAAATTTCTCATGACCAAGTTTTCAATCAATCCCAATTAGTCCTAGGATGGCAGTTTTCTCCTCTATGTCCACATTTTAAATTCCCCCAAATTTTCTCCTTGTATAGAAACATTATTATATGTTATATCATATAACTTTTATCCTTCCAACCCCCCCCCCCCCTTAAAATAATTTTTATTATCTCTCACTGATGTGTGTTTTTTAATAATTATTTATTTCAAATCAAGAACCTTTTATGATCGAGTTAAAACACTAAAGGTGAAACTGATTTAAGGGAAATATATTGTAACACTGAAAAGATTTATCTTTAAATTAATATAACCTTGATATATTTCATAACAAACAGAACCAAGGTTTAAGAATATTGTGATATATTATAAAATATTATTACTTAATTGTGAATAGTATAACATTATTATTGAATTAACATGTATGAATATGAGTAACCACATTATAGAATAAAGATAAAATGTTCCAACTAAACATAAATTTATTGATAAATTATTTGGAAATAATAACGCATTTTTTATTGAAGTCATTTTATACATAAAAATATATGTTCATCAAATATGTATTTATTGAATTTTTTATGTGAACATTATCCTTAATATATGTAACATTTATAAAATTTATTTTATAAAATTAACAACAATTTTAATATCATCATATAAAAATTAACATAGTGTATATAATTTAGATTATTCTAAAATTATTGTTTATTCATTAGATGGTAAAAAATGATTCTTTTTCAAATACTCATATTAATTTTCATTTCAAAAATTAATTTAAGAGAACCATTATATTTTGGATTTGTTCTAGATGGTAAATATGATCCATTTAATTTAAATTAATCTAATTATTTAAATTACAATTTTCATTTTATAATATTTTTTTATAAGTTATTTTTTAGGCTAAAACAAATATTTCTTATAATAGTTTTTTCTTTTATTTTACGCATTTATATTAAAATTATTTTAATCCAATTAAAATTTTTAATCATGTAAAATGGATTCTTTAACTTTAGTAATAAGGCATCAATTCCTATAAATTTTCCCTATTACATTTCTACATTATCAAGGCTAAAAATGGTAAAAATTATCACCTTGGTAAAGTGTAATTCAACTAATTTAGGTTCAAAAATATTATAAGGTAGTAAAAATAAATAAGAGACTTTATTTTATATAATTTTAGGATACTAATTCTAAAATAGAAAAACTAACTTCCGATATATCAAAAAAATTTCCATTTTGCATTTATTATGAAATTATTATTATTTTATTTAAAGAATAATAAATAATGGGTCCATCTTTCCATTAAATTTCTATTATATGTTCAAAAAGGGATAGAAATAAGTATTCCATGAATATTAAAGTTTATATTCAGAAATATAAAATTTATTTTATAAATAAAATTTATTTTTATTTTTTTCATCTATAATTACATTAAAAGCTTATACAACACTACCATATTTCTTCTGAAAGAATTAAAAAATCAAGTAAATGATTTTAAAAACATTAAAACTAATTTAATTTGGATTAATTGTTTATTTCCTTGAATTATTTATATAATTAGGACATAATATTAATGTGTTTAATGTTTACATTATAATTTAATTTATTTATTCACGTCTTTAAAGTCAAATTAAACAAATGGAATCAAAAACGATATTAAGGATATTTAATATAAAATTATATTTAATTAAATTATTTAATAATAAAAAATATTTAAATAAGAAAATTATTTTGAAAAATGATAATAAATTTAGTACCTTCAGTATTTATGATGTAATTTTTACCTTATAAGTAATATTATTACACTTTAGGATTGAAAAAGTTTTTTCAATGATTAAGGTTTAAAATTGTTAACGAAAGGGTAAATCCAAATGAAATAATTTAAAATGAACTAAATCATTTATTAAAAAATCTGGTTGTTTTTATTTTTATATTAAATATATTGAATTATAATATGAATAATATTGAATATATTATTCCAAAAAATTAATGTTATATTATTTTAGAATATTGAAATATTATAACTATTTCACTCACATCAATTATTAAAAGGGAACATCATACCCTCACTTAATAAAACATATTGATCCATTTATCCCCAAAATCCTTATTAAAATATCTCCAAAAAATCCTTTTCAATTTTATAGATATTTTCTTCTTCCCAAAATACGATCGCTAGGGTCCATTCACTGAGTCACATATATATTTCCTTAGTGTTTTAAGGTTCAATACATTTATTAGGGATGGGTGCGTGTGTGTGGGTTTATAGGAAAATGCCTCCCCATAGTGGGAAATTCCTACTCAGCACTAGTTTCTAGCCCCTAACTATAAGAGGTGGTCATGGGGTAATCACAACCAAGGCCTCAGGGTATAGGTCGTGATAGAGTGGTATCAAAAGGAGGTCAGGTTTACTCTTGTTTTTTTTTGAAATTGTGTTAAGTGATTCTTGTTTCGATTTCAGGCCGTGGAACCCAGTGTTAGTGTGGTGGTTGATGAATCCATAGCCCTTGACCATGAATTATTCTTTCTAACATTGTACATCGAAACACTAATTTCATTGGAAATTAATAATTCATGCATTATATAGAAATTATGTGTGTTCTCATGTTCTTCTTGAGTATGAGTCGTCTCACTAAGCATGCACTTCTGACCATGGAACATCTTGTTTTGTTTTAGGATTCTTGCACATAGACAACCGGCCAGGATTCTTGGGAATGACCCCATGGATTGTCTGCCAAGGGATGAGGTATCAGTACATGGATCATTGCTAGAGATTTCACTACCCGCTGGGGTACCAGTGATACCACCACCTGGAGAGAAGTAGTTCCTACTGTAATTATCGGTAAAAGATACATGTAGACTTAGTGCATGGTATGAGTTCTAGATATAGTGACCTCTCATGTTATGAGGTGAAATAGATCCTCAGGTACTTGAGGACTATATTTCAGTGGTTATGTGTGTTTTCTGCCTAGTGAGGGAATCTCTTGACTAGATGACGGTCCTAGCCAAAAGTAATGTACTGGGCTCAACAGGGAGATGGTGGAGCTTGATGATCCAGATGCACGAGTGGCAGACCCTCTCTAAGTTAGAAATTGAGTGTATCGTCAGAGTGGAGTTATTTATAGTGATATTATGCTCTATACGTATACAAGAGCTCCTCCATCTACAGTAGGTAACACAGACGGAGGTAGAGTACTCAATGAGATTCAAGGATCTTTCTCAATACTCTATAGACATGGTGCAGGACCCATTCTTCAGGGATTACACCTTCAATCAGGGAATACGATAGGATATAAAGACAGTTATGACATCCCTCAGCATACCTATGCATTATGGGGTTCTGGTGAGAGCTATACTAGTTGAGAGATTTCTTACGAAGTAGTCACAGAGAGTTTGATCTACCAACAGGAGACAGGTAGTGGATTCTTCAGCACTGTATAGCGCAAAAATGATTCATGGACCCAAGAGGGTAAATAATTCAAGGGGAAGACACTAGGATAAGAGATTAGTGATTTGAGGCTCCCAGGTAGAAGCGGGTTAGCAGAAGGACAGGTTGTGCTACATGTGCAGCTATGGGGGCATCTGGCTAGAGATTGTCTGACCAGTTTACGACTAACTGGGAGACTATTGAGTGACCTCAAAGGTAGTATTTTATGTAGGAACATGTCGTTATTCCAGGGAGAAGATGTGGCCTAGGAGCGGGATGAGAGGAATGAGGTGGATGGCGATTCGAAGTAATACCATGACCGCCCTTAGGTGGTCCACCCCGAGCTCAGGGATCTGGTGGATAGAAGCGAGGCCAGCTCTAGGCATTAAAGTCTTACAATCTTGAGACTCTGAATATGATTATAGGAATGATCTTTGTATTTTCCTCCCTATTTTATGTTTTGATATACATGGATTCCAGTCACTCTTTTCTCACCATGAACTTTGCTCGAGACTTAAAGATTTCAATTGATTTGTTGACTAGATCTATATGCATAGAGACTCCAAAGAGAGGATATTTGATGAACACACACTGGTGCAGACATTGTTCTCTTACTCTTGGGGGTGATATTTTTGGTTTGGATCTCTTGGTGGCAACACTGATGCCTTACTATTTTATTCTATGTATGGACTTGTTATCCATATTTCATGCTTAGATCGATTGTTTTAGGCGCATAGTACAGTGTGTCCATGAATATGGGGCCAGGTATTCCTTTTTCAGTGAATGGGATATACAAGAAACGCATGATAGACTCATATGTAGTAGGGTAAAGTTGATCACATTTCATTTGTCTAGCATAACCCTTGGTGCACTGGATACGAATAGTCCTCATATTACTATAGTGCTGGATGAGTATGAGGATGACTTTCAAGAAGATATTCGAAGACTAATTCTATGAAAAGAGGTAGAATTCTGCATTGTGTTATACCCCAAGATGGAACCGATTTCTATATCGGCATATCAGATGGCTCTCGCAGATTATTTTGAATAAAGGGTGTAGTTTGAGGGTTTTCATTGGAAGGGCTTTGTGAGACCCAATGTTTCACCATGGGCTTCCCTAGTATTGTTTTTCAAGAAGGAAGACAAGGTCTTGAGGTTCTGTGTATACTTCTAGAACCTATATCAAGTGACTGTGAAGAATAATTATCCACTATCGACCATTGATTACCTCTTCAATCAGCGGAAGGGAGAGAGACATTTCTCAAAGATAGACCTCTGATCGGGCTATCATCAGCTTCGAGCGTGGGGGGAGGAAATTTGGAAGATGTATTTATTATGTCTCTATGGACACTATGAGTACATAGTGATTCCATTTGGCATTAAGAATTCTCTTATAATGTTCAGTGGGACGCATTAACAAGATCAACCCACCATACATAGACTAGTTTGTAGTGGTCTTTATTGATGACATCCTGATGTACTCAACATCCATGAAGGAGCACATGATACAATTAATTATGGTACAAGACTTAATACGATAGCCCATATCTATAATAATCTCTAAAAATATTCAGTTTTGGATACTAGAGGTCCACTTTCTCGGACACAACATTTTGGTGGCTGGGGTTGTAGTAGATCCAATGAAGGTAGAGGTGGTTCTTTCCTGGGATCCAACCAAGAACATTACTGAGGTGCAGAGCTTCCACAATTTCACTTAGTACTATTTTGGGTTCGTGCTATATATTTCCAGAGTAGAAGCATCCATGAAATCCTTAACACAAAAGGGAGAAACTTTTGTATGGATTGAGATGTTTTAGGATAAATTTCAGCATTTGAGGTAGAGTTAGATGAGTGCTACCATAATGAGATTTCCAGAGGAGGGTGTCGAGTACGTAGAGTTATGTGACGCATTAGGGGTCAGGATTGGTTGTGTCTGGATGCAGGGTAATTTAGTGATTTCCTATGTTTCATGGTGGTTGATACCATATGATCATAACTACGCGACCCATGATCAAGAGTTGGTATTTGTAGTCGCAGCATTGATGATTTGGTGACACTACCTTCTGGGCATGTAGTTTATCATCTACTCATACCAAAAAGGTCTCAGGTATATCTTTTGATCGAAGGATCTGAACATGAGATAGTTTAATTTCCTATATTTTTTCTTGGATAATGAATTTGATGTATAATATACACATGGGAAGGGGAACATGGTGGAAGATGATATCATCTAGAGATCGAGATCCCAACTACTAAATGCATCCTCAGAGTAGTTGGCCTCACTTCAGATATCCTTTGTTGATGGAGACGAAAAAGCTTATCTTCTGTCGATGGAGGTTAACCATACACTCTTACAATGTCTATAGGAGGCATAACATGAAGATATTATTTGTGAGAGTATATGTGCTAAAATTTATACATCCCATTCCACTAATAGATATTTGAATGGTGGGGAGCACACAATCTGTTTGAGAGGATGCATAGTTGTATCATCGACATTAGAAGGTGAGGTGCTGAAGGATTTCCGTACATCCCTTTTGGAAGTACATATAGTTTTGTAAAATATTTACGAAGACATCTGATTTTAATTTTGGTGGTCAGAGATGAAGATGGTAGTGGTAGAGCTTTTCTCATGATGCATCACTTGTAAGCAAGTGAAGTTCGAGGACCACATTCCAGTGGGTTGGACTCAACCCCTTGACGTGTAAGAGTGGAAGTGGGATGGAATATCAATGTAATTCGTGACTGGTCTACCATGTATATCCAGAGGGCATGATACAATTTGGGTGATCTTTGACCAGCTCACCAAGTTTCCCCACTTCCTAGTGATTCGGGGACAAGATTAATTTGAGAGAATGGGACACCTCTATGTATAGGAGACAGTTTGACTCCATGGGGTCCCATATATAATAGGATTAGATTGTGATTCACATTTAATATCTCGGTTGGGGATGGTATTGTAGGAGGCTATTGGTACTCATATTTACTTGAGCACAACATTCCACCTATAGATAGACTGTTAGATAGAGCAGACCATTCAGGTCATAGAGGACATTCTACATTCTTGCATTATCGATTTTTTCTGTATTTGGGAGGATAACCTACCCAGGGGGAGTTTGTGAACAAAAATTGCTACCAATCCACCATTGTTATGTACCTATTCAAGGCCTTGTACAGGTGACACTACAGGTCACCAAATTTATGGACTGACCCCGGTGAGTCAACACTCATGGGTTCGGAGTTGGTGTAGGATACTATGGGGAAGGTGCAGTTCACCTAGGGGTTGATCAAGACTTCATATAGTTGTCATAAGTCCTAATATGATAGAGGAATAATACCCTTGGTTTTCATGGATAGATACCACATGTTTCCTTAGGTCTCTCGTTGGAATGGGTTGTAATGATTTGGTAGCTGCAGCAAGTTATCTCTGTGATATATCATACCTTTTCTGATACTGCATATAGTGGAAAAGGTATCATACTTCTTGGATCTACCTCCATAGTTAGAGAAGGATCATTAAGTCTTTAATGTAACACTTCTTAGTAGATACGTACACAACCCTTCACATGTCATTGACTATGGAGAGATGGACGTTCACAACGGGGATACATTATTAGAGTTTTGGGTGGAGATCGGGGATTCACTAGAGAGGGACCTCTATGGTAGACAGATTCCTCTAGTTCAAATATAGTGGTAGAACATGAATCATAAGTAGAGCATGTGGGAGTGGGAGGCTGAGATTCACACTAAGTATCCACATTTTTTTGTTTGGCCCTTGTTTTGGATTCTAGGGTTGTAAATCCCCAAGGTGGGGAAAATTTAATATCCCATATTTTCCATTAAATGTTTTTTTAAAATTATATGGGATTATTTTGAGACAAAGCACCGAGACAGCATGTGATTATAAGGCCGAGGTTCCCAGAATAAAAGTTCAAACTATTTTTATGTTTATTAAAAATAGTACACATGTTTGGTTTTAGTATCTTCTAAACAAGTGCTCAGATTAGAAATTTGGGGGCACAGTTTCATTTTTTTTTGGCGAGTTTACCCTAGGCACGACATAACATTAGTCGGTGCGTGTCTCTAGTGAGAATACCTAAAAGGACATAACTCAAAATAAAATTATTTTACTTTAAAATCAAAATAACTAATAAAATTTAGCTCATATGGGATATCTATGTCAACCATTGAGTACATAATTGGGTGTTTTCTTTAAGTAGAGCATAAACACAGCCGATGTTGGTCAAGGGGAAAAGATAATTATTGGACATGAACATCCTTAAAATTTTTAATAAAAATATTTTAATTAAAGTAACATGGTAACACAACCATGATTTTAATTTTAGTTGTTCCTGGAAAAAGAATCCAAGGTTATCCTTATAACCTAGTATTTTTCTTGAGGTAAGGAGGAGAAACCCTCCTGTTAGCGAAAAATTGAAAACGATGGATCAAGATCACTCATGGATGGATCACCATTAAAAAAATTCTCTTCATTGACTAATGAAAACTCTAGGTAGGGGTATCTATTTTCATGGTGATTTGGTTCCTCTTTCTTGTTTCCAGTGATTAATGAAAACCAACACATGAATAGTTTGATCTGATGTTTTATCATTCTTATGTGATGTTTAAAAATTCGAGATTAAAGAAAATGAATATTATTAAATATTCTCTTTTTCCTATTTCATAAGCCGCTAACATGAATAGAAAAAGGGTTATACAAATAAGGCCATGCTCTGTTATAATGGTGTAGTTGTGCTTATCTCTCATCCACGTTCTTACATTCTTCGTCGACAGACCCTCGCGGTCATGGCTATTTTATCAGGTGGTTTCGAATGTGACTGGAGCACTAGAGTGACTGCGAGAAGATTTGATTCCATGGAAATAAGGAATGTGATTTGAGGGTCATAGGTGCGATTTCTTTTAAAAAAAATAAGCACTTGAGTGCGACCAGTAACCCGTAGAAGGAGGGAAACGGACGGGGTCATGTGGCAGTGTGGCCACCTGGCATCAAATGACTTCTAGCTTGACGGTCGGTGGCAGAGGGGCCTGCAGCGTTGCGGCCATTGTTGGTGGAAACAATCCAATGCATCATGCCATAGTGGTGGCAGGATGCAGGGTCCAGATCCACGTCATAAAAAGCACTAGTAGCAATTCCACGTTAGATGGATCACCCATAGTAGAGCCACGTCGACGGAGGACCCGCAGTAGAACCATAGGTGCGAGATGATAACACAGACTACCTATGTGAAACATGTTCATGCCAAACTTACCCCGGGATATGTGTCTAGTGGGCCTCATTGAGTTTGAGGGGATGCGAATGCCACCGCATCTGGGTCGACTGAACTGCTATGCATCAGTGCGGGCCAAGTTGAAGTTGGAAGTGGGCTCGACCCTAATGGACCGAGTCTAACCCAATGGGCTTGGTCAACCCGGTGAGTTATGTCAGATCAAGTGGGTCAGATCAGAATTGGAGGATTGTTTTAGGCAAGATCTGGGTCTCTTCAGTTAAGCAAATTGAGTTGAACTAGACCCGGACCCAACCATCCTCTTTTTACATAAATTCTCATAACTCTCAAACCGTGTGTCCATTTGACGACCATTTGTGGTGATGGTACCATTATAATTAGTAGGTTATTTTGAGATACTCTATATGCGTTTCTGTTTAAGATGGAATATGGACTATTGTCTTGAGGAGAAGATCATATCAGAACAAACGTGCTAAGGATGGAATCCTGCTGCCGGTTGTGACATATATGCTATGCTATTTCCAAGACTACATATCTTACCTAAACTATGTGTCTTATCGAAACTAAGTTGGTACTCCCCTATCCTACTAGGGTGAGGGTCCTCTATTCTTTGATGACACTTCATGTGTTACCTACAATCACCGTGTTACTAAATATTTGTGTTTTATCTATGCTCTTTTTGTTATCTACACTTTGTGTGTTACAGACATTCAATGTGTTACCTACACTTCATGTGTTAACAATGCTCTACATGTTACTACTTGAGGGTACTATGGATTCTTACAACAATCCAATTTACATACCATATACCTATAGTTCGTATGGGATTACTCTAGTGACTCTATTGAATTTACCTCTTAGAGACTACACTTTATGTGGCTCATTGGTAGTCTTCAAGGCATATTTCTTAGTTCTCTTGTTGTGGAATGCTTCTTGTGATTCCTTGTGGTTTAAATTGTGAAATTTTCTTCGGGTTTGGGGTTCATACTGAGTACTGTTTTTCTCTCTCAGGCATGAGCATCACCCAATCGTGTTGTGTCTTTTGTAGATAACATAATTCTTGGATGGAGTCCTCAATGGACTAGGACAGATGGTGCTTGGAGGAAGGCCAGACAGATGTTTTACTCTTTAGATATATTCAGAGATATTTCTGTAGCTAACCTTCAGGTTAGGTTTTCTACAAATGAGATCCAAGATATTTTAATTTTATATTTCTATTGGGATTTTATTCTGTCAAATTTACTTATCATTTTTTATTGTTACTCTTAGTGGCTATCATACTCGGTTAAATATCTGTTTACTCTGTGTTTTTAGTTTCAACACATTTCTTGGGGACAGGTGGATGTGTGCAATCTTAAAGGGAAATACCACTCCTTTGTGGGAAATGGCTACTATGAAATAGTATCCATCCCTTGGCCTATGTGAGGCTGGCTTGGGGTGGTCACGACACCAGCCCTAGGGGATGGGTCATGGCATGGGGTGTTAACTTTCACTATGTTTGTATATTTTATAAAAAATTTAAAATTGGAAGCAAGTTTGTATTTGGTTCTCCAAGTCTGTTAATCTAATCAATATTTGTTGAAGTGATCCCTCGTAGCATATAAATATATATTAATGACTAAATTTACTATAGGTTACTAGATTTGTAATTCTTATGCAATTTGGGAAATAAAAAAATAAAAAAAACATCATCTGATCTATTATCATCATTCCATGGGTGAGAATCCTACCTACTTTGACCAATGCCAAAAATGGGATCATAGACCCATATTTTTACCATCCCCTGAGGGATAATTATGTGTCACTGTCATCCCATTAACCAATCATAAAATTCACCCCCATGAACATGACCTATTTTGGAATGATTCATCATTGAAATAATAATCCAAAAAATATCCACTACTATTACCATCTCATTAACACCAAATAATTCCATGTGTGGTTAGAATGTCGTTACCAAGTAGCGATCACAATCACCATGCAAGTATTGTTCCAATATCATTGTAATAACCCATATAAATTATAGATATTAAGAAAAAATTCATAACCCACTAATATATATAACATTCTATCAATCATCTAGTGATCAACATCACACTATGTGTCCCTCTATGTTGACACATCCCAAAAATCCTCATCCTTAAGGGTGAAGTTAATAAAAATCTCCTTACAACCACAAAACAATGAACATAATTCACCCAACCACTAGAGAATGATATATTCTCAGAAAACCATATTTTTGGATCACATTTACACCCGAAAAAAACTTTATTACAACAATAATTAATCTATAGAATAACTCATCATCCAAATTTTGGTACATTTTCTATTCCCAATCATGCCTTGAAATATCTCAATAAGAAAAATAATTTCCCATCATAAAAACCATAGGAAATTCCCCTATCATCTTGGAGGCCTTAGTGGGTCTTCATACTTGTTCCTCAAAATACCTTACCCTCATATATAAATCAAAAAATTCATAAACACACATATAACAATTAAAGTATCAAGACACTGACTACCTAGACTCAGTAGAACTGTACACATGAAATAGCATCGGGAGTGTCAAATATGATTTTAAGAATCCAAGAAAGAAATCATAAACCCCAAATTTTACGAATAACAATTTTTATGTGAATAAATTATATTTAATCCAAATAATAAACACATGAGGTGGGATTTCCATTCACACACCGACTCCCTAGATAGACTACTCATTGAATAGACCAGAAAGAGAAGAAACTCATTTAGAATGAGAAAAAACTAATATGCATATATGGGTTAGTTCCATATTGTTGGGTGTGAAAGGAGAGTTAACTACTCATTCAATAAAATAATTAATAATTAAAACTAAAAAAGGTACAAATACAATTATATCTTGTCTTTATTTCTCATGGAACAATACATATGATAGTTTTTTATTATATATTTTCCATTGATGTCATAGTGCAGATCCATCAACCTATACAGAACAAAAAACCCTAACAACCCATAGTATGGCATAACCCATGTGGCCACTGTGAAACACCCTACATTTGGGAATATCCAAGCTTCTTACCATGATGAACTCATGATATAGAGGCCACCCCTCCTAACAAAAATCATCTCTCCAATGATTACTAGAAACTACAACACACATTCCTAGTCCATGAAACACTATGATCATTCAAAACACATCAAAATTACCACACTCTTAGTGATTACTGATGTTGCAATATTTTTTGATTTATGATCCACTACCATCCTAGAAACATAAATCATTTACATTTATTCTCCAAAAACCAAATACCCATTTTTAGAGAATGACCCTATAGCTATATAAAAACACTTATGAAAACTATAACACATCAAATTACACATGACTAGGCCAAACATAAACTAAAAAATGATCAGTAATGTCTCCCCAAATATGGTTTTCCCAAGAAATGAATTTTGATCCCAAGAAAAATGTAGTATAAATTGAGTTGGTTTGTATCTAGAGAGGGGAGTTTTATAGAAGTTTTTTCTCTTGTTTTGTGGGGTATGGGTGTGAAAACATTTAATGAGAATAATATTTTTTAATTTAATTTTATGTTAAGTAATCATACGTTATATATATCCTCAAATTACCTAATATATCATAATTTCATTTTTCACATTTCTATATTCTCTTAACTCAATGTAAAACTTTAACGACTTGGGTTTTGGCCCTATCAGAAATTGAAATATTTCTACGAATAATTCCAAAGCTAGTCGTGAAAAAGGCGTGTGCTTCCGAGGCCCGGTGTGCCCAGAATTACTTTTATAAAAATATTATGTTTTTTATTCTATGAACATGGTGGGGGTGTGATATCTCTTAAATAGTATCTTAGAACAAGAATTTGAGGGCACAGTTGCATCTGGAACATGCCATTTACCCTAGGTGAGGTGTAAACATTGCAGGCACGGGCCTACGGTGGAAAGCGCCACTAGGGGTGTCTTCATAAAAAGTGGAAAAGTTAGTTTACGAGCATCATCTCAAATAACTTCTGAACAGAGTCTCAGATCACCAATCCAAGTCCACTTTTTCATTTAGAATGGCCTGTTTAACCAAGTGGTGACCATAACTTTCTCCACGTCGAGTGTGGAGTTGGGGGCGTTGCTTAAACTGGAGGTTTTCAAATTAAAAAAAAATCATTTCCTCTCTACTCCATCACCTCCTACGTGCAGTGGACAGAACCCCACCCCGCCTCCTCCGTTCTTCATCGGTTTGATCTAGAATTGTTCGTTTCTTATGTCAATCGTCAGCGGATTGAGCTTTAGGGTGTCACTGGTGTCGATCTGCACCCGAAACATCGGTGTTTCAGCCATGAGGTAGGCGGTTTGAGTTTTATTCCCCAGATCCTATTTTCAGTGAGAATTGATTAATTTTGATATCTTTTTAGGGAATATCATGAACTGACGGTCACACTTGTATGTTCAGATCACAAAATAGACAATCGGGGTGCCCCCGACGGTCCGCAGAAACTCCGCCGGTGCGACTCTGGCACGGCTGAGCCGGCAGACCTACGAGAGCCCGATGTGGTGCGCGACTGTCCACGGCAGTGCATGGTGGCCGGCTGCCCGGGACGGTCGCGTGACGGCCCAGCCACCAGAGTACAGCGGCGAAAGGCGCCGCTCGGCGGAGGGTCGTCGGCCAGGGCGGGCCGACCGGTTCAGGCCAGTCCGACCACTTTTTCTTACACGACGGTTCTTAAACCCCCGTTTCATTCAATCTGGGAGTCTGTTTCACATGTCTTATGTGGAGATGCGACCCTGGCGACAAGGAAAACCATTCAGTGTGGTTTTGGAAGTATAAAGGTTTGGGATCGTGGCCCAGGAGCTTGAAACGTTGAATAAAATAAGGATATTTTATTATTATTCGACTTCAGGAAATTGTATGTTCTACCCAGAGTGCCTGATTGACGTTCTGTCAGTGGCATTGAGACCGTGATGATATGGAGGACTTTCCTTGAGGTTTTTTGGGTGTTGGGACCGAGTCTGGGGTGTCAGCCCCACGAGGCCGGGTATTGGCGTTTGCGGAGAAACGTAACATTCACACCATGAGTCTGATTTTGGTGGATGAATAGTGGAACTTGTGTGTTTTTCTGAGAGTATCAAAATGGTGTCATCTGTTTTATGAGTTTCAGGATCATGGTGTGGGACCTACCTGGTATGACTATGGTGAATAGTACCCTTTTCACCGGGTGTCCGTTTGGGATGAACGAGTAGTGGATACTGATTGTTTTTTCAAGGGGATCACCATGGTATGATCCACTTGAGGAGTTTCTGGATCATGGTGTCGGCCCCGCATGGGCTAGCTACGGTGAATAGTGCCTTTTTCACCAGTTGTCCATTTTGGGTGAGTAAACAACATATCCTACGTGTTTTTTCACATAGATCACGATGGTGGCCTTGGTATTGGCCTCGGAGGTGCGTGGTGTGGCATTGTTGTGGGTCGCTTGGGTTTGTAACATTTTGGACCAGCAATGGTTGAGGGTACTCCCTTGGATAATTCCTATGACGGTTCGCGCAACATCACAACCCTATTATAGGCTTGTGATCCTCTTGATGGGATATTTAATCTGTTAGAGTTGAGGTATCCCCCTGGTGGGCCTGGATCGAGATCCTCTAGCATCTTTTCTGTAGATCGCATTCTTGGTATCAATGTGACCACTTATCCACGGGCAGCGATCCCCTATCTAGTAGGTTAACCTTGTAGGGTTTCTGGTATCATCGGTAATATGATCCCCTACGCGGTGGGCCATGCTCAGTAGGGTTGTGGCATCATCAGTTATATGATCCCCTACTCAGCATGAGGTATTAGTTGGGTTGTGGTATTGTTGGTTATATGATCCCCTACTTTGCGTGTGGTTTCAGTAGGGTTGCAACATTGTCAGTTTGATCCCCTACAGTGCGAGATATACCTAGTAGGGTTTTAGTATCTTCGTGATCATCGTGACACAGGTGACGATCCTCTATCTGAGTGACATGCTTCTGTCGGGCGCCAGATCGGGTTTCAGTATCCCCTAGCAGATAATGGGTTTGATCCCCTATCTGAGTGTTCTATGAATGACAAATTAGGTTATTGAAACCCCCAGTGGACCCTGGGAGTGATCCCCTATCGTTGAGATCTTCATATAATGGTGTGGATTCTGGTATCCCCTAGCAGACCCTATGAGCGTTCCCCTATCCGAGGAGTTTGATGTTTATGTTTTTTCAGTGAGGTTTCTCTCAGGGACGGTATCTGACGAGCGTGAGCTCTTGTGTAATAATCTTATATGTTTGTGTGAGAACCGATGGAGTGTATCTCTCAGACGAGTGTCATCTATTATGATAGTTATCATGGAGTGTGCTCTCTAGGATGTGGGCAGTTTCTGGTGATGAGTTCGTTGCCTCATGTGGCTTGGTGCGTGAGCTAGGTATATCTGGATTGTTAAAGGTGTATGTATGTGCATGCACCTGAGCTGAGTTGACTAGTTGTTTTTAGTTGAGGATGGTCAAGATATGGAGTTTCTCTATCTTCTGGGTTCCCTCTGGTGGGGATGAGTGGGCTATTGCCTTTCAGTTTATCTCTTTTGTTTTCTGTTTTTGGGGTGCCTACTGAGTATTGTTATAATCACCCCTATACGGGCTTTTCCTGAACATGTTTGTGTCTTGTGCAGACCACAGGCCTTTCGACGGAGTCCCAAGAGGACCCGGAGCAGGCGGAGCTTAGTTAGCATGTCTAACCAGAGTGTTTACTAGAGCTATGTCGTGGAGATTACCGGATTTTGTTTTGGTGGTTTTTTCCTCCTTCTGAGTAGGTTGGCCACTTTGCAGTTTTATTTTGGTGGGACATGTTTTTCCTTTTTGTACTTTTTCTTTAAATAGGTTTGGGATAGTTGTATTCATGCATTTTATTTCCAGTTTTTATATATCTCTGCACTGTTTCATGGAGGTGTATGTGGGTGCATGTGTACTGGTACCTTAGGATAATACCTCCCTTTTGGGTGATAGCTTAATCAGAACTAGTCATCAGCCCCTAGCCTATTGGGGGAGGGCATGGGGAGTCACGAATCGATCCCCATTGGGTCCGTTCATGATAGAGTGGTATCAGAGGAGGTTCCACCTTTGGTATCTCATAGCATATCTTGTCTAGCTGTGAGTTAGTTT
This sequence comes from Viscum album, assembly GCA_963277665.1. NCBI lineage: Eukaryota > Viridiplantae > Streptophyta > Magnoliopsida > Santalales > Viscaceae > Viscum > Viscum album. Next base: position 1,850,778,031 of record OY728142.1, on the reverse strand, counting down.
TGGGTTCCATAACGACACTGTTATGATGTTTTGAGCTTGGATTTCAGGCCAGAGACTCCAATGTTCGTGCAGTGGCCAACGTATCCATACACCAGGACTCTGATAACCTTAGTTTTGACTCGGGATATTCGTACACTGGTCACAGGGACATAATGGTACATGCATCATATAGGACTGGGTTTTGGGTTTTTCCGTGTCCTTCTTGAGTCGGCTCACCAGATATACTCTTTGAATGTGGTGCGTATTGAATGTATTTTAGGATTCCTCCACGATGACTGCCAGTGAGGGTTCCATAGTAGAACTATGGTGACGATCTGCCCTGTCTAGAGCCTATGGACTAGGGCACGGGTTCTCAAGCTGGACCTTCATGTGGTCCGCCAGTTGTGCCACCACTTGTCGAGCAGCTAGTTGGGCCAACAGTTCAGGATGAGGTTGCGTGCAGGCTGAGTGCACTGCATGATATCCAGAGGCAGCGACCTCTGAGGTTCTGGGGTGATCCAGACCCCCAGTAAGTTGATGACTGGCTCGAAGCAGTCACCCGAGTTTTCCGCCTAGTGAGGACACCTCCAGATCAAATAATGGTCCTAGTAGTGAGCCTTCTGCATGGTTCTATCAGGAAATGGTGGAGTTTGGTGACACAGTCCCATGACAATGAGATGCACACGTGGGAATATTTTTAGCATCTCTTCAGGGAAGAGTTCTATCCGGTAACACTGAGGTCAGTACAGATCCTAGAGCTCCTATAGCTTCGGCAGGAGATCATGACTGTGTCTGAGTACTCAATGAGGATTACAGACCTGTCTCTCTACACCCTAGATATGGTTCGAGACCCTTTATTTAGAGATCGGACCTTCTAGCAGGGCCTATACAGGGACATCCGAGAAGGTGTGGTTTCCTTATGCCTACCCACCTGTAATGGAGTGCTAGAGCGAGCGTTGGTGGTGGAGATCTTTCTGGCTGAGCAGATCCCCCTGTTAGTGTTGGGCACACGACAGCAGAGACGTCAACATCTGGTATCCGACTGCAGATGTAGAGGAATGGGCATGGGCGATATTTCAGGAGGCAACCCCAGGATGGTGGATCTAAGGCTCAGGGCTCACAGGGATCGTAGTCCAGTTTTGGTCAGCCGCAGGAGAGGCGGTGTTATGCTTTCGATGGTCGAGGACATCTTGCTAGAGATTGTCTAACCCGTCGTGCTGCTGAGAGGGATTCAGTCGATGGATCGCCTTGGAAGAGGTAGTGTCTCGAGCAAGGAGGTCGGTAGGGTGGTGAACGTGGTGACAGAGCTGGTGCAGCATGAGGAGGTGGTAGGCGGTATCAGTTCCACCACCCCCACCCCCTGTTGGTCCACGCCAAGCATAGGGAGCTGGTGGCCGAGGGTAGGGACAGTTGCATGCCCAAGGGGATGTTGACCTAGAGGCTTTGTGGATGGATATAGGTACTCTTTGTGTCCTTTATACATTCTTCAGTAGATTTATAAACACTATTTAGTGGTACTCTTCCCTTTCTATTGCTTATATGAGTTTTGTTCAGGGTGTTGGTAAGACCAAGTGTTGGTGTTGTTCAACGTGCTTCGAATGCGTGAGGAAGTGGGATCCTTCCCCCACCGAGACACATTTTTGTGATGCAATTAAAACTGTGTGGGCGAGTCAGTTCCACCCAAAGTGGATAGTGTTGAGGTGCGGTGGATGAGTCCCTCTGACTTATATATTCGAGCATGGGTGTTTGTTGGCGAACTCATAGGCATGGGAGAACCAGTTGAGAGTCCATTCACTTTCCTTGTGCTTAGGACTTTTCTGTGATGAAAAATTCTAAGGGGGGGGGGGGATGTAGCGACTTGGGTTTTGGCCATGTAAGACTTTTTAATATTTCTATGAATAATTCCAGAACTAGGCGCAAAGACAGCGTCTAATTCCGAGGCCCGGTGTGCCCGGAATTAATTTTATAAAAATATTAAGTTTTTTATACTATGAAAGTGGCAGGGGTGTGATATCTCCTAAACGGTAGCTCAGAACCAGAATCTGAGGGCACGGTTGTGTCCAAAATGAGGGGTTTACCCTAGACTAGGTGTAAACATTGGGGGCGCAGGCCTGCAGTGCAAAGCGCAACTAGGGGTATTTTCGTAAATAAGTGGAAAAGTTAGTTTACGGGCATCGGCTCAAATATCATCTGAACGGAGTCACGGATCACAAATCTGAGTCCTTCGTTGCATTCAGAATGGTGCGTTTACCCATGGGGTGACCTTAACTTTGTCCGTGTCGGGCGCGGAGTCGGGGGCGTTGCTTTAACTTGATGATTTTAAATAAAAAAAGAAAATCTTTTCCTCTCCCCTCTCTCACCTCCTACTCACAGCGGACATAACCCCACCTCGCCTCCTTCGTTCTTTGTCTATTCGAGCCAGAATCTTCCGTTTCCTACACCGATTGTTAGCGGATCGAGCTTCAGGGCATCACCGGCGTCGATCTACACCTAAAGCTTCGGCGTTTTTCCCGTGAGGTAGGTAGTTTGAGTTTGAATCCTCGGATCCCTTTTTGCTGTGAATTTATTTGTTTTGAGGTCATTTCAGGTAAAACCGCAACTCGAGGGTCACGACGGTATGTTCGGATCACAAAACAGACCGCGCGGGGTGTCCTTGGCGGTCCGCGGAAGCTCCACTGGCGCGGCTCTGGCGAGCCGGTGCCGGATCTGCCGCAGCGGCACTAGCACCGGCGAAACCGTGGAGGCCCGCGATGGCGCATGACTGTGCGCGGCGATGCGCAACAGGTGACTGCCCGGGGAGGTGGTGCGCTGGACCAGCCGTCGGAGCGAGGCAGGGCAGGGCACCGCGCGGCGGAGGGCCGCCGGCCGGTGCGGGCCAACGACGGTGGGTTGATCCGACCACCTTTTCTTACACGAGGGGTTTTAAACCCCCGTTTTTGAAATCCCGGAGTCCGTTTCATGTTCCGTTCGCGAAAACGTGACCCCGGAGAACAGGAAAACCCTTCGGTGTGGGTTTGGGAGTTTAAAGGTTCGGGGTCTTGGCCTCGGATCTTGAAATGTCGAATAAAATAATGATATTTTGTTATGATTCGACTTCGGGCTGTTGCATCTTCTACCCGGAGAGTTCGATTGACATGTTGTCAGTGGCGTTGAGACCCTGATAATACGGCGGAATTTCCATGAGGGTTTCTGGGTGTTGGGACTGAGTTTGGGGTGCAGGCCCCATGAGGCCGAGTTTTGGCGTTTGCGGAGAAACGCAACATTCACACCATGAGTCCGATTTTGTCCGATGAATAGTCGATCCTGTGTGTTTTTCCAAGAGGATCGCAATGGTGTCATCCATTTGATGAGTTTTGGGATCGCAGTGTGGGACCCACCCAGGATGACTATGGTGAATAGTACCATTTTTTACCGGGTGTCCGTTTGGGATGAACAAGTAGTGGATCCTGTGTGTTTTTACGAGTGGATCTTCATGGTATGATATTCACGAGGAGCCTCGGAATCCTGGTGTGGGCCCCGCATAGTCTATCTATGGTGAATAGTGCATTTTTTACTGGTTGTCCATTTTGGGTGAGTGAACAGCCTATCATGCGTGTTTTTCCATGTAGATCACGATGGTGGCTCAGAATTGGCCCTAGAGGCATGTGGTGTGGTGTTTTTGCTGGTCGCTCGGGTTAGCGATGTTTTGGACTAGCAGTGGTTGAGGGTACTCCCTTGGTTCGTTCCTATGAGGGTTCATGCGGCATCACAACCCTGTTTTAGGCTTGTGATCCTCTCGATGGGATGTTTATTCTGTTAGAGTTGGGATATCCCTCTGGTGGTCCTGTAGCGGGATCATCTAGGAGCGTTTCCCTAGAACGGGTTCTTGGTATTGCTGTGACCACTTATCCACGGGCGGCGATCCCCAATCTAGTAGGTTAACCCAGTAGGGTTTGTGGCATCATCAGGAATATGATCCCCTATGTTGTGGGCCATGCTCAGTAGGGTTGTGTCATCATCGGGTATATGATCCCCTACTTAGCGTGGGGTTTTACTAGGGTTGTGGTATCATTGGTTAAACGATCCCCTACATTGCGAGTGGTTTTGGTAGGGTCGTAGCATCGTCAATTCCATCCCCTACTACGGCAGATGTACCAAGTATGGTTTGAGTATCGTCATGATCGTCGTGACACGGGTGATGATCCTCTATCTAGGTGGCGTGTTTCTGTCAAGTGCCAGATCGGGTTGTGGTATACCCCAGCGGATACTAGGTGTGATCCCCTATCTGAGAGTTCTACAAATTCCAGATTAGGTTATAGTATCCCCCAGTTGATGCTGGTAGTGATCCACTATCTATGAGATTTTGTATACTGGTGTAGGTTCTGTTATCCCCTAGCAGAACCTAGGTGAGATCCCCTATCCGAGGAGTTTGGGTTTTATGTTGTCTTAACGAGGATTCTCTCAGTAACATTATCCGATGAGAGTGATCTCTCGGGTAATCCTATGAGTTTTTTTTTGTGGGACCTGATGGAGTGTATCTCTCAGACGAGTGTCAGCTGGGATGTTAGTGATCATGGAGTGTGATCTCCTGGTTGTGGGTAGTTGATGGTGATGAGGTCGTTACCTCATGTGGCTTGGTGCGGGAGCTGGGTATATCTGGATTGTTCAATGTGTATGTAAGGGCATACACATGAGATGGACTGACTAGTTTCGTATAGCTGAGGATGGTCATGAGATGGAGTTCCTCTCTCATCTGGGTACCCTCTGGATGGGATGAGTGGAATGATGGCATTCAGTTGCTCTCTTTTGTTTTGGTTTTTTGGGGTTCCTACTGAGTATTGTTATACTCACCCCTGAATGGGAGTTGCCTGCATATGTTTGTGTCTTATTCAGACCACATGCCTTTTGACGGAGTCCCAAGAGGACCCGGAGTGGGTCGAAGCTTAGTGAGGGGGTTTGACTGGAGTGTTTACCTAAGTTGTTCTATGGAGCTTACCGGCAGGTGTTTTGGAAGCTTTTTCCCACCTTCTGAGCAGGTTGGACTCTTTGTTGTTTACTATTGGTGGGCCATGTTTTGTTCTTTTGTACTTTTGCAGTACTTTGGTTTGGGATAGTTGTATGCATGAATTTTCATTCCAGTTTTTATATATCTCTACACTGTTTCATGGAGGTGTATGTTGGTGCATGTGTATAGGTACCTTAGGCAAATGCCTCCCTTGTGTGTGATAGCCTACTCGGTGCTAGTCTCCAGCCCCTGGCCCATTGGAGGTGGGCTTGGGGAGTCATGGCTCGAGCCCCATTCGGTCGGGTCATGGAAAAAACACTTTTGATCACCCTCTTCTGGTCTGTTTATCTTTAATAATGGAGTACAATAATCATGGTACCCCTTTATCATTACTAACCTTGTGATAAAAAACATCTAGCCACTCTCAGTTCACCACACTACCCACTATTATGGCATTAAAGAAGTTCCAGGTGGCTTGCATGTGCAAACTAGAGGAATAGGGATAATGAATTTCAAATTTTTATAACTGAGAAAATATCATGTCTTATAAACAATTGGAATAAATCTTGAGATTATTAGATTATATAATTAGATAAACAATTTAATTATTTAACAAGGATGTAAGTACAATCACCTCGTATCAGCTACTAATGGATTAATGTGTCATCACTATAGTCATTATAACAAATATAAGTGAAATAAAACAAGAAAAAAAATATACAGTAGTATAACAAGATTTAGTGATCGTGGAATCCCCCCACTTTAGTGAACTACCCCTTATTTACAAAATAAATCGGGTTGTTTTGGAGATTTGGAAATTCTTCATCAAATTCCAGTCCTCTCTTTTTTTTTTCTCGATGTACACAACATGATAGTCAAAGTTTCTCCAAATTAATATAATTAAAATATTTTTCATTAAAAAATTATCCCCCAATGATCTAGAAATCGAGATACATATTTTTTCTATAAGACTCAATGAAAAGGTGATTTGATTCTTCATTGAATGGTAATGTTCTGGTACATGTTTAATGCACTCATGTGATAAGTGAACATGTTTAATTTGTTGATTGAGTAGTGGGATTGGAAAAATTAGGGGTTTTAATGGTGATTCCATATGAATTACCTTTACAGTTTGGCATCAAAATAAGGGATTTTCATCATTACAATTGGGAATGAACTTGTACTTTGGGAAGGATGTCATATTATTTCTTCAAAAATAAAATTAGGGAACCATTGGTTTATGTAAAAAAGAATGGGTTTATATCTGGTTTGATGAGAGGGGGTGCTGAATACCTATAATAATGGATTCTAGAGTTCTAGTAAGGTTGAATTATTGAAAAGGTTTGGGATTCCATGAACATGTGAACTCAAGCAGTTTGGCTTGTTTGAAATTGTTGTAAACTTCATTTAAAACATTATATGTATAGACCTATGATAATAAAACTAGTCCATTGGGATGTAATTGAGTCTTAGAGGTTTTAATCTCATCCCTAGTAGCATTCACTTTCAATAAATAAATCATTTGATATTCACCATGAAAATCATATTCTTCAATCATGGAATATTAATCTCCAACAAAAAATATTGATTTACTTGGAATCATACAAACATATACTCTAAATTCCATCATTTTCAGCATTATAGACATCCTTTATCTCAACGTTCAGTTGAACATTAGTTCCCCCTGTTTTAATTTTTACTATCACTCTGCTCTAATTTGAGTGACAATTAAATTTCCAATACCATTTTTATTCATCACTTCTAGGTTCAATAGATCATTATGAATTATTTTATACATCATCATTGAATTCATCTTGATATCCAACATCTTTAGTAGTGGTGTCACTTTCAGATAGTTGAAATCAACATCTTCCAATATTCCAATAAATGATCTCAGCGTCAAAAAAATTAATCATCATATTTAAGAAATTATACATTTAGTTGTTAAATTTTGACATTAAGATCTAGAAATAATTCTTCATCGGTCAGGAACGGATGATTCAGAATGTTCAAACATCACTCTCTATATGGTGCACATGGGTGATTTCATAATAATTATTCCAATATCCATGCTTTGGTTCTTTAATTCGGAATTTTTTATTCTTCACATGGGCTTAGTAAATCGTCACTTCTATGACTTCAGAAACCTCTATATTTTACATTAAATCATAAATTTTTCATCATTTTAATTTCAATCAATGCACCTTGGGATCATCTATTTCATATTATTTAATGGATATTAAATTTTATTTTTACATAAATTTTTTGGAGTATGTTAAGTGGTAATAATCAAGGACGGTAAAGTTGGGATCGATTGACTAGCCATACAAAGGAAGGTCTTACTTTTACTTGGTTATAGAAACATGAGGGTTCCTAAAGAGATGATTTTAGTCAACTGCAAATTTGATGGAGGGGATGAATAAATGATTATGGATCTTGTGATACATTTGGGATCATTCTTCATGGTTAGATAGCTCACCATGAGATATAGGGTGAATGATTAATGAGTGGTCTCAATATAAGTTGAAGAGGTGTGATAGTTTTGGATGTCTTCTGTGAGAGTGCATTGTGGTCACATGAGTAGTGATCATAGAGACTCTTGAATTTCAACATGCTATAGAAATACTAACTGTGAAAGTCTTAGTACAATCAATTAGAGCCCATATTACAATTTTTATACAAAAAATTTCTCATACACACCAAATGAAAAAAAATGTTCAAAGTGGGATTTATTAAATTAAATATATATTAAGCTAAAATATTAAAAATAAAATATTTTTCCCATTGAAAATTAGGTCTAAAATTCACAAAAATTAAGGTTTGTTTATTAATTTATTTCTAAAAATAAATAATACATAAAAAATAATAACTTAATAAATTTTATAATTTAATAGAAAATTAATATCAAAATTAAAAAGAAACATTTATGTTTCATAAATTATAATTAATGAATGGCTTGATTAATTAGCTTAAAAAATATTATGAACCACAAAAACATATGGTTTAAGATAATTTTTCAATGAATTATAGAATTAATAAGTTAAAAAATAAATTTATTAATTACCCATGTTTTTAATTAATATTTAGTGTAAATATTAGTGAAATTCGAATTAAAAATTTCAAAATTTTGACCCCTCATCAACCATCACCCCCCCCCCCACAAACACACACACAATTTAACTATTACTCTCCGGGGAAATACCAAAAATTTAGTTATTAAAAATTAATCTTCCATCCTAGCCTTAACAACAATACCATAGAAAAATAAAATCACCTATGCCCTTATTTTTTCAATTATCATTCTTATTTTAGGATATCAATTCACTTTCTATTTTCAATGATCACCCATGTTCTAGTTTTGTGTTATAAATGGAATAGATTATAGTGGAGTCAAGTTTATAATGACTGGAAACTTTATAAGTATTTTTGTGTAAATTTTCATTTCTAATATTAATTTTATCACTTCCTTAATACTTCCATAATTATATTATGATAGATCATATTCCCTTTATTTATCAATGTTTATAATTCCTGAAAACTACTACCTAATTTTTTGAATTAGCACTTAAGGAATTTTTCTCCTATATATATTTCAGAAAAGCAATTATTGAATTTGTTTAGACAAAACAAAAATTAATCTATCTTATGATATAATGTACCTCTATGGACTAATTTTAAAATTCATGGTATAGAATGAACTCTTGGTCAGTCTAATCTTAAGTCTCGTAACCCATATTTGAGGCTAACATATATAAACACAAGTACTTTTGTTGACTTAGGAATATTTCTAGAGTATATATCATTTACTTGAATTAATCTATCTCGTATGAGCTATTTGGTTATCATTTATGGGGGGATCCATAAGGTGATAGTCAATTTCTAATGTCCAGTTACATTGGTTTGATTTCCTCATTCCATTTCCATCTATCTTTAATATTGTTTCCACTAATTTATTTTTCATTTAAAATAGTTTCCAGCATTAAAAGGTATTAATATCTATAAAATAATTTGTGGTTTCTATCAAAATCATCAAAATCGTACAATTTTAGATCAATGGATATTTATAAACATTATTATTGTTTTAAATTTTGGAAGAAAAGCATTGGGACCAACTAATTTTTGAAAAATAATAAAAAAACTACACAAAAATTTTATGTACATCATTTATATGAATAACCATATATATTATTATTTTATTTTATTCTATAATCACATCAAAGAAGAAGGATGAAAAAAAAGTATTGACATCCAAAAATAATTTTCATCTCTCCCCCACACTTAATTCAATTTCACTTCTATTAAATTCCAATATGAATCTATCAAGGAACACATATTGAAGATAAAATATTAAAACCCTATGTTAAGGAAATATACATCACGGTGTAAAAAATTTAATGGAAGTATGGATGAATTTGGACTTTTTTGGCTATTTCCAAAAAAATACTTATCGTAATGCTTCATTTTTTGGATAATCACATTTAATATATGCATTACATATTCTGCAGTAAACTAAAATACACTAAATAGAAAAGTTTTGGTCAATATGTATGACTTAGTTCACATGGAATGAAGCTTACATGGCGTGAGTTTCATCATTAAGGAGAACAAAAAATCGTAATATCTGTATTTAAATCACATTTATGGACAATCATTTCATGTTAAATCTATATGTATCCTTGTACAAAAGGTAATTATCATAATCTTCCCTTCTCACTTAATCAAGCCCCATCATTTATAGATTTTTCCCTCTATATTTTCCAAATCAAACCTTTTCTCTCTTAATACCCCATTAGGTGTTGGTTTCAAGTCAATTTTCCATTGGAAGTGTTTTCCAAAAAAAAATCATAACGGGACATACATAAGGGGGCATTAGGATGCTTGGTATACTCATAGTTCATCTTCAATATTCTTATGCCAATTACTATGGTTGAGTTTTATTTCCTATTACATAATCATTTTTTCTCTCTATTTGAGTCATTTTCTATCCCATAAGTTTGTGGATGGTAGGAAGTGGAAGTTTTTTGGTCCAATCCATACTTCCTTATCAAATAATCCATGTTCCTATTATAGAAGTGTACCCCACGGTTACTTATTATTTATCATGTATTTATAGACTTATAAAAAAGGTTGATTTCATAAACACAATTAATTGTTCAAATCATCCGTTCAAATGGATTTTAGTTTAATCCACCAATAAACAAAATACATTTCATAAAAAATGTTTTAAAATATGAATGAAATTTTAAATTGGTCACTTTATTCAAAATTCCTTTAGAAAATACACATTTTTATACATTATGAAAAATTGTTATGAATCTTTGAAAATTAAGGTTCATAATAAACCATGTTCTAAAACCAAAATATTAGTTATTGGAGGTTCAAAATGGCCTCCGCATGCAAGAGTTTTGTAAAATGTAATCAAGGAATTAATTTCTGCTTCAATGATACAAACATCATAGTTTTTAAACATAATATATTTTACAAAAACATGGATTTTCCAAAATATAATACTTTAATTAAAATTTTAATTATGATTACATTTTATTGGTGAATAATGTAGGTACATAAAATGTGACTTGGAAAATATCTAAAATTCAATATCAAGGTACTTGAGTGGCTTTATATAGCTACTATCTAGGTAAGAAGGCTTCAACGATTTATTTAGATGATGGTTCTACCTCAATAGTGTGGGGAATAATACGAAAGTGGATTATACCCAGATTCTCATATAATTTCTTTTCATTGATCTCAAATTCAATATTTTATAATTATAATTTACACCTCACTAGACTCTAGTTTTCATTATCTTTCTTGATCAAATACATGAGTGCTTCAGAACTAGAAAATATATATTCATTATATCCAAAAAAATATATGATTGAATGTTTTCTAAACCAACAAAAATAGACAAAACCCCACTATATGTTTTGGACTAATTTATTTTCGTAGCATCCTAGGTTCTTTAATAATAGGATATCACTTTTAAGTGTCCATGAATATTCAAGGAATGTTCATTTTTACAGTTTTATTTAAAGCATCACACAGTATCTCAAAGGGGTGTTCCATGTTTGGTATAAAGATAATGGTTGTTTTGGTCAATATTTTCATAATATTATAAAAATATATCCGACATAGATAATCAAACATAGACTTGGTTTTCTTATTTATTAGGTTAGTTAGGGGAATGAAAATTTTTATAAAGTCCCTAAAAATATTTTATAAAATCCATTATCACCTAAAAATGATATAATTTATCTCACACTAGTGGGGAATGGTAATAAATAAATATCATCAATTTTGGCCTTACTATATTCAATAGTTTATTTTTCAAATATATGTCCAAAAACACTTCATAATTCTACCATGAAATTTCATTTTTTAAAATTTTACATGATGTTTTCCTCAATATATCATTTGAAAACATTTTAAAAAAATTCTAGAAAACATGTAGACATGTTTCATTGACCGTAATGTAAATAATGAATACATCCAAGAATCTATCAATTAAGTATAAGAAGATACATACCATGTGGAATTTAATGGAACATTGGGTATTTCAATGACCAAAAGTCACCATTTGGTATGAAATTGTATCAAAGGTATCATAACCCATATTTTAATACACCTTTATTCATTATTTGTTAAATTAAAACAAAATTAATAAATTAGTAGAATATTTTGATGACTAATATATTTGTAAAATGAGGTACATATCATAATAATAAGAATAGAGATACAATTTTATTATTTAAAATTCATTAATAAGCTCTTAAAATTTCTTCTCATATCTAAAATGACACAGGATAACTTGGGGATGTACATAAGAAAAGGGTGATCTATAATGCATAATAAGTGAATAATAAAATCATAACGAGATCTATGTAATAAATTTTCTTCAATAAGAATATTAATGTAACATAAAAGGGTAATATTAATAAAAATTTGCATTAAATCGTGACATAAGATGATAACATCATGAAAATATAGGAATGTTTAAAAACATAAAACATGGCATCATGAGCACAAGTCATGGCTAACCTCAAAGACCTCTTATTATAGTTTTCATAGGATAACCTATCATTCACCATACTCTGCATATCAGGAGACAAAATAATTACCCAATGCATTAAAGGGATATAAAATATTGGTCCCACTCGTCACATTTATAGCATGTACAAGTTTTTGTGTTCTGTATAGATAATAAAACATAAAAACACCTTTCAACTCTTTTTACCCCAATGATTAAAGAGTTTGGGTAATGTAAATGAAAAAACATAATAAATTAATGATTTGTAAATCTAGGTGAATATTTTTGAGGGTAAATGCATATGGGTATTAACTATAAAAAAGATTGGCTTAGAAATTAATAGGATAATTTCATCAACAAAATGGGTGTACAAAAGGTTTCATGAAAGGGTTTACATAGAGTGAAACGAGATCTCTCATTACTTTTAAATAATACATGCAAAAATATGGAGATGCAATGAAATATTCCAACATGAAAAATTGGAAATAAAAAAGTCATGTTACAATAAAAGTACTTGACTTAAGTGGGGGGGTAAGACCACTTACCTTGAGGGAGCACTTCTAAAAGCATAAGAGGAGATTCTTAAGAGATTGGGAACACTGTGGTAGGTATTTATGGAGGGAAAGGTAGAGTAAATTTTTTCTCCAATAGTATTGAGTGAAGAGGAATGGGAAGTTGTGTGGTTTTTATTGCAAAATATAGTGGAATTTTTTATTAATTTCTAAACATAGGTTTTATACTCTATATGGTAAAATAATAAATACAAAATCCCTTATCAGGGTTATTCGAATAGATTCTAACAAATAAGAATTCCTTTCAATTTTTTATCTGGATATGAATTAGACTCATTAAAATATTATCCATGGTAATGTGTAAGTGAGGGATGTTTGAAAATAATTATCATTAAAAACAAAAGGTATAATATTTATTATGGAGGATTCATTAAGGGTTTTTAAAATTTATTAAATAAACTAAAAAAAATTTTAATGTAGAAATATATATTTGGTCTTGTACCCCATTATAGAATTTATTTCATCACATTTTGGCCAATATGATATCATAATATAGATCTTATATTTATATTGAATTTAATTATTACCTATAAATTGTAGTTACACAAAAAATTCTGAAAAAATCATAATTGGATAATTTTTATATCCTTATTTTTAGAAACATATTATTTTATGAAAAGAATTTAATAAATATGATAATTTTTAATTTTTAATAAAAATCATTTTTTACTAGAAAATTCTACTTTTTACGATAATAAACACTTTCTATCCCTTATAAATAATTAAATTGTACTTCATTTAATTATATTATATTTTATATTCAAATAATTATTATAAGAATATTTTCTTAAAATATCATTTATTTAAATGAAATTATTTTATCAAAGGAGTTCCTTAAATGAAACTATATAATTTCCCAAAAATATAATTTTAATTTAATCATGTCAAAATAAATTTTTTATCAAACACGTTATATAATCATTGAAAATGTAATAATAAGAAAGAATAATTTCAATAATTAATTTATTAAAAAGCATAATACAAATATTCATACTACAAGGGTCAATATATATAACCCCTTATTGATGTAGTGTATTCTCTAATAGTAAGTTGGGAGAAGATGGGTCTTTCAGGGGGTTCTTCTAAAAATCTCTCCTAGGTAGTGATGTAGATAAGCATAAACTTATACCATAAATTGTTTCATTCATTAATCAATTTTAATATTTTATGTTTTTCTTGATCAAGGTAAAATCCTAATAATTCAATATCCCTCAAAAGATCTAATAAATGGCATTGGAAGGGTATGATTCAACTGGTTAATTCCATATCTCCTTCTGTCTGTGGAAATTAATCTTTATCGTAACCCTTAATATATAAAAAACTTTTAAATACTTGGACAATACCTATATTATCATTGGTTAATATGAATAACATTCATTTAAATTTAACAGTTTATATTTTATTGTTATTACGAATTAAATAAAGTATTGGATGTGTTTTCTTTAACTACATTACATAAAATAGAATTTATTAATTAAGACCTAAACTTTAATTTATAAAATTTTTGGTTGTTACATTATTCTCTCATTCAGAAATATCACCCTCTAAAATTTAATTTTGTACACTAAAACAGATAATGGAAATTTGATTTAATTACCTCTTTGGTTCCCAAACTACGTCCTAAAACTTGTTCTTCTACTGCAAAACATTGAATATATTAATTTTCTTATTTCATATACATTTTTCTATAGGATATAATATCTTCAAAAAATGCTCCTTGTATGAAATATATTTTTTCAAGGGTATCTCATATGGATTAAACACATTTGAGGGGTATGAAATCAACTTCCTCAATAAGGATAAAAGAAAAAAATGTAATTTAGATAGTTTATGAGGGACTACTAGTCGATCAATCCATGACTCTGATATGATCAAGGATCTCATCGAAGTTGATGTATCTTGTATTGACCTTTTTTTCTTTTCCCAAGCCTCATGACATTCTTCCACAGTGATAAGAAGGGACACTTTATCACCAACCTCATACTATATGTCACATCACTAATTTTTTTATTTCTTTTCTATCATGTTTGCAAATATTTCATATAACATTGAATGGTTTGAACCTTTTATTCCATCTCCTGGAAAATATCAGGTTGCAACACCTTCTAGTATCGATCTTCATCCTAGAATATCAGTGTCTAACACCTATTCTTATATAGATCCTCATAAGGTTAAATTTATATGAAATAAAATATAATATGGTTATATGATAAGTCCTCTATGGGAATTTGTTTATCCCAAAATACATTTAAATACATTGAAAAATATATCAGGATGTCCTCTTGAGTAGGAATAGTTCTCTTTTAATGACTATCCATATAAGGGTGTTAATAAATGCTAAAACTCAACACAATATCCAATGCTTGTTAAATACTTCAATAGAATGTCAAGTTAATAATTGGATATTTATTCTGTATAATAAAGAGGGGTACTATATATAGTCTTACCACTTCTCTTACATAAATCATGGATATTGGGTTAATAGAAAAATATTCCTTCATAAAAATGATATTCCTTGACTTTATAAAGTGATTGAATACCACCTATATGGTGTTATTTACATTAGTTGAAATGAGGATTCCTATAACAATATATGTAGTGATTTTTTTCCATTTTGATACCGGTATGGGTAATTGTTAAATTATACCCTTATACATATGTAATTTAGACATGAATAGTTGTAATATTAAGCATTGATATAAAAATTCTCCAGTATCATAATTCATGTTATAGCACATGTATTTTTTATTCATAACCTTATACATATTTGTGGGAACATTCAAGTCCATGGTATGTATAATTTTGAGTTCTATTTTACTTTTGGTTTATTTTTAGATTTTATAGGTGGTATTATTTAAAAATTTGTGTTTTTAAGAGAAACATACGATGTGGAATGTTGGAACACCCTCTATTTACCCATGCGGTGAACCATGTGATGGTGTTCTATTAGATTATAGTTATATATTATTTGGTTTTAGTATGGATTCTAAAGTCGTGTGACACCCAAGAGTAACCTTTTGAATATAATATTTTGTAGATAGTAGTTATATCATGGTTAGTACATGGTTTTCTTAACCATGTGGCCCAAAAATACATCATCTCTAACTAACTAAAAATTATGTGTCTTACCATTTTACCCTATTTATGCTATACCCCCTTTGGCCCTCATGTGCTCTAATTATATTTTTCATCACCTAAACCTTTGTCTGTATGATTTTACTCTCAATCCCTGGTGTATTTCTCTTGTATTCATGGTTATTTTTCTTGACATAAGTCCAAAATATTTACGATTTCTTCTTTTTCCCCCTCTTCTGGCTTATTGTTTTATTTTTATGGAATTATATAACCCTACGTGGTGGGGAAGGATAAACCTAGTGTTTTTAGTGTATGATTTGGATTTTTTTTAAAATAAAATATGTGTGAGTTCTTCTTTTACCTATTCAAGGTGGTTTACATTGATGGTGATGAACTTGTAACTGATTTAGAGGTGGGTGACTCTATTGAGGTGTGCATTCCTTGAATTACCATTATATTATGAATCTCCTTTTGTGTGTGATTGTATTATTTCCAAATTAATGATTTATAATTTAATTATATCCTATGTTGTATGTATTTTAGGACTTGGTTAATAAATTAGGACATTAAAAGTGGGGTTTTGAATTTGGGGTAGCATGTGTCCACCCCAAGTATTTGATAAAATTGATCAATGTTATTTTTTGGTTGTAAAGGAGATTATAGATTGAATTTTTTAAATGCTTTTAGTAGTTTATATTTTTTTTAATAAAAGTGGGAAAAAATTTTATAAAATTTTCTTAATAAATATATTTACATATATTAGAACTTTTTTATGGTTATGTGTACATCAAGTATAACATGACTTAATCAGGGTGTGAATAATGGATTTTCCAAGGGAACATGAGGAAATTTGGATTGGAAAACTATGAGATCTTCCATTTGGTTGTTTAAGGACTATGAGGTCTCTTGGAGTTGGTCCTATGAGAGACTGAGAGATCTTCCACTTTTCTTAACTAGCTAGAAAACATTTTTTAGACTCACTCACATTAGACCCATATGGTTAGATCACTAGGTTAACATGGTCATGCAAGGTAGGTTTATATGCTCTATGAATTTTACTAGTTACATATTTGATGTGATGAGATATGATATTCCAATATTTTATTTATGGTTTTATGATAAAGACTCTCATGATTATAACATTTTCGGAATCATTTTTTGGTGGTATGAGCATGTTTTTCTTTATGGAAGTGGATTTTTATTTAATGTATGTAAAAATATATTTTGTGAAACATTTTTTTATTCAAATGGAAAATCAAATGGATTACAAAGCACACATGGTAGTGGAATGTTTTCAAATAAGATTATTGGGGTGTATAGTTAAATGCCTTAAATATATCCATGATGTAATCGTACTAGGATATTTTACTCACACCCTACATATTCCATTGTGGATATGTAGACATTATTTTGCAGAACACAAGTAAATTAAAGGGAACCATGTACCTAGGTGTCTATTTATTATCACTTTCATCCGTTATTTTTGACGATACATAGGCTCACCTGGTTATATCATGGGAATTCATTTTGGGATTTTGGATGAGTGGGGATGTATTTATAGGCCTTGTTTGGTATTTTAGTCACGTTATTTTATTTTTGGGATTCTATCTTCAGATAAAGTGTATATGTGCTATCATGACATTTTATATTTACGATGTATATTATTTATTATAGTATCTCATATTTCCATATTGTGTACTATATAATTTTATCTTTATGATGCTAAATCTAATGATATTGGTGTGGTTTTCCTATTTCATGGATTGGTTATGCCAGTTAACCATGGGTAAAATCATTAACAATATATTATTGATTATGACTTGTTCTTATCACAATATCATGAAGATTATAGATCTACTTTGGGAAATGTGTTGGGAAACCCTGGGTGATGGGTTAGGATGACATAAGTTGATTCAATAAACAATGATATTATATCTAGTTTTATACTTTGGATCTAGTATTATACTGGATCTAGGACCATCAGAACTAAATAGGTATGAATGGCCGAGTCTATGTGCATCCCTCCATCATGTAGAACCTTTTTTTCTAAGGGTTTTATATGATTTTGTTTTTTTTTTGGACCACATATATGGGTTTATTTGATATTTTCTTGAATAATTAAATGATTGTGGTTGAATCCATGGTTGATCCAGTGAGAATTTTTGAGTTTTTCAGTGAAAAATAGGTGGTCTAAAGGTGGTTCACAGTAACTTCAAATCATTACTAGAAACTGAGGTCAACCCATATGTCCTTTTTTCCCAACTCTAGTAAACCATGCATGGTTGGTGAACAATTTTCCTAACTGTGTAGAAAAACCACACAAAGTTGTAAATTCTATATATATTTTAATTTTTTATCCATTTTATTTGGAATTTCTTATGGTGATAGTGTTTCTTATTCATACCCATGGTGGGGGTATTTTGGTTCTTTTGATGTTTCTTGGGAATGATTTTTGGTGTATATTTTCTTCTTGTATCTTATAGACAATGCCTCTAAGATGGACCCCATCCATGTGTATAGAGGGTGTGGTAGATAATACCCTATTTTTGAACCATCCTATTGAATTATCTCTGGCGGATTTCATCAGTCGTATGATCCAATACATTATTCAGATAGGTTTTGAAGTGTAGAAACGGACATCGGACCATGCTCATGAGTTTACAAGAAAAATTCCATCAGTTTTATATTGTGATTGGGGACCTAATGACCCTGAGCAGTGGTTGGGTCATATCAAGAAATATTTTATGTTCCGTAAGACCCATGGGAAATCAAAATTAGTATTCACCATGTATTTTAGAGAGGAAACATATATTATATGTTTAGTGCCAAATTTTATTTAGTGGAGAAGAGAGGACCTCACATAGACCACCTTCAAGGATGATTTCAATCTTAAGTTATACCTAGAAATATTGAGGATGGTTAAGCTCATAAATTATTGAAGTTGTATATAGTAGATAATTCAATTATATTATATTATTCCCAATTTTACTAGATGGTACATGTATCACATGATATACTTGTGAAATATTACATCAAGTAACTCTGTTTTGAGATGGGCTTGATGCAAGAGATGAGATCTATCCGAAATCTTCTATGCCTATGGATTCAATCAGAGGTGGTTGATAAAGAAAAAATTATAGAATAAGATTTATCCACAATTATAGTTCTCAATAATTCTATTTAAGTGAAATAAATCCAATTTTATTCATCAGAACATGAGTAGTAGCCGGATGAACTCCATCGAGGGAGTTGAAGGAGGGTTCAGTAGCCATCAGGTTCAGCTCTAGTGGAATATTCATGATGTTGGAAACTCATCTATTATAATTACTGGATGTCTGGAATCATATGGCATAATTTTCTAGAGAATACAAATTAATTCAACCAGTATTGATGGTTGGGTCATTTATAGTTCTTCTGTCAGTTACCTTTGTGAGGGATTGTTGTGGGATCACCTTTTTGGAAGGGATCTTATGTGTAGTCTTAGGATTCAACAAATGAGGAATATCACTATATTAGTGAGGGGGATTATCAATAGGGGAATTATGGTTACAGTAAACATGGGAATGGTAGTAATAATATATTATAGGTTGGGATAGAGGACTCAAATTTCAAACCATCCATCATTAGAGGTATGGAATTCATTACATCTTTGATGGAATATATTTTATTTGACATTGGTGCATCTCATTCCTTAATTTTGCAAAAACTAATAGATTTTTTTGGCCTGGTGAGATTATTTAATTCCATATGTTATGGATTTTCTAACCCCATATGAGGATAGATGGAGAAACTTTTCAAGAGCCCTATGTTTTGAGTTCTGTTGGTGGAAATTGAAGACATATGGGACATCCTTGTTTTGGTCTTAGACGTTTATGACCTTTTATAAGTATATATTGGATTATTATATTCAAGGTGATTGTAAACTATTATAACCATAGGGTTTAATTCTTTATTCATAAAATTATCACTCAATCCTTTTAGGGTAAACATGATCTATGATCAAGATGGGTATGAAAATATTATTTGTAGTTTTTGTTGATTTCATGTCACCTTTTTAGGTTGATTCTTGGTGATTCTGGGTAGAGTTAGTATGGATAAATTCTAGTGGTCATGGAAAGGTATTTGATTTTTTTTTGGATTTGTTGGTATTTTTTCCCTAATAATAGGTTGATCTTATATATATATTCTCCACAAGAAGATCCTGATTAAATTTGAATAATGTCTTATGGATGTATCTGAGATGAAATAGTTGAAGATGTAGCTTGATGATTTTGAGGAAATGGATTTGTGTATAGTAATGTGTCATCATGGGATTCACTAGTGATATTTTCAAAGAAAACAAATAGAGGAATATAAATTTTTCTTGTATATTCATAAACTTAACCAGGTCACTATGAAGAATAAATACTCATTGCCTAGGATTAATGTTCTTTTCAATTAGATCAGGGGGATCATGGTTTTCAAAGAACAACTGAAGATTTGTGTACTACCAGTCGAGGGTTTGGGAAGTGAGTGTTCTAAAAACGTCAATTGTTGTATTTTATATACTTTTTGAGTATATTAGTATACCATTCTAGATTATCAATTCTCTAATAGTCAATATATCATTGAAGAACATGATCATCTATTGATTTTTGGACTCCATTATGGTCATGTTTATGGATGAAATCTTCATGTATTCTAAGATATATAGTGTCATGTTGACCATTTTGAAATTGTTTGGATATTTTGAGGAGTAATCATATAAATTACAATCTATCTAAGTGCTTTTTTTTAATTCAAGAAGTATGGTTTTTGGGCCATATGATTTTTATTTCATGAGTTTCAATAGATCAATAGAATGTTTAAGTAGTGATTTCTTGAGAGCATCCCAATAAGGTGTTATGAATCTATATATTTATGGGATTGGTTGAGTATTATAATCATTTCATTTTGGGATTCTCTAGTATAACTTCTCCCTTGATGGATTTGACTTGTAAATGGGTAAATTTTTAGTGGGATTAGAAGTTCTAGAGTGATTTTGAGTAGTTTCAAACATGCATAACATATGTGATAATTTTGATTCTTTCTTGGCATGGAAGAAATTATACTATATATTATGATTCTTGTGTTGTGGGTTTGGGTTATTTGTTGATGAAGTATAATAATGTAGTTTCCCATGAATAATCGTAGCTATGCCTATATGAGTGGAATTATCCCACCCATAACAAGGAATCGGTAGTTGTCATTCATATGTTAATGGAATAGAGAAATTATATCTTCAGGGGTCCCTTTATAGGGTATTCAGGTCATAAAATCATGAATTATACAATCACCCATAGGGAACAAAACCTCACAAAAATATAATGTGTGCATTATCTATGGAATTTTGACCTTAAGGTTGACTATACACCAAGGAACAGGAATGTTGTCACTCACAAATTAATAATGAATCGCCTGCTCTAAAAGTTAAATAATCTTTTGATTAATAGGGTTTAATGAGTTTTTTATTATTCTAAATATAGAGGTGTATGGGGTGGGATATTGGGTGTTCTTGGAAAGTTCACATTACACTCATTCGCTCATCAATCGGGTAAGGATAAGGAAGTTATTTTACCATGAGTTCCAGTAGGTCTGAAGTGAATTAAATGGTGTGGGGCCTTGGTTGATTGGTCTCAATCTCCCAATGGTTCTACCCCTTTTAAAAAGTTGTTGGCATTTCCTTTGAGATGTATCTATGAAGAGATGAAAAATGCATGACATTCTACTTTTTCCATCCATTCTTGGGAAACCAATATGTTTTATGCATTAAGGGGTTATTATCAGTTGATTGGGATGATAAATGTAGTGGTGGATTTTTTATCTATGTGCTTGACCATCCAGATGATCATAGATGAAAAAAATTAATTAGAGTCATTTTAGATACTTATTATTCTAGTGTGGAAGAGGGATGACATCTCTATTGATTTCTTAATCGTATTACCTTATAGTCTGGGTGGGAAATATGCAATATTGGTGATTTAATATAATCTTATGAAATTATCCTACATAGTCTCTAATGGGGAGTCAAGAAATGTGGAGGACCTCATACACTTGTATCTTTGATAGGTTTTTTTGGGATTCATGGTGCTCCCTCAGCAATAGTTTGAGTTTGGTATTCTAGTTTAACTTCATGATGTTGGAAGGTACTCCTTGTGGATTTGGGAACCAAGAAAATGTTGAGGCATTATATGGATAAAAGTGCCAGTCCCATTTGTGATAGGATGATGTGGTTGAAAATTTCTTCATAGTAACATATCTCATAAACAAAATTACAGAGATGGTATGACTAAATCCAAAAAATTTATGGACATCTACGAGTCACCAATTTTTATATTTCTATTGTCATCATCACCCATTAGACTATCATTGTTGTGAACATGTATTTCGTGGGTATCTTTTTATTGGTTCTTTATCACTTAGAAAAGTATGGTAGATGGAACAACATTATGTTAGACCATTTTGTGTCATATAAATTCTTGGGAAGGTAGACTATCGGTTGGGGTTTCCACCAAAGATGAAATTGATCAATGAGATGTTTCATGTTTCCCCATTGAATATATAACATCTATACCCATATCATATTATATAGTGGTAAGATCTATAGATTGATACCAATACAACAATTTTGGAGTAGTTATTTTATGAAGTACTATTCTTTTATAACATGGATATTACATAATTTTAGTTGAATATTCATTACATTACAAAATAAAAATTACCAAGAACCATAATAGGTTAGTGGATTTGGAAAACTAGAATTAATTTTTCTAATTTGGTTAATGATATTCACCATATCCCATAAATATCTTCCCCATTAGTACCCCTACTAAAAACCTTCCTATATAATCTTAGGAAAATAAACATAAGATAGGGTGAGATCGATTCTTAGAAATGATAAACAAGAACGTTACGTGAGCGTAACATAACAATAAGGGTATCAAAGCATGAGAATAAAATTTTAATGTCATAGCTTTCATATCAAAGATCATATAAATGAGTGATGGAATAAATATTGGCAGATCATAACACATTAATCATATGAAAATAAAATAACATGATCCATGATAGTATAACAATAGAATAAGACATTGAATTATTGCATGCACTTATGTTTTGAATATATTATGTCAATGATTACAATAAATATATTAAAAGTATGTTTGGCATGTGTTAATTACCTGTGTAACAACATCAGTCTTTGGATGGCCTCTCATGTACCTTCTAGTTTCAAGCATTGGATAACCTCCAATGTACCCTTTTATTACAGACATAGGTTAATATTCCATGTACCCTTTTGAGTTTATAAGACTTTTATCATTAACCAGTGAATATGAGGGAGATATAGGTCTCAACCATCACATAATGAAATCCATATATATGTCTTCCACAAGAATATAAATAATACATCATTACATTACCCATGAAAAATAATTGGCTTTCACAAATATCAATCCCTTATAAACATAAACCCTACATAGAGGGAATAGGGAAATAATCCAAGAAATATATCTCCTATAAATCATAATTAACATCATATAATGTTATTAAAAATGGAAAATAATTTTTGAGACATTACTTGAAAATAATTCTTGAGGAAAATATTTTTTCTTTAAAAAACACTTTTTAAATCATAAACCCTTTAGAAATACGTTTTCATTAAATATTACCTAAAAAAATATAATGTAATATCTGAATGCAATTTAAAAAATATTT
Organism: Viscum album; assembly: GCA_963277665.1. NCBI lineage: Eukaryota > Viridiplantae > Streptophyta > Magnoliopsida > Santalales > Viscaceae > Viscum > Viscum album. The sequence goes on along the minus strand of OY728142.1, from coordinate 1,850,754,660 downwards.
TAAATCATTTTTCTTGAGAATTCTTAAAATATCATTTATCACCCTTTTAAAATATGATTAGAATACATTTTTTTAAAGGAACATGGATTTCAAACTAAAGAGAGAATAACATTGCATGATTATTACAATATCATTACAAGAAATATATTAATCATACCAAATTTCAAAGGGAATTATATACCCCTAGTAAAATAATATAATTTCATAAGATAACATGTGTCCCAAATAAGTCAAATGTAGACAAAATTGTCTTACTGAAATGGTATCTTTTAAATTTTAGACCCTATGAAAGAGACATCAACCAATAGATATTAAAATACACATAATATTCAGGATAATAATCATAACATACATTCATAAGAAATCTATATAAAACATTTAATAAATAGCTGGTGAACAGGACTTTTATCTCATAGAAAATAAAAGTTACATGAAAATCCATTAACATATGTCTTGACTCTTATCGTACTCATGAAAACCTCCATTATAAGAAAGATAAGTTAATTTAAAATCTATTAAATAATAATATTCAATTATATCATACCGTATATGATTCAATTGTGACTTTATATTGCCAATTTTTTAATAGTTATGTGTTAAACCAACGTTTCAGGTAATAATTTCAATGTTTATCGTACATGATTTTCCATGTTATTATTGATCCTGTTAATTAGATAATGATTTAATTATTTTTAGAATTTAAAACGTTATTTATATATCATATATATTATTCATATAAATATTTATAAAATACATATATATTAAATGGAATACATTATCAATAGAGATGGTGGGTTATACATACTTGTGAATACTATTTTCATTTTATTGTCACATTAAAAAAATTAATGTAAATATTATCATTAAAAATTATTATTTAGTTATATATATAATATATATTTATAATTTTCAACCATAATATAATCTATGTAAAATATATATCAAAAACTAATCACATCGCATTGTAGAGATGGTAATTCACACGTACGCACGAGCGATGTTATCATTTCCCAAATGATTATATAAAAAAGGTTGATATTATATTTTAATTATAGAAGTATAACTATTTCGTAAATAAAATATATATCATAAAAATTAATGTTTCCATCCTAATTACCACCATGTGAGGATGGAAAGGAAAAATGAACAACCATCATTTTGTGAAGTGGTAGTCCGTTGTACACAAAAATGATAAGTTTTTTACCCATTATATAGAAGTGTGTGAAAGTTTAGGCCAAACCCCTAATATAAAAACATATAATTATATTTCGTATAATTATTTTATTATATAAAAATGACATTAAAATAAATTCTGGGGTTCATGGAGGAAATAAAATAAAAACATTCCTTAATGAACGTTACCTCTTCTTTGTGTATCTCCTTTTGATTTTCACAAAAGGACTTATTTGGTTGGATTTATTCCTAAATTAGGGATTATAAGATACAGATAAAAAAAATTAGTGGAGATTTGGGAAGATTTTTTTAGAAAACATTATTCAGATGTGTGAATAAAATTAAAGTAGAGGTTCAATTTTATAAGAGAAGGTTAGAGAACTTTTGAAAACTCTCAAAAATATTAATTTCTAATAAATAAAAACTCTATAAAAATAATTTAAAAAATTAATATATTCTAATATACTATGATATATTATTTAAATATTGTAAACTACTATATTTTTGACATGTATTGGTGTTTTTTTAATCCTTAAAATTTTGATTAACTCGTAATTCACCTATTTCAATTTTAACTGAAGTAAAAAATTTGTCAATATTAAAATGATTTAATTTTTACATATGTGGTGACTATTATTTCAAAAATAAAAATTTATAACATATTATAACAAGTTAAATTAATTTTTAATTTTTAATCATGTTTTATTATTTTGAAATAATTTAATAAAATATTATTTTGATAAAATATCTTTAGTGTCTATTTTGAACCTATTAATTACATGGATTTTTAGAAATATCAATAACAAATTTATCTTTGAAACTTATATTTTGTTATACCCCAAAGAGGATAATTTAATTTTTAAATGAATTTCATCAAATTAATTATCACAAATTAAATAAATTTTTGTTTTTTAAAAAAATATTTTATTATTCCATTAATAATATAACTACTACATCATCATTGTATAAGTCTTTCAACTGATTATTTAGTTTCTAAAAATTATAAATAAATTTCCATAATAATTATAAACTTTTTATCATTCAAATTAAAATTTATATTCTAATTTATCATCTATATAAACCTATATTAAAAATTATATAATTATTAAAAATACAAGAATTCCATCATTATCTTTTATTTAAATAAAATATAATAAATGTATCACTCTAATCCAATCATCGTAAAAATGTTATAATATTAGACCAAGGATGATTATGGTTGATACCCACTCAGAAAAAAAATTAGGTCAAGTGTTAGGGTAATTTTATCATATTTATAATATTATTTTTTACCCTTAATTACATTTTTTACCTTTGACCATGTTAAAAAACAATAATGTTACTATTCATATTTCCCAGAAAACATATTTAAATGTATTGTTCCCACTAATTCCCAATATTGAATCCACTTTTCCAAATTTAAAACACATAAGTTTTAGTAATTAATTTAAAATTAATCATGTTGATGGGGTGAGAAAATAGGTTATTAATGATAAGACATGAAAATGAAGGAAATGTTTTAATATGTAAATTATATTCAAAATTTATTCTAATGAACTATATTAGATTAAATATTATAAATGTCATCAAATTATACTTTAAAACCAATCAAATATATGATTTAACACTATAATTTATATTGATTAAAAAATATTTCATATGAAAATTTATTATTTTTTAACAATTCATCAAAACATGAAACTTTAAAAAAATACAAAATATTAATACAAATTAATGTTTTATATCCTGATTCTAAAGTATAAGTTTATTTCGTTATATATAAATCCTAAATTTTTATGAAATTATATTTATAATGGGATCTCCTTTAATGTGATGTAAAATTACCTATTAGAAATATATAGGTTTTTATGCATAAAATTGGTTTTTTTCTTTTCTTATTACAAAAAAATATCTATTTGATAAATTTAAAAATTAGTTGATTAAATATATAACAAATAAATTTTTTAATATTATTCCCTAATTGAAATGAATTTATTTTATTAATTCAAAATTACTATACGATAAAAAATTAAAGAATGTTCATTTTTATTAAAATTGAATATATTTTTATTTCTAATTAAATGGTAACTAATGAATTAATCTTATTAACATTATATTTTCATAAAATTGGTTAATAATTTTCATAAATGCTAAAAAATCTACTAGGTTATATCATATTATGCTAAATAATAATATTTTAATAATATACCATTGTTTGGTAAAACCCATTCTTGGGTATGACAAATGCTATCAAAAGATCATGGAATTGTGTGTAACACATGCAACTATATTGTTGTTTATACTGCAAGCTAATCCCAGTGATGTATAAATAAAATCCTTTAATTGGTGAAGAATTTAAATCAATAATAACTAGGTTCCTTTATAATAAATATTCATCTTTGTGTGAAATGAAAATATTGAAAGGATTTAATTAATTCAAAAAAATATTACACAAAATCATGGGGTGAAACATTATACCCCCTTAAAATTAATTTATCCCTCAAAAATCTTCTAGGTTATCAAAGCATTAATTTATGAATTTTTCTTTCATTAAATCCAACATCGTAATAAAGAGTACTAAATATTCATATTAAAAAGGTGAAATTGGAAACTTAATGTTTACACAATGTTACTCATAATTAGGATTCCAAATAAGTGAACATATGTGGAAAGTGAAGACATTGAAATAATAGAGAAATATAAATATAATTTTCTAAGGTAGTCTGATAAGGAACATGGTTAGGATAAAGTTAACAATTACATATCTATAACTCAAAAGACTTGAAAAATATCATTGATATCATCAAAAGTAATTATAAAAGTGAAACATTTCATTTCAATACCCTTTTTACAAAAGTAAAAAAAAAATTAATGATAATGTGCACATACATGATTTCAGAACAACCTTACCCCTTTTATACATTGATCAATTTCCACTTCATCTCTTATTACAAGAAATAAAGGTGAATTTAATATTACTAAAGTTTTATTTGATCATGTAATCCATAAATATAATGATATGTCATTCCATATATCTTTATCACAATAAAAAGGTTATAACTTATTATCCATTATGCATAAATCCTAAAAATTTAAAAAATATCTAATTTATAAATACTTTTCTAATGTTTGACATAAACCATTCCATAATTATTTAACTATATAACCCTTTATAAATATTAAATTCCCAAACAATAGAAATAAGGTCTGTAAATTTGTCAAAAATATCTTATCATTGATCCTGTGTATAACATCTTATATAACATAAAGTATCTCTGATTTTTTTATATACCTATCTTTTGAATACCTTCATCATATACTCTCTTAAAACTTAGTAAAAACTTGAATTACCAAAAATCATTATTGAAAACATTCATATTTTATTTTTTTAATGTTTACGGGATATATTCCTTTAGTCTAAAAAATTTTATCAACTTCATCAAAAATGGAACAAATGACTTTTTCCAAAAATCCATAATCCTTCACAGGGTAATCATTACCATCCAATTTACATATTCATATCCAAAATATCATTATCAAAACATTTTTATCATAAAATCAAGAACATTTGTAGGGTTCTCTTTTACTTATTAAATTGTTTCCTATGAACTTCATCATTCCAATAAAAAACTTTTATTATTTATCTGAATCATTCAACATATTCTAGTAAATCCTTAGTGTAAAACATAAACGAAAAAATTATTACATAATTCACCATTTATAATTATTTAATATATACACATAAATGATTCAATTATTATACCTCATCCTTAATATATTTAAAATACTACCTCATAATATTACTTAATACCTCTTTCATTTCACTTTTCATATGTAGTCTCATTATAAACAAAAATAAAAACATTACTTGTACCAAATTAATGATTCCTTTCAACAAATTTCCTCATACCCCATAATTTTTAATGATGTCCATTACTTATACACAAAAAACATTCAAATTTTGGTTATAACCTTGGTAGGAAAATGATTACATGCACTGCATCAACTTAAATATTATTTTTCTCTTTACAGTTACTTGATTTTTGTCCTTTGCTTCCATAGTCAAAAATGTATTCATGTTCCTTTGCGACATTCACATGGGTCTTTTGTTCCACATTCACGACTTGTATGAAACTGAATTGTCTTTCCATGATGGTCTTCATTGCCCAAATTATTAGTGAACTCCTTCCATTTCTACATTGATAAGTCAGAGTGTTTGTTAATGTAAATGTTATTAATTATGTTCTGTGAAAGCATATTAGACATGATCACAACATCCTTTACTCCAAAAATCATCCCTTTTGACTACTCATCAGCAAATTATATGTAATCCCATTTTCTTTTGGTTCCCCCAATTTACTAAAACCAAATAACTAATTTCATTAACACTAATCATGGTGGAAAAACATAATAATCAAGGTATATTAGCTTCAATGTATAATATCTCAATTTTAATCCTAGGTTATTCATGATATTTAAAAAATTCCTAGGATTGTAAGATATAGTTAGACTTATCCTTGGATAAATATCAAGGTATATCCTTAGAAATATCTCTAGGGATATCACTAAAATTTCTCATTATTTTTTAAAAGGATAACAAACCTCTAATACCAACTATAAAGACGCAGGATATTTTAAGTTGGATATTACATTTTTTGGATGAATATACACTACATTACAAAAAACTGCCTGAGGACCGTAATATTTTAGTGCCTTTGGAAACATGGATCACGTACTTCAAATTTTGTGAAATATCCTAAACGTGTCCCAAAAATATCATCCCATTTAATACCCCATCTTAAAACCATTCCTTATGACATGAGGAAAAGAAACATAATAAATTATTAGCACAAATGCTTAGTAAGGGTAAACATGGATGTTATGTGAGCATAACATGATAATAATGGAATGCAAACATGAGATTAACATTTGAATATAATAATCTACATATCAAATATCATATACTTGAGTTGTGTAATAAATATTGGTAGATCATAAGTCACAAATCATGAGAAAATAAAATCACATGATCCATCATAGTATACCATAAGAATAATACATGTAAAGTTTGGAATACATTTATGCGTAGAATACTTTATATCAGGATTCATACTAAGAAATTTATAATATGTTAGGATTGGGTTAAAAACCCATGTAACTACTTTGGGATTGAGATGGAATCCCATATACCCTCTAGTTTTCATATTAGGATGGCCTCTCATATACCGTATTGTTGTGGGCCTAGTATGACCTCTCATTTACCCTTTTGTTGTGTGCTTAGGATGACTTCTTATGTAACCTCTTTTTGTGGGCCTTGTATGACCTCGCATGTACCATTTTGATCAAGTAGAACATTTATCATTACATAATCAGTTTTAGGGAGATATAGGTTCCATCCTTCAAAAAATCAAAATCACACATATGTGTGCCGTAAAAACAAAACTTATTCATCATATCAAAACCCATGGATTGAAATGGGTCACATAACCATCATTAAATCATAAATAATATCATAAAAATCAAATGGGTTTACCTAATTATCATTCCACCAAAAACATCAACCAATAAAATAATTAATAGGGATAGTATCCTTTAAAAATATCTCTAATAAATCATAAGAAAAATAAAATAATATTACTATAAGTAGAAATTTTCATGAGATATTAATTGAAAATAATTCTTGGGAAAAATATCCATTCATTGAAAAACTCTTTTTAAATCATAAAAAAATTTGAAAATATTTTTAATTGAAAATTATCATTAAATCATATAAAATATTAGTTTAAAACCATTTTAAACTTCTTTTATTTTCTGTTTCTTGAATGTTAATAAAATATCATTTAAAACCCTTTGAAAACATTTTTTTTTAATATTGTATTTAAGGAACATTGTTTAATCATTGAATATATAATAAAATTACATGAATATTAAAATATAATTAAAATAAATAAATTAATGATACAAAATTTCAATGTAATTATATACACCTCGTAAAATAATATAAGTTCATAATATAACATGTATCTAAAATAATGAAAATTCAAACAAGATTACCTTACCGAATTAGAATCTTTAAAACTATAGACCCCATGAAATAGATATCATAAAATGATTATGAAAATGAACATAATATTTAGGATAATACTCATAAAATAAATTCATGTGAAATATATACCCCACATATAAGAAATGGTCGGTGAATATATGTTTTATCTCACTGAATATAAAAGTGAGAAGAAAATACCTTTCCTTTGATCTTTAATCTCATCATGCTTGTAAAAACCTCTTATATGATAAATATAAATTTATTATAAATATTTTATAAAACCATATTCATTTATATCATACCATATATGATTCACTTATGACCTTATATTACACATTTAGTAATAGTTCAATGTAAAAACAACATTTTGGGTAATAAATGCTCTATTTATCGTTCGCATCTCGAATTTCTATTCTTGATCCTCTTTATTTGATCATGATTTAATTATTCTAAAAATATAAAACATGATTTATATATATTATATATTAATAAAATAAATATAATATATATATATATAAAGGAATATATAGTTCATGGAGACAAAGGTCATACATACACAAGAACTCTATTTCAGGTTTCATATCATATCAAAAGAAATAAATGTATATATTAACTTTAAATAATAAATATAATATTATATATATCATATATATTCCAAAAATTTATCCTCATTAAAATCCATGTGAAATATATAAGAAAAAAATCATATCGCATCGTAGAGATGGTAAGCCATACGTACGTAAGAGCGACATTGTCATTTCCAAAAATATTATATGATAATAAGGTATATATGATTTTATCAATAAAGAATTATAATTGTTTCATAAATACCAGATATATCATAAAAATCAGTTTTTTCATCATAATTCCTACCATGATATGTTGTAGAGTAAAAAATGAATAACCATCATTTTGTTAGGTAGTAGTATGTCCTTCACAAGAATAGTAAGTTCAATAACGAATAGATGGAGATGTGTGAGAGTATAGATAAACCCCTTAATATAAAAATATATAAGTATATTAGGGATAGGAGTTTTATTATATAAACAAGAAATAAAAATAATTTAGGTGGTTCAAGGTGGAAATAAAACAAAAACATTTGTTCATAAATGCTACCACTTATTTGTGTATTTCTTTTAAATTTTTACAAAATGACTTCATTGGAGGCATTCATTCCCAAAATAAGGATTATTTTATGAATATAAGAAAATTGGGGAGTATATTGTTGCAGATTTGGGTTGATAAATGACTTTAGATGTGTGAATATAAGAAAAGGAGATGTGTCCTTTTTTAAGGGAGTGGAGGGGAACTTTCGAAAACACACAAAAATATTAATCTATATTAAATAAAAACATATTAAAAATACCTCAAAAACGTAATATATTAAAACAGAAGAGAACCCTTAGAAACCATTAGTTAGGGGATGGGAGGGGTCTTATCATTTTTATTAACCCTTAGTTATATTATTTAAATTTTAACTAAAGAAATAAATTTGTCCGCATGAACAGATTATACATTACTCATGTGGTTTTGATTAGATCATAAATGAAAAAATTATAATATATTTTATCATAATTTAAATATTTTTTATTTTTTAATGATATTTATGATGTTTATATAATTTAATTAATCATTATTTTTATAAAATATCATTATTGTCAATTTTGAAACTATTCATTATGTGGATTTTTATTAATATAAATATATGAATTCAAATTTGTAAATAAGGTTTTATTATATCCTTAAGGGGTCATTTTTTCTATAAAATTTGTTGATCGTGTTAATTTTATCCAAGTTATTTTATTTTAATATTATTAACAACATTTATTTTGTATTTCCTTTAATAATATTATTACTAAATCATCATAGTATAATACTTTATGGTAATTATTTATTTCATTAAAATTACTAATAAATTACCATGACAAATAAAAATATTTTAACTTTTATATTTAAATTTATAGTTAAATTAATATATTTTATTAACCTATATTTAAAATAAAAGTACAATATCTTTATATTTTCTTTAAATAACATATAATAAATATCTCTATCTCATCCAAGTGGCATAAAATGTTATAATCTTAGAACAAATATGATTTATATCAAAACCTACTCATCTAATGAAATTATGTTGTGTTTTAGAGTAATTTTATAATATTTATAATATTACATTTTATCCTTAATTAACATATTTACCTTTTACAATGTTAATTAAAATTAATAAAATTTATATTCTAAATGTCCAAAAATAAAAGAAATATATTTACATAATTTGTACCAACTGAATCCAAATATGGAATCTATTTTTCAAAATTCAAAACATAGAACTTTCCGTAATTAATTTAAAATTAATCATGTTTATGGGGTGAGAAAACATGTTATTAAAAATAAAACATATAAAAGATTAAAATTTTTTTATTTATCAATTTAATGTAAAATTGATTCCAATTACCAAAAATATATTAATTGATAAAAATTTGATCTAATTATACTTTAAAATTAATAAATAATATAATTTATCCCTATAAATTATTTGGATTTATTTTTTTATTAATTAAAATTTAGAATTTTTAACTATTTAGAAAAACATGAAACTTATCAAAAATTAACAAAAAGTTCAATAAAATTAAATTATGATATCTGAAATTCAATTAATATTTTTATTCTTTTCAAATAAAAATACAAAGGCTGTCCAAACCAAGATTAAAAATTGTTTCTCCTTTAAAAGGATCTAAAATTAAATTTTTAAAAAATATAGGTTTTTATGTAAAAATAGGTGTTCATTCTAATCGCATTCCCATAAAATATATTGGATGAAAATAAAAAATATTTGATCAAATATATCATTTATATTTATTTATTATTATTCACTAATAGTAATAAATTTAATTTATTATTATAGAATTAATTTATAAGTGTAAATAATTTTTAAAAATCTTTTAATTGAATAGGTATATATTTTTGTTTCTTATTAATTAGAAAAAAAAATAATATTATAAACCACATATTTTCATAAATTTATTTAATATTATTCCTAACATCAACTTAATCATCTATGTTATATCATATTATATTAAATATTAAGTTTTTAATAATATATTGTAGTTTGGTGAAGCTTGGTCCTATGTGTAAAGAAAGAAATCAAAAGAACATGACATTGTGGGTAATATAATACAATCATATTTTTTGTGTATCGAAAGATAATCTATGTTTTGTGTATAGAACTTCCTTGACTTTGTGTTTTATATAAATCATCAATAACTTGGTTCATTAACAATCTATATTTAGTTTTGTGTGAAATGATAAAATATCAAAGAGAATAAATTAATTTGAAGAATTTTTTTTACAAATTCTTAGGGTGTTACGTAGTTCATATAATGGGTTATATTAATAATGTGAATCAAGTTAAATCAATATCTCGGGTCCAAGTTCATTGGAAGTGAGTGGTGATACCCATGAGATGTGTGAGTGGGATTCATTTTTGATAGAGAAGTGGTGTCCCCTATTTACTTTCAATGATTCCTAATAACATTCAAGGGGAAGAATGTGGAATGGTTTGGAATTTTTGGAACCCTTTAGGTAATTGATTCTGTTGTTTTCCATTTAATTTACCCTTTTCTAATTTTTTAGGATTTTTTGGATGTTAGGAGTTAGAAATCATAATTTTTTGGATAAACATATCATGTGAATAGTTGTGGAATAATATGATTAACTGTGTGAATAATTGTACCATCTATGATAGGGGAGAAATGATGGGGGTTTCATGGTTTAATAATGGGTTTCAAACCATGAACACCAATGAGTAACTATGTGGATCAAATATTTGGTATATAGTATATCCAATATAGTTGGTACATAGTTTTTCAAAATAGTGTAGCCAAACTGTGTGGCATGTCTTGCTCACTTAAAATTGTATATATTTTTTCCTTTCACCCTATCAATTTTATACCCCCTTTGGACCGTATTTCCCCCTCCTATCATTCACAACCCCACCTCTTTAGTGTGTAATCATCTCTTATCTATCCTTTGAGGATCTAACTTCAATTCATAGTAATTTCTCTTGAGGTAAGTCCAAATGTTTATATACTTTATTCCAATACCCTTATTCTTTCTTTTTATTCAATTTTCATGGAAGTGTGTCACCCAAAGTGGTGGGTATAGAAAAACATAGGGTATTAAATGGAATATTTGGATAGTTTTCTCATGTATTAGGCATGTGAGGTCTTCTACTACCTATTCCATGTTGTTATCATTGAAGGTGATAAAGATGGAATAGATTCTGAAGAATGTGTCTCTATTTAAGGGTCTTTTCCTTCTATCAACATAACATTAAGAATCACATCTTGTCTTTTTGTTTAATTTACAAATAAATATGTTATGGTTTTTGTATACCCCATGTGTGATGTGTTATATGAATTATTTTGGAAATTAGGTACGTAAAACAGGGTTTTTCAAATCGGGCGGTATGTGGGAACCATAAGTGTCTGATAAAATGGATCAACTGATTTTTTGGATTTATATAAATTTTAAAATGATTTTTTTAAATGGTTTTAAAGTGACCATATTATTTTTAGGTTATAGATAGGGGAAAGGGGTGAATCAGTGTAACCTTTTCATTTTAAAATTTTTTCATTTCAATTAATCATATGAGGCATGTTAAATATTCAATTGTATCTTCCTGTTTCTCTCATCCTTCCCTTGAATAATTCTATAAAAACAATGGAATAATGAAAAAGTATTTACAAGGTTCGGTATAAAGGCTTAATCGTTTCCATTTTTGTTATTCACCCCCACACGGATTATCCAATATAATCATGTTATAAATTATAATTTCTAATATAGAGTCACATACTATCTCTATTAAATAATCATATGAGGATCTTTATACTTCATCCCTCAATGTTACAAGAATCCACCCTTTACAACTCTATAATCCACATGAGAGTCTTCTTCTCCTAAATCACACATGATACTTCTCTTCCTCTCAAATCCTACTAATATCTATCCCTATTTCTTCGAGTATTGATCCACTACATGGTGATCTATTGATATTACTCCCTGAGAAAACTAAATATGACATTCTCATGTACCTATTAAAGAACATCTGTAGCTTGTTTTCTTTGTTCAATTATCCTTTATCACTAATATCTGATCATTTCTTTAGTGAAATAATGCTCAGGATGATTCATCCTTATAATGTCAAAGCCTGGGCCTCACATAGATGAGTGAAACTCATACACCGTATTTATTCAATAATATGTTCTCCAAGAAAAATACTTTCTTAATGAAATTCCCAATATTCCATCTTGAGTTATCAATTTAATTAATTTATGTATGAAATAATGCATAGTCCAAGAACATTCTTCATAACCAATGTTGATTCTCAATTTTTTATATACCTTCTCAAATTAATTAAATTTTTTCAAATTTTCTCAACAAACCATCAATATTATCTTTGGATCTATCTTACAGGATGATGAATTATATCAATTATGGTATTTAGGATTCATGGGATTCATGGAATTCATGAAAAATTTATCTTTGGATTCCTTCGCATGACTAGGAAGGGTTCATGAAAACTTTATTCCTTTAAGAACATTACCCATATGACAGCCATGTAAGGCTTTCCAGTTCTAATCCTTCTATCAGTGGAATAGTTCATGTGATGATTGAGTGATATTCATGAAAGGTATTCATGTCACCTTGGAACTATTCTCGAGTTTCATTGCAAGAATGGTTTTTTCTGCAGGTGCTACATCATGTGATAAATATTTTTCTATGGGTTCTTATCAAATGACTTCATGTAAGAAATAGGTATTTCACATAATGGCTATTTGTGATTGAATCATGTGAACTCTTTTCATTCACCTAGATAAACAATGAGGTCTCCTTTTGTTATTCACATGATCAGGTCACATGCATTCTCTGTTTTAAGGAAAAATGAGATCTCTTTATGATGTATGTAATAGCCACAAACATCTCACCCTTCATTAATTTATATAGGTATATTTCCACCACCTATCTATGATAAAAGTGTCATTTTTGATAAAACTGATGAGTTATAGATGTTATCAAAATACTAATGATCTCATTCATTCCATTGAATGGTGGAACTCTCTTGTTATTTTAACCTTATGTAACACCAATGTGATTATGTGATTCATGTCACTACTTTTTAGGATCGTTTCTATGATCATGCACTGTATTTGTGGAATGACGTTGAAAAAATGATAAATCATTCTTGAAATAAAATATTTCATTAATGGAAGGCTCATAGTCTTGAATAAATGTTATTCTTCATATAATAGATTTAATATTGTCTCCGTACAATCACATTATGTATAGAACATCACATGATGTCATCATTCAATGTCTCTGGTTCTTGAAAATGCTTCATGCAATGAGTTCTTGTTATTAACTCATGCGGTAACATCACTTGTCTTCAGTCAAATCCTTAGAGTCTTTGATTAAACTTCATTTATTCATGAAAATTAAGTTGAATAATGTATAAATTTTTATTTCACAATGAGGAAATATAAATTGAAATCAAAATCATTGCTGAATTATTAGAAAATAAGTGATGTACATCAGTACTGGTATATATACCCTCAAGTGGAAGAGGATAAAGATAATGAGTGGATGGTTGAGATAAAAATCATCTTACATAAGGTGATATATCTATATATTTAAATGATATAGGTATATTTTCTATGTTCTTTATTTCCACATCAAAAAACTAGTAATACAGATTGTTCTTAATAAATGATCTGGTTCTACTATCTGTTCATGATGGTGGTAGGGGATAAGCACCAAGATACACATACTCACACATAGGCCTTGCATTACTACTCCCACCTATGAATCCCCACTAGCCATGTCGTACCATAAATAAGTGTTTTCCCACATAAAGGATCCTTCTACTGTAGTCTTATATATATCAAACTCATCTGATCCACCATGCAGGCTTCATGTACTAATTCCCCTATGTGGTTGAGGTCTCCTTTCACATGTGTGGGGTTGTGTTGCTCCATGTGGATTCCATGGTTTCCCATATTTTTTATTTAAGGAAAAAAAATACTCAAATAAAACACATTTATATTATCCAATATCTCATGTAATATCTGAAGACAAAAATCAAATGCGTTATCCATAATGAGAAATATCTAATAATAATATTCTTGGATTTTTTTAATATAGTATCCCACCTTTTTATTACATAACTTTTCATTAAATTTCAAAGACAGAGGATCTTTAAAGTATAGTGTCTTTGAAATCAGGAAAAATAAATCAGGAAAATAAAAAACACACTTTTAAATCCCCTTTAAATTACTTTTGAAACATTTATCCTATTTACAATTACTGCATCTCATAACCTAGAGACATACATCAATGGAAATGGTGAGCTGAAGGTACAATAATGAAAAACAAGGGAATTCGTTTACTAGTGATATCAATAAGAACGTGACAAAAAACAAAAAGACCTGAGAAATGAAAGTAGAGGAATTTAATTATGAAAATAAAATAAACCATAACAAGAATATGTGGCTACAAAATTTTATTTAGATATTCATGAAAAAATCAGAAAAGTTTTTCCCCAAGGTGTCATAAAAATAACCAATGTTATTTAACACAGTATCGTAAAACTTTTTATCTCTATAGATTAAATTATTTACCCAATGCATTAGAGAAATATCAGGGTGAAACCTTAATATTTCTATACATTCATGTGATCCACATATATAATAATAAAACATATAATAAATAAGCTAAAGAGAATAAAACAAATGTGTTTCATTTCAAAATCGTGACGTTTCAAAAGTGCTTAAAATAATATCATTATCTCATTTATAACCCATGTAAAGGGAATGGGGGTTATATGTATGTCAATTAAAGAATCAAAAATAAAAGTTTTTATGTATTTATAAACACCCATAGAAACTAAATAGGTCTGGGTTTTCACATAAATAAGATAAGATAATTTCTTGAGATAAAGAGAGGGAAATTTTGAGGCAAAATTTCTGCAGCATAACAACTATATAACATGGTTTTAGAAAAAAAATAAAAAAGGGAACAATGGTATCCCATCCATAAATGCATCATTTTATAGTATAGGGAAAGAATAAAATAGAAATAATATTTTGGTGTGGATATTTCAATGCCATTCCACATGTAAAAGAAACTTAAATGAAAATACAGAATGTAATTTCGTTTATGAAACATTTTGCAACCTAACGGCGTCACTTAAAAATCCATAAAACAAGTTTATGAGAGTGTAAAGTGTCTTTCATCAATTAAAAAAACAAATTGGTAGTATTAGGTATATACTATAACAAACACCTATATAATAAAATGGAAACTATAAGATATAACATTAAGGAAGTCATGACTTAAAAGAGGAGGGTGAAAGGTTCCCTTCCCTTGAAGATTAACTTAGAAAGCATGAAGTTTGGGACCTTAGGGGACTTGAGGAAATCATTGGAGGACTCCTAGGAAGGTAAAAAGTCTATAACTTCGTTGAGAAGAATTTTCTAATGAAATTAATATGAGAATGGCTTGGTATTTAAAGGAAAAGTGAGAGAATATTTATTTAATTTCCAAGGGACACCTCATCGGTGGTATTTGAAAAACCATGGGCATACCCATTGTATTTTCGCATGGTATTGGACACTTGGGACACCTCATAAAATATATTAATACTAAAAAGACTACTAGATTTATTACATCATGATTATATCTTTAATGATGTCATTAAACACTAAAAAATAAAAGCTGTTTTTTATTATTCACTGAAAATTCAATTATTTTAGAAATATCCCAAAAATTAACCCTAAACTAATATTGATACTCTAAATTAAAAAATGACCTCCATTTTATGAACATAATTTTCCAAATATTTTCAATTTCATTTTTATTTAAAATAATTATTTATTCCAAATAAACAACTTTAAATCTATAAGTCATTTTGTAACACTATGAAAAAGTAATCAGGGGCCCCCAAAATTTTCGTATAACCATAAGATAATAAAGTAATAAATTATGATTACATATTACGAAAATAAATTTCCATTTTAATTTATAAAATTATTTCTAAATTTGTAAATAATTTATTTATGATATAAAAAAATACATGAAGTTATACTATGTTCATTTTTTTCACTTTGAAGATGTATAAATAGAATTTATACATTCATGGTTGATGTTACTATTTTTTTGGCTGATGTACTATTCTATAGCACTCATAAGGGTATGTTACTATTCATACATTTCTATCCAATAAAAAATAAGTTGATCTTATTAGACTTTAAATTTCGTACTGGACACAACTATATAAGATCATTTTTTGAAAATAATTTTTACATATTTAATTATTTAAATTTTACATAAATATTTTAAAATACCCCCTTTTCAAAAATTCATTAGTAATCTAGAACTTCTATAAACTCACCCTAAATTTATTCGGACATTTGAAATTCACAAATTTTACCATAAGAATAAATTATAATTTTATTTATACCAACGGATTACAAAAATTTATCTATGTCCTCATTACATAGCACCTTATAACATCTCCATAGGACCTAAGTGTAAGGTGTGATGTGGTGATGGAATCTTTCGGCAGCTCGGACAGCATTTCCCAAGTGGTGATTTCTTTCAGCATAATCTTCTCCCTTTGGTGATTCTATTCAAACTTCACATGTTGAAGCTCAGCTTGGGCTTGGTCGAGAGCAATGCCCAGAGATGCTACCTCCTTCCGAATCTCTAACAGATGGGCTTCATATGGACCATGTCTACTAAATAAAGCCATCAAATCATCTTTCTATATTAATTAACCAAGATAACTTGTATTTATAAACAATAATTGTAACGTAATGAGTTTAGTTTCCAATGGTCATATTGACCAATGATCAAATAAGAGTCGAAATTTGAGTGTCTAATTTAATTATACTCACTTCATTAATTAAATGATATAGTCTTGTTTTGTATAAAATTACATAGAAATTTTGTAAATAAATATTATTAAAATGTTCGGGTCGTTACGTTATTCCCCCCTTAAGAAATTTCATCCCTGAGAATTTAATTCGTACCCTCTGAAGATAAAAGGTGTGGGTACTTCTTCATCATTAACTCATCTGCTTCCCACGTGTCTTCTTCACATTTGTGGTTTCTCCACAACACCTTAACAAGATTGGTATTTTTATTGCGTAGAACATTGTCTTTAAGATCCATGATCTCCATCTTCTGCTCCTCATAATAGAGGTCATGTTCCAGTTGTACCACCTCTATATTTAGTACATGTGAAGGGTACGGTATGTACTTCCTCAAAAGCGATACGTGGAAGACATCATGAACTTGTTCTAGATTAGGAGGAACTGCAAGCCGATATTCTACTTATCCCACATGATCAAGGATTTCATAGGGGCCAATGTACCTAGGGATAAGCTTCCCTTTCATCCCAAACCTCATGACTCTCTTCCAATGTAAAATTCGAAGAATGAACTTATCACCAACATCAAACTCCATGTCCCTTTGATGGTTGTCGGTATAGCTCTTTTGCCGACTCTGAGTAGCCTTATTGTGTTGCTAGTTGAAATGGACATTTTTTCATCTCTTTCACAAGATCAGGCCCAAGAAGCTTTCTCTCATAGGCTTCATTCCAACAAGTAGGAGTTCTGCATCACTTACCATATATAGCTTCATATGGTGCCATTTGAATGATCGAGTGGAATCTATTGTTGTAAGAGAACTGAACTAAAGTGAGATGATGATCCCACGCACCTTTAAATTCTATTGAACATGTTCTCATCATGTCATCGAGTGTTTGAATAGTCTATTCAGATTATTCAGCAGTTTGGGGGTGATTGGATGTACTGAAATTCAATTCGATACTCAGAGCATGTTGAATAATTCTCCAGATTTTTGATGTGAACCTTGGATCATGATCAGATAAGGTAGAAATTAGAACTCCATGTAGCCTTACCTCTTCCTTCATGTAAATCCTGACAAGTTGATCAAGAGGTAAATCTTCTCGAATGGAGATAAAATGAGCAGTCTTGGTTAGATGGGCCACAATTACCTATATCGCATTGTTTCCTTTGGATGATCTTGGGAGACCAGTGAAAAAGTCCATAGTGATATTGTCCCACTTACATGCTGGAATGGGTAGTGGTTGCAATACCCCTTTAGGTATTTGACGTGCTGCCTTTACTTGATGACATACTTGGCACATTGAAGTGTATTTAGCAATATCCCTTTTTATATTATCCAACTAATAATTATCAAAAAGGTCACTAAACATTTTGGTGCTTCTAGGATGTATAGAGAAAGTAGAGCTATGAGCTTCATCCCTCTACACCTTCTTTATTTTTGGATTATATAGAACACATAGTCTTGTATGAAATTTCAGTACACCTTCTTGATCAATATTGAACTCAGGAAACTTCCCATCCTTCACAGCCCCAAACTTTTTCTATAATAAAGGATCTTCTTTTTTATCTTTCTTGATCTTCTCTAGTAATGACGGTTGAGAGATCATCTAGGATAGGGTTAATGATGTCCTTTCCTTTGTAATTACCATGTCTAGCTTTAATATGTCATTGATCAATGGATCTCTTTTAATCCTCATCATGTATAGAACAAATGGGAATTTCTTTCTTAATGCATCAATGACTTTTTTTTTCTCTTCCAGGATGACAATGAATTGAACAATCATGGTGTTTGAGAAGTTCCAAAAATATCATATGCCTCATGTTCAATTACTGTTGTGATAAAATATACTTCATACATTGATGGTCTGTGTATATATTACATTTCTCCCCATAAAGATATTGCCTACATATCTTCAAAGTCAAAACAGCTGCAGCCAGCTCCAGATCATGCATAGGATAGTTCTACTCATGAGTCGTCAACTGTCTAGATGCATAAGAAATGACCATGTCATTTTTCATGATGAAACACCCAAGCCCTTTCAAAGATGAATCGCTATAAATATGGAATCCTTATCTACTTGAGGGAAATGTTAACATGCATGCGGTAACCAATCTCTTCTTCACCTCATTGAAACATTCTTCACACACCTTTTTCCAGATGAACATGACCCCTTTTCGAGTAAACTTAGTCAAAGGATTAGAACATTGTGAAAAGTCTATCACAAGCCTCATATAATATCTTTCTAATCCAAGGAAACTACATATCTTAGTTATTGTTGTAGAAAAAGGCCACTCCTCTACAAATTTTGTCTTTATGGGGTCAACTGTGATTCTCTTATTGGTTATAATGTGCCCCAAGAAAGCAACTTTCTATAACTAGAATTCATATTTATTGAACTTCCCAAAAAAGCCTCTCCTTCCGTAGAGTTTTCAGATAACCCTTAGTTGATCCTCATGCTTCTCGAAAATATTCTAATATATCATAATATCATCAATAAAAATATCCACAATGTTATCATTATAGTCCTTATAGAATCTATTAGTAAAATCCATAAAAATTGGAGGTGTATTGTTCAGTCTGAATGGCATAAAAATACACTCATAATGCCTATATCCTGATACGAAGGCAGTTTTTTGGAATATATTCATTAATCACCCTCAATTGATGATAACCAGACTAAAGATCAATATTAGAGAAGAATTGAGCCCCATGAAGATGGTCAAATAAGTCATCAATTTTTGGAAGAGGGTAATTGTTTTTCACTGTGATCCCTTTCGGTTCTCTATATTCAATTCATAGATGCATCGATCCATACTTCTTTATAAAAAGAACTAGTGCTCCCCAAGGAGAAACACTCTGTTGAATAAAACCATTCTCCAGAAGATCTTTGAGTTGTTTCTTTAACTCATCCATCTCCACATTTTCCATCATATATGGGGACTTTGATATCTGATGGGATCCAGGTACGAGTTCAATGGTGAACTCTACCTCTATTTCTGGGAGAGGTCTGGGTAACTCCTCGTGAAATTAGTTAATATATTTCTGGATGATGGGGACATTTTCTATCCTAAAACTCTCATTTACTTCTTATTATTCACTGATACACTCAATAAAGAAGCTTATAGGAGGTTCTTCTAGAAAAATAATAGGTTAAGATATCTATCATTAGAAGATAACAGTTTGTTTTCTATTCAAGACTACTAAGATTTCCTTTCTTATTTATTTGATCATAGCATTATAATTTGAGAGCTAGTCCATCCCAAGTATAATTTTAAATTCTTCTATGGTAATGGCTACTATATTTGTGATAATATTATGTTCACTAATGTAAATACTATAGTTTCTAAACACTAAATATGCTTGGATAATCCCACCAGGTGTATTGACTGATAACTCTACTTTTAGAAAATCTGGGGTAGATTCTAAATTCTTTGCAAACATGGAGGAAATAAAGGAATGCGTAGTACCATAATAAAAAAGTAATTTCTATTTTTGAGAGGAAAATAAGAGTACCTATCACCACATCATTTGGCACTTCAACTTCATCTATATTGATTGAAAAAGTATGACCTTGTTCCCTTGTTCGTTGATGAGGCCGACGGTGATTTACCTCCACTACCCACAGATTTGGACAGTGATTGGTAGAGTGCCCAATATGTCCACACTTATAGCATTGGACATCAGGTAGAGCCCACACCATCTTCATGTTATATTTTGTGTTAGGAAGTGGTGGCTTCACCTCATTACGAAAATTCATTACAATGTAGCCATCTCTACCACACATGTATCACTTCCTGCTCTTGAGCAAGCAGTTACCCGAATGCTTCTTCCAAAATTTTTTACCCATGGGGTATTGTACATGCTTTCCTCTTATTCCCTAATCAAAGATCCTTCCTAATCTTCGATCCATTGATATTTTATTTCCATTGGATAAATGAGACCATTGCATCTCACCAAACTCCAGTTAGACTCTCATCACACTTTATATGATCTCTTTAGAGCTATTCTAATCTTGGATGGCTAGATTCTTCTGAGATGAAGTATTGGTCCACTAATAAATCTATCAACCTTACTAATTGGATCCATGATGAATCTAGAGGTGTAATTTCAATTCCATTTGAAGTTCATCTCATAGCTTCCCTCTAAATCTATCATCTTTATCTTCACCTTGAGAAACTACTTCTCCATTCTTATTCTCATCGATCGAGGGAAATACATGTTGAAGAATATCCCACTGAACACTACCCACACTATAGATTCAACATCCACTCATGGTTTTGTGTTTTTAATCAGTTCCCACCACTAATAAGCTTCTTCCTCAATGTGATAAACTACCAAGGTAACCTTCTCTTGTTCTGTACAGTGGTTCAAAGAAAATATCTTCTCGATAAAGTTGATCCACTTTTCAGCAATCAATGAGTTAGTGGATCCATTAAATGTTGGTGGTCATTGATGCATAAAGAATTCAACAAAAAGTTGTTCTCTTCATGATTATATCGGTCTCTCATCTTGATTCAGGTTATTTCCCATAACTTGAGTCAGTTGGTTCATCATTCACATGAAAGTTTCCATTCCGGCTTCCATCAGAGGGTTGTTAGCGCATGGTCCATTGCTGTCACCATTTTCACAGTTCCTCCTATTTAATTCCATTTTCTAAAAAAATAAAACCTTACTGAGAATATTATTTTATATATGAGTATTTTAACTATAAAGGATTTTATGTCTTAAAACATCATGCTTTAAGCAATTACATTTCTCTATAAATCCATCATAAGCCTTCATAAAAACTTATGATTATCCAAACATATCCCTCATGAGTTTCATAACCAAGAGTGAGGAAAGACACATTTTTATGTACCAGGATACCCCTAATCAATCCAAAAACTCCCTGTCATAGTTCTCACTCCTATGTACATCTATGCCAGAGCCGCCTCTACCTTCTTATATCAAGATTGGGATGTATTTTCATGATTAACCAAATACTCAATACTCACCAAAATACCATGATGTATTAATATTTTGAAACATTTCAATAGGGTTCTTACTAATTTTTTCAAAGACTCATTTCCATAAATAACTAATCTATCCTTTGATACCAATTATATCATCCTGCCATTTTATTACATAACCTTTCATAACATTTTACCAAAAGAGGATCTTTAAATTATAGTGTCTTGGAAATCAGGAACAATAAAACATGAAAACATAAAACACTCTTTTAAGTCCCATTTAAAATCTTCTTTAAAAGTTCATCCAATGTAAAATTACTACATCTCATAACCTTGAGACATACATCAATGGAAATGGTAAGGTGAAGGCCCAATAAGGGTAAACAAGAGAATCAGTTTACATGTGATATCAATAAGAACATGATAAAAAAACATAAAGACATGAGAAATTGAAGTAGAGGAATTTAATACAGAAAATAACATGAACCATTACATGAATATGTGTCTTCTAAATTTTATTTAGACATTCATGAACATATCACCAAGTTTTATCTAGAAGGTTTCGTAAAAATTACCAATGTTATTTACCAAGGTATCGTGATAATTGTCATCTCTAGAGATTAAATTCTTTTCACAATGCATTGGAGAGATAAAAGGGTGAACCATTAATATATCATTACATTCATGTGAGCCACATATATAATAATCAATCATTTCATAAATAACACATATAGAATAAAAGAAATGGGTTTCATTTCATTATTGTGACATTTTGAAAGTGCTTCAAAATAGGATCATTATGTCATTTATAACCCATGGAAAGGGAATGAGGGTTATGTGTATGTAAATTATAGAATCAAGAATAATATTTTTATGTATTTATGAACACCCATAGAAACGAACTAGGTATGGGTATTCACATTAATAAGATAAGAGAATTTCTTGAGATAAAGAGAGAAATTTTGAGGTGAAATTTCTACAGCATAATGGCTATATGACATGGTTTTAGAAGACAATAAAAAACAGGAACAAGGGTCCCCCATCCATAAATGAATCATTGTATAGTAGAAAGATAGAATAAAATACAAATAATATTATAGTGTCGATATTTTAATTACATACCGCATGAAAAGGATACATAAAAGAAAAGAGAAAATGTGATTTCTTTTACGAAAGATTTGGCAGCCTAACCGTGTCACTCAATAATCCAGAAAACTAGCTGTTGAGAGTGGAAAGAGTATATCATCAATTGAGAATGAAATGGGCAGTAGTAGGTATATAAATGAATACCCCCACCCCACCCCCATAATAAAAAGGAAACTATAAGACATGACATAAAGGATGTCATTACTTAACAGAGAAGGGTGAAAGGTTTCCTTGCCTTGATGAGTAACATTGAAAGTATGAAGGTTTATACCTTGGGGGGATTGAGGTCACCCTGGGAGGACTCCATGGGAGGTAAAAAGTCTAGAACTTCGTTGAGAGTGATTTTGGAATGAAATTAATGAGGGAATGGCTTGGTATTTATTGAAAATTGAGGGAATATTTAATTAATTTCAAAGGGAAACCTCATCGGTGGTATTTCCAAAACCATGGGCTATCCCTGTGTATTTTCCCATGGTATTGGCCACTTATGAAACCTCATAAAATATCATACTATTCACAAGTTGACCAGATTTATTACATCATGATTTTATAATCAATGATGTCATTAAACACCAGAATCACAAAACTGTATTTATACTATTCACTGAAAATCCAACTATTTCAGAAAAAATACCATAAATTTGACCTAACCTAAAATCAATGATATAAAGTCAAAAATGAACTCCATTTTATGAAAATAAGTTTCTAAAAATTTTAATTTATTTTTTTTAATAAAATCATTATTTATTCAAAATAAACAACTTTAAATCTATAACTCATTTTGTAACACCTTGAAAATGTAATCAAGGTCCTAAAAAATTATCGTATAACGATAAGACAATAAAATAACAATTTATGATTACATTTTATGAAAATAAATATCTATTTTAAAATACTAAATTAATCATAAAATTGTAAATTATGTATTTATGACATACAAAAATACAAAAACATATTCTATGATTGTTTCTCACTTTTAAGATGTCTATATTGTATTTATAAATTCATTGGTGAAGTTTCTATTTTATTGGCTGATTTACTATTCATTTCTATTCATAATTGAATGTTACTCTTCATACTTTACTATTCACTAAAAATTAATTTGATCTTATTAGGCTCTAAATTTCTTACAGGCCACAACTATAGAAGACCTTATTTTGAAAATCATTTTATATTTATAATTATTTATAGATAAAATCAATGTTTAAAAATATCCCTTTTTCCAAAATTTATTAGTAATATGGAACTTTTATAAATTCATCCTAAAATTATCCAGACATAATAAATTCACAAATATTACCATAATAAGAAATAACAATTTTATTTATACTAAGTGATTACAAAAAAGTATCTAAGGCCTCGTTACATAGCCCCTTATAACACCTTCTTTGGACCTAAATGTAAGGTGTGTTATGGTGATAGAATCTTAGGGCAGCTCAGACAACATTTCCCGAGTAGTTATTTCTATCGGCATGAACTTCTCCTTTAGGTGAATTTTTTCAAGATTCACATGTTGAAGCTTTGCTTGGCTTAGTCCATAGAAAATCCCAGACATGCTGCCTCCTTCCCAAGCTCTGACAGATGGGCTTTATACAGCCAGAGTCTACTGGATGAGGCCATCGAATCATTATTATGTATTATTTAACAAAGATCACTTGTATTTATAAACAATAATTTTAACCTAAAGAGTTTAGTTTCCAATGGTCATACTGACCAATGGTCATATTGACCAACACTAATATTGACCAACAGTCATATAACAGTTGAAACCCAACGATCTCAATTAATTATACTCACTTCATTAATTAAATGATATAGTTTTTTTGAGTATAAAATAACACACAAATTTACAAAATAAATATTATTAAAAATTTCGGGTCGTTACATATAATTTAATCATACTTATGAAAAATATAAAAATATATTTTTTCATGGAATTCTTCATATCCACAAAAAAATGATATTTCATGTACTTATTCTCATCCTCTTCACCTATATAAAGGATGTATTAATCTATTCATAACATTACCCAACCATATAATATGTCATGAACATTCAGTAAATGTTCAATAATTATTAAATTTAATACATGGAAAATTATTAATGTATGAAATATAACACCATCAAGGATGTCCAAAACAATTCTCTAGGCATCACCATTATATCCACCAACACATATTGACTAATTAAAAAAATTTGAATCCTAAGATCAATAATATCCACCTTTGTATTATTTTTTCAATATAAAAACATTGTATTCATATAAATATATTGTGAAACCCCACTCCCATATTCAAAACTATATTATTAGGATACGTGGGGTCGTCTCAAAAAAAATTCTCATCCCATTGAAAATTATTTCATGAGAACATATGAGATGTGAATGATATCACTAGGTTCTCAAAGAAAATAGATTTTAGTAATAAACTCTAAGACTATGTGGTCCAACATGGTATATGAGACAAATGATATATGACCAAGAATGTCTTTGATGTCCATTAACTACCATTAATGAGAAATCATGCTCATAAAATCTTAATTTTTTTAGGGTTTATAAATAATCATGTTTATCAATGAAATGATAAATCCTACGCACACTTTAATATAAATTCAAAAAATGTTCAAGTGTAAAATAAATAGCTATCCATTTTTCCCATCTTTTCAACAATAAAAATCTCCCACTTACCTGATATGATTAATAAAATTAGTAATAATGGAAGGAAGTTTGATTGAAATACCTCATCTTATAATTTTATAAATCTATTTAGATGTTCCATATTCACTAGGTAGTTAATATTTAATATCTTCATTCAATAAATGATCCCCCTCAAGAGATTCATCAATATACTTCAATTCCCTATATATTGTTAAAAAAATAATTTATATATAAGGGAATATATAGGGACCTTTTGGTTTTTCAGAAATAACATTCAGACTGAGAACTTCCACACAACCTGGACTTCTTCATATTCATATATTTGGTATTTTATGTGTCTTTATTATTGGGTTTTCAAGAGTGTGTAATTTAATTTTTATCACTTGTTTACAATTTTAATGTGTATGCATCCTCTTCTCCAGTACTATGAGAATTTCTTTGATCTATCCATATATTCTTCATGCTTCCCTTTTAGGCAAGTATAATATTCATATAATGTTTTATTTTGTTCCCAATTTTTCACCCCTTTCACACTTAATGATTTATATTTCGTTCTTTATAGATGACATCCCATCAAATTTATCTTCTTTAAATATAACCACTCATGTTACATTTTCAATAATTTTTTTATCATTTTCTATTTATTTATTCTTATCTAATTAGTGAGGATGGGTAACTAAACAATATTTCTTAATTTTCATAGATTTGTTTACCTTCTCACATAATTCACTTGTGATATTATATTTTTTAGTATCTTACTTATTTTTACATTTACATTCAAATGAATCGCACTCAGTGAGATAACTCCTCATTTCTCAACATTGTGACCTTCTTGCCAAAATCAATCACAAACTATCTTCATTCTTTCAAAATATTTCTCTATTGATAGTTTATTCAATGTATTGGTTACATAACACTCTTTATGATAATATGATTTCATGTGTTTAGAAAATCTCCCCCTTTGTTCATGCCTAATTCATATTAGTGACATGTTATACCAGCATGAGTAATCTTTATGACCAGACACTCCACAACAATATCCATAGCTTCTAAAAATTTATCATCCATTCTGATAATTTTTTTTATAAATATTTTTATTGAACAAATATCCTAAATTGTGGGATTTTATTCTTGGGATGAAACCTTATAGATGGTTTAGTCCATTATCCCTTTCTAAAAGATGTTTTCTCATTTGTTATTTTGGAATATCCTGAATTTTTCTTATATCTTGGGCCTTAATTATCATATATAAAAATGAATAATAAGATTCATTAGGTGCATAAACAACCATTTATTATGTACTATTCTTCTCAGCAACTTGATTTGATTCACTCATAAACTCCGCATCCATGGTTAATTCTAATATCATCCTCTTCAACTCACATTGAGTTGAAAGTCACATAAACTATATATCCGATAATACTCCCTCTTTCTCAGTAATAACTTCACCTTGATCATTAAACATATTATAATGTTCATATGTCTTCAACATTTTTTTACCATAAATGAATGAAGCTTCATTATTATTTATTTCTTATCTTACAATTGAATTTTCTTTAGAATCTTTTTGTTTCCTTTATAGCCATCTTGATTCCCTAATATCATTTACATCATCTCATTATTATAGTTTTGAAGAATATAATATGGAATTCCTCCCATGGTCTGAAACATCCCTAGATCACCGTATACAATGACCCCAAATAACAGAATAAAAAATCCATACTCTCATACCACATTGTAACATCCCTGTCCTAGTTTCCCTAAATGAATATGAACCTTAGGGTGCCATGTGACCATGGGAATATAACCCTATATGATTGATATTGTCGAAATATTTAATGGGTCAATAAGTGATTGATGGGAGAATATAATCTCTATAAATACATCTATAATAATAATGGAAGTAATATAAATAAAAATCATCTTACAAAATATACATGAGAATAAAGTTTATTAGATAACAACAATATATTTATAATATATAATATACAAAATAAAAATCTACAAAGGCATATGAGTCATATAAAATCGACCTTGATTACCCATAATCTAGTCATATATGACATAAATAAAAAAATAAAATATATATCAATGATGTGATGTTGAGGATCCACCTGGTCCATATCAAAAGATATCTGAATCACACCCAAACATCCACTAAGCATCTGTGAGAGTCCTCATGCCCTTTCATGTGTCATGAAACATAATGTATGCATGTTTTTTAGAGGGATTGTGTATCATTTGAGTAAAATACTGGGACATGACATCTAATGAGGTCCATAAATAATATTGACATGTATATCATTTTATAAAAATTGGAATGTGTTAAAACTAAAATGATAAAAAAAACCCACTCCAATCCATTCTCATTAATACAAGGGTGAATTTATTACATACCTCATCCAGTGCTCAAATGGGATGATTTAACCATATTATAAACAAACACCAATGTATAATGATATATCTATATCACCTCATAATCCAATAAAAACAATACATCTCCATTCTCAGGGAATCATAGTGGACTATATATCTCTAAATACATGATTTAATAACTATACACTACTATAACTATCTCAACATCCCTAAATAATTCCCTATATAGTCAGAATCCTTCTCCAATCTAGTGATCGAAATAAATATCCCAAATGTTGTTTCCAACACTACGGTGAATCTATCCAATATTACATGGATCAACACCACCATCACATCAGATATCACCTGATGGAACTATGGTCATCAGATCACATAATTATTGAAGACACCACATCTGTCACATCTAATTTGAAACATATCCATAACCAAAGTAGTAGGATATCAGGAACATGAAGAAAATCAACATAATTCCCTCCACATACCATGATAAATCCCTACAACAATCTACCTCAGCAAACATCATCGAAGTTCACTTTTAACTTCCAGACATTGTAACTCTTGCATACCAACATCACATAGAAGGGAGAGTGGGAAATATAGGGTATCCATCTATCAATCCTTACCATTGATATTTTGGAAAAATCACTCCCAAAACATTTTGTTGTCACCACATTGTTCTCTACATGGGTGGTGTTCATAAATAATTCAAAAGGAACATACAACTTGTGTATATATATATATATCTACACCTAATAGTAACCCAGGGGTCCAAAATCAAAATACTATACCAAAACACAATAGAACAACCAAGCCTCACAACTTATTCCATGTTCGCTGCCACCACTAAATGCAAAACATCACACAAGAAATCCACATGCAACGTACCACATTCCACCATTCTTTTTAAATCATTAAAAATTATACATTTTCCATTACCCACAAATTAATTCCTTAATCCCATTAATTTTCCATCTCATTATTTCACATTTAAGAATCAACTAATTTATCTGAACTTACCATATTATTTTAAGTGTTAATTAACCATTTCAACCCATAATATTTCAATTAATAAATTTCATTTTTATTATGTTACTATATGGAAAACTATCCCAACACAAAATAACACAAAAAACCATTACCCTCATTCAAAAAAGTTTTAAATTTCTATTGTTCCACATCGTCACTTTTTTTAATCCCAACTACCACATGACAACCACTTCCCACATCAGAATTTCTATCCATATTTCAAGCCACACCTCAAAAAATCCACCACATATCATTACCAAATCTCATAAAAATATGTTATGAATAGGAAAACACATTTTTTTAATTGTTTTTATATAATTTTTATTAGTTATAAATTGGAGTTTCATAACTTTTTCTAATTTATATCAATTTTATTGTCACACAAGACAGAATATCCATGTGCAACCAATCTATTATCTATATATTAGTGATTATCCACTTTCAGTCATGGTAATAAAAAAACAACCACACACAATGGTATCCACAATAAAAACAACTGCAATAAAAAAATTTCCCAACAACTATAATTTTCTATAGGGAATCAAGCCAATAAAATCACAATATAAAATTTTCAAAATATAAACAATAGGATATTTATTTCCCTTTACCATTAAATTTTAGTTGAAAAAATATAAATATTTAAAAGGATGAGGTATAATATCTTCCCAAAAGGTAAAAAGGTAATAAACCCTCCTATATGATATAATAAAATGAGAGATGAATGACCCCAACTTAAAATTATGATTTTTATCAACCGCACAAACATAGAATCAGTGGGACTCCATCACTAAAAATGAGAATGAAAGATGATGCATTTAATAGCCTAGAACATAATAAACACATAATTTGGTTGCCAATAAACACAAAAGAAGAAGTTATGTTTGATATAAATCTCTTTTAAAAAATTAATAGAAATAAAACAAGGGAAAGATATGAAGAAAACATACCTAAAACCACCATGAATCGAACTCCAATAGTTGAGTTTTAAACCCACTATGAAAATGCTAATATAACTCCTCGAGAAACACGTGGTATACTCAATAACTAATAATAAATCTAGGATAATTAGGGTATTTGAGGGTATTTTAGGTTTTATATCTAGTTTGAAAATCATTAGACTATGGAACATCCCCCTTAACCATGAAACATAATTAGTAAAAATTAGGACCACCATGGCACAATGGGAAGGACTGTGTTTCATCTTTGATGGTAAATGAATCCTCTAAAAGACATGGATATCTTCATTCTGTAGATCTGAATAAATAGGAAGGATGCCATTACTCAACCATGGACACTATGTCATAGAACACAACAATAATGAAGAGGATTATTCCATATTCTAGCTCAATGGATCAATAACCCTAAAATTAATAGAATCCAAAAACATCACTCCCAAACTCCATGAACCATCTAGGTTGAAGATGCCATAGCCATTCCCAATATGGGAGAACAACCCAAAAAATCCATGAGAACTTATAGTGTAACCAACTCCTCCACACTGAAAAATATTAATTTTTACACCACGACTCTACTCCATAACATAGATTTTTTAAAAATGAGAAAACCACAATAAAAACTCCACCCATGCCTCTTCTTCATTATTGGACTCTCCATACCATAATAGACACCGTTATAGAATATATCATCACTCTACCCCCAACTATAATGATTTTATGACTAGAACCAAAATACTCATTTATGCCTCTCCCACGGTGTAGCTAGCCACTCCACACCATAGAATCACTCCTTATACTATAGAACATTCTCTATGTTATTGGATTATACTCATCTTGGTTTTATATATACAACCGCTTATCTCTCCAACTACCTTACTATTTTCTCAAAACACCTCCACCCCCATAATTCCCATAAAGTACTAGGTCAGAATGTTCAGATAATGTTATCATATTCCTCTCAAAATATTCTCACCATAGAGAATAAAAAACAACCTTGAATGGAAATTGAGAAATAGGTCCAAACAACCATCCCGTGAGATACCTCCAAATTATATCATTAAATAAAATCAAAACCACATCATCTCACACTAACCTCAGGACATATTTCTCACAAAAACACATCTTTTGCATCATCTGTAATCCACCAACCTTTCACATAACCATATTAACCACTATCTAATCCAAGACATTTCCTAAAAAATGATCATCATAACCAACACAAAACATTACCCCATGAACAAAATTAAGGAAATTAAATTACTAAAACACTATATTAACCACATTGGTAAGAAAAAACTCTCCCACGCGGTTTTTATAAATTTCAAAGTATAATGAAGTGGAATAAGAGATATAGTTTCCCTCTTCATATGTTGGATGAAATAATACACATCACATTCAAATTCCATAAACCAAAAAATTCCAAGCATCACATCATTAAATAAAGAAAATAATGACTGAACTAAAAAGAGATTTGTGTATTAGGCATCCATCTACAACTCAACCTCCTATGTACTATTCTTCATGAAACCATTATTAAAAAAGACAGGAACCGAAAGAGTGGTTTTTATGTACATTTCTTTCTATTATCAATCATGC
Source organism: Viscum album (assembly GCA_963277665.1). NCBI lineage: Eukaryota > Viridiplantae > Streptophyta > Magnoliopsida > Santalales > Viscaceae > Viscum > Viscum album. The sequence goes on along the minus strand of OY728142.1, from coordinate 1,850,722,806 downwards.
ATCTCTAATGGCCACTTCATGAACATAATTTCATGATCTATAGCTAACTCTCCATAGTCAATGACAGCGAAGTTGTCATGATGAAAATAATGGAGATGAAATATATGGAAGATATCGTGAATATGGTCTACTTGTGCTGGGAGGGCCAATCAATAAGCCACCTCATCAACATACTCGAAAACATTTGAAAGGCCTAACAAACTTATATGAGAGCTACTCCCTCTTCCAAAACTCCACTCCGCGCATTTATGATAATACATTGAGAACACGTGGTCTCTTATCTCAAACGCCAAGGGCCTCCTCCTATGATCGACATAAGAATTTGGATGGTCTCTTGTTTCATTCATCCCCTCAGGAATGACATCATCCTTATATGTTCTGCTATGCACCACATCAATATTGCGGGTTAAAGACTTCCCAACCTCGGACCAGCACAATAGAGAACAACATTGATTCCCATAAATAGCCTCAAATTGGGCCATGAAGATGGATTAGTGGATGATTTTTTCATAACAAAACTCAACCAAAGGAATGTTCTTTAACCAAGATATACTGAAGTCCATGATATATAATTTCAATGTATCATACATCATCTAGATATTTCGTTATGTTCTCTTATTCTTATAAAAATGGAAATCAGTAATGAGTGTAATTTGAGTTCCAAAATTCTTATTTAGTAATCTAAGAACTAAATTGGAAAGATGAAATTTATAATATGAGACTATCTACCCTCTACCTCAGATAAGACTATATTGTCATATGAAATATCTAACCTCAATCCTCAACCACCATTATATCTATGTATAGGATTTCCAACACCTTTATTACTCTGCAAAAAACATCAAATTCATTAAAAACATCATTCATGAAATTCCTACTCAATGTATTCACTAAGAAATTCCACTTTTCGGAGGTGTAGGATATCTCAAAGTCATAATCAGGAAGAAACATCATCCAACTCAATTTTAATTTATTTAGATGATGGTGATAATGGATATAACATAATCTCTTGTAATTGGGGATGGCCTCAAAACCCTCCCCAATGAAGTAATGATTCTATAGCATTAGTGACAACACAATTGAATCTAGTTCAAAATCATGGATGGCATAGTTATACTCCAGGGGGTGTAACATCCTTTACCCCTAACAAATCACCATTTTATGCTACATCATGATATATCTAATACCCATACGAAAAGAATAATAAAACACCAAAAACATCAACCATTCCTATTAAAACAGGACCATCAAGGTATTGATCATCATCCCCTTTAGGTATTCAAATGATTCTTAACACAAAACAATGCAGATAAATCCTTGGTCCTTCCTAGTAAAATATATCAACAAGGCCAAAATTCATGAGATATCAGATATGGTCTTCTGATATTCTCCCATAATACATAGGATGTAACAATAATTTTCTATATTCTTGGGTGCTACCCATGATACAAATTCCTTGACATTTGATAGCTCTAATATCACATACTATTAGGAAACAACATACCCAAGGAAATGAACCACTTCTTTTGTGAGATTTCACTTACAAAAATGTGTATATATTTGGTGGAATTTAAGAGCATACAAGATATTTCTATAATGATTGGCATGTTCCTCTTCAGAATTTTAGTAGATAAATATAAATTCATTTGTGACACTCAATGGAATGGCCATGAACTAGAGGTGACTAGACCTTTATATAAAGTCATTATTCAAGATATCATCTTTATTTACCCTCAAATGGTCATTTCCAAACCACATATTGATCCTATAAAACCATCTAAATCCCCTAAACAAGTCAAAAAAAAATTTAATCCTTGATAGAGAATAAAAATTCATTATCATCACCATATTAACACTATTTTAGTCTATATGAAGCCTCAAAATACCATTTTCCTTCTTTGAAAATAACACTGGAGAAACCCAAAATGATATAGTAGTTGGTATGAAACCATTTAACATCCAATAAACTTTTTTAATCCTTACCACCCATAACTTATGGGGTTCTATTTGATATAGATTTATTTAAATTGGAGAGGAATTGGGATTTAGATTAATCATGAACTCGATATCACCACAATGGGGTAGCATTTCATCCTCATCTAGAAAAAAGTCTACAAAATCACAAAAAAAAATAGGATTCTCTTCCATCCAAATATCTTCTAATTCTATAGAAAAATCAACCATAAAATAATGATGGGGCTCCACATGTCTATTTTTAAAATGAAAACTATACTCACCAATGTAAACTAGATGTTGTCCATCTACATCCAAGAACAACACATTATTATAAAAGAAATAAATAAATAAATCATGAAATATAAAAAAACAATGATTCATATAATATTTTTATACTACATTATTATAAATAAGAAGATATGACCACATGAATGTTATGGCCTCATAATTAATCTATGCCAATAGAACACATAAAACAAGATGTACTGAACATTGAATAGAATAGTCAACACCATGGGAAAGGAAAGCCTCTCTAAATCTAGTTCCAAAGGACATAATAGAGTGGGTGAAAAATAGTGTGAATATAATGAATAAAAAAAATACAAATAATTTAGAATATTGAAAGATGATTGTTCCTCAAACGATCTCTGACCCCTTTGGTGGTACCACCCCCATTAAATGCTACTAACCATGAATATATAATCAACATCTCTATTAAATTCTGCCTCCATGGCCATGAAAAGGTATGGGTCCATAAATATGGGGAAAAAATTTCAACATATGTATACCCCATCTCTTCTCTTGGGATCATAATCTTGATACCCTTGCTACTAAAACAACCTCAATTGTAGCTACTTGTGACACGAATGAAATAATATTCCACCTATACCATACTATGATCTAAGAACCATGGGAAAATTAACATGATGATGGCCGAAATCTGAAAAAAAGAGAATTACACTAGCCAAAATACCCATGTAAAATCATAGAAACCATTGGCCCTAGAATGATTAAATGGAAGATGATATGGTTAACTTTTCACTAGTCAGAACCACAAAGGTTAGAGTGCTTGATACTAACCAGGGAAAGCACTTCTTCTCTAAGAACCAATATGGTTTCTATATCATTGAATACTCATCATGAGTGCGTATTCTCAATCACCTATACCTTATTCTAAACCACTAAAGATGTTTGTGGTGTGAAAGGAGTAATGGAATATTGGATAGAAGGATTGAGTTCCTTCTTAAGGTGTTGTGCTCTTTAATCATCATTCGGAAAAAATATTTGGAGAAATGAAAATATCCATGAATTTTATCCCTATATCCCACATAGATATGCTCCCCTACACAAGAGATATAATCTCTTTCATCATTACTACAGTCATTATTGATGAGTGCATCTCTAATTAGAGATCCTTCGGAAATCAACCCATGAAACTTCTACCTTAAAGCATTCCCCAGGATATAATTCCCACTAATAAGGTGTAACTCCTCACATTTTACTAACCACCAATATAGCCAAGTACTCCACTGGGGATTGGATCTAACTGAAGGAAATACGAATCTCTTACACCCATCTCCCTAACACTAGGTTAGAGAGAATTCCCTCAAAATTACCATAACTCTACCACTAAATGACATGAAATTCCCTCTACAATGACTAGTCCTCCTCTAACAGGTTAATGATTTGACAATCAAATGGATCAGCCTACTAAACCACCCCTACTTGATCAACATATAAATGATATCCAAGAACTATATCTAAATGGTAAACATGGATTTTCTTAGTCCAGTACTATAAAACATAATTAAGCTTCATTTAATTAATTTTGACTTATCAAAACCACCTAATTAAAATAAGGAAACAAGTCAATCATGATGTATATACCTTTCATAAGTCTCTACAATAAAAGAATCACCACCTCAATTAGTCTTTCTATAGGATTAGAGTCTTTGAGCTAGATAAATAGGGGCCCTAAAATCTCATGTCCTACCCAGTCTTCCAATGCTGATGTCACATGTCAAAATCAACTAACGTCATTTCTTTAAAAACCCATGTAACCCTCATTGTGCCTAACTCTGAACTCCATCCTATCTCTAAGCTAAAACCTTTGATACCACTCTGTTATGACCATATCACTATAATGTTACTCCAACTAGGATATAAATTTAGTATGAGAGATAATAACACTCATGTCCCACCTCAAATTGGCCCCAGTTTGGAGACAAGAAATGAGGGTATAAGATTCTAAATACGGGTTGTCTTACTCTATATAATAATATATGATTGGGGGATAAAAATCAATGATCAATCAACTCAATGAAAAAATAAAAAATAATGTAACTAAAAATGCCCCGTAATGAATGAATAGTGTAATAAAATAAAATAATCTCCAAGAAAATACATAAAATAATGCCTAAGGTAGTGACACAATAGTAGTCCAAAGGTCCGATCTAGTAATGTCTAATACAGTCCATGTAGTCTTCTTAGAGACATGAAACGTGGCATCCATATATATGTGGATTGACCACATGAGTATAATCGATAGTATCACACCAATGGACTCTTATTTATATGTGAAAACATCATACTAATGCACTAATGAGAAAAAAAGGAACCAACATCATATAAACATACAAACTAACCAAACCCTTACTCACCAAGACACACTCACTAAATAACATTTCTGGGTATAATAAAATAATAAGAATAATATTGATGAAATGTTACTATACGCAACATTCCCAATGATTTTCTACTCTCTCACACCGATGTTGGGTGTCCTGAAACTCCAATATCTTCATCATAACACCCTGCATGTAATCACTCAGAACATCCAAATACATATCATCAAAAGAAACATGGGACATCAGATTAAATGATTCCATAAGAATCCCAGTCTATCATGTCGTATCTCACCAAAAGACACTTGGACCATCATATCAAATCTCATACATATCCATAACCAAAGTAGTATGGTATTGTGAACATGAAGGGAATGAACCTCATATCATCCTTCTACCATGACCAACCCCTATATTAATACACCACATCAAACATCACATTATTTCACTTTTGACATATATCCATCATATCCCATGCATATCAACATTTCCTAGAAGAGAGAGAGGGTAAGAGCAAGGAGTCATCCATCCATCCTCCTCCATAGGATGTTGCGGAAATAACCCCAAAAAACATTTGGTTGTTGAAACATGGTGCTTGACATGGGTGGGTGAAAACAGAAATCACAAGCAATATACAAGGTATATATATACATCCACAAACATTTATAACCCATGGTTTTAAATTAATAATATTATCCCATCTCACAAAATCACCACCAATCCTCACAAACTTCACCACTTTCACTAATATAGCTAAATTAAAAACACCATTCAACTAAGCCACAATCCATATACCATATTCCCCTATTCATTCCAAATTAATAAAGAATCAAAATTTCCCATTACCAACCTACTTAATTCCATAATCATATTCATTATCCAAATTTGTTTTTCTCATTTATAAATCTACCACTTTAACCACACTTCCCATTTTATTTTAAGCATTCATTAAACATTTCAACTCATGAAATTTCTATTCATCATTTTCAGTTTGATTCTATTACTACCCTGGAAGCTAGAAAAACACACCACAAAAAGAACTTATAATTCCTCTCATGCCAACAAGTCCCACATTACCATCATTTCACATCACAACCACTTATCATCATAACCACCACATCACAACCACTTTATACTTCATAGCTACTTTTTCACATATCATTTTCACACCTCATCAAAACCCCATATCTCATCGTAAATCTACCACATACATCAAAACACTTTTCACATTATTCCTATATTATTATTCTAATTTGGAAAGAGTTTTCTCATCTATTCCACTTTTTCTATTTCAAGGTCTTGATCACAAAGGCCATAATTTCCTAGCGTAACAGATTTATTATATAGATATAAGTGATTGGAAAATTTCATTCTAGGTGATAAAATATCACATAATATTGTTTACATAGTCATAATAACCACACTGTAAAAAAAATATGATAAGGTCCATGATTTTATGAAAGTTTTCTAGCCCACACAATCACAATATTTGAATATAGAAATCTATAAAACATGTGATTTCACTCCCCTTTCCACTTAAATTTTAGTCAAAACAATTATTTTAATTTATTAGGTTGGTGTGTACTATCTTCCAAAAAGATAACAAGATCATAAACCCCCTCGCATGATACAAATAGATGAGAAAAAAATAATCCCCTTACTTAAAAAAATATTATGGATCTATTACACAATGTTAGAACGAGAGGGAGACCACCACCATGCACCAATGTGAAGGAATTTACCTTTAAAAACCGATAACACAACAACCACATCAATACCTTCCCAAAAAATGACAACATAATAGCTTTCCCTTGATAGAAACATCCTCCATACATGGAACATGCGGAAAAATGGAATGGGAATAAGTAAACTTACCTAAAACCACCATGGAATGATCTCACCAGGTCTGGGTTAAAAGAAACCAAATGGGGGATAAAAGTACTCCTTGGGACACATTAGGGTTAGACATTAATTAAGAAGAAATATAGAAGAACGAGTGTGTTTGAGGAGAATTAAATATTAATACCCATTATTTAAAACATAAGACCATGGAGAAACCCCATTCACCACACCATATAATTTCTAAAAAAGGGGAGGATGACGACCCAGTAGGAACGACCACACCATTTCCAATCAAGTCAAATAATCCTCTACAAAACATGGAAATCTCCACAATAATGATATGGTAAAATTAAGAGTACATAGCGCATCCAATGACACTACATCAATGAACTCAAAAAATATGAATACTGATATGCTATCACCTTGATCCTAGATGTACCTACCTAAAAATTGATAAAACCACAAAACAAATCCATATAATCTATTCTATATCTTGGGTGACCATGACATAGCCATTCCTAAAATGGAAAAATTATATAAACTCTCCCAGATTTTATACACTATAGTCAACTCATATATGAAAAAAAGTACCTAATTCTATATCACAACCATGATCCACATCACAATTATTCTAAAAAAATGGAAATACTATCAAAACACACAACCCAATACTCTATGCCATGTCGACATATCCTTATTGTAGTAGACACCCTTATAACATAGCCCATCTGATAAGACAAATTCCAATAAACATTTCAATATCATTTATTTATGGATTTCTATTGACTTAATTGATCATGCACTTGTAATATGCTCAATTTTTTATGTATAAGGCCTCCTAGAATTCCAAGTAAGAGATGCATAAAATTGTAGATTTTATCCAGTACACATCCTGAAAAATCCATACCTATCGTGCATTGGTATTTCGCATCATGTCCATGTCATGAGACAAGTTGTGACCAAGACATGAATCCAGTAGAGGAAATAGCCAATACACGTTTTAAAGTCTCACTACACGTCACAATAGTAGTCAAAATAGTTGAGTGAGAAATCTGTGAGAAATCCACATGGAGGAATGGCTGGAGGCTAATACACAACTTGAACACTAAGTTCATGACATAAACTCTGTCAAACATCATAAATATACAAAATATGTGAAGAACACATGGGATATCCAAAATCCACAAAAATCTACGTAGGTCAACGGTAAACAAAGTGTACCTCTAGTACACATCGTGAAAAATTCTTCCTAAAATTACAAAGTTGTGGTAGAGAATTTCACAAAAATTCTATATAAGATTTTTTTTCTATTTTTCAATCCTTTTGATTTCTCTCTCACCTTTTCCATTTAAAATCTGGATTTATTAGTTGTTTACATTTTTTTTCAATTCATAATATTTGGATCTGTTTCCTTTATTGCATTCTAATTTTTGTTTCATTAATCCCTCTCATTCATCGTCAATTTTCAACAACACTTGTGAGATCCATTTTTGTATCTTGTATCATGTAATTGAATCATTAATATTATTTTTTGTATTCCTCATACCCAATTTCATGGTCACTCCCTTTAATATTAAAAAATATTTAATGATTTTTGAATTCATTAAACATCAATATCATTTAAAACATTAATTTCTTTATTTCTTAAATTTCAACTCCACTGTTTATGAGTAGTTAAGCCTCTAAGGGGTTGGGATCAATAGTATATGCATCTGAATTTTTAGATAATCATTAATTGAAATATTGAATTCACTAATGGATTAGTAATTAGGAAAAAACAATTAAATTCATACTTATTCATGCAAGCATCCCTAACTAAGTGATATTCAAATGAACAACCCTATCATAATTGGTTTATACTAGGATACGATCACTATCATGGGGTACTTTCTTACAAAGAAGATAAAATTAATGCAGCTAGGTTGTTTCTATCTCCTGGTCATGGAATGTTCACATCCTAAGTAGAACATGGTTTCTTGAACAAAGTCCACTACTAACCACTTTTTACATCACAACCTAAGACTTAGGACCCTTCCAATATTATAATAAATATCATCCTTTACCCAGACACTCGAAATTGTTTTTGACCCCTCACTAATTACTTGAATTCACTCTCAATCATAGATTTAGTAAACTTCCCAAACACCATGGTGACATGAAAGGAATACAATAAGGATCTCAATCTAGTGATACCACTTCTAAATATCTTCCTCCTCATGGTTTTGACCCTAAACTTATACTATATTATTCCCTTATAGTTATTGATGTTTGGGGAACACACCTATAATTTGACCTCTTCCCATACGAACCCAATGACGTGTTCAGGCATGCCAAATTTTGGCACCATTTACAAAGAGTAATATTGTTTCATTTAACGAAATTTGGACAAATATCTATGATTACATTTCCTTCACCCCATTTCATTCTTTCCTTTTAAAGACATTTTTTCATCTCCATTATCCACCATGTGCATGTACCAAGTTCCCATGACTCATTCAAGGAACCTTGAGTCAAAATTTCCATTGAACATAGATCCTGAGGAAGAAATGTATTTGTTTAACCATAACCAGTCAGCAATTTCCAAGTAGCATAATCAAGTGGGACCCAACCCTCCAAAACCCATCCAATAATTTTCAGAGAAGACTAGATAAATCCCAAAAATACAATCATTGATTATGGATTGCCCTCAATCCACGACGCAAACCCCATGAATTGTTCATCCCACAATTTAATATCACACCATAGAGATAAATCATGGACTCATTCACATGATTAATATAATGAACAATTCAGTGTTATCTAGAGTGAAGAACCACATAAACACATTTCCAACATTTTGGAATTCTCTGTCACCGTTCACAACCCGAGAGTCTTTTTAGATTCCATAAGACTAATCATCTTCCCATTCTTTCTAATATATAAGCTAAAGAATAGATTAAAATATAACCTCCCAAGTTAATCTAGACTTGTGAATATCATTCCATGATGATTTAGAGAAGTATTTCCCACCAATCTGGACCTGTGAGATCCGGAATTATATTAAAAACATTGTTAAAATAGACAGAGATTCTGTATGGTATGTGTGGGAAAAATTTAAGAAGATTATGATAAAATGTCCACATCATATACTGGATATGTGGATTTAGTTGTAGAAAATTTACTAAGGACTCCAGCCAGTATCATGAACTATAGTCAATGTTTCCCCTGGTAGAGGATTAAGGTTCAAAACCCCCAAACCTGGATGATAAAAACTAGACGAAGTATCTCACAATGAATGATTTTGGTAAAGTGATCATGGACCACCATGATGTGGTATCCACCAGATAGATTAGAACACCATACTAGCAGTGCAAGTGGATGCTCTCACAAAAATAATCATTAATCCTTTTAGATGCCAGCTATAGACCCCCAAACTCAACCCTCTCCTACTCTAGTCATGGAAATTAAATCATGTGGGATGTGTTGTGTCCGAAATCTTTATCATGATTTTAAGGATATCAAGAACAATATGATTAGATTAATGTTAATTATAATCAATAGAACAATTTTATTCAACAAAAATAGAAATATTATCAACATAGGCATGCTCAGAAACAACCTCAAAACAATCAAGTCAATTTTCAATTACCAAGTGGTCAAGCACAATTATATAATAAAGGATCACTGAGGTATCCACTGATGAAACATATCCTCAGACCACTACGAAAGTGTAAAAACATCCTTTCTAACAATGATCTCATAAAAAATTCCAGCCACCTTATCCAAGACCATAGTAACCACCTCCACCTCCTCAATGTAACATGGAGAATCTCCTGGATACATTTTTTGAAAAGTTAGACCAAAGAATGAAACCTAAAAAAATAAAATGTAAAACCAAATATATTCTTTATGGAATGCTGAAATTAAAATGGGTAAAATAACAAAAACCTTGTTTGGTAGATTAACAGGAACTCTTTCAGGTAACACTGAGACGTACCCCAGAGAGGAGTCTAAGGTGGTAGTGTTGAGAAGCGGGAATATTTTATACATTAAACAACCTAGTGAAAAAATACAAAAGGAATGGACTAATATGAATCCAACAATATACGAATAATTCGATATAGCCATTACCCTCAAACCTTAAGAAAAAGAAATAGTTGAGATGAACCACACTCCTAAATAGAAAAATGAACCTTTTTATGTTTCTCAACCTCCTTACAAGCCACCACTTCCCTTACCAGGGAGATAAATACTAGGTATGTAAGAGGCAAAATATATGATGTTCCTAAAGACAATCTAGAAACAACACATCAACATAAAATTTGCAGAATACATTACCCAAATGTCAGTTTATGCAAAATTTATCAAGGAACATAAATCCAATAAAATTAAAATTGATGATTGTTGTGTTATATCCTTATGTGAAAAATTATTTATTGTTGTGCAGTTCAAAATTCCCCTAAATATGGGAGATCTTGTGTCCTTCTCAATTCCTTGTGGTGTAGGAGAATGCTTGTTTGGAAGATCCTTGTGTGCTCTTAGTGCCAACATAAATTTCATGACAATGATCATTCTCCTAAAACTCAGACTCCATGAACTCAAAACCACTAGAGTATTAGTACCGCTTGCCAAACAATCATTGAGGTAACCCAGAGGCATTCTTGAATATATTTTGGTTAGTGTAAAAAAATTATCTTTCTACTAGACTTACTAGTCCTGGTCATGGAAGAAGAAGTTGATGCCCCTATCATACATGGATGAACCATTCTTGGCCAGAGGAATGGATTTGATAGACATAACTCAAGGACATCTGATCATCTGATTTAGAGAGGAATAGGTGGTGTTAAACTAGATTAATGTTTTTCAACACATGGATAATGCTATGTATTGTAATTTCATCTGTGTTACATAGAAATGAGGTGAGTACATGTTCATTGATGAAGAAATAGAAGATTCACTCAAAGATATGGAATAAGGATTTGATTTTGAAGAAACAAACTTCAATGAACCACTAACTAGGGACACCATTACACCCTTTATTTTCTCTATCATTCGTCCACCCCATTTAAAATGTAATCCACCTCCCAGTAAATTGATATACTGATAGTTATGAATGTCATCCTCTCTGCCAATCATTATCAACTCTAAACTATCAAAATAGAAAGAACTGATATAAGTTGATGTTATAAAAAGTCATAAGAAATAAATTTCATAGGGAGTTTCATATATTATGCAGATAAATCCTACTGAATGAACTCATAAAATCCTATGTGAAGAAAGTGAAAAGAATAAATGACAACCTCAATGGCGGATCAAACTCTAGATGAAATAAGTCCTTAAATATTAATTTATAAATTACAATTATACGAAAATCATTTCTTCGAATATATGAGAGTGAATGGGTGATCCCCCTCCATGCTATGCCAAATAATGGAGGACTCATGGTAGAAATAAAAGATGAAAATGAATATATTTAAACAAGTACCATCAATAGATGGAGATTCGTTGTAGATTATAGATGTTTTCATTCATCAACTAGAAAATATAATCATCACAAACCATTCATGAACTAGGTACTAGAAATAATGGCAGGGCATAAATTCTATTATTCCCTAAATGTATATTAAGGAAATAATCAAATTGTAGTTGACGCAAGTTATTGTCTAAAGAGCACTTTTACGTGCCAATTAAGTACCTTTTCTTACTGTATAATGTCCTTTGGGATGTGAAATGATCAAGAAATATTTTAGATATGTATGACACATATCTTCCAAGAGCTGGATGAAGAATTACTTGAAATGTTTATGGACAATATCTCAATCAATGGAAAGTCATTTAAAGTCTATCTATATAATCTAGAATTGGTCTTAAAATGCAACAAAGAAAAGTTCCTAGTCTCGAATTGGGAGAAATTCCTTTTCATGGTATAAGGAGGAATTGTCGTGGGATTTAAAATCTCTATGAAAGGCATCACAGTTAGTCCCACAATGATTGAAGTCCTCAATTATCTTCCAGAAACCTCAATTGTCAAGTGTATTAGATGTTTTTTGGGCCATTAAGGATTTTAGAGTCGATTTGTGATGAATTTTTCTAAAGTCACCCATCTATTCACATAATGTTTTTCCATGTATGTTCCTTTGGAATTCACTAAGGACTATAGATAATATTTAAATACACTGAAGAGAAGTCTGATAGCACCACCAGTTATCAATTGCACCAAATTGGGAGAAATAATTTGAGCTAATGTGTTATTCTAGTTTCATTATAATAGGTGATGTGTTAGGAAATGAATTTTAAATTCGATAAATCATATTTATTAAGATACTCACACATTGAATAAACATTTGGTCAACTACATGACTTCAAAGAATGATATATTAACCACTATATATTCTTTTGAGAAAATCATGACTAATGAAGAAGTTCTTATGCTTATCCATTATTTTTTTCTTATTTTTGAAAATCCCAATGGGGGAGAATTTATTCAAAATAATAATTTAATAAAGATATCAAAAGAAGAGAATTTATTAAGGGAGAGTACAGTAAGAAAGGATAATGTCTAAGTAAGGGGGATTTTTCTATTAAGAAGATATGTTATTCAAATGGGGATATTTCTTCTTAAGAATGAAAACCAGATACTAAAGATCAACAGTACGATCCTTTGGAAATATAACCTAAGGGGGAGTTAGTCGTATTCATCAGAAATCTCATTCAATGGGGGAGATATGTTTTTCATACGTGTTTATCTAAGTATATATTTTCTTCCTTAGAAAAGTGGTCGGTGCTTTCCAAAAAGGGGGAGATTGTTAAGTAAATAAGGTTATCTTATGACTTCTCCATTCCATATGTTTTTATGTTTTGAAAATAAAAAACAATTTTTCTTAAGTTCTGTATTTTTCTTAAGTTCTATTTTTTTCATAAGATCTAGAATTACCATTCAATTATACTTACATTTGTTTCATTACGATCCATAATTTTTTTATAGTTACATATGTATCATTAAGATTTTCTATTCTAATTAAATTTTCATATTTTTCATATCGTCTTTATGATACCGATTCTGGTGTATAAGTGATACCGTCTTTATGATTCCAATTCTAGTGTATAAGTGATATCTCCTTTATGATACTGATTCTGGTGTATAAGTGATATCATCTTTATGATACTGATTCTGATGTATAAGTGATACCATCTTTATGATACTGATTCCGGTGTATAAGTTATATTGTCTTTATGATACCAATTTTTCTGTATAATTGATTCCAATTTTATGATTCTGATTCCAGATCAAATGAGATATTGGTTTCTCAATCCGATTTACTTTTCCTTATGAATATTTTTCCTTGATAATGTTTTTCTTAATAATCTGTTTTTCTTAAAAATGTTATAGTAGTTTAATGTATGATTCCAATATTATCGGATTCCATGTTTCCTTACAAAACTTTCATCTTTAACATAATTTCATTTCGGTTACAGGATATAATGTCGAAAAATCGGTTACAAACTAACCATTTTATTTTTGACACATGTCTAGGTCCCTTTGAAATTTAAGAAATATATGACCGTTGGAGAGAATCCGATCGTTTGAAAGCCTTTCCAATAAATAAAAGTTCATTTGTATGATTCAAAAAAAAAACAAAAACAATGTATAGAGTGGATGAACATGATGCATGTGAAAAATCTATGTTGTTTTTTCTAGAGAGAGGGGATTTTTCAACACTCAGGGCTTCATGCTTATATCATGAAAAACATTTTCAGGTGTTAGCAGCTTGTCCAGACTTGCTTTGTACAGACTCTGATTGTGCATATCATGGGCTTCTGGGCTAGGAATATAGAGGTTCTGATTTCCTTCTAAATTGAGAGCTTATGGGGAAAGCAAGATACATACCGATCTTCAAATTGTGGGCTTACTTGGGTTTGGGTGAGATAGACTTTATTGAAAGTATAAATTAAGGAACCTTTATCCAAGGGTGCTGGATACACTTCTCATTGTGTTAAAAGAATATTGCTGTTACTTTTTTCCAATTTCAAGTTGTTTTATTTCCTCTAAAATTTTAACATTTTTAAATATAGAAAATATAAATTTCATATAATTTCTAATTCTGTTACTCTGATTATATTACAGATTCTATATGCTTTAGGGTAGAATCTTTCTTTTAAGAAAAGGTTTCTTTTAGAGGTGTATTGTATGTTCATTTAACATTGTTAAACTAAACATAAAGGCTATAAAATAATTTTTAATGAATAAAATTCACCCCCTCTTGTTTATTGAGAATCTACATTCATCATTTCGATCCTACATTGTTCATATCCTTTTTGGTCTAAATTAATTATACACCCTGATCATGCTCCCCTCATGTACCTGATGAAAATAACTGATTCCAAACTTTGGCCAATACATTGGATTCTCCAAATTTAGGAATCCAACATCGTGATCAAGGATAGAAAAGGAAAATAAAATGTCATTGTAGATCATTTATTCACACTTCCTCTACCCATCATTAAAGAAGAAAAGTAAGTTAAAATTGAAGTGGTTTTTTTAGATGAAACCATGTTTAAACTCAAGGCCCAACCATGGTTCTCATAGAGGCCCAATTATCTTGAAAGATATTCATACATCAATCCCTCTTTTACTAGAAATGATAAAGATTTTTGTTTAGATTCAAAGTATTACAACGAGGATGAGCCTCTGTTATTGAATTGTTTTTATAATGGATTATTGAGATGTTGTATCCTATAAAAAGAAACCCACAATGTAATTGATATGTGTCACACATCTCTAATTTGTATACATCATGGACATGAGAATACAATGAACAAGATTCTACAATGTAGATATTTCTAGCGTACACTACACTAAGACACAAGGGGATTTTCTAATAATGTGACAGATGTCAGTGGACTAGAAATATTATCAAAAGAAATTAGATTCCACAAAACCCCATCATGGAAGATGAAGTATTCAATGTTTCGGTCATCAAAATCAAGGGACTGTTTCAAATATTTCACAAAAAACCTAAATTCTGCTTGTAGTTGACTACTCTCAAAATGGGTGGAAGCTGAAGCTACTACATATGACATGGAAAAAGATTTCATGAACTTTATAAGGAAGAATGTGTTTTCATGATTTGTATTTACAATATTACTCATCAATGATCGAGGAACTCACTTTAATAATAAAGCTATGAGTGAAATTATTGAATGATATGGCATCAGATACAATACTGAAACTTACTACCACCCACAAACAAGTGCTCAAGTAAAAATATCTAACTTAGAGGTAAAGAAAATTTTCGAAAATACTATGAATAAAAAATAGAAATGACTGGAGTCTCAAATTTGACTACGCATTATGGTCATACCGAACGACTTAGAAGACACCCATAAGCACCACCCCATCCAGATTGGTTTATAGAAAATGATGTTATCTTCCTGTCAACATAGAGCATCGCTCATTTGGTCTATCAAGATAATGAATCTAGATTCAGAGAATTTTGTAGAAGTTGATATGTTTCAATTAACTACATTGGAAGAAATAAGAAGTGATGTATATTAAAATGTGGGAATCTATAAGGAAAATATAAAAAAATGGCATGATCTATGTATTTCAATGCATGCCTTTGTACATGGGAGTAAGGTTTTGTTATCTAACATGAGATAGAAACTATTAACGAGAAAGACACTGTATCATTGGTCATGACAATTCAATGTAGTTTAAGTCTTCCCTTAAAGAAATATTGATATTCTACGAGAAGGAGGGATATCGTTTAAAGTGAATGGTCAAAGGCTGAAGATTTTTTAGAGACCCTTCCAAGAAGGTTATTCCATCAACCATAAATTCACTTAAGCTTAAATGGATTCAAGATCTCAACTACAAAGGAAGAACATACTAGGAGGAAACCTATGGTTGGACATCTTAGACTTGGTAAGAGTAGGATCTTCATAGAAGATATTTAGGTGTTCATGAGCTAACAGCACAGAAAGAGCATAAAATTCGAGCAATAAAACTCCATTAATCATCGTGTACATATGGTTCATGATGTGTAACTCAGTCACCCAAAAGTTTCTATTATTTAACCCATAAATGAAGTGAACCATCAGTACATGTCGTGTACTAAATTGGGTATGTTAACAAAAACAAAGGTCACAAACCAGTGGGTCACGACCAACACACCCCCCCCCTGACCCTTCATCTCCTGCAAACCCTATTCCCTCAAACCACAACCTCCCCTCCCCTCATCTCCCAATCTTCCTCTCCACCACCTTCAAATGAAAACCCCTCATAACCCTATCCTCTCAAAACTGATCTATCATCCTACACACCAGCCACACACCCCTCCCTCAGCCAACCGCCTCAAACTGCGACCTCCCCTTTCTAGTCACACTCACTTCCTTTAGGGAACACACAAAATGACCACAATAATCATCTTCCTCCTCCACCTCCTCAAACTCCTCATCCATAGAATCCTAGGGAAAACCCTCCTCCTAGTGTCACTATGTTGCACATGCCAAATCATCTACACTACATGAAGAATTCATGTCCCCTTCTCCTCAAGCAGACACAAACTCTATATCATGCTATGAAAAAATGCACCTGCACCATGTGCTCATTCTCACTAACCTGCAACATCAGGTCAATCTTATTAGGTTGTAGGAATAGACCACACGTACTAATAAGACACCAAACATGCACATTTTGGCCCAGATGAATATCGATGTCATTGTCCTAGACCTCTTGGAGACTCTGCACATTGACCAGATTCCATAGGTCCATGAGGAAACCTTTAGAGAGTTATTTCTAGAGTTTTTATCCACCATCAATATTTCCATTAACTACCTCCATTTTTATTTGGGTGGTAAACCCCATAAGCCATATTTTTAGGAATTCAGGATCGGGTTGGGCCTTTATACTAAAGAGTTTTTCATTTTATATATTTATCCCCCACTTCTGATTCATCCACCTCATGAAGTGGCTGCAAAGTTGTGGAAGATAAAATCACGTGACCCTTAGTCACACCGCGACCCTCGCTTCACGAAGTCTACTCAGTTGCTGGATCTAACACTGCATATCCTACCCAGAACCATAGTACATTTACGATTTACCCTATTTAAGACTCATAAAAGCATCATCTAGGTCGATGCCTTGATTCTTATATTAGTTATGGGAAGTCCACCTATAAACATAACTTCCCAGTGTTCATAGTACTACATGACATAGGCACAAAGGCAACTTGGTATACTGATGGGTTGCTCCACCATTGCTCATTTGGCCTGAAATCATGATGTTTTCAATCTAGTAATTCCCCAAACCACCTTAGGACCTATCACGTTGATTGGTCATGTGATGCTACATAAGATGAAGATGTTATTGAGAGAGGATGATGTGTACTTTTTGGCACCAGGAGTACACAAACCTGCACCGTATGAGACACCAGAAGAAGCAATAGTGGACCCCCTGGTTCCGTCACATTCCATCCCCACACCTATACCACCCATCATTCCTCCCACTACTAACACTACCTCATCTCCCATTCCGCCCCCTCCCAACCCACCCTGATTGAGCTATGGGCCACATAACAATGTTTCATGGAGAACATGTGCTATATCACTTTCAATCTTCACCTTGAATTCATTGAGAAAACTATGTTAACTACACCACCACCACCCACCCCCATCTGACCGCCCCATCTTCCATCAATCCCCCACCCCCTACAGTCTACACAGACCTACCTCTAGACCTCATAAACCATATTTCTCAGTGGGAGTTCTTAGCTAAGTAGGCCCGAAGGGTAATAGGATATCCATTTATTCCACCCCTTTTATGCCATTTTTGTATCCATATACAACAAATATGGCCTCCTCACAGATCGGTACCTCTCCACCGGCCACCCAATCTCAACTACCTACCTCCACTACCCCCACTATCCACTACAGTAACTACTCCATTAACTATTATTTCTAATGTTGTAGATGATGACCCGCTAAGAAATATTTTCCCCTGACCAGATTTTAGGGTAACACTAGATGATAACTTTGTACCGGATGCCTAATATACCTTTTTGATATTTGGGAATTTTTTGATCTGGATTGCTATTAATTTTTTTCACCTTTGTATCCCTTCATTTGTACTGAATTTTGATATATATATATATATGGGATTTAAATTTCACTTTCTTTTTATGTTTATTTTAATTTCATTATTTTTGTACATATACATGTCTAGCACCTCCGAATCTTCTATGGTTCTCGATGGTCCAGTACGACCATATTTTTGGAATAAAGGGTACTCTGGAACATCATAGACATTTCATGTCAACATTCAGAAAATTATAGGGAAATCCATAAATAGAAGAAACCACCTTGAGATGTGATCCATTTCCAACCTCACCTCATTCATGCACATGGTACAACACCTGAAGTCCTTAACCCACCCAAGCAATAGAGGGAACATGAAGATACAGCCATTAGTAGAGGTAAGAAGAGAAAAATATTATAAGCCAGTGGATCCAATAAAAATTTCTTGGTCCATCCATGTGGTTAATGATTTCCTATTATGTCTTTATGGGAGGCAACCCTGAGTTGATATTTTTTATATTTTTATTCTTTTTTTTTGTATATTTTTATTTTTCATTTCAGACTTTGATTGAATTGAATTTTTGAAATTTAAAAACAACTTACATAAAATGTTTATCATTTTTTATTACTATACTCCCTTGCCTATTATTTTGTTGTTACACTGATTTTACCTATAGACTAATAATTTATCTAGTAAAATATATGATCTCTCACACATTTTTCATGTACTCAGGCTTAGCATACCGACAGCTCAAATTTAA
Organism: Viscum album; assembly: GCA_963277665.1. Classification (NCBI taxonomy): domain Eukaryota; kingdom Viridiplantae; phylum Streptophyta; class Magnoliopsida; order Santalales; family Viscaceae; genus Viscum; species Viscum album. The sequence continues at coordinate 1,850,703,569 of OY728142.1, read as the reverse complement.
ATCAAGAAACATCACATATCCAGGGTGATCTTGATTCCCTCAATCAAAATTTTCAATGTTTTCCTTTAAAATTATTTTAGTTTTTCTTGATAGAACACTCCCACAAACATTTCAGTGATAGTGTGGACACTGTATCTTTCTATGTGTGGGGGGGTCTCATGATTATTACTAATTATAAACTTGAATTTTTATTTGTTCTCACCTATCTAGGAGACTTTTTTGAAATTATAATCCTTATTTAAAACATGAATAACATTATTAACATGTAAATTAAAGAAAAAAATAATTTTGAAAATGATAGACTCCATATTTCTTCTTTGTTTAAGAATTTTAGAAGGATTGACGAATTTATAAATTAAATTCAAAATCAATTTTTTTGAAATTATGATCACTTGATACATTAATTTGTTTTATACATGTTATAATTGAATGTTTATTTATTATTCTCATTACTTAAGATAATTTTAAGACTTTAATTACACATTCATTCTTAAGCATATTTATTAAGAGATACATAGGATGTTCTAACCATTCAGAACATGCATTGAGATATTATCAAGGTGATGAATGAACAAGTACATATTTAAAATGATTGCGGCAGTCTTTGTTAGCCACTTTTTTCAGAGACCCACATTACATATATCATTCATTTAGCTCATATTTTCTAGGATTTACTTTATAGGATGAATTTATTCCAAGCCTATTTTTCCAATCCTACTCTAGTCCACGTAGAATGCATGATACTACTATTGAACAATTTTGGGGGGTTATTCAGATAACTCTAATGATTTTAATAGCAAAAGATGTATTGGGTACTCATTAGCAAATTTATTTATGATCCATATCAACTTTATTTCATTTAATTTTCATTTTGTTCTTTTGTAAATTACAACAACAAAAAACATATGGGTTGTGTACTAAGAAGATCAAAATTCATTATTTCTATACCGATGAATCCTTTGAGGGAATATATGTGGTTAAGGGATGGGTGAGAGATTATGAATGAACATGAATTTTGTAAAATAGAAATGAAAAAGAAAAATAAATGTGAAAAATAATCATTGTCTACTTACATTCTATAAATGGATCCAACTAGAGCTGCTAAATTATGGACTTGGTTATTTGGAAGGGGGATGTATATTACACTTGAATTGAAACTCATGTATTATGATCCAAATATTACACTCCTTTTTATCTTTATTTTCACTTCTCACCCTCCTACCTATAGCCTCAAATACATAATAACCTTACTTCTTAATTCCTGATTATTAGTTTTGTAATTTTTTTACTAAGTGGAGTTTATATCACCAATGAAATATTATGGTTTGTTATGTGTACTCAGGGTATGACCATAACTCCAATTTTATTTTACCCTATGTTGTGAGAGAAAATTCCATGAGAGGTAAATTAAAATGGGGTATATCATTCCAGGAAGAGTTAAAAGAATATAATAATTATATTAGAATTTGTTTTGAAAAGAGGATCTAAGTGTCCTGACTAGTTTTCTATTCAGGGATAATTTATGGGGATTACATTTTTCTTCTTACACATAACCTTAATTACCTAGATATAATGAATATTTACATGATTTTAAAATTACATACTTTTGATGAAATAATTATTGAGACCCTTTTTCTTGCTGATAATGAATTGTTAATGTGGGGTTGGATTTGATAATACAAATTCATATACACTTTCTAATACCATATGTTTATGGATTTCCATTGATTTAATCAATAATTCACTTGGTATATGCTCAATTTTTTAAAAATAAAAATTCACAGGATTCCAAGGAAGAATTTTCGAAAAATGTAGATTTTATCTAGTACACATCGTGACCAGCTTATACATGCCATGTACTGGTATTTCAAAGCATGCCCAAGTCTTGAGCCAAGAAATGACCAAGCTATAAAGCTCACAGAGGAAATATCCAGTACTCATTGAGAAGGATCAGTACATGTCGAGACACCCATCATAATAGATGATTAAAAAATCCGAAACAAATCCACGTGGAGGAATAGCTGGAGGCCAGTACGCATCATGATCACTCACTATAGGATGTGTACTTTGTCAATCTTTGAGAATCCACCATATGTGTGTGAAACACATGGGAAATCCAAAATTCTATGAAATCTAATTTATTCAATAGTACACTAAATGTAACTATAGTACACATTATGACCTATTCTTCCAAGAAATAAAAAAGCTATCGCAGATCATATTATAATAATTTTAGATGGGATTTTTCACTATTTTTCTTCCCTTTTTATTTATCTCTCCCCATTTCCCTGTAAACACTAAATTTTGTCATTTTTTATATTTTATTTTCAATTCAAATTCTTTTATCTGTTTCCTTCATCTTTGTCAAAATTTTTGATGCATCAATCTCCATCATTCATCATCAATTTCCAAAATTGCATGTGAGATCCATTTTCGATTATTATATAATGTATGTTATTTATTAATGTTGTGATTTGTCTTTCACATACCTTATTTCAAGTTCATTTCTTTTATAATCACAACCACTTTCATGATATTGAATTCATTAAACTCAAATTTTCTGTCAATCATGAATTTTTTATTTCTTCAGATGCATCTCTACCCGCTATGAGTAGCTAGAAATCTTAGGTGTAATGATCAAGTGTAGATATATCCGAATTATTAATCAATATTTAATTCTAACATTGGAAACCCTAAAGGATTATAAATAAGTATAAATAATCAATGTCTACCCCATTTGGGCAACAATCCCTAACAACATGACATTCAGATAAACAACCATATCCTAATTGAAGTAGACTAGGTTTAAATCACTAGCCTAGGGTAATTTCTATCAAATAATCTAAACATAATTCCCCTTGGTTGTTAATATCTACCGATCATAGAATATTCAATTACTTTGTATAACTAGGTGGTTTGACCAAAGTCGATTAGCGACCACTATTTTTCTTCGCAGCCTAATCCTTAGAATCTTTCCATGATTAGAATAAAGATAATCCTTTACCCAAATACAATAAATTGATCATGTCCCCTCAATAATAACTTGATGTCACTCTCAATCATCAATTTAGTAAAATTTAAAAATATCATGGTAACATGAAAGGACTTCTATAAGGGTCTTAAGCAAGTGATCCCTCTTTGAAATAGCTTCCTCCTCTTAGGTTTGACCTTTCACTAATACTATAATAATCCCTAGTAGTAAATGATTTTTGGCGCACACAATTATAATCTAACTATCTCACATAAAAACCCAATAATTTGTGTGGGCATATCTCTATAACTCGAAATTATAGCTATACAGATTTTTTAAGTTATAGAAAACTCATCCTCTAAGCCTCTATTAATTTTTTGCCAGCCTCTACATGTTGTAGAATACATTTTTATATAATAATAAAAATGTTCCACACCAAAAAATTCAACTAAACTTATATTTTTTGAAACAAATATTTATTTCCCTCCAACTGTCTCATAACATACTTCAAACACCTTTTACACTAGAATTAATAGAATGTAATGGGCTAGATGTTCAATACTATTGCAATGACTTGCTGAGAAATTCCTTTATTGGGTCCACATTATGGCATGTCCCTTCTTGTCATGACTCAACAACTCTCCCTGATATTGAACCAAGGAACCTAACTACCCACATTGTAGCATGACACTCAATGGTCAAAGAACAATTCCTTACACTAAATTGGATATAATGTCTAAACCTTTGAGACCTCAAGACATATCCATCACTCCTCATGTCATAACATGTATCACCAGATAAACCAAAAGATTGAATACCACTACCCATCAAATATTATTATTTCATTATTCCCATTCTAGTGAAAATTATCCCCCACATAGGGATTCATTGTGGAACCATTTATGTTGTAGTGTGATCCACTTCCATCAAAGACACATAAATTTTATACATCCATGTTGTAGTTCCCATTTATATATCATGACCCTCAATCAATTGTAAAATTGTTTCATGAGATGTGGACAGATTTTAAAACACTAACTCCTAGAATCTAGTAACACCTCTGATAACTCATACATAAACAATTACACCTGATCAGGTCAAACATGGACTAAAAAACACTCACCCAAAAATGTGGTCCATTGTTGATGGATTGTTAATTTTGTCTTAATTATCTAATAATTAAAATTCCAATAATACGAGGAATCGTAATTCCTATTATGTACTGTTAAGAAACTTTTCTTACTTTTATTTTTTTTTATAATTTTTGAATTAATATTCTATCTTAATAAGTGGTATGTGAGAATATTTTTCCTATCAAGGACAGTGTTATACTCCCTTCCACCTGACTAATTTTATGTACTCGGCCTTAAAAATCACTTAATCTAGTGTCTTTATACAATAATTTAGTTACTTTTTCGAAAAAAAATTATAATTAGTGTTTTATATAATTAGGTCATAAACCTTATAAAGAAATAATATTTTACATAGTGGGAACTTCAAATCAGTACCTACTTTTTCACAATATGAATCTTTTAAAATGATACAATATATCTTTTCTTGATAAATCTTCATAACTATCAACATGATTTATTTCGTTATATTACCCATCCGAGAAACCTATGTAAATAATTTTAAAATATGGTATGTGTATAAAAATAGAAATATGGGACTTAAAAAGAAATAAATAAATCATTACTCTATTAATTATTATAAAAACATACCTTTTAAAAATAACATTTGCGATTAATAAAAAAATTCTTTCCCAATAAGTCACCACACATATGAAATATTTTCCTCAAAATTTTAGCAATAAATATTAATGGTAGAATAAAACACATAAAGTAATATTTTAGGTTATAAGAAATACATAAGAACTCTTCCAAAAAAATTATACTATTCAAACTAATAAAGTAAAATATACTTTCCTTTACCTTTTGGAATGGAAATATTTCTATAAAAACCCATATAATAAATAGATAAATCATTTAGGTAACTTGAGGCATCATTTTCATATCACACATTCTTACATAAGAAATATCCATCATATTTAAACTTACTGTAAAAATAATTTTTCACTAGAGATAAGCATCATGATAATACTTGAAATAACCATCTTAGTATATTAACATAATATCTTAGGATAATGTTAATCAATTAACTATATCCATTAAAATAATAAATTAGAGACCTATAACGATCTCACCCATTCATGGGTGATGATGAAAAAATCTTTCCCCAGCAAAAAAACAGGATAACCATTACATAATCAGGACATATAAAATATTCCATCATAAAAACACTCTTTTGACCCATTAAAACATTCTTGAATATTGATATACACATTTTCTATAAAAACAAATTTTTAAAAATAAAATTTCAAAAATAAAGTGATGGGAGGATTTTAGTTGGAGAAATAATGGAACCTTATAATGTAATCCAAACATCAAATTATACTTGCAACAGTGTAAGTAGTCACTGTCTACATATATATTACAATTTATTATTCCTGTTGTCTTTTTCAAAGAAAGTAAAAGAATTCCATAAGAGGAATCCTATTAAAAACATTTGAAATAAAGTAAAAAGAATATAAAAAGTCATTTATAAATCACATATTTACATATAAATACATCAATAAAATAATTTGAAAATTTTGGACATATAATAAAAATAGTTTTAAGGGAATCATAAAATAAGATATTTAAAATAATGTATCTTACCATGAGTCCAAATAATTACAAACATTATTAAAATTATATTATTTACACATATTATAATTATATAATTTCTTAATAACCAACTTCAATTTTTTATTCTCTTTATTTAATCACATACCATTATATATTTAAGTATCTAATTAATTAAATTCATATCTTATGTTTTGATGATATTTGTTTCATAAGTCCAAAATAAATTTGGTAAGCTTTATGTGGTAAAAGATGTAATTATTATATCATATATAGAATAATAATCCTCAAATAATTATAAATTCTATATATCAATTGTAATTTTAAAACCAATCATGAAAAATGGTTATGAAAAATGAACTATGTTATGATCATGGAGACAATATGTCATATGTACGCAGGAGTAACATTTCAATTTTTTAAACGGTCATTAGAAAAAATTAATTATCATTTAATATTTCCATAATGATTATAATATCATATTTATTATTCAATTATACTTATATCAATCTTCTATTAGATGTGGTGTAGAAAAACGAATCGTAACGCTTTGTGGAGGTGGTAGTCCACACGTACGCATAAATGATGTTATCATTTTCATGTGCATGGAAATGTAAGAAAGTATGTGTTATATTATCTTTATATAATGATAAATATCTCATTAATATCATAAATATAACATAAATCCATCATTATGACCACCCAAGAGATATTGTAATAAAAAAAGTATATCGATTCGTGAGGTGGTTTTAGCCGTACACACGAATGATGGAATTGTTTCCCATTTGATCGGAGAAAATATTGATATAGATTATTCAATTAAAATAATAAAATATCATTATATGTAAGATATTGGTGTTATTATTTTATCATATTTGAAAAATATTTGAAATAGGTGGAGGAAGAAGTAAAAAAATATGTGGTTACAAAAATACCCATTCTTGGGAAAATATCTTTTTTCAACACCTTAAGAACCCTCTGATTTGTATTATTCCCAAAATAAGTACTCTATAATGTGTTTAGGGGTTGTATTAAAATATTTTGGTATATATATTATTTAACTAAAAAGTTATTTATGTTTGAAGAAGTTATAATAAGTGGTTACCTTTTTAAATAGATGGGAGGGCCACTCCTTGAATATGTAAAAATATAAATTTAATAAAAATTAATTTTGATGGCCATATATTTCAAAATATAATTTTTTTAAATATAATTTAATTATGAGACTAAATATGATCATAAAATATTTTTGGACATGTTTAGATCAAATATATAGTCTTAAAATTTTCATTTTAGCACCCCATTTAACCTTTTCATAGTTACTATCACAATAGGTTTTTTTAAATATTTGATAGTCATGTTAATTACTAGAAATTGATTAATGGACCATAAATTGAACAAGGATTATATTTCGAAAATTTTCGAAATTTATCCTCATAATATCGAATTTATATGAATATTATCACATTTAATAAAATGTTATTTTCATAAAATATAAATAATATCAATTTTACAACAATTAATTTACATTGGTTTTTATAAAATCAAGGAAAAATTAAAATTTGAGTAAAATATTTTCATACTTCCATAAAATGTTATTTTTTGGTATAAAATTAACAAAACACTTTAATTATTTCAAATTATATTACTTTTAATATTTTTAATATCATTTTGTTTATTTTTGGTTTAATTAAATAATTATTCTATCAGCATTTTGTAAAAATTTATGCTTGTAATTAATTCAATAAAAAATAAAATTTATATATATGATTAATATTAATATTTTATATTTAAAAATACTGTTTATAGTAGAAAATAACCTTTGGTTAACCCTATATCAAAATATTATAGTTATTAAAAACAATAGTGGGATATATTTTATTTTTCCTTATATAAAATATAAAAAATATTATAGTCACATTGAAATAGAAAAAAGGACGTATATTTAATATTTTGATGACTGTGGAAGAAATATACTCATTCAATTAAATTAATTATAGTTTCTTGATAATTTGTTAGACATTGTAATTTATTTTTTATGTTTGATTACTGGATTTACCCTTTATAAACGTGATATACATTAAAAGGATATTATTTATATTAACCAAAAATAAAAGACACCTATTTTATAAATTTTGAACTACTAATTACAAATATTAAATCTATTTTTTGAAAATTCAATTAATATAATTTAAAGTATATAATTTAGAATTAAACCGGAAAAGTGCAATAAAAAATAATTCATAAACATTCCCTTTATGTATAAAAGGATTTTACTAAATTAAAGTAAAAAATTAATTTAAAGAACCATAATTGTAATATATTAAATCTAAATAATCTAATAAAAGTTTAATAATATTTAAAAATAAAATTGTAATTATAAAATAAAAAAAAATACAATTTCCAATAAAAATCACTAGTTTTCACTATTGATTGAAATGACATTCTTTTTAGAAAATCCCCAAAATTAAATTCAAATATATTCATTAAATGATGAATTAAAAAATGTAGTTAATTTGTTAAATTTAAGATTCTATAATTTTGGAATCAATTTTTTAAATAAAACCATATAATCAAGAAAACCGAATTTGGATAGAAATATTGTTTTCCCCTTTTTATTGAAAAATTGTTTCATATTTTTACAATGAATATTACATGATAAAGTATAAATAATTAATATAAAAAATATATTTATTCTACTATTACCTGGGTTATCATATTCTTTACCCTTTTTGAAATTAGATCCTCAAAATTTTATTCACCTCTCAAACAAATGGGAATTTTATTCCCTTATGTCATTTTTAGACTCCCATGTTTCTTCATTAAAGATTATCGTTTTTCCCAAAAAAAACCATGACCTATAGAATAACCATGTTCCACAATACATGAACTCTATGGTCAAGAATCTAAATAGTTTTTCCCTATAAGAAAGGTTCTCTTCCAACTGAATTACTTCAGGGCTCAAAACATGAGATTAATATAGAACATACTTTCATAACATTGAAAAAGAAAAAAAAATTCACTCAGATAAACATGGAGAAAAGTCATTATGTATGAAACTTATCCAATTTTATCTTAAAATTCATTTGATTCAGTGAGTCATGAATTTTTATTTTCCTTTCAATTATAATTCATAAATTTTTTGGATGTAGATACTTAAAGAAAAACATGATCACAGACATAAAAACAATGATATTTCCTTTAATTATCCTCATAAAATTTCTTCCAACTCCCAGCCATCAACATTTTTTTTGAATTATATTTAGATTTTTAATAATTTCTTCTTCCTTTTCATGTTCTATCAACTTCCCCTTACCTACCATATCAAAAAATGTTGGAGTATTTAATATAATTCCATATAATTCTTCAAAAAGTTCCATCAATATACTAGAATGAAATCATTTATTATAAGAAAACTTAACTAGTGAAAGATATTGAACTCAAATTCCATGATAATCTATTGAATAAGAATGAATTATTTTTTCTAGTGACTGAATTTTTTGTTCAAAATATCCATCAGATTGAGGATGGAATGTTGTACTAAAATTTCATTTGGATCCTAGGACCTTTAGATATCCTTTCAAAAAATTAAATATAAACCTAGGATCATTATCAAATACAATAGAGAGAGGAATTATTTGTAACTTTAATATATCCATGGGATACCATTGATAAAATTTATCTAAAGATATACTACCATGAATTGTTAAAATAAATAAATATTTAGTTAATCGATAAAAAATAACCCAAATTAAAATTTTACCTATAGTAGTTATTGGTAATACAACCATGAAATCCATAGAGATATTTTATCACTTCCAATAAGTCACTCTAAAATAATAAATCATCCCATTCAATAATTTCCATTCTTCCCTAACCTATTGATAAGTATAATATTTCAAGGAAAATAAAAAATATTTATTTTAATTCTATCCAACCAGTAATACTGTTGAAGGTATTTTTATATCATTGTACTGCTAAAATATTGGGAAAACAAGGAACTCCAATCCTCACTCAAAAATTCTCTCATAAATTAGGAATCAAAGGGCACACATAATCTATTTATGTGTATCAAAAACTTCCCTTATCAGTGTTTAATTTAAGAAACATACACATATTAATCAATTTTATCTTTTCTGGTAACTCATGGTCTTCCTTCTAAGATTTCCTAAATATATTTAACAATGTCTACTGCACTGAAACCTAGAACAAAACAGAGTTAGCTCTAATATCAACAACTTCTATTCTAAAATTCATGAAATAATTAACGAAAGGTTTATGTTTTAATTTAAAAATGGTTAATACAACATTACTTTACCAGTTCAAGGTATTATGTACCTTATTTTTTTCCAGGATGATAATGAATTGTGAAGTCATAGTCCATTATAAATTCCACCCATATCCTCAGTCTCATGTTAAACTCTTTGAGAGTGAATATATACATAATAATTTTATGATTATTATATATTTCAAACTTAGATCTAGATAGATGGTGTATCTAAATTTTTAATTCAAAAAACACATCCACTAATATCATATAATCTCTAAGATAATTTTACTCATGTCATTTCAATTTCCATGAAACATAATAAATTATCTAGTATTTATAAATCAAGAACCAACAAAGACCCTTCAATGAAGAATCAGTATATATGAAAAAGTTACCGCATCTAGACAATAGATCCAAAATTAGATGATTGACTAAATTTCCTTTTATTAACTATAAATAGTCATCCCAATATTTTATCCAGATTAATTTAACTCCTTTTTTATGTTAACTTAGTCAATTGGACAGATAATCATGAAAGGTTTTCAAAACAACATTAGTAATATTCTTCTACTTCAAGATAACATTGAATATTAGTAACATTTTTAAGACTTGTATGTTCTTCATCCACTGAGGAGGATTAACTATCATGCCATCTTTATTTTAGATGTGTCCATGGATTGAAATATGATATAACCAAAAATCACATTTTCTAAATATTGTATATAAATTATTTTCTTTCATCATTTTTAGAAAAATCATTATATTTTTCATGATCCTCATAACATCTTAAATAAATCAATATTTCATCAAAAACCACAAAATTATCCAAATACTCACTGAATAATCTATCCATATAAACTATACATACATTTGGGGCATTTGTTAACGAAATTTTCAGAACTATAAACTCACAATGAATTTGTATACTCTAAACTGTTTCTGTCAAAATGTCACCTAACTTCACATTAATCTAATAGAACTCAAAAAGTATTTCAACCTTCAAAACATACTGATCATGTAGAATCTATTCAAAAAACCTTTGATATGAGGTGAAATATAATTATTATTGGTATTATTGGTATTCACATCTCTATAATCAATTCATAGCCTCATAGATCCATATTTATTTTTAACAAATAAAATATGGTAACCCCATGGTGATGTTATAAGAAGAATGTAACCTTTATTAAGAAACACATGTACTGTATTAGGAAATTCTATAATTTCTACATTATCTATTTGATAGGGTTGTTGTGAAACTACTGTATAATAAAAAACTAATTCAATAGTAAATTCAACTTCATGATCTAGTATTAGACTGGGAAACTCACCATGAAACATATCGATGTATTATTTTACTACAAGATAAACATTAATCTGAATAGTTCTTTTATTTAAAGAAGTTTATGAATGATAATATTCATTTCCATATTTTAATAGCTTCTCAGCTTCTTGATATGTTATTAATGGTATGGGTTCATTAAGTTATATATACAAAAACTCTTTTTGGAAACAAACACCTTTTGATATAAAATATATCATAGCATGGAACATAAAAATACAATCCACACCTAGAATAACATTATACTCTACTAGGGAATAAGAAAACATTTTTCAAGTAAATAAATTCCAAATAAAATGATAGAAATATTCCTATAATTTATTTTTACCTTAATAATTTCTATAGTGTTCTTATCATATGTTCATGTTTAATTTCTTAACCTATAATTTCAAATTTACCAAAACATTTCTCGGAAATTTAATAATGACTATAAGCTAAATCAAAAAAATAATTATCATAATCAGAATAAAAAATTGATGTACCTAATAAGACTTAATAATATTATCCAACATCTACTGAATTTATTTCAAAATACTTCACCATACATGTTTTCTTATATTCTGGATAATACCCATCATTAACCTTCTCATTTGGAAATCCATGTTCATAACTGCCCATTTTATTATAATTAAAACATTTTAATCCATGTTTATCATAATTGGTTTTACCCCTACTAAGATCTATTTCATTAAAATTTTTATTTGTGTTCCCAAACTTACCACATTGAAAGAACATACCTGACATTATAAGGAATTCCCCATTATTAATTCAACCACAACTATCAAAAACTAAAAAACAATTCTTACCATCATATTTAGTTGATTCTTTCTTACCCTTCTCCTACCACCCAAACCAATTTTTTGGCTAGTTGTTCAAGTAAAATGGATCATTGTAAAATTCAATTTATACCTTCTCATTACATATTGTGGGTTTCTGAGAATATTTTAATTCACATGAATCTAGTGGCCTTTGATATTTTCACTTCAATGTTAATTAAAATTGATTAATATTTCCATTTAGATCATGGATAAAATGTGGTGTTTACTATTCCCAATCATGTATTTTTTCTTTTGTAATAATCCTTTGAATCTTACTCCAATATCCTACATTATAATAATTTCTTTTCTATTCTAATTCTAATATCTTATGGAAAATATTTCTCAGGGAATATATTCTTAAATTCATCTCATTACATGAAATCAATCTTCTATGTTTCCCTGATATTCTTGACCATTAAGGACCACTTGTCAGATTTACCTTTAGAATTATAAATATAAAGACGTACATTTTGATGATCTGAACATCACATGAAATCAAATATCTTTTCTAGGGATTTAATTTATCCTTAAACTACCATTGGATCAGAATATCCATTTAATGCTGAATTTTTTTGTCTTGTAAAATGTTACATTACTGATATGTTCTTTTTTGGTAGACACTATTGTTATGTATCATGGATTCCACCAACATTTATATCATGCATAATCTAATCCATCCCAATTACAAACTACTACATTCTAGGTTTCTAATTTAAATGGATATCATCCCCTCGGTGTTTTCCTACTCCATTATCTATATCCCCTCTAAGGAAAATTATAATGAAAACCAATTTTTTTTTATGGAGACACAAGGTAATATTTAAATTCTATATCATTTGAACATAAATTGAAAGAAAAATATTTTAATTTCATTTTATTATCACTAGCCTAGCATCCAAATTTATCTAAACCATTCTCTAATACAAATTACTAAAATACAACCTTAAAAATCACATAATCTAATGTCTTTAGACTAGAATTCACTTATTGTTTTCACAAAGATCTTTTAGGATTAGATATTTAGAGAATTAGTTTATATTCATTATATAATGGTATTATATTTTATATATATATTCTCCTCTAATTAGTATATATTTTTATAATGTAAAGCTTTAACAACAAAATATGATTTATTTTCATGAAAATTATTCCTGAATCTCAAAGTGAATTATTTCTTTCCCATACCCCTCCTTAAACCCTATATAAAATATTTTAAAATAAGGGATGAGTATAAAAAATATTATTAAGCGAAATTAAAATACGGAAATAAATCATTAGTCTATGAATACTTATAAAAAATTTCCTTTTCAAAATTAATATTGGGTTGAAAAAAATAGTTTATTACCCAATAAATCACCTTATTCCCCCAATTATTATCATAAAACAATTCATAATAAATAAATATAAAATAAAACTCATAAATTTTTCTATGAAATATGGAAAATATCTTATTAACGTTTTTTCCCTAAATTTATAAATTTCACCCTTATAAAGTAGCATAAATATTCCTTTACCTTGTAAGATTGTAATATTACAGTAAAATCAAATAGCTAGCATAGATAAATAAAATAGGTAATTTGAGTAATATTATTTAAATCACAATTAAAAACACATGGAATAATAATCAAAATTATACTTAGATTAATCATCTCAATTACACATGAAATAGCGACCACTATTATGCTGGGAAAAACCATTGCAATATACTCCCATAATCTTATAGGAGAATCCTAATAGGTTAAATATATAACTTTACCAAATAAATTAGAGATCTATAAGAGTATCACCAATTCTTAATGTATAGTGAAACAACCCATACCCAAAAATAATTCCCAATAATCATATCATAATCATAAAACAAAAAAGCTTGCATCATAAAATCATTATTTTCACCCATAATAATTTTGGGATATTGATATATACCCTTTCAATAAAAACCCATTTTTAAAACTCATATTATCATAATAAAAGGAATGAGAATTTTTTTTGAAGAAAACGTGGAGTCTTATAAAGTATTAAAAAACATAAAATGACATTTTTGGTGGATGGAAAAGTCTTTTTTCACTGTATACATTAAAATAAAAAATTCTAATTGTATTTTGTAAAGAAAGTAAAAACATTCTTTTAAAATATTCTTTTTAAAACCTTTTAATTAATGTAAAATGAAACATCAAATTTACTTTATAAAATAATTACTTCTATATAAATATATATATTTATTAATTTTAAAAATATGGAAAAAGACGAAAATGAGTATTTTGGGAGTATTTAAAAGATTATTTTTAAAATAAATTCCCTTGTATTGAGATTTACTCATCACATATGTTATTTTTACACATAAATAATAATATTAGGTTAATTTTTTACATACATAATATCCTTTTAAAATATTATTATTTCTTTTATTTTATCACTTATCATGCTATATTAAATTACTTATTAAATATTTTCATGATTTTCTTTTCATAAGTCCAAAATGGCTTCGTAAATTCATTATATACAAAGATGTAATTATTCAATAATATCATGAATGAAAATTATGAAAAAATTATTTTTTATTTATAAATTTTAATTATAAAACCATTCACAGATTATGGTTATGAAAAATGAAATATATTTCGATCATGGATATGGTAGGTTGAATATACGCATTAGTAATGTTTCTTTTATTCAATTATAATTTTGGAAAGAAGTTATGTATAGAATTATATTTCTATAATGATAATAATATCATAAATATTATATAATTTAATTAATTATACTAATATATTTCATTCATATAAAGTGGTGATGAAAAATGACCTCATCGCTTCGTGGTGGTGGTCGTCCACATGTACACATGAATGAAATTATCATTTTACAATCTATGGAAAGATAACAAAAATATGTGTTATATTATCTTTAAAAAGAATAAATATGTCATTAATATCATATATGGAACATAAATATATCATTATATCCTTCTATGGGTGATAATGATTGAAAATGAATTATATTGGTTCACGAGGATGTAGTTTTTCATACACATGAACGATTGTTTAATTTCCCATTTCATAGAACAAGAGATGCATATCAATTATTAACCCACAAATAAAATCATATAAGTATGTGTTTGATTCATGAATTATTAAGTTATCATGGTTGAGGAATATTGGTAAGAGTTGGATGAAGAAATAATACTAAAATATTATGTTAAAAACTATACCTATTCTTTCAAAAATATATTTTTCTTAACATCTTAAGGCCTATAAGATTGGTATTAATTATAAACTAAGGAATATATAATGTGCATTGGGATGTTAGGAATTTATTTTTTTATATACTATGTAAACCAAAAAGGTTTCTATGTGTGCATAAATGAGAAGAATTAGTTCCCTCTTATAAGAGAGGAGAGGGAAACTACAAGAATGTCTTAAAATATTAATTTTATATAAATTAAATTTGATGAAAAAATAGATCCAAATTGATAATTGATTATGTTAATATGACTATATCTTAAAATAATCTCATAAAATATTTTTTTCAAGGTTTACAACATATTTTTACCCTTATAATTTTGTTTTAACCCCCATTAATCATTTTCACACATACTGTGAAAAGAATAATTTTTACCCCTCAAGGATCATGATATTTATTATATATAAGAAAAATGGATTTTGGATGATATTTTCAACCATATAATTTCACTCGGGAAAATATAATCTTTTATTATTTTTTTTATAATTTAATAAAATATTATTTTTGTAAAATATAAATAATGTCAACTTTAGAACTATTCATTTACATTGAATTTTATAGCATCAATAAACAAATTAGATTTGAGTAAAATCATTTAATAAAACACTATGATGTTATTTATATCTAAAAAATCATGGGTAAACTTATTTCGTTGAAATCATAATATTTTTAATATTTTTAATAACATTTATTTTATATTTATATTAATTTAATAATTAATCTGTCTGCATTTTCTAGGCATTTAGGATAATTATATCATCACTAAAAATTAAAAATAAACTTGTATGATGAATATAAATAATTTATATTTTAAAATAATATTTCTAACTTAAAAATCCTTTATTTTTCACTATGTTATAAATATCTTATTTATTTAAAATAAGAGTGTCACATTTTTCATTTTCCATAAATAAAATAATATAAAGGTTATAATCACATGAAAATAGAAATAAAAGTCCACGTAAACTTAATTTTGGTGGATTTGGAAAAACTGTACTCATTAAAACACTTAAGGAATATATTTGGGCCATTTTTTAGCCTTTATCATTTTATTTTTAACATTAATTACTCAATTTACATTTTTCTAAAATAATAAACTCTACTAAGGATCCTATTCATATTGAACACTGTTAAAAGGTAAATTTTTACCATGTTTTCACCTCCTGATTTCAAAAATGGAATTCATTTTTCAAAATTCAAAACACATAAGTATATGAATTTAATTTTTATATTAAATACACAAATCACAATGAAAAACTCTTTTTTAGAAAAACTCACTTTTATGAATAATATTTGTTTTTATTAAATTTGAAGAATAAAAATAATTTGAAAAAACATAATTGTATTATTTTAAATTAAATTTAACTCAATAAATTTTAATAATAATTCAAACAGAATTTTACTTTGAAAATAATTGAAAATAAAACAAACTTTTTAATAAAAAATAAAGGTTTTCACTAGTTATTGAAAATTAATTATTTTTAGAAAATCCACAATTATTATTCCTAATATAAATTTGAGGATCTAAATTTAAAAATGAATTTAATTTTTTTTTATTTAAAATTATAAGATTTGGGAATATATATTTTATATAAAACTATATAATTTATAAAGCACATTTTGGTTGGAAATAATTAGTTTTTCCATTTGACCAAAAAATTGTTTAATATTTTTATAATGGATATACATTTATAACATATGAATAATTATTATATTAGAATTTTATATTTTTAACTTTATTAGTTTGTTAAACTAACAATATTTTGGTAGCTAAATAAATATTATATTATATCACCATACTATGATTCAACTAACACAATACCAAAAATTCAATTCATTTTAGGTACTTAGTTTTGCATACCCTTAAAAAGAAATTTAAGGTAGCATTGGTAGAAAGCATAACATGAGTTGTTTGTGTGATCCAGAATTGGACTTACTATTATGGAAGTGGCCCATTAGTACTTCACTTTATGTAGTTTTTATAATTACAATTATAATTAAAATATATTTATGTCCTATTAAAATACAATTTTTTATATTTATTCCTTCTAACATGAGTGAAGAAATGTGTTTGAAGTTTTTAGTACTTATAATGGATTAATTAATATTTATATTTTTAAATTATTTATTATTCATGCTTATTATGTATTTTATGAACTAATTTCGAAGAAAAATATTTACTTATATGATTTGGGTTAAGATACACACATTAATGTTTCCCAAATTTGATAATTGTAATTTATCACATCATTAGTTTCTAACTTGTTTAATTTTTTCTAATTGTGGAAATCAATTTTTATCATTTTCGACTTATATTTTAATCCATTTATTCTAGAAGTATTGTTTTTATTTTATAAATTCTGAAATTTTTCTAAGAGTTAAACCACACATATACTAGATGATATGAAAAATATGATGGATCATATTATACAGACAGTAGACAATGTTTACACATTTATAGAATAGGTTTCACACAGATGAAATATATAATTTAGTTAGGTGTTTAATGACACCTATACTCGATTGATTGACACTAACATTGATAAATAAGATAAAATACACATTTATACTAAAGGGAAATGACACTTACACTAAACACATTTCACACAAACATAGATTCAAAAAAAATCAATATCTATGGAATGAAACTATCATAATGTATCGAATAACACATACAATTGGGGAAATGAAAAATATACAGATCAAGGAGAATTATACTTCTGCACAAACACTATGTTTTTCAAAATAAAAAATATGATTTATTTTACGTTTCTCTTTAGATATCGATTTGATGAAATATTTAGTGGTATTTTTTATTGATCTAATTATTATATAATTTCATAATATCTATTTTTATTCTAGGAAATACATTTTATAAAATTTTATATAGGTATAATTGTATATCATTTAGGAATAAAACTCACATTACATTCATTTAAAAATTAATGTTTCTGATTATAAATATTTTATAATTTGATAATTTTTTAACCAATGTATTTATGAGAGTATTTAATGGTGAAAACCTAAGACCCAAATTTAGTAGGTAAACACCATATCATTGACCATCACACAGTTTACACTCTAATGATCCTTTATTGATGAGATTATTTAAAATTTAAATTTAAGAATGTTAGTATTGGAAATTAAAAAGAATAAAATTAATTTTTGAATTCATCATATAGATATTATATGAAGATACAATTTTTAGTTTTTTCCAAAAGGAATGTTTTTTAGGTGATTAGTACAATTACCATTTTTCTTAAAATCATGACTCTTATGACATCACTCAGATATAAGCATATAATAAAACATAAAATTCATTTTATGTGATAAAATAAAAATTTCACTAATAACATAAATATTTTTAAAAAAAATTTTTAACTTATAAATCATATGTCCCATATTTTTTAACCTATTAAAATGCTACTTTAATAAAATATTGTTTTGATATTTTATTTGAATAAAGTATTTCCAAGGTGATATATTTTTCATTTAATATAAATACTCATATCTTTTATTTTTTATAATAATTCAATTTATGTTATTAAAATAACTTTCCAATATAATTTTACCTTATAAATAAAATTTAAAGCATAAAATGTTATATTTATAGAAACATTATTCACATGATTAAGAATATTTATATTAAAATTAACATTTCACAAATTTAGAAATATAATGTGATAAAATTACTTTAAAATTTTGAATTAGAAGGATCAAATTAGTTAAAATGGGAAATTATACTGTTTTTCATTAAAATTAATTTCCAAGAAAAAAAAATTATTGTAAAAGTTAAAAAGGTAAAATAAGAATCCATAAAACACTAAAATTTGTCTCCAAATTAGTTTATGAAGTTATTTTTTACTATAATCACTTTCTAATTCTCGTTTTCCCATTTTGATTATCTACCCTTGAAAAGTAACATTATATTATTTAAAATTTTAGGGTTTCTCCCAAAATAACCCTTCTATTCACTTAAAAAAGGGAACCTATACACTACTTAAATACTCACATACCCATATAATCTCAACAAGAAATATTCCAAAATTTACCTCCTAAAACCCTATCTTTGTTTTAAAATATATTTGTCACCCTTCGTTAGTATAAACCCTTCATTTCCAAAGAGAGTTCCAAGGAAAATTCAAGTCTCTGACATGAGTTTTATCAACAAGTAAGGTTTTATTCTTAATTATCATCATTAAAATTTATTCTAACTATTCTAAAATAATAATATTAGTATCACTTATATATATATATATCAATTTATCTATATTAATGTTTTTATCATATTCTACTCTTTTATCCTATTCATTTATTAAAAATAAATAATTGTTAATATGTATGTGCAAATTACGGCCACCGGAAGCAGCAAAATTCATTTTTCGTCCCCAAACATCATTGATGGTTCCTATAATTTATTTAAAGTGAAAAAATGTTTTCTATGATATCATTAAGGTTTTGGAATAAACAAATTTGATAACCAATTAATGATGTGATCAATAAACAATCATCGTTAATTAAATCATTTTGAAATAAGTATGTTATGAGGAAAATATTTTATTCAAATTCTGTAATATTTTAATAACCATTACATGATATTATAAATATAATATATCACACTAATAGACACTAACAAAATATCATCATTATTCTTTTACAATGATATTACAATAAAACCACCTCATAATAATTTATTAAATAAGGGTATGTCCATTTTTTAGTCTATTTAACCACCAACACAAGCAATTATATGAATTTATATCATAAATGACTATGGGAGAATAAATATTTAAATAATATAATAAAAAATTATAACTAATTTTTTATTTTATTTTGTAGATTTTATATCAATATTTAAAGTTAATAAAACTCCCCCTGGTCATAAGGAATCACACAAACATGCTTATTGCAAATTCCAACATCAATGACAAAGACTGACATGGTAATTAAAGGAGTTTTAAAATTCAAAAATTATAATAAAACAATCATAAATGTAAATTTAATGACCAATTTATAGTTAAATATTTATAATAATTTATATGTGAACCACTATTTTGAAACTAGTAATAATTATTAAAATTATAACCACCCAATGTTTAAAATAAGTTGAATTCATATAGAGAATGAATAATTATAATGTTTATAAATGTAAATGGACATGAGTAAAGTTCTGAATGAAGTGAATAATATATCTATGTTTACTGTATAGTAGTTAAAATTATATTGACACAATTTGGGACAAGAGGCAAGGGTTTTCCATCTCAAATGTCTCTCTTTGAGACATGTTTTGTATTCTAAAACTAATTTTCATTTATGTGGTGTATATACATACTTTTTGAGATTTTATATCATTATGTTGAATTATTAATCATATTTTAATATCAAATTGATTCCCTATTTTTTAAGAAGTTTTAATTTAATATTTACCTAATCCATAAGTGGGGTTTTTCTGTATCAATTTTCATTATTTGGGACTCATTCTATATTAACCACCATATTCATTTTTTTGGTTCATACATTTCAATGAAATAATTTCAACCATATTAATAATTAAATTTAAGGGATTTAAATTTATCTATTTTTTCCCTTATCACAATTTTTTGATTCAATACTTACCAATATTATTATAAAACATAATATTCTCAATGGAAGATAAATCAATTGATGTTTTGTTAAAGAAAAAGTGTGTGTAATTTCCAAGAACATGAATCAATTTCTAGATTCTATAAATTAGAAATGGATATGAAATAGATTCACCGAGGGGTGATAACATATAAAATTATTCTCTCAATATTATCACAAACATCACCATAATTTCTTATGAGTGGGCCTAGGACCTCACACCTAACTGGACACTCCAAGGGGATGTTCTTGGAAAAATTCACAAACCCATTATTATTCAAGATGAAGGATTTTTCCTAAAACTTACCCAGTATCTTACCAATTAAAACTATTTAAACCAATTACAAACATCCGTGGATAAATTACTACATTTAAAGTACCCTCACAATTATATTTATTAGATAAGGGTACTTTCTATTACTTTGAGATACCACATAGATTCAAGGTTAATTAAGGTAAGTTCTCCTATACATCCAAATTATTCCCTTAAATGGGGATGTAATGGTTATCTTTATTTTTTTTATTATATGTATATTAATGTTTTTATTCACCTATAGGTTCCTTAAAAAACCATATCAAATGTTTTGTTGACTCTTATGGTGAATACATTGGAAATAATCATGTTATGGGTGGGGTGAAGAATTATAGAGTCCCTTGATTCATACACATGTCTCATAAGATATAAAATCATGTTTTATAGTGTATACATCTCCCTATATCAGTATAGTTTTTTGTAATAAGGCCTTAATACCATGTTTTGATGTACGCTACTATACATTCCATTAGTATATGATCAATTATTATTGTTATCCATGTTCAAAATTATTATCAGGGATACAATATGTCCTAAATTTTAGTATATTATGGATTCATCTTATTTATTTGTTTATTCCATGTAAATTATTCTATTTTAATTTTATGATAGATTCCACTTTATGTTACTCTTTACTGGGAATTTGACCTCTCTCTTATTTGTTTTTCCTTTCCCTAAGAACTAAAGGAGAACAATATCTAATTTTGAATGTTATAATGAATGGAAGAAATATATTCTAATAATATTTTCACATAGTATCTTATTTTTTAAAAACTAATGTATGTAGGTATATAGACTTTAAGGACTACTATATTGTTGGATGTGATAGGAAAGCTTTTATTTTGTAATAATGATGTAATATAAATACCAACATTGGGTTTTTGGAGTCTGGGAAGTCATATTCAGTGTCATATGATATTTAGTAGGAACATTAGGTAATAGATTCATAAGAATATAGTTAGATAGCACAATTATTATGAACCCCTCCCCAATATATCTATGTAACACTCTCAAGACCTAAAGGAATTTAATTTTACAATTCAATATCATGAACACTATTTTTTATGAAATTAAAAATAATTACACAAATGGCATGAATGGGAACCATATATAAACCTATATCCAATGTAGGTATATTCCCCCTAAACAAGTTAATGAAGAAATATTTGAGGCTACACAGTTTATATCCACATTAGGGAAGTTAACCCAAGTTATGAAAAATAATCTCTCATGAATAAACTATCATGTTGATCAAAAACATGGTGTAACTATGGGTGAACACTTTATGTTACAAAAACATGCATCATTTAGTTTAACTAATAATCCATTGATAAAAGTAAAATGGATCAGGTTTTCTAGAGAATATATTTCTCACTTAAGAAAGTATTGAAAATGGAAGAAGTCATCACGGTGATCTTAATTCAAAACACTAATGAACAATATGAGTTAAAGTTCATGTAATGGGTACCTTTTAATGATGTATTCTATAGAAAATACATTCCCTATGAGAAAATAGAAGTAATGGAAAGTCATTTCCTTAAGAATAGACCAAATGGGTAGGAATTTTTTTTGATCATAAGGATAACATTAAAAAGTTATCTAGGCATGTGGAGGACTATGTATGATGACTATAAAGAAATATTTATCATTATTTGATGGGTAAATTTGATCATTCAAAGGGATTTGGTCTCTCATACCATTTCGTCATATGAGAATACGGTATAAAGAACCATTAACAGAGAAAATAAGTTCTATATTATCAATGTATTCAAGAGGAATCCAGAGAATAAGAGGCCATATAAGAATCGTTGGGAGAACAATGTGACCAAGGTGAAGAACGGAAGGATATGATTTCAAACATGTCATAACTGTGGAAGGAAACACCCTTGGGCTTATATGAAGGGAACATGAGTTTTTTATAAGTGTATATAAAATGGCTCTCCAGATCATAAATGAAATGGAAAGGTATTATATGTTGATATAAAATGATTTAAATGTAAAGATAATAGACAGTATTTGAAAAAAAATGTCCCAAACAATAAGGTAATTGACTTCAGGAAAGGATAAGAGAGTATTGTCAGAATTATATAGTTACCACATCTGAAGTTTATGTTCCTAAGGATGTGGTGGTAGGTAATTTAATAATAGCCACAAATTTATCTCATGATTTCATTAATTCATGATGTTCATATTCTTTTATATCATCTATGTTTCCAATGAATAATAGATATTTCCCTAGATCATTAGAAATTGAGTTGTCAATTAAGACTTCAAATTAGAATGACATATAAAGAGAGATGTGTCCAATAGTTAAAATTATGATTTATGGTTATACCATTTTTTCAAACATTCCTATGTTTTAATTTTTTATGATCTATGTTATGTATTTTATTTATAATTATAATGTAAAAAATTATTTCCAAGATTAAGAGATTACGATTCCTGATGGTGATGTGTAATCTATTTTCATTATAGGGGAAACATCATCATATAAATCATGTGTGGATCCTCCCCCAATAGTTCTCCTTAATGAAATTGTAGGAATAGAGGAATATCAATTATTATCTAAGGATAAGGAATATATCGTAAGAAAAGAGGATTTACTCATGGTATAATGTTTCATCGATGTTTTTTCAGAATAATTACATGTTCATCCACTAGAGCATGATGTTAATTTCTTCATTATACTCATTCTTAATACAATACGTATATCTAAAAGTCACTATAGAATGGTACCAATGGTGTTTTTAGAGTTTATGAAACCATTTAATGAGTTTTGTGATATGGGATTAATATAACCTAGGGTTTCATGGTGGGGATCCCTTATTTTATTCATGAAAAAGATAAATGTTACTATGAGACTATGCATTGATTATAGGGATATTAATGCCACTACTATAAATAATATATATCCTTTTCTAAAAAATTATTCATTATTTTATCAACATCAAGTATCCATGTAATTTTCAAATATCAATCTTTTATCTGGTTATCATCGGTTAAGGGTGAAGAAGGATGATATATCGAAGATATCACTCCAAACAATGTATGAAAATTTCAAGTTTTCAATAATACCTTTTGTATTTAATAGTGAACATTTTTTTATCAAATTTAGGAATAGAGTATTCAATGATTATATTTATAATTTTTTTATTCGTTGATGATATCTTGGTATACATTAAGTTATATGAACAATATTAGAGTCATTTGCGGATAATTTTGGGGACACTTAGAAAAAAATTATTATATCAGAAATAAAGTATGTTTGAATCTTAACTCAATGATTTTTCATCTCATGAACATATTATCTCTTAGGATAAAATATTTTTTGAACCTTCAAATATAAAAGTTATCAAATAATTGTATACACTAATGATAATAACGGATAACCTAATTTTATTGTGTTTAGAAGCTTTCTATTGGGGTTTTTTTCAAGATTTATCCCAGTTGTCCATCCCATATACTATGTGAACATGAAATGACATTAAATTCAAAAGTTCAGTGGAATGTGAGGAATGTTTTTAGAACTTATGAGGTGGATAAATAATTCATTGGTATTAATATTAAAATCATTTAATAAATATTTATTATATATATTTATTCCTAGACGAACGGATTTTTTTGTTTCCTTATGAAGAATGATAGAGTTATTGTCTATGCATTAAGGAAATTTATAATCCATTATAGAACTACTAAACACATGAAAATTATCTAAAACCCAAAATATATTCATTGAAAATATGGAGGCAATACCTCTTTAGTGAAATAAGTGATAAATATATGAAAAAAATAGTTTAATGTATATCTTATCTTATAAGGATTTAAACATGAGAGAAAGAAGTGTGTTTGAATTACACAAGGACTATGATATCATGATACACTATAACTTTGGGATGGAAAATAGAGTTTATTATGCATTGGGTTAGAGGACAAATTTTTTTTTACAATGATAAGGATTAATAAGGATCCTATATTTTGAGATATAGTAAATATGAATATGGTTATTTTTATGCAAGGGAAAACATATTTACTTTTTCAATAAAATTATAATCCATACATACTATAGAAGATAGAGAAGCCCCAGAAGGATGATGAGAACTTATAGAGCAGTATTTATGCATTATATGATGAGAAATTGATTAAAGTCATATATAGTGATTGATTGGTGATATTTGGGAAGTGGTAATATGTTCCTTCCATACCAGAGTTGAAAAGTAAACTATGAGATGAGGAATATAGATTAAATATATCTATACACCCTATTATCACAAATATGGGTATGGATTTAAGAAAAAATTTTGTTGAGAAAGTATGAAGTGGGAAATTTTGCACTATGTTCCCAAATGATTAGTATTCCAATAGGTAAAATTTGAAAGGAAAAAATACTATGGGAGTCTTGAAACCTTTATATATACATATATTTAAGTTGAAAAATATTTAAATAGACTTTTTATTTGCACTCTAATAGAATCAAATTAAGAATGTTCTCATATAGGTCATCATCGATCATCTTAGCATGTTTTCTAATTTATTATCAATACAATACGATATACCCCTTTAGTTCCTTTCCTAAATCTATATCAATAAAATAATAATGCTTCATAGGGAACCACTATCAATTGTATATGATCATGGTCTTTGGATCACATATAAATTCAGGATGACTATTCAAAAATATCTCAACATTGATATACATTAAGCCCTTGTTTTCATCCCCAAATTGATGGGATGTCGGGAAGGAGAATCATAATATTTGGATAAAGGATAATATCATTTTCCCGTAAAATGCATTGTATGTGGGGTCTGTATAAACATTTTGTGGAATTTTTATTCTAGAATTGTCACTAACTAGGATAGAGTTATATCCAACCTGACACCTAACCTAGTACATGGCATGACCTGAAGGGAAATCCCAATCCCAATTGCTTGGTGACTGGTAATGGGTATCAATAAAAAACATTGGTAATGATTTCACTAGACATTATCATCATAATGTACAAAAAATTGTAAATAAATCAAAACCAATTACTCATAATCAAATATTACATAACAACACCTTGTATTCATGTTTACAACATTTAAAAAATACCAAAAAAGGGATTAAAAAAAGAAACTAGGAGATATCTTAAAAAACCTTACAATAAGTGAAGCACCATCCTTAAGCCACCATCACAACACCTTCAAGGGGAAAGAACTAACTTCACAAACCACAATCACTAAACACTTATTCATTACCTCTACCAAGCATAACCAAGTCAACATACATAATATGGTATACATACGTTGTGAGCCCCATCCCATTATAATTCCACCCAATAAATTTTTTTAATGGTATAAAAATTATAGTAAAAACATAATGAATCTTTTATAAAATGGATATAAATATTTTTAATAGAAACCATTTTTAATAGAAAACATGCTTAATTTTTATATAATCAACAAGGTATACTGCATGCAGATAGTGTGTAAAAGATCCGATGAGATCACTAAGTCGTAGGATTTCTCTATAGACACAATTTAATAGTGGGACCCTATATAAATCATATCTTGGTAAAAAGTGGTATAGAAACCACATCCATCCATATTCTCTTTTACATTCCACTAGAGAGGAGAAGCTTCCAAAATAATATTAGTCTCCAATAATTTTCATTATTTAGGTAGTGTTGTCATAATGAATCCCAATAAGTGAATCTAGGATGAATCCACTTTCAAATAACTAGCATACTAGTTGTAATCCTCCCACCTAGTCACCTATGATTCGATATTTTTTAATTCATATTTCACGTATCACATGCTATGTTTCTTGGACTCATAGACGAGAAAAATAATCCAACACACATAAAAACCCACAATTTTCACGTCAATAAACCCTTTTAAAACTAAATACACATCAAAATAATTTTAATACATGATTTGCACCACCCACACATTTTATCAAATACCATGAATACACAAATCTGGGAATCATAACTGAAACCCACATAGAAAATAACACATTTCTTTTGAACCCCTCCTTTTTGACATCAATGAAACTTGAATCATTTTAGAAAAATATTTTTCACCTCCTATAAAATATATAGAACATAAATAAATAGTAATAAATCATATTAAATTCATAAAATATTATTTATACACAGATCCAACTATCTTTAGTAATGAAACTCCATGAAATCAATCTTAATCAACAAGTGCCCCTCAAAAATTCCATTATTAGGAAATATCAAACCAAAAACATCAATAGTAAACCCATAAAATAATATCTAGCCCCCAAAATGACACCCAACCCACTAAAGAAGTGAATCCCCAAGGAAGGGGGAAGAAACCCTAGAAAAAGGTGGAAACGCAGAGATAAGGGGACTTGATTGATGATTCAAGGAGAAACCACACCAAATGCACCATGAAATTTATGATAAAAATGATAAAGAGGATTGGGGGAGGCACATAGGGTGATAAATCTTAGAGGGGGAGAAAATGGGGATTGAGGTTTAAAAAACAGGGAGAGAGAAAATCCAAATATCCAATATTTAAGGACTTGGATAGGCCACATGGTTATTCCACATACTACTAAGATTAAATTTTTGTTTCCAAAAGCACTTTTGAAGAAAAATTGGGAAACCATAAAATCCAAGAGCTTTAGGTATAGTAAGAAATCACAAAGTCGTTAATAGTGAAGCTAAAGATATTGGAATTGCTAACCCGATATAGCCCCTAATGAAGGGAGTGGGCCTTTGTATCCGGATCATCTTTGGAAAGGGCTTAAAAGTAGTTGAAAATCTTTTCCCATGTTTTTATGTACTCCTCCGCATTGATTTTTCTTTCATTAAAGCTACGTGCTAAAAGAAGTTCTTCTTTGTAGATCAAGTCCCTTTGATCTTTGCTGAAATCACCTCGAAGATCCCTCTCTAATATTTTGTTCTTCTCCTCCTCTGAGGCCATGAGCTTAATGGACTCTTCCTACATTTCTTCATTTGAATATATAAGTATTTCTAGTATATCCTTCCTATTTTTCTCATCCGCAGTTCCCAACTCCTCCCCCTGCTTTTGTTTTTTAGGATCTCGAATCTTAGTTTGTTGTATTCCTTTTTAAAGAACCATGCTCTTCTTACTACCCTGAACCTGGTCCGCTATTGCATCAACCTTCACCTTGTACTTACTGGTCGACCTTGTCTCCATCTGCTACGGTAGCTGAGAATAATCCTTCCGGCCTTTGGATTTCTTCCCCTCAACCACAATCTATCCCCTACCTCGCTAGTCCCCTTACGCCCCTTCTTCTTCCTCAGACTATGAAGCCCTCTGACTTGAGTACCCTCCTCACAATCCACCGAGTGTTGACTAGAGAACTCTTCCTCATAATCAGCCTTAGAAAAAATAGTGGAATGCACTTCCACTGCCTCTTTCATCTCCTACCTCGGGATCGGCCATAGCTCATGTTCAGACCCTTCAACATCCATCCCATAAAAACGATTACAAAAAATTAGAGATTGATTACTCTGTTTGGGCCTCCTCCTAAGATCTACCTCCATCAAGCGTGACTCTGGGGACCCATGCCCCTTGCCACCATTTGACACACCCTCAGAAGGAGTATGAATCACCACTACAGGTCGATTAACACTATTAGACCACAGAACCCTTGCATAGGATATAAGACTCCCCACCACCGTATGGACCGAAGGGGAATGCCCCCGGGGATGTGGATGGTTAGTCCACATGATTTTCCAAACTGCACACCAATTATGTTCCCCTTACAATCCATGTAGGATATGAAACTAGATTAGTATGCATAGTTTACATACCCTGCTATAACCGTGCAATATGCCTTAGTCCAAAACTTGAACTTGTCCGCACGATTATCTATGTAGAGGAACAGAGTTTCAAAAACCGTGCGCTAACTGTATGCAACCTGATTTTTATAAAAAAAATTCATTTTTCTTCAAAACATAAGGAAAACCCAAAGGGTAAATGTATAGACCAAAAATAAATTGTAAAATACTTCATAAGTAGACATGGTTGTGATAATTCTCCCCACCACGAAAACATTATTCCCCCAGAAAGTAAACTCAAAGCATCATCAGAGAATAAAATTGGGTCATCTTTCTAAACTAATGGAATTCTTTCCCAGGACTCATGAATATCATTACCATTCTTCAAAATAACACAGACCAATGGAATATAATTCTCATGAAGCACCATTTAATAAGAATCTACAATTTTCATTGGCTGCTAAAACATTGATAAATTGGGATCTCTTTCGAAATCCTTCCAATTCAAAACATGAGAATGATCGTGGTTACATTTCATTAATTGTGAGACCTGAAAACATCATGAATTGAAGTCAACACGGAAGGTAAATCCACCCTATATGCTACCTTACCAACACTCTCTATGATCTTGAATGGTCCAACATACCTTGGCATTAGCTTTCCTAGTTTTCCCAAATGATGGTGACACAAGAGAGGTTCTAGATTTAGGAAGACCCAGTCACCCATAAAAAACACATGATCATAGTTCCATTGATTAGTATAAGATTTTTGGAAACTCTACGCTATCAAAAATTGTTTCCTGATTGACATGACATTCTCATATGTCTCTGATAATAATCTCTATCCCAACAATGAGGTTTACACATATTATCCCAACCCAATAGTGAATGATATAGATGACCATTGAGTTATTTTAAGGGAGCCATTATGATTGATGATTAGTATCTATTGTTATATTAAAATTTGACCAATTCCAAGTTTCTATCCCACGACCAGCTGAAATCCAAGACACATTCTTCGATAATGTCGTCTAAAATACGATTCTCCCACTTTGTATGACCATCTGTCAGAGGATGGTATGCCATTCCCAATTTCACTTAATACCAAAAAAAATTCTAAAATCCTTAAAAAATATGGGGTGAAATGGAGATCCCAATTAGAAACAATTATAGGTGGCACACCATGAAACCTCACAACCTCTTGAACATGTAATCGGCCCACCTCACCCACCTTCGGTAAATCTAAAATCGGAATGAAATGGGTTGATTTGGTCATATGGTCAATAATTAACCATATGAAATTCCTTCCCCAAGGTGTATGAGGTATGAAAATAATATAATCCATGGAGATATCATCCCACATTCAGGTAGGAATATATAGTAGATAAAGAAAATCGGAGGGCCTTTTATTCTCTTCTTTCACCTACAAACATGTATAACACCTCGATATGAAGTCATCTACATCTCACTTCATACCTAGCCACCAGTGTAAACACATATCATACTACATCTTGACATCTCTCGGATGAACATACCATTGATACTAGTGTCTATCTTGCATTAATACCATCCTTAGAGATAATGACACCAAAAAATGACCCTTAAAACCTAAAACACCCTTGGGAGGAAATTACCAATCACAAGGTGGATCCCTACCATGAATAATCAACATAGACTACTAGAATAGCTTATTACCATACTTCTCTTACTGAATCAATTCTATCAAGGAATGATTCGGTTGAACTGTATCGAAGAAATTACCTCCACTAATCTTCTTCATCTCCAGATTCAACTAGGAGAAAATCTCCATCAATGTCTATTCAACAATGGACTCTTTCAATTCCAACACTGGTAATTTTCTTCTAAATGTTTCTTCCACAACATTACCCTCAACTAAGGTATATACTATATGAAATTCATAAAACTGTAAATACTCAACCCAAGAATAATGCCTCAATTTTAAATCCCTACGGATGAAAATTTAGTCCATGATCTTATGGTCTGAGTAAACGGAAAAAAGAAATCCTAAAAAATATGAGGACACCATGTCTTCTAACCATGCATCACCACTATTAAATCCTAGTCATGTGTTATATAGTTCTTTTCATGTGTTCATAGTTGGTGAAAACCATATTCCACGACGTTTTCATTCTTCATAAGCACACTTCTGAGACCCAAACCTTAGGCATAAAAATAAACCACATGACCGTTTCTTGGTTCTAGCAAGATCAACACTAGTGTGGTACTCAATCCCCAATTTATCTCTAAAAATTATTTCTGATATTTTGGGATCCATTCAAACATTACCCATTTCTGGGTGGGCACCATCATGGGTGAAGTAAGTTGGGAGAAGTTCCAAACAAACTGCCAAAAATATTTGGCCAGGCCTAGAAAGCTTCTGATATCAAACACATTCCTCTATTTCATCTATTACATAACTACACTGATCATCATTGGGTCCACTAAAACCTTTTGTTATGTGATAACAGGTCTTATAATCATTACCTCTTCAATATATAAGTTACACATTGAAATATTGGTGTAGAGACTTTTGTCTCCAAGAGTTCCTAAAATGATCCAAAAATACTTCTTCTGCTCCTCCTCAAATCTAGAATAGACAAGGATGTAGTCCACCAACACCATGATGAAGGTGTCTAAAAACTAGTGGAACACCCTATTGATAAGTTTCATTAAGATTTATAGAGAATATGTAAACCTTAAATGCATAACCATATACTCAAAATTGTCATACTTTATTTAGAAAACACTTTTTGGGATATCTGCCTCGCTAACTCTGACTTTTTGTTTACTAGAATGGAATTCAGTCATAGAGAACCTCCTTTCCCCCATTATGTTGATCAAAAAAAGTACCCAATGTGTTGCAAGATATGCTTGTTGCTGATTGTTACGTGACTCATCATTCAATAATCAATACATAATTGAAGATTTCCATCGACCCTTTTAACAAACAAGACTGGGGAGCACAAGGAGAGAAGCTCAAGAAATTGAATTCTTTAAATCCCAAACCATCCAGCTATATATTTAATTTGATCAATTTTATTGGGGAAATATGATAATATGAATGAGAAATCAGATAATTTATCGATGCTAAATCATTTGAGAACTCTACATCCTGCTTTGGAGGAAAACATGAAAATCATCTAGAAAGCCTCTTGGAATTTTTCCACCATGGGTGGTAATCCACCCTAAATACCACTACCATATTCCTCCAACACTGGAAATGATAACAGAAAAAAGAAGGTTCACAATTGTGGATGTGTAGGTCCATCATGACCTTCCAGAGGATCTCATTCACCATAAAATACAATGGTAATATCATCTAGTGCCACAAAGCATACTTGTCTCCTATAATAATTGATGTGTTCTTAGAAGAACACCATCAAATACATATTGAGGATCACATCAAAGATTTTCATCTCTAAAACTATAAAACTACATTCCATATTGACTCTGGACATGGGGAGTGCACATGTGGGGCACTTAAAACCCTTCTCTCACATTTTACCAAGAGGGGTTTCCAAATACAACACATATGAGATGAGATCAATTTTAAAATTCAATAGATTCACAAAGAAGGAAGATAAAATGAAACAGAAGCAGCAGTATCAAACAAAATAACACCTGTAGATTATGCAATCAATATGGCGCCTCAAACTATCAAATTCCTGGTATATTATCATACTTGGTTCTGATCCAATGCATAAGGATGATTCACCTCTTCCTAAGCCTAATAAATATCTCGCTCATAAGGATCTTCATTGAACTAGATTTTCCAAAAATATGATCCATCCCTACCCCCATGACCACTAAACTGAGATCTCACTATACTAGACAGTTCCAACTGTGTTGACATCCCCCAAGAGGGCATAGATCCTACTCTAATCTGATAAGAACACAATTCAATATAGAATCATTGCAAGTCCCCCATCACTACACAGAAGTGAAAGTATTTGGGAGGAGATGTTCTCAATGTTCGTACCTTCCCCCACTGGTGGCACACAACAGACCCTGCATTAGAAGCTATGGACAAAGACTGCCAAGAATGATGGCCTGAACTACTACCTATATTCTTCCCCAAATCATCCTGATAAGTATTTTTATTAGACAAGTTTCCACTCCCCACAACCGAAACTGATCGAGGGAACCTAGACATTATTTTGTGATTAACCCCAACCAAGAAATCATGATCAACTAACTTTTAATAGGTTAGCATCTTGAATAGAAAGACCTGAGAATAAATATTTGCTTGTTGACCCATCTCAAAACATCGATCATTCATTTTCTCATTTAACAAAAAATAACAAGGTGTGTAACGCACTAGCTAATAAAAATAGTTAGCATAATCCATCATAAAATTATCTACCTTCAAATGGTCCAGGAACTCTCAAGATTTGGAATATTCCAAGACCTCCGGAAAATACTACTCATTGAAGATGATGTTGAAATACTTCCAACCCATCTTCTTGATCTTCCTAGTTTGAACCACTGATTCCCACCACCTTTGACTAGTACCTTCTTGCAAGAATTAATCATACTTTTCCCAGACTAACAATATAGTGTAATGAAATTAAAGAATGTACTCTATCTCCTCAAGAGACTCCTTTTCCTCGCAAGGTTCAACATTCTCATGAAAAGAAGGAATCTTGTTCTTGAAAAACTCTTAAGCATTGTCCCTTACAGGACTTGGATCGGCTTCTCTAACTACAGAACGACCATAACCCACTCCCTGTCAAAAATATTGGAAAGAGAATAACATATCTTCCACTCTTCTCTGATCTGTGGGTGAGGGATAACTCTCTTTGGCCTCTTCCCATAATAGTACAGAAAGTTTGCGGGGAGGCATCTATATATAAGAAGAAGAAATCCCAATGAAAAAATTTAATACCATCATTCTAAATAAATATTAATAAACGAAAAAACAACATTTCACAAATCTAAAAAAATCAAAAACATTAGAATAACATGACTACCAAGACAAACTACTCAACTCACACACCAGGTATCCATCTATATTCTGCAGCCTACATGCCTCACCTAATAGAGAAATGAAATAAAAAATTCCAAAATCTCATGGAGACTCAAGATTAATCATGAGGTTTTCTATCCATAAACCCTATTCGAAACCAGAACATAAATCCCTAACAAACCTAACTCTATTTTATCTAGAATAATCCCAAAAAACTCTACCCAAAAAGAGGCATTCCCACCTCTGAAACAATTTTTCATAAACAATGACAAAGTTCCACCCAACCTAACACCCAACCCAGTTAGTGACATGGCCTGAAGGGAATTCCCAATATCCACAGCCTGTAAACTAGTGTAGGGTATCAATACCACACTTTGGGAACAATTTGACTGGAAATTATAATCATAATGTACCAAAAATTATTAATAAACCAAAATGAACACTCATAACAAAACATGGCATGACAACTACTCATATTCATGTTTACAGAATTTAAAAAACAAAAAATGGGATATAATAAAAAATGGAAACATGGAATAGTACCAAACAAAACACCATTAAATAAGATGAGTATTTTCCTCAAGCCACCACCACAACATCTACTATGGGAAACCATTAGCATCCTAAACAACCATCACAAAAAAACTTTTCCTTTAACAATATCAAACATCACCCAGTAAACCTACACCAAAAGTTATAAGTATGGGGTCAGAAAAATATTAGTATGATTCCACCCAATAAAAAGGATCTTTTTTATACCATTTTAAGAAAAAAAATAAATTTCTAGTTTTACAAAAAGGAAAGAAAACGTTTTAATAAAAAATATATTTAATGATAACAATTCATTCTTTTTATGTAATCAAAAAAGTTTATTCTAGGTTGATGGTGTGTATGATATCCTAAAATAAAATAATGTCGTAGGATATCTCTATATGAACTAATAAAGAGTAGGACCATAGAGACATTGTTTCATGATGAAAAGTGTTATAGAAACAAAAACCATAAATGTTCTCATGCACGAGACACTAGAGAAGAAAAGAATCCAAAATTCTAGTGGTCTTCAATTCTCACTATTATTTAGATAGTGTGTTCATCGTCAATCCCACAAATTTAATACAGGATGAATCCACTTCTGAATCACTAGTACACTAGTCATAGTCCACCCACCTAGACCCCTAATAATCACTTTGTTCTCAGTTTACATATCACATATCACATGAAACGTTACATTAATTTATAAACAAGGTAATAAATCCAACATGGATAACCACTGGTTCAACATCTGTAACCCCTATTGAAACTAGACACACACCAAAATATGTTTAAGAGATGATTCGTACAGCCCACACATTTTTTCAAATACTTTGAATACACAATTAAAGAAAGAACAGATGAAACCCAAATAGAATATAACACAATTCCTTTAAATCCCTCATTTTAAACATAAAAGCTCCTTGAATCAATTTAGAAACTCATTTTTCATTTCATTTAAAATTCATATAACATAAAAATGGGGAAATAATTCATATTGAATTAAACAAATAATTTTTTAGCATGGATTCAATTAACTTGGGGGAAGAATCTCTATGAAATCAGTATTAAACCACAACCAAAGCTCAATCAAACCCTAAGGAGGAAATATCAAACTGTAAAAATCAATATTAATCCCAAATAATTAGTATATATCCCCATATATTTCACCCAACCTGCTGGGGAAGTGAACATCCAAAGAAGGAGGGTGAAACCCTATAATAGAGGAGGAAACCAAGAGATTAGGGGACTTACTTGAAGAATCAAGGATAAACACACCAAATCCACAATGAAACTGAACTCTAATTGTGGAAGAGGGCTGGGAGAGGCTTCTAGGGTGAAGAATCTATAAGCGGGAGAAAAATGGTGGTTGGGGGATAAAACATGGGACACTAAAAAACTAAATATCTAATTTTTAATGACCTGGATAGGTCACACTGTTAGTCCACACATTTTTCCTAATCGTGTGGCATCCATGCTCCCCTTACTGTCCAAGAAGAAAACAACACATTTTAAGTAAGAACATTTTACATAACAATCTCAAACTGTGTGATATGTATTTATTCAAAAATATTACATGTCTTCACGGTTACCTGGGAAAGGGAGAACAGTTTGGAAAATTGAGTGTATTATGCTATTTACCCAAAATTTTCCATTTTTATTCAAAATACAAGGAAACCAAAAATAGAAAAGGTTGAACAAAAATTAATAAAAAATACCTAAAAAGTTATCACACGTATAAAAATAATAGCTACCAATTGAGCATGCAGATTGAAACATAAAAAGAATTTTATAGAAATATGTGTCATACTCAAACCTATTAGGAGGAAGTTGGATAAAGAAATATTGTTTTCAAGGATCCTATAAAAGAAATGACAGTTATTGTATGAATTATTTATGATCATATTATAGTGCCCCAAATTAGAAAAGATAGATATATTGGTAATCAAATGAAAGAATTAGAATTTTGGGAATGGGAAAATGTATTCATTAAGGATTCACTGGGGAATGGAGTTGTAATATTTATTATAAAAGGGAAGTTATTCCCTAGTTACATTAGGCCTTTTTAAATACTTGATGGAATTGAATTTTGAGCTTACTAATTGGTAATGTAACCAAACAAAAATAAAGTAGAAAATATTATCCATATTTCATTTCTGAGTAAATTAATGTTTGATACAATTCTTGTGATCACTTAACATGTAATAGAATTTGAGCCTAAATTGTCTTAAATTGAATATGATTTCTATTTTTTGTCACCAGAGTGAAATTGTTGTGAAATCAGATAACATGATTGGTGAAACTCATTTGGATAAATAAAAAAAATAGAAGAGGCATCTTGGGGGAGGGGGCTAAATAATCAATGATAAATGAATATCCCCATTATTTCATTTGTCTATATACACCATAATTTTTAAGCCGAAATTATTAAATAGTGTAGAATTTAATTCTCAAGACACTTTTTTTACAAGTAAACAATATATCCAAGACAATGACACAATTCTTACTCTAAAGCCTTTATTGATGATATTATTTAATATTTTCATTTATGTATGTTATAATTTGATATAAAATAAACAAAAAAAATACGAATTCATTATAAATAATTTATAATAAGTTGTAATTTTGGGTTTTTTTTAAAACAAATATTTATTTTTAGGTGAATAAGAAATATAATTTTTTTTAAAATCATGGTTCTTATGACATCACAAGTATGTAAATAACAAAATAAAACAAAAAACACCCATTAATGAAAAAAAATATTTATTTTAGGAATAACATTATGCAATTTAAAATATTATTTTTAGATATAAATCCATTATCCCGGATTTTTAGAACTAATTAAAATGATACCTTATTAAAAAAAATTTAAGTCATTTATTTGAATTAAGTATTTTCAAGGTGAGAATCGGTTTTTGATTTCATTAAAATCCTCATAACATTTTTTAATAACAAATAAAGTTATTTCATTAATATCAATACTGAAGATAAATATATATTAGGTATAATTTGAAATTTTTGAAATGTTATTTTTTAAAAAAAAATTATGTGATTGAGTGAGATTATTTTAAAATTAACAATAAACACATTAATAAATTATATTTTATGAAAAAAAATTCAAATTTTAAATCAAAATGACCAAATCTAGAAAAATGGGTTATTATAATATTTCCCATTTAAATTAATTACTATGGCTAAATATTAATTACCGATGTAAAAATAATATTCGGTAAATTATAAAAAGATAAAATAAAAAACCTAAAACACACAAGTTTTTCTCAATAAGTGTTATTTTAGGTTATTTTTTACCCAAAATCATGTTACCCTACTATTTTTTACTTCTTTTGACCATTGACCCTTGAATAGTAACATTACGTTATTGAAAATTTAAGGGTTTCTCTAAAAAACTATCATTCCCTTATCTTATAAAAGGATAACATTTCTAGAACTTGAAGACTAAAAAATAATTATAATTTATTTCTAACACTTTCGAAACATTATACTGTATAAATATCATTAATTTTTAAAATAGTTTTGTCACTATTAGTTATCATAAGGCCATCATATTCATGGAGGGTTCTAAGGAAAAGTCAACTCTCAGATGTGTGTATTATAAACTACATAGCTTTTCTCATTCAAGTATATTCTAATAATACTAATATAATGATATTAGTTTCATTTATATTTTCTACTAGTCAATATAATTTCATATTTGTATATCATATTCATGAAAAAACAAATCATCATTTGTGGGTATGTATGGACTACTACCACAATGATAAATGAAATTATGTTTTCATTACCACCCATTATGGATAGTTCCTAGAATGGATTTAATGAAGAAATATTATTTTTATTATATCATTATGGTTTTTATGGAAAATTATAGAATCTATTAACTATATAATCAATAATTTTCCATCTCTAATTCAATCGTTTAAAATAAGTGTGCTAATAGGAAAATCATTTCTTCAAATTGTGTTATATTTTCATATCCATTAATTATTCTGATAGTTAATTTATAATTACGATATATTAGACTAATAATAACTAAAAAAGATAATTATTCTAACAGTATCATAATATTACAATAAAACCACCTCATAATCATATAATAAAGCAGGGTATATTTATGCTTAGGTCGGTTTCACTAACTTCTTGAACAATACATTGGATGTATATCATGAATGTATTTGGAAAGAAAATTATTGGAATGATATAATATAAATGTTTCAATAATTTTTTTAATCTATATATTTAATATTAATGTTTAATTCATTAATTCACAAAACACCCTTATATCGTCAAGAATTGCCAGAAATTACTTGTTATCAATTTAGTATTTAAGGATAAA
This sequence comes from Viscum album, assembly GCA_963277665.1. NCBI lineage: Eukaryota > Viridiplantae > Streptophyta > Magnoliopsida > Santalales > Viscaceae > Viscum > Viscum album. The sequence continues at coordinate 1,850,664,681 of OY728142.1, read as the reverse complement.
AAATTAGACACCCCTGAAAGGAATTTTAAAAATATATAAATAATTATAAAAAATATCTAATTGTAACATTAATGACCTAATAATGATGAAATTTTTAAGAATAATTAGTATGTAGATTACTAATTTGAAACTAGTACAAACGATCATATCTATAAACACATGATGTGTAAAATAGGTAGAATTCACTGAGATAATGATTATTTTTAGAGTATAAATTAAAATAGAAATGATTATGGTTTAATATTGAGTGATTAGTATAGATATGTTTGTGACAGCTAAGGTTAATGTATGTTTGTGGAATTTGGGATAGGATGTATGTTTTTTCATCTCAAATTCCTGTCTTTGGTAAATGTTTGGAATTGTGTAGCAAAATTTCTTTATGTTAGGAATATTCTTATTATTTGAGATGTTATACAATGAAATTGCATTTTTAATGGTTTTTTAACAAAAAATTGTAATCTCTATATTTCAAGAGGTTTTGATTGAATTGATACCTAAGACATATGTGGGGGTTTAATCTCAATTTTTTTTCTCTAGGGATCATTAAATATTCACTACATTTATCCTATTGTGTGGTGAATAAACTACTGGGGAATAATTTTACCATAATTTTTATATAATTTAATGGATTTAGATGTCTATATCGTTATATATCGTTCATATTATTTTAATTCAAGATTTAGAAAAACTATCATAAAACACAATATTTTCCATCATTGAAAAAAAAATCTAGGTTTTTGGTAAATTAAATGAGTGTTTAGATTCATATCTAATGGATCCATTTATGGATACTATAAAGAGGATACAATTTTGGCATAGATAAACCTAGGGGTAATAACTCCAAAAAAATTGTTTTTACATTGAATTAAACATCACTTTAATTCAGGATGATTTGGCCTAAGACTGATCACAAGAAAAGACATGCTTGGGGGATATGATTTAGAATATTTACATGCTCTTTTAGAACTTTGATAAAGGATTTTTTATACCATTTTCATTGTATCCAGAAAATGAAAAATATTATACCCAATTACTATCTTTTATGGATAACCCAACATGTTGATTATACCCTAGAAAATATATTTCTTTGATAAGGCTACTTATTATTTCTTTTAAAATACCCCACAACTTCTGGATTGAATTGGGATGTTCTCCTAAAATCCAAAATATTCTATTGAATGGAGAAGTATTTGTTTTTTTAATTATATGGATAGACATGTTTTTATTTTTCCATAGGTTCCTTAGTAAATAATTGTAAAGGTCTTGATAAATCTTATAGTTAATGGATTATACTGAATCCTGTGATGAGTGGGGACCAAATTTATATGTCATCTCAATGAATTGATAGGTCACAAGGTTCAAAAAAAAGTCTTGTGTAGTGTACACCACTTCTTATATCAGTATATTGTGTTTGGAAAAGGCATTAAAAAAATGTTTTTATGTCTTATCATTATACATTCCATCATAATGAGATAAATGATTTTTTTAATCCATATTTTTATTTATTTCCAGGAATATAGAATTCCATTATATTCATTTGATTATGTATTCATGTTGTTAATTTATTCCCTTCTTGTCACTTATTCTAGGTTTATGATATGATTTATTCTATGTGATGTTTCTACTTACTTAGAATCTAATCTCATCCTTATTTTTTTCTTTCCCTTAGAAACCTAGAGGATAACTATGTGAAATTTTCATTGTAACGTTTCAAGGGACGAATATGTTCTCAAAATGTGTTTATGTTATATTTTATGTTTTCAAATAAAATTTATATATGTATATAGTATTACAAGAATACTAAGCATTTGGATCTTGAAAAACTATAGGATTATATAATAGTAATGTAAAATAACTATTGATTATAGGTTTCTGGAAATAGGAATGTTACGACAATAACATTAATATTGATTGTTTTGTAATTTTTTACTATTTTATTAATTTTTCCAATTGGTTTTCATGTATAGTTGTATTCATTTTTTATTAGTATAAATATCCCACTTTGAAATAGTTCATTGAAGTCACATGTGATTTCTAGTTTGGAAATAGAATAAAATATAGAAAATAAAATATTAAAGTATTTATACATGCAATTTTCATGTTTTCATATCTAGTGTAAATTAATAAACTCTTTATATAGAGTTTTATAGAACATGTGAAAATTATGATGACTTTATATAAAATGATAATATTTTTATCTATATTGTGATATATATTTCTAAAATAATTAGTGAAACAATATCTACTAAACTATATTTTTCTATTCTGCGATTCTAGAGAGAATGCATCTTCCTTAACACTCAAAGCACTCATTTTTTTCTAGTTCAGTGGATTTTCTTCTTTATATTAATTTTTCTATGAGGAAATTATATTTTGTTTTATAACTATTTAAAATTAAATATTATCATATTATACCCCACAAACTAAATGTATGTGTGGGTTGATCCAAACCTGTAAAAGGAAGGGGTGAACTTTAGTTCAGATAGATGGTGTTTTGGTTTTCATCACCGCCTTAAAATAAATATTGTTCGGTTGTGACTTTAGATGTTTAAAGTTAGGTATTCAGTAAATACTCTAAGAATTAAAAGATAAATTCAATGGGGTTTTAACTCCCCCAAAAAATTATTCATTTCAACAGTTTGACAGGAATTTTTCTTTGTGTTTGAGATAATTGAAGAGTGTATATAAGATCAATTTTATTCAAACTAATATAAAACTAATTGTGTTAATATTACATATAATTCCACCAAAAATTAATATTAACACTAATAATTCATGAAAATTAAATAAAAATTTCAATTCACCGATCTTGACTATTTTTCTCTTATTAGTAAAAAATTATTAGTATCTAAGAATGGCCCCTATATTTTGTGTGCATATATATTTATTAATTTTATTCAAATCAAGAATAAACCATCAAGGTGTAATGATCTTTTGAGAAGGAAAATTTAGATCAAATTATGGATAGACTCCAAAAATACAACCATTATTCAATATAACAACCTATGTATAGTGGTAGTCATACATGGAAACATATATTAAGCATTTAACTATTTATAGTTGGACTATCACAGTCCCTCCTTATAGAGTACCTGAAGTATAAATTGAATCATTTATTAGTAGTAATGAAATTATATATGGTTTGAATTATAAGGTAAGTAAAATTTTATATTATTTTTTTAGTATAGGATTATATATCTCTACATATGTAAGAAAAAAACTCACGATATTGGGAAAATGTTAAAAGTTACACATCTTGGTATTGATAAGTTAATAAAAACTATTCTCATCATGTTAAGGGGTGAATATCAAGAATATAAAATTGCAATAAAAGAAATATTTAAGAAATGGACTCATATATTTATGAGTATTATAAATGTTGTGAGTATTTTTGGATGAACTTTAGATAATTTGGATTTAGTTTAAAGCGTTTAAAGATCTTTACCTAACAAATTATGTGATAAGAAAGTAGAAATCATTGAAACAAAAAATTTAATATAATTTACATTAGATGATCGTATTGGATACTTTTTACAATGTAGGATACAAACAATAAATATTTATTAACAATTGATTTTAAAAGAAAAATGAATTTATTTTAAATAAAAAATGTATGTTACTGATTACTCCTCTTGCTATAAATTTCAATGTAATGAAAGAGGCACATATATTCTGGATTCCCATGTAATAATAAATAATTTTTACTTAAGAAGATAAATAAGATAATAAAGTCAAAATAATGATAAAATAAATAGGAAAAATAATGTTACATATAATTACACTTTTGACATTATTTGTTATCAATGTATAAAGTAAATATGGATTAAACATGAATGAAATAAACTCAATAATGATAAGAATAAACATAAACAATAAATTAAATAAAATAAATTCATTTTAATTGAATGTATTTTTATTGAGGATTTCAAGTAGAGTAGATAAATCAAATTTTAAAAATTGTGTGGAAATCCTATGTTTAATGGGATTGTCAAATAAAGTAATTGAATCTAATTTTCAATCATATTCTAAATTTGATTCTAAAAAACCAACTAGAGATAAATTATAGAATTAAATTAATACATTAAATATTGAGAGAGAAAAATCTTCTAGTGTATAAAATTTTATTAATGATAATATTCAAAAAGTTATAAAAAAATAAGTGTCTTCTTGTTGAAAATGAAAAAACTCAATGAATCTTCTTTAAATTTTAACAAATAAAATATTACAAAACATAAATATCCTTTGGCATCTTCTCATATAGATTCCATTTCTATTCACATCGATCTGAAATATTCTAATTTTCAATGTGGAAAACTAATGTATACAAATGAAAAAAAACATTTATTTTATGTCTAAGTTAAATATGTCTTAATAAATTAATTTTAATATTTTTCTAGAATATAATAAAAATCTAAAAAATAAAATTTAAAGTTTAAAAATATATTTTTATATTTATTTAATGTAGATAAACATATGATAAAAATATTAAGTTTTTATAAAAAAGAGAAAACATGCCTTAGATGTGATAATATTTTACCCAAAATGTGAATGAATTTCTTTTATTAGGGTTCAAGTGGAAAATTTCAATTTTCACCTAATTTAGATTTCTTATAAATTTTTATTATGAAAACGTATGTCCTTTGAGATTATCACAATATTTTTGTCACACTAAGGAGTTTATATCAAAATAGTTATCCTATAGATTCAAAATAAATACATTCCAAATTTTAGATTGGGTTTTGCATTAATCTTAAATTAATCCCACAATACCCAAATTTTCATAGGTACTAAAATATTCTTAAATTTCTTTTTATATGAAAATTTTCATAGAAGCATAAAAAATAATATATTCTATATGGATATTTGACTATCAAGACATGTGTTTGGTGATATAACAAATATTTTATCATTAAAAATATATGGAAGTGGTGTTATTAAATTTGGTGTTAATTATAATAGAAAATTGAAAGGTTTTGGAGAGATGGAATATAAAATTATATAATAATTTCAAAATTGTTTATTTTTGAATGTTTAAGGAATAATTTCAAAAGAGTATCTATGTTATGTGATATGAAATTTTTATAAAATTTAATAATGATATGTTAATTGATTTAAAGAATGATTTTTTACTGTTTTAATTAAATAGAAAAGACAACATTCAATCAATTTTTATAAATTAAAAAAAATTAAATGTTAAAATTTTCTCAAATTTGGGGAATGTTTTTTGTATAGAAGATAATTTCATGTTAATTTTATCTTGATGTGAGTTCTCAATTATCTAACAAATTTTTTTGTTACCCAAACATAAGAATGACAACACCAACGTTGTGATTCGTGTATAAATAGTAAATAGTATAATATTTCATTTAAAATAATCTAATAATAAGGAATAATAATACCTCTTCAACTCTTAAATTTAGATTTATTTCTCCCTATTAAATATAATATTCTAACTAAAATGGAATATTAATTTTTCATTATACATGATATTATAATATTTACTATGGTTAATTTTTTTAGACACAAATTTGAAAATTTAGAAACAATTTGGGAATATTTCATACTACTTTAAAATGATAAATGATATATAATTATATCAGTTAAAAGGGTTAGAGTTACAGAATAGTAAAATATAAAATTTAAACATTTTTTTGTATAAATGGTTATTTTCATAATTTATCATCTTTTTAGAAATAAATTGTGTTGTGGAGAGGAAAAATTGATTGATTCATGAAATAACTAGAACCACGATAATATAAAATAATATAAAAAATATTCTAATATAAATCTGTAAAAAATTTTCTTATATCTCATAAAAATCCTTCTAAGCCTAAAATAAAAAAATCTCCTTAAGAAATTTTGAGGAGAAGAATATATAAAATTTTCAAATTTAAAGTGTTAAATTGTATAATATTCATTTTCAATAATAGGGACGCCTTAGAAAACATCGATTCTAAAAATGATGAATTTATTTTCTTGTTTTACTCAATTGTAATTATGTAATATAAACAATATAATAAGATAACTATGACTATCAAAAAAACATTTATGGTAAATTCGATGAAAGTGGTTTAAATAATAAATTAATTGATTGAAATTAGTCTGAAAAACATACGTGGAATTTTAACTTTGTAGAAAATAAAAAACCATATCTTAAAGAACCTATTTAAGGGGGATAACATCCTCTTGAGAGAACCTAAAAATTTAACAAATATAATTCAATGTAAAATATATTTAATATGGTGAATCAAATGTTCAGAAGATGATATATTATATGATTTTTTGTGCTTATAATTACTCTATTTCAAAATTTCATCCAAGAAAATTGATAATTCTTTTAATGATTGTAATTGGATCTTTTCCATGAAATATGAGTTAAATAAATTTTTTATAAATAATGTGTGTACATTAGTTGGTCAACCTAATTATTTTCATATTATAAGAATTAAATGTATATATAGAAACATAGTTGATGAATATGATAAAATCCCAAGAAATAACTACTGATTATTTTCTCAATGATATTTATAAGAATAAGGTATTTAATTTGAAGAATATTTTTCAACTTATCTCAATTATAAGATATTATAACGTTATTAGCTAATTAATGTTTTTATAGATTAAAAATATATCAAATGTATATTAAATATTATTTATTACATGGATATATTTATAAATAATTATATGTGATACAACAACCTATATTTTAAAATTAAATATTTCTAAATCATGTTTTAGAACTATCCAAATATTTATATTGACTAAAACAATCCTCGATCTAGGAATGAAAGATTTGCAAATCATCTTTTTAAAAATTCTTTGAGAAGGGAAATGTTGAGCCCCACCCCCCATTTTTATTAATAAGGAAAGAAATGATATTTTAAATTTCCATATTATTGTGTTGGATATTATTTATTTATATTCAAATAATGACTTGTCCCCTAAATTATCATATTTATGACAAATGAATTTTATATTAATTTATACGGAAAATATTTTTTAATGGTCATAAAATTTTTCAAAGAAATGATATTATATTTCAAAATAAATCAATGTTTGATATAGAATCAATAAAAATATATAGATTATATTTAATTAAAAAATTAATTACTCCAATAGGTACTGTATGTAAACATGATAAAGTCGAAGCATTAAAATCACTAGATATTAATTTTTTTAGTGAAAATATTGAAAGTTTATTATACTTGATTGATTCACGGATTGAATTGATTTTTTATTTTAAATATTTGATATATTTCAAATATATCCTAAAGAAATTTATTTAATGTTTCTTTAAATGATTTAAAAATATGTTCACAGATCCCTAAATATTGTTTTATTTTCCCCTACGAGAAAATATTTTTATTTGATTATATATTATGATTTTAATTTTGGTGGATTATTGATAGACATAAAAAAGTACATTTGGTATGTGTCATATATTTTTTAAATATTTAGTTTCATGTATTTCATTTAAACGGAATTTGGTTTCTTCATCTACTGCTAAAATTTAATATTTTGTTGTATATTGTTTCTCAAAACCTGAATGGATGAAATACAAATTATGTGATTTTGGATTTAATTTTTAAAATAATTCTATTTATTGTAAAAATAACTATGTTATTTCAATTTAAAAATATTTTCAAACATTCTAAGAGAAAGTATATATATTTTTGATTTTATTTTCATAATTATCATTATCAAAAAGCTAATATTAATATGGATTATATTTCAATATAGAATCAATTTTCTTATGTTTTTCAAAATCCTTTGGTTTTGGATAAATTTGAGAAACATATATTTGAGAATGGAATGATGGAATTATAAATATTTAGTGTTTGTAACAAATTTAAGGGTTTTTTAAATTATATATCTCAAGTATATGAATCTGTAATTTTAAAACTACATTTAAAAAAATTTATTTATGGACTATTATTTAACAGCATTTTTTCTTTTTAGTGGCTTCATAATAATATGATTTTTAAAATACTAGTAAAGAAATGGTTTACAACATATGTGTTAACATTTATGTATTTTTAGTTTATTTTACTATAATTTTATCATATAAAATTAGAATATACCATATAATTTATTTAGATTTTTAAGAAAAAATCATCTCAAAATCATTTTATTTAGGGGGTGCTTAAAATTATTTATGCTAACATTAGAAGATCTTGTTAATTTCTTACTAATCATTTGAGGGATATTAAATCTATGTTGAATGAACAATTTTGAAGTGATAGTTTCTTTCCAAATAATTATTATTTTACTACACAAATTTATGGGGGGTTGGCTTAAAATATGAAATTTCTAAAAATTTACAACTACTTATTTTTTAATATATTGACTTTTAATTTTTTTATCATTTAAAATATCGGATAATTTTTTAAATTATAATATCAAATAAATTTATTACTTATTTATTTTTTGATGAAATAATTTTTTTTTTAATATAACATGACTAATGAAATATATTTTTGGATTTTAATACTTTTATAATAAATACTGCTGTTGATATTTTTTAATAATTTTTTATTCATGTTTGTTTAGTTTTTTATGAAAAAAAATTGTGAAAAATAAATATATTCTTGGGTATTTTTAAGAATTATATATCGGATTTTTAAAAATTGGATAATTATAATTTATCAAGGAATTAGTTTCTTAATTGTTTAGTTTTTCTTAATTTGGTTATTCATTGTTTAATATTTTTTAACTTTTATTTATATTAGTTTATTCTGGATATATTATATTTGTTTTAAAAATACTAATATTTCATATGTACCGAATGATTAAAATAATATATCTTGTGACATAAATATTGGATCATGTTTCACATATATAAGACTACAATAAAAACCTATGTAGAATAGGTTTCACACTTTTGAAGTTTAAAAATTGGGAATGTATTGAATGAAACCAACATTAGATAGATTAAAAATTACTCTGAAACTTGTGTTGAGATATTTTCTTGTAAAATGAAGGGAATCACATGTATATAGAGCATGTTTTTTTAGAAAAGTGAAGAAATGAACTAGTTTCCCGGTTCATGTCATCAAAGGATCTTATTAAATTATAAAAGTTTCAATACAAAACACAAGGAGTAATGTGTTTACACCAGAGGTGAATTAATGGGGGTACAAGGTTACTCAAACAAAGAACAAAACTAGCTACCAATATGAGCACCTTAAAACTGCAGAGGGATCTTCCATCCAGGATCAGCGATCAAAGATCTTCCCATTAAGAGCTAAAAAGATTCTCCATCCAGGGCATATATCCGCATCCTCAACAAAGAACAAAAGTAATCAAGATGTCAGATTCTGATAAAACAATAGCAGAAAAAGAAGTAGCATGCATAGTATACTCCATCTCTTCAACATTTCTTGAGAGCAGACAGGTAACAATATCATCGAACCAAGCAGAAAAAGCATCTAATAGTTAGAGAACACTCCAAAGTAGCAATCAGTCTGAAAACCAAGAATTAATTGAAGATGATCTGAACCAACCCAAAAAATATAGATCATATAGTCATCATACTACAAGATCTAAATACATATCAGTAGCCCCATCCATATGACCTCCATGAATATCAGGATATGCATCAAAAACTCAAGGAAAACATATTAAATCACCAACTATAGACCAAGTAGCTGATCATAGTGTCATTCATATAAAAGAAGTAAGGATAAGGTAGATAAAGAAGTAAATAGAAAAGTCCTCTGATCAAGAGTTCCAATAATAAAGAAATTTCACTAAGCAGTAAAAAGAAATCAAACAGTCCTCAGATCAACAGACAGGATCTAGCATCAAACAGATGCAAGCAGCATATCTCAGAAATAGATGAAACCACAAAATAGTCATTGAGACAAAAAGATATATAACATCATGTTTTAGCAAAAGACGGAAGAATAGTCTGTAATAACAAGGGGCCAAGAGAAAATACATCTAAATTAAGGAGATTTTGTGAACTACTTCCTTATCTTTTCATTGAAAATATCCTGTTTAATGGATAGATAAGTGTCCTTTGAAATATCCCCTTTTCCTAAAGATTGACATAAGATTTTATCTCTAAGATTCTCAGAGGATTCATTCTCATGACAATAAGAGATATCCTATTTTATGACCTCTTCATTCTATTGATGGGTCTCCACTTGTTGCGGGGTTTCAATCACCTCATGTGAAATGTGAATGAGAGGATCAGCTTGAATAGATTCATTACTTTCCTTTCTACCCGGAGTGAGAGAACGTGTAACAATGGTCCTTATAATTTGAGATTAATCCCTACACTTTCTTTTTTCCCAAGTGTTTGGTGTGATAAACCCATCCGCATCCACTATAGGCATCTTACCTTTTTTCCATAGATTTAAAATAAGATTCCTCAATTTTCCTATGGTGATCCTCCACTTCAATTTAGGTTTCACTAGAGATTGAGTCTTCCTCTTATTCCATTCCTCTATCCTCAATTGATTTAATATACTCTTTATGTTCCTTAGAAAGATTTATTGGTTGGGTGCAGTCAAATTTTCCTTTTTCAAAGTGCCCCTCACATGTATATAGAGCATGTTTCATGCATAAATATATTGGAAATTTATATAACTATATAGTCTCACCAATTTAATTTTTCAATTGAAATTTACATAGAAGGAAATGATATATATGTAAATAATCGAGAATTATACTTACACATAAATACATTGTTTTCCAAAATCCAAAAAAATGTTATTTTTATTTTTATATCTTTATATCAATTTGAGGCTAGTTTTTGGTGAGCTTTATCTTTGTTATAATTGTTATATAAATACATAAAAATTATTTCAATGAATGAAAAATCATTTAATAAAGTTTCATGGAGATTTTATTTTTTGTCACATATGATGAAATCCCACATTACATTCTTGAAAAAATGTGAGTTTTAAAATTGAGAATTTTAGAAAATGGGAATATTTCCTTGTATAAATTTATAGGAGTATTCCAAGAACATTAATAATTATTATTATATATTTTTTGACTATTATATTTATTTTTCTAATGAGTTTTCATGTACAATTGTATTCCATTATAAAGATTAATTTATTTCCAACATTAAAGTATTTCATTGAAGTCATGTCTGTGTGTTGACTTAATAATAGAATCAAATACAATGGGTAAAATACTAATGTCGTTTCCAATGAATTTACCATGTTTTTCAAAGAGTATATATATAACGAAAATATTAATATGTCATTTTATAGAACCAATATAAATTGTGCAGTTTGAGTAAAGGGTGGGGATATTTTTATACTATGTTGTTCCCCAAATTTTTAAGATAACAATTGAAACACTCTCAAATGAGATACATTATTCTGGACCATTATTTTAGAGAGAACCCTGGTACTTCAACACTCAGAAATATCATTATTAAACTAATTATGCGGTGCTACTCCTTATTTCATTTTCTATGTAAAATGTTTTATTAGGTTATACTACTCTTTAAAATTTATTATTTTTTTAATACCACCACAAAGAAAGGTATGTGTGGATTTTTCCTAAATGATAAAAGGAAATTGGATTTTTTCATGACTTGTTCTAGATAAATGATGGTTTGGTGTCATCCAGTACCTTAAACTTAATCTAGCTTCACAATGAATCTTGGATTGTAAAATTTATTCTTGGCTTAAGATTCTTAGGATTAAAAATTCTATGTAAAGTGTTTAGAATCGACATAAAAAATAGATATTATATTATTGTGGGATTCATTTATATCTACATTTGAGTGATGTGAAGTGTATATATAATATCAATTTTATTCAATATAATATAAAATTAATTATGTTCTGATAATTTTTATTTATGTGTAAAATATTACATTATATTTTTTAATTATTTATTCTTCATTAAAAATTATAATTAAAATCCCTATTTAACATTTTTTAATCCTCATATAATAAAAAAAATTATTCTTCCCTCTGATATAGCATCTATGACATTTTTATTCCAATGTTGTCTACATTTCTCTTCTCATTTTCATTATCCTCCTACTCTTCTTCAATTTCCACATGGTGAAAAATAATATCTTGATCCAAGTACATCCTTTACATTTGAAATAAAATAAGTGAAAAGAACCAACCATTTACTTTATTCTTTTATTGAATAAATCCATTAAATTCATAAGTGTTAATAATTAAGTAATTCTCATATAATCCATGAAAATTTAGATTTAAGTATAAAACATCACAAAATACCATTTCCCAGTAGACATAAGGTGATAAAATTAATTGAATGTATAAAAAATATATGTAACGAATCATACATATAAATAAAAAACTATGAACAAAACTCACATGATTCAAATAAATAAAAACATTTCCCATATATAGGAATAGTATCCCAATTATAATAGAGAAATTACCTTATTATTCACTCTTAGTAATAAATTAGATAGTGAGAAATATGAACCTACCTACCTTAATAATAAAACCTTATAAATCATATTTGGTTTATTAATTTTTTAATCAAAGAGTTAAATGTTTACTCTTATTTCAAATTTTTATCTAAAATAACCATAATAAGAACACTTAAGGGAATAAAATTGACACTTACTCCCAAGTCAAATAGAACCTTCCAAATGGGCATGTTCTAATTATGCATAAGATGGAAACAATTATTATATATCTTATATTTTCAAGTAATTTCCAGAGAAAAATCTTGAATAACTACTCAAAATATAAGGTTACTATAAGATCCTCTTATTTAATTATATTATAAAGTAACTCCTTTATGAATTTTACATATGTTGGTATTTTATAGATTACATCAATGAAGGTTATATTTATATATGGTCTTTTGAAGATCTCAATGAACTTTTTTAACTAATTTTCTATTCTAAATTTTATTATCTGCTCTTGTAATGGTATAGGGGGATTATATGGTATTTACTGCTTATATTCCATCAATATTTCCTCTTAATTTCTTTATATATTTTTCACATTTTTCAATATCCAATTCATATCCTATTTTCTTATAACTACCCCCTTTATTATTATGTTTTTCTGTTTTTTTTTCATTATCATTTTTCTTCAATTCCTACAACTCTTTCCAGATAAAAAATTTCACATATTTTTCCTCTGCACTTAGGTTTCCCCCTATATTATACCAAGAAATGTACTAGGTAAACACTATAAAAAGTTGACCAATTTAATAATTGTTTCATTAGAATCCAATGATAATATTTTTGATTCATTAAGTGTTTACATTTTTTCATTCACTAACATGAGTTATTATTTTAATTAGTGAGAATTTATTTAAGAGATGATTTTATGGGTGGTTTTTATGGATGAAACAATAATAATTATTTATTTAATTAGTGCCAAATTAGAAAAACAAAATTACTAAAATGGTTTCAAGACTTGGGGTTGAGGATTATATTTCATTATAAATTTTTATTATGTATTTCCTAATTTTTTAGTTCTATCATACATTAGGTTTCGGATTGGGAATCACCAGCTTATAAGAATTTTTAAATTTTTATTAAGTCTTATTTTGATTCATCTAATTAAAATCCAATGGTTTATTATATTTTGATCTATCTCAACACTCTTTTTAACACAAGTGTCACTCTAAACAACTCACAAGATTGTGAAAAAAGAGTTTTAATGGGAGACTAAGGTTTCTAAAGTGATACTAATTCAAATATATCTATCTTATTTCACGAGAATTATTTGTGGGTAGACAAGTTTTTATCCTCATCCACTTAATGTATTCATATCCTCGGTGTTCCTATATAAATTTTCAATGGAGTGTAAGTTTATAATATTTTATCAAGGAAATATAATTCATTGTTAGTGGTTTTCAGAATCAATCATCCCTTGGTTGAATCATCAATCTTGGATCTAGTCATTAGTAATTTTGGAGAATTATTATGGTCATTCTTGATGTTCCTCATTGGATAATTTTCCAAGAAATTATATGAGTTATTTAGTTGATTATATCTATCCATGACAATTCATTTTCAATTTAAATGGTTTCTGTAAATAGTAATATTTTACTCAATTGCTTCTCTAGATTCCACACTCTTTAATTGAGTGATTGGTGTTATAAATAGAAATAAATAAAGAAAAAAACATGATATGAGAAGAGTATCAGGTAAATAATTAAGAACTTTTACACTCTTAAGCTCACCACATTTCTCAAAAAATTCCAAAAACATGATACTACCTTGAGTGTTTTTTCTTCTCATAGTGTAAATGGTATATAAATTTATTATTTTTCTAAGTTACTGACTAGAATAAAATAGAATAAAATAGTTTTAGTAAGACATCATTCCCTTAAGGATGGTGAATAAAATATGAAAATATATTTTGAAACTAATTATTTATAACCAATTACAATTTCAAGAGTAATTAATATTAACAAGAAAACTAAATTATTTTATAGTAGAATACAATTATCATTGATATAATTGATAGAACAAGTTTCGAGTAAATTGTTTCATCAAATAATATATTTCCCTAATTCGTAAATCAGTTTATTAAATTAAATATAGTAATATTCAAAAGTAATCAACTTAATTATAGTCAAATGAATGAAATATACATCATATAATTTACCAATTATAATCAAATTAATTAATTAATTTAAATTAATTAATTAAAATATTAAAATGAAAAATAGGAATCATAATCATTTTTTATTTTAATCCTCAAAATTATCGTTAAAATAATTCGTTAAAAAAACACTATCAAAGAACTGTTTAAAAATAAGATAAAAGTGATTTCTAAAGGTAATTCAAAATTAAACCCATTTATTTCTGAATTAATTCATTAGAAAAATTTAATATTCATTTTTATCCTCTTTATTCCTTTGAAATTAAGAGACTATACAATTATGATCAAAGATAATCCCATCAATAATGAATGATTCATATTAATAAATATGGATAATAATGAATGAATAAAGATGAGTTAAGAATAATTGAATAATGAATTGAACATAACAAAAATATAATTCAAACATACTAAATCAAATGAAAAAATTGGGAAAATAAAGGTTATTGAATATAAATGACACTATAAAGGACTCAAAAGAATATAAAGAAAGCTTTGTTTTTAAGATATAGCTAATTTATTATTATAATAATATAAAAACTAAATTTATAAAGATAATTTGGACATAATGTGGTCTCACTCAACCATGTTGTGGGATTTCTATCTTGAGTTAAAATGGGAATAAATTTACAATGGTATATTCAAAATGGTAAAAATACATAAAATTCATAGACCATTATCATGCCCATAGAATGTTTTTAGTTGGGATCCGTGTTGTATTCAAATTTACTGGAAAATTTAATAATAGTAAATAATATATAGTTTTCAATATATTGTCTTCTATATTTAAAAACATAAGATAATAGAAATGATTCAGTAAATTTTATTATTATTTTAACTTTAGAGTGGTTATTTATTTTCAAAAATCATTTAGGCTAGCCATATTATTTCCATTTTAATCCATTTATTTCATTTAGAGTCTATGGTACTAAGGATCAAACCATTTCATTTAATCACCATGTTTATATTTCATTAATTAAAAAATCTCTTTCCACCATGGTGATTCACTCAATGGTATGGAATATCCAAAACTCTTTATTGTCTCTTTAGGCAACATAACCATGACATATTTTTTGGATTACCACAAAGAGTATTATTTTATTTATCATTATTCTTCACTAATGTTTTTCAATTCAACATTTAGGATTAATCCATCCTATAAAAATGAATTATTTATAATAATCTCATTTCAATAAAAAAAATATAACAATAATGTGAAAATAAAAAAACAATTGAGATTTATTATTTATATCATCCAAAAAAGATATCATCAACATATACTAATATTATAAATTTTTTCCTACAACATTTTCCACAAAGATATTCTTATAAAATATTTTATATTTGAATGTAAAATATTTTAGAAGTTTCTTAGTCATTAAAATCATTACCTTGATGCGTTCTTTAAAATATACATTGACTTATTCCTATTACAATTGATTCCATCACTATTGAGAAAGAATACAACATATTTCTTAAAATGTACCAATTTTTTCAACTTTCCATTGATAAAGATTGATTTCACATCAATTTAGAAATTTATAATATTATTTGGATAAAAATAACCCAGATTAACCTAATTTATTCTTAAGGTGTTATATGGTAATGTAGTTCATTAATATTTATACCTTCAATTTGAAAATTCCCCATTCATACCATCATTTATATTTTAGGATCACTTTATTATATTTTTTAATTATTTATTTTGGAAAAATAAATTGGTTATAATGATATTTGTTCTATAACCTTGGAACATTCCCCTACATTAGTTTATTATTGATTTTCTCATGTTCTTAAAGCATATATTTTATCTAATTTCTGATTTATTTTCTTCTCTTAGACATTTTAATTTTATAATATATGAGTTTATTTTTTTTCAAATTCATCATCCTTATTCATTTAGATATGTTTTTCTTGTAATCAATCATATTTTCTTCATCAATTCCATATTTTTTAAATAGGTTTTATAGAATTTCTAAGAATTATAACTTCATACTAATAAAATTATTTGTAACACCCTAGTATCTGATATTAATTTCTATTGAAATAAATGTTTAGATATTCGATTGGTTTACTTACACGCATCCCTCTCTATATTAACCATGATATAGTAAACCATTAAAATCTAGTCTTCAAATTGAAAGTTAAAAATATTAATAACAAATTACAAACAAATTGATCATAAAATCTTTTATAAATTAAAATGAATATATTAATTTATAATAATTAATTAATTAATTTACAATAATGCTATTCTCTTCTTCAAAAAAAAATTTCTTCAAAAAAATTTCTCATCGCATTTTTTGCACATAAACATTATTTATAAATTATTATATTTTTTAAAAAATTATTTGAATAAATAAATTA
Source organism: Viscum album (assembly GCA_963277665.1). NCBI lineage: Eukaryota > Viridiplantae > Streptophyta > Magnoliopsida > Santalales > Viscaceae > Viscum > Viscum album. The sequence goes on along the minus strand of OY728142.1, from coordinate 1,850,647,735 downwards.
CATTTTTTAAATTATCATTTCAATATTATCTTGGAGTAAATTTTTAGTATTTTTCAAAAAATATTTATTTTTTAAAGAATAGTGACCATTATTGACAATTGTTATTTCTTTTAATATAAATGTAAAATTATGTTTTAAATTTTATATTAAACTAAAATAACACTAAAATAATTAAAAATAACAATATTAATTACATTGGAATAAATATTTTTCTTCATTTTTCTATAAATTAACTTTTAGTGTTACAAACACATTTGAAAAAAACTAATTTTACGCATGAAATGTATTTTAGACATAATAAATTAATTTAATATCTACATATTAATTTTTTAATGAAAAATATATATTAATATTAAATATAATACATTAAATTCAACTTTATAATTTTTACAAGGAAATTAATAGGAGTAAATTAAGGTTTATACTTAAAAATTCATTTTTCAAAAATGGGTTTTGGTTTTAGATTTTATGAATAATTAAAATATAATTATTCCACTTATTTACATTTAGTATTGAAATTTTTATTAAATATTTTCAATCAACATAATTAATATATTTTAATTTTTTAAAATAATTTTTTTTCATAATAAAGAGTAAAAATAGTAAAATGTTGTTACCATGTTTATGGGTAAGACAAGCTTACCAAGGGGTTAAGCCATGGGATATGGGTATTATTTCTACCCAAACCTATAAAATTATTATTTTATAAATATATTTCAGCCTTTTATTTGTTGAAAATTTGAATACCTAGATATTTAGATCCACTTTTTGTAACATCCTATTAACTTAATCAAGTATGTTTTTTCCACTCTCTGAGTACCCCCTTTTTGAGTGGAGTTTTTAAAGGATGGTTTCTTGATTTTTTGCAAGTTGAAAAATAATTTCAGGCCATATAACTAGGTTACATTCCATGTAATATTTTGCAATGAATGTCATAAAAAGGATTCACTATGTAAATTTTTTTCATAACATTAATAGTTTTTACACCTCATGAGTTAATTTAATACCTAATTTTAATCCAAGACAATGGGTTTTTCAACGAGTTTAAAAATCATGGATTTTATGACGTGCAGTGGAATTACAGATCACGTAATTCCATAAGATGGTATTTTTAGTGTGTTTTTTAGGTTTTTTTTATCCATTAGACTGCCAGTTGTCATTTTTTCCTCACCCAAGGAACCTCTCTAGAAATTGTTTGAGACGTCATTCCATCCTGATCAATAAGTTCATCGTTCGATCATTATTTTTATTTGGTATGCCTCTATGGGTAAGTGACCATTCTATTCTCTATTTCCATTTATCATGGTAACACCCTTGAATTGTGTTATCAGATTCATTTTATCATAGATGGTGTTTCCCCATATCTTCTCTAAGATTCATTATGTGGTCTCATTATGAAGGTCGTTCCTTTTTTGTTTTGGTGTAGGGGTGTTTTTTTAGGTATGTGGGTTTCCTCCTTTCCAACATCATATTATTATAAATTGAATCTATCTTTGGAAATGGATTGGATTTTATGGCCTTCATAGAAATTATTAGGTTTTGGTTAATGGTGGATCTCATTTCAGATGTGTGAGACTAATGTTGTGGGGTAGGTGGTTTCATCTCTATCTTATGTTGATGAACCTTATTGTTAATTTTTATAAATTGATTTAAAAAATGGATTAGTATGATTTTTTTATGGGTTGAAAAGAATTTTGAAAGAATGTTTTTCCCCTGGTTGTTGATAAATGGAAAGAAAAAAGATATTTTGAATGCTTTGAAATGGTTTTGTAAATGGTTTTGAAATGGGTTTTCAAATCATTGGAATGAATTGGAAAAACAATCACATGGGTTACATTTGTTACTTCAGTGGAAGGTTTACCTTGAAGCCATCATTAATTGTTTTGTGATTATCATGAATGTCTCCCATGAATCATTCCTCAATTTTCTAAGACTGTGGTTCCAGGGGATTGATATTAAAATTGTTAGGGTGGTTTACTCATGGGGTTTTTCTCTACTACCAAGGCCTTTATTCTTGCAACTCAATTATGAACATGATTTATTATTGTATGAGCAGTCTATTGGCACAACCTATTGTATTCCATGGGGTTTTTATTCCTATACAACTAATATTTCTTAATACTTGTATTTGTAATTTTTTATCTTTTATATTCATATTTATTCTTATGAAAGATGATATTGATAATGTGCTTTAAAATTGGTATAATTTATTTTTTTAGGATTGTGAAAAGAAGAAATTTTTTCAATGTTTTATATGAAACTTCATTACTAATTATCATGACATGTATTATATTAAATGATCATTGAGTAATTGTTTTAACGATAATTTTTATGGAACACCTGGTTGGGATCATGTTGAGCATGTTAACTCACACCCAATGCAGCTCTTCAGTGGTGTGTAGAATTTTGTTTGCCTTCTAATGTTTGGAAAGTAAAGGTGTTGTAGCGAGTTGGTGAGGTTACATGTTAGCTAGGTTTGGGTAGCTGGTTTTGAAATAATGGGAGTTTTTCCACACCATCATAAAGATTAGTAGTTTTGTTTTATCCTTTATCTCTTGGATATTTCAGATAATTTTAAAGTTGTATTTTTTCATTTTTTTTCTAACACTTATGGAATATATTTATTATATTTACACTACTATTTCATGCCCCATGTATATATATTACATGTGTTTAGGTAAGGAAAAATAGATCCCACTGGTTTGTTGTTTGATGCCCAGGTTCTTATCACCAGCCCTTGGGGATCTTGAACAAACATTGAGAATGTGATTGAATGGTTCGGGTGTTATGTATGAGGGTGACGTGCATCAGTTCATTAAGAAGTTGTATTAGAGGAGGAATATCCTAAAGAGTCCTTAACTTGGGACTTGTATTATATTAGAGATAAGATTTCATGACTTATGAGGTATGTTGTGATGAGTGTATGGCCAGCTCTTATCATGATGAGACTCATGGTTCCATGGGAAGTTGGTATATGTGCCACTAGGGTTCATTTTTTTTATCACAGTTTCTGCTTATGGGTTTTAATGTTTGTCCTGATATTTACATTGTTGTTTGATCATTCCATTTGTTTTAGTGTGTAGTAGTATGCCTCCGAAACATCTTTCCTAACTTCCTTACAATGGTTTAGATGATGCTCATTAAGGGAATCCACCTATAGATAAGAATCTCGTTTAAGATATAGTATGGGAAATTCATTTTTTTTTTGATCAAGATGTACCATGATTTCAGAACATAGTCGTTCATGTACAACTATTAGATGGAGGATAGACATGTCGATCGTGGGAATTCATTCTAGAGAATCCACCATCCTTTAAAGGAATTAATTAACCTCAATAGGTGGGGTACTATATGGATTGGATCGATCAAATCTAGGTCATTATGGTGACACCGTAGAATATCAATGTGAACTACGTAGAATTCAGGCTCGAGGGTTCAGATAAGAAATGGAGGTATTACATAGTCCAGGAAGAATGACACGTAAAATTGGATTATAATGGTTTCAATACTCTATTCTTATAGTAATTTTTCTATATTTTTTGATGTTGTAAAAATCATTATATTTCCTTTATTTGTAGTACAAAGAGTTTTTGGTGTCATCATATACTAGCTGGCTTACTGGTCTAGTTTATTTTCCTTTGGACATGGTAAAGAATGACTACCTTAAGCCTCAAAAGTACCTGCAGGGTTTTCAACTATATATTAGATCGTAGGTATTTATGTTAAATATTTATACCTATGAAGAGATGGTTGACATAGATATTATGGAAGAGAAGAATCTAGTAGGATTGTTTGTATTTTCCATATCTACTCTTCCTTCCATTGGAAGCTTCAGTGGCATTCTTGGGAAGAAGAAGAAGTGGAAATATCATCATTTGAGTGATGGAGGTGGCTCTCAACAAGGAGCCCCCTCTACACCATCTACTACAACATTCAATGTGTGTGTGACTTGATATCAGTGTGGTAAGGTCGAACACACAAGACGTTCTTGTCCTCTTCATGTGAATACTTTTATCAACTACTGATGTGTCGGGCACTTACGATGCTTCTATTAAGATATGACTATTCCTTGAAATGATCATGGTTGGTATGTTCCAAAGGCTATTGTGGGGTAGTCATATGAATATAGGACTAATGAGAATCATCCACATAACTCAGGAGTGAATCAATTTCACACATTAGATGAGTTTCCTGTAATGGTTGATTCAATTCCAGGAACAATGAGATATACTATCATTATTTCAAATTCTGTAGAAATTACTTTATTTGATACTTGTTCCTCCCAATCATTTATGTCTACATATATTTTTTTATTCTTAAACGTTTAAAAGAACTTATGTTCTTTGTAATGGAGTTAGAGGAACCTCTTGAAAATAATAATGTGTAAGGTTTTATATGTCCTTGTTGTTTATTTATGATAGCTGATATAGAGTTAGTCTGATATTTTCTTGTTCTTGATTTAGATCGGTTTGATGTCTTAGTTGGTATGGATTTTATTGTATCCCATCAAGATGATATTGATTGTTATCATCAATATGTCCTATTTCTTTCTATATATGGGAGCTCCCATGTGTTTCAGCGGGAGTGGGACCTGAGGTCTAGTCATGCAGGACCATCCCACCCAGAGCTGAGGAGTTTTTTGTCTGCTATTGCGATTGAGCCTAGTAATTATTTTTCTGTTATTGATCTTCTCATTGTTCTTCGTGAATTTTATGATGTTTTCCCTTATGAATTCTTTTATCTTCCTCCAGAGTGAGTGGTAAATTTTAAGATTGACCTGGTTCAAGGTATAGAACAGATATCGATACCCTCTTATCGTATGGAACCAAAGGATCTAACAATGATTAATATTTAGTTACAAGACCTATTGGGAAAAAATGCTTCATTTTCTATGGTGTTTCTCCTTTGGAATATCCTATTCTCTTTACCATGAAGGTATATGGTTCACTTTTATTGTGACTAGTCTATTGAATTTTGAACTGGGTAATTGTTAAGAATAAGTATCAAATTCCTCATGAGGATGATTTGATTGTTTATTTTATGGTGGAATAGTGGTTCTCAAATATTGATTGTTGGTTTGGAAATCATCAGCTAAGAGTTTGGGAGTCTAATATATTGAAGGAAACTTTTAGGATCTCGGATGGCCATTATGAATGTCTTATGATGACTTTTTTCTAAAAAACTTTTATATTTTTTATAGATTTTATGAATTGGATATTCCATCAATATCATGACACTTTTGTGGTAGTTTTCATGAATGATATTATAGTTTATTCAAAATTAGATCATGGGAATGAGGACCATCTAATTTTGGTTTCAAAAATTTTAATAATTCGCTATTTTTATGGAAATATTTTGAAATGTAGTTTCTGGATTCAAGAAGTGATGTTATTAAGGTATGATATTACTGAGCATGGCTTTATATTTCACCCTAAGAAGGTGAAGGTTTTATTGTTATGAAAATAAACACATATTTTTAGGGATAAATTGAGTTCTATGGATTTACTATATAATACTAAAAAAATATCAATGATTTATCTAAGTTAATGTCATCTATGACTACTATTACAAGGTAGGTAGTTAAATTCTCATGGGATGTGAAGTGTCAATCTTATTTTTAAAAACTAAAATCACTTCTGACAATGGATTCTATTCTGATCTTATATGAGTTCAACAAGGGGTACATGGTATTTTGGGATGCTTCTGGTGCAGTTTTGGGATGTGTTATTATGAAGGATGACCATATGGTAGCATAGGGATCTTAGTATATTGGGCCTCAGTAAACAAATTACCCTACACATAATTTAGATCCAGTTGCAGTTATGCATGAACATAAATGTTTGTATCACTATTGTTTTGGGTAATGGTTATAAATTTTTTATAATCATAAGAGTTTGAGTTATATATTTTTCTAATAACTACTTGAATATCATATAGAGATGATGCTCTTTTTGGCTGTTTGAATTGGTAGCTTGGATACTCATGGGTCTGTTTCTTTGTATCCCGGATACTTCCCTGCTAGTGCAAGTTCACTGAACCTTGTACTTGTATTGCAAATATTTTTATTTTAATAAATTACTCTTGGGGCATGATCTGAGAAACTAGTTCATGTCTCCACTTTTCTAAAAAAAATCATATAGAGATGATGAGTAGAATAAATTTAGATGTTTGAAACTGATATAACCTACACCCCAGGGAAGGGGAATGTCATTGTACTCTCTTATTAGGATAGTACCATCATTAGATGTTTTGGAATCGAAGAGTGGAACCTTATGATTCTATTCTCTGAGTTGAACATGGATGCAATGGTAGATGTTCAAGGTATGGTTCTGATCAGTGTTCAGCTATCATCATCTCTCCTTGAGTCTATTTTGAAAATTTAGAAATAGTATGATGATTTTAGAAAAATTTGAGATATCCTTTATAGTGGGGAGATAGTTCCTAGCTGGTCTCTCACTTTAGATGGCATGCTCCGCTATGCAGATTGTGTTGTCATCCCAGCATCTATGAGATATTTAGCCTTGATTAATTTTCACACCTCTTTGTGGATCATTAATCCAAGCACTATGAAGATGTTTTGTGCCATTAGAGGATGATTATGGTGGCCACTTATGAATTGTGACATTTCATATTATGTGTACCTCTATTACACAAACCAAAATATAAAGGCATAGCATTTGAAACCCTATGCTTTACATTAGAATATTTTGGTTCCAGTTTGAAAATGAGATTAGGAATCTTGAGATTTTTTTGGATTACTATTGACTTCATGGGGGAGAAATACTTTCTAGGTAGTTGTTGATCGATTTTCAATGTATTCTCATTTCATTCTGAACAAGGATACCAGTATGATTTAAGTTCCATGTATGTTGTATGTACAAGATATTTTGAGGTTACAAGGGATTCCTTCTACCATTGTTTCAGATAGGTATCATAAGTTTAAATTGATGTTTAGGATGAGTCACCAAGAGGTGATCGGTACTTAGGTTATGTAGGTAATGACATTCCATCCATAGATAGAATGCTCGATAGAGAGTGTGATTCAGATCCTGTAGGGTATGCTTTGACCTATATCTTGGACTTTAGTGGATCATGTGATATTCATCTGGGACTAGTTGAGATTTTTTAGAACAACATTTATAATTTTTCAATCTGAGTGGCTCCCTTTGAGTTGTTTAATAGTCACACGTGCTTCCCACCTCTTTGTTGGGATAAGGTGGGAAAGTAGATTTTTCTAGACCAAGTTTGGTTCAAGAGATATCAGGGAAGATTCAGGATGTGCGTCGACATCCAGTTATAGGCCATAGTTGAATGAAATTGTATGTGGATCAACAAAGTCATCCATTAGAGTTTTCCATTATTGACTGGGTTTTCTTGAAATTTTCTCCTCGGTTGGGTCACCATCAGCTTGGAAAATAGGGAATGTTTTATCTAAGATATGTAGGATCATTTGAGGAAACTAATAATATTAGGATGGTTACTTATCGGTTATCCTTGCTAGTTTAGATGATAGGAATTCCTAATAATGTCCACATATCTCATCTCATGAAGTATTATCTAGGTCTCCCTCACATTCTGAGTTGGGAAGATATCTAGTTAGATCCAGGTATTTTTATTTTGGATAAACCATTAGAGTTCATTGACCCTCATGTGAATGTCTTGCATGGGAAGTTGATTTTGTTAGTCAGAGTTTTATGGAAACCCGTTTAATATTCTAATGAGTCGTGGTAATGTTTTTCATTGATGGGGGAGTAGTGTACTCATCTTTTCCATAGGGTGCATATTCCACATGACTTCCCAAAGAACAAAAGTCTTTATAGTGGGAAGTTTGTAAAATCTTGTTACCTTAATCAGGTATGTTTTTTCTTCTCTCTGAGTTCCCATTATGGCATGGAGTTTTATATGTTCATTTTTGGATTTTTTGTAGGATAAAGGTTAATTACATTCTATGTAATGGTTACTAGGTTCATGTCATAAAAATAAATCATGTCGTGACAGGTTACATTATATGATTATTTCTTACACATCGTGAGTTAATCTAAGAATAGATTTTAATTAGATGTGATAGGATAGTTAGAATTTTTATACATTTTGGATTTCATGAATTGTAAAGGAATTACACGTCATGTAATTCCATGGGCATGGAATATTATGGAATCATTTAGGTTTTTAGTGTCCATTTGGCCACCATTTTTCCTTTTCTCTCGAAGAGAGGTTCCTATGAGGTGTTTTTTCGAGACACGGTTCTATCTTGATAAACAAATTCAACATTTTATCTTTTTTGTGATAGTGTTGTGTCTCTCAACATAAGTGACTTTTACACTTCTTCATTTCCATTGACTGCAGTAGATCACTCTCATTTTTTTATCAGATTCATTGGTTTGAGATGTTTTTTCTCTTTTCCTTCTTCCAGATCCACTGTACGGTATCATTCTAGAGGTCGTTCCTTTATTGGTTGTGGGGTAGCAGGTGTTCATTCTTAAGGTATCCAGGGTTACCCCTTTCCACTGAGCCCTTTTTCTAAATTTAATATATCTTGAGATATATATTGGATTCTAGGGCCTTCATATACATTTTTATATTATCGTTGTCAGTGGAGCCCATTGTGGGCGTATGTGACCTGAGTTTTGAGATTGGTGGTTCCATATAAATTCTATGTTGATGAAACTTATTATTCCTATTTTTATAAAATTACTTAGAAATGTAATTAGAATGATTGAAATTTGTTTGAGGAAAAGTGTTTTTAGATAAAAATGTTTTTCCCTAGTTTTTTATAAATTGATATAAAATGAGTATTTTTTTATGAATTGAAATGGTTTTATGATATGGTTTTGAAATGGTTTTTCAAAACATTATAATGAATTTTGAAAATTATCTCATGGGTTAACTTGGGTAATTATGGTGATGGTTTATCATGAGGCAATTTTCTATTATTTTATGATTATCGAGAGGTTTTCTCATGGGTAATTCCTCTATTTTACTAGGACCATTATTCTAGGGGACTGTTATTGATAGTGTTAGGGGGTTTAATCTAAGGGTATTTCTATGATTCCTAGTCATGTGTTATAGGAACCAGATTATACACTTGATTGATTATGGTATGAGTAGTCTTTTAGATTGAACTATTGTATTCAATGGTGTTTTGATGCCTGTGTTGTTATTGTTCTTTGGTAATAAATGGATTTGTAATGTCTTAGCCTTAGTATGCATGTTGATTCTTGTGAAAGATGATATGGAAAATGTTCTTACAAATTTATATTCCTACCTTTTTTAGAAGTACAATAAAGTAAATCTTTACCATGTTTCCTATAAAATTTCATTATATATTATAATGCCATGTTTTATATCAAATGAGCATATAATAATTTTTATACAAAAGATTATTATAGAACACCTGGGTGGGATCCTATTGATCATATCATCTCACACCATTTTCACCTCTTTGGTGGTGTGTATACCAATATATGTCATCCAACTCATGGAAAGGAAAGGTGTTGTAGTGAGGCAGTGAGGTTTCATCTCAGCCGAGTTGGGAAGTAGGTGGTGAGATGGTGAGAGTTCTTCCACACTATCACAAGGAATGGCTATTTGATTTATTCCTTTGGAGTTTTACTTCTATAATGGATATTTCTAGATACATTTACAGTTTTTTTTCTACTGTTTTCTTACAGTTATGGAATATATTTTTTATCTTTTTGGCATCCATTCCTAGTCTATGTATATATATTCCATGCATTTATTCAAGTTAGTGAAAATCATTCACTCTGGTTTTTTGTTTGATTAATGGGTGCTCGACATTGGCACATGGGGATCAAGAATTTCCATCTAGTATATAATTTAATAGGTCAGGTGCCAGGTTTCAGGATAACCCAAGTCAGTTGGTTACACATTCCCTAGAAAGTGACATTAAGTCATTGAAATATTTTATGAAATTTCTTATGTGTCCCTCCCCAAAGTTATAAAAGGGAGCCTATTCAATTACATTAATTGCAACATTTGAGTCCTATATATTAGAAAATACCTACTCTAAAAACTCCCTAGATTACTTCTCTTCATATTAGATAAACTTTTCTTCTTATAATGACAATCTTTCATGGATTAGTTAGTAATCAAATGGATGTATCTTGAAGAAGAGGTATAGATCTTAACCAAAATCATTCAATATAATTCCTTCTTATACATCCTCTAAGCTTATTAAATATATAAAAACATGGTTAATACAGTATTATAAATATAATTAGATGTAATTATGTTAATTTAACAATCATTTACAACCTCACAGAAATCCAATTTTTGATGAAAGTATCGATTGTGCATTCTTGTGGACTATCGCCACCACATAGAGATATGAATCATTTTAAACCCCCAACATTAATCATAGGTTATTATTATATAATTAGTATTTATAGATTATATTTATTTTATAATAATAATTTTTTATTTATTAATCAATATTTACCTTTCTTTTGTTCCAGCTATTGAAAAATGGAACCGTCACTCATGCGTTTTTATGGACTGTCATCTATATTAAGTGATTTAATTCAATTATAATCACCACTTAATATTATTGGTTATGAGTATTTATATAATGAATATATATGATATTAATATCATTAATAACATTTTTTAGATTTATTAACTATTATCAAAGTGAAAGGATCATAACTATCAAAAATTTTTATCCTTAAATTTTCCACCAATGAAATTAGGTAATATATATATATCAAAATTACCTATTTTATTCCCCTCTAGTTTTTTTTATATTTAATGTATTCCTTTAATTTTCTACTCTTTATGTAATAAAGATACAAAAAATATTATTTTTAATGAAAATAGACATCATCTTTCCCTTTGGTTGAGAATATTTTCATCCATGTCCATATTTTTATTCAAAATGTTCTAAATAAATTTTTTACTATTCTAAAAATATTAATTTGACTATATTTTAATTTACTTAAACTTTTTTAAAATGAACATACTAATCATTTTAAAAAAAAGTCATACTTTTAATTTTTACCAAAAATGTGAAAGAAATATTTTTTATATACACTATATTAACAGATTCCATGACCATCATAAATACTCCTTCATTTAAATAATCCATTATAAGTTTAAATTTATATAATAAAATATATTGTTTTCCCTAATATTTTTTAATTATTTAGATTCTTAATAAATTATTTACATATTAAAAGTGTATATTACTCATGAAATATTTCAATGATAATTGAAATATATTTTTATCTATAACAAAAAAAATTAATGTTTCTTATGATTTATTATGCATATGATTCAATGACTACATCTTTATTCTTCAAATGTATTTTTTTATGATTATAATGATTTAATTTTTATAAAACCTACACCTTTTCCATTATTTATGATTTGATGATATGAATAATGTTTTAAGAACTGTTATAATAGATATGTATATTTTTCATTATGATTTGGGTTGGATTAGAAATATATAGTCCTCTAATGAATTAGGTAATGAAAGATATCTCATAATTTAAGAGGGGCTATAATGGGGAGTAAACCATGTTCAGTAAGGGATTTTTTTCAATATGATAGTTTTGGGAGTGAATGTTGAAAATAAAATGATAGAATTGGGATTGAACCCAATATACTATTATAATATTGGGATTGAACCTTGAATAAGGGGATGGTGGAATGGGTATTGAACCCAATATACTTTGATTGTCTTTGTTGTGATCCTTGACTAAGAAAATGATTTTATATGCTTATGTTTCTTCCAAAAACAAATGTCTTATGATCATGATATTATTTTATGGTTCATGACTTATTATTGATTGTTCCTCACTATTATGTAATATTTCAATTGATTTATAAAACATTACACCATGTTTAATAATTAAATATCTATGACTGATTGTGTATTCTTATTTTATTCCTTGATATTGTTCTCATACCCTTATGATAATATTATTCTCTCATTTGATAATTTACAAATATCTCTTATTTTTTCCCTTATTGGGCATCTGATCTCATTATATATTTTTCTTTGCATCCCAGTGTTATAGAGAATGTTAAGTATTTTATGTGTATAAAGGGTGATAAATGTGAATAACCGAATGGTAAATGATATACATCATTTATGTTCTAGATGATTATGTATATAAGTTTCCAAATTCACAAAACCTTTACGATTCTTAGGTATGTATTAATATGAAATGTAATGAATATTAATCTAATATGTTGTAATATTTATTTATAGAAAGTAAGGGTTACTATAGATGGTATCAGGGGAAAGTTTTATTAAATTTGGAAACTTGTGTGAGGAAACTTTAGTAAGAACCCTTAGGATAATCCTAATTTTATGGGAAAATCAAAAATTATATTAAATAAATAATTGTTGTTTCCCTAGTGAAATTCGTCCATGAATTGATACTATAGGTGTATGTGGTTTTATCACAAATTCATTAAGGAGTAATGAACTCAATAAATGTTTATTGATTACATCTCCACCATAATTCTAATCCATGGTGAATGGTCTATTACTACACACCATTTTGGATACTCCTGGTAGATATTCCTAAGATAATTTACATTTTTGTATTATCCATTTTGATGGATTTGAATAGATAATCACCATGGATAGCCTAGGTTAACCCAAAGGTGTCATAGATTTCGAAGAATTTATCAAGCTTTATACATCCTATGAATTATTTTTCCATGATACTATAATTTCTAACTATGATTATTATTTTCTCAAGCTATGATTTTTGGTTTTGGTTAATTATTAGAACCAGAAGGTATTATATTAAAGTTTAGAATGATGGAAAATGAATGATTTCAATTTTAATAAATCAAATGAATCGGGTTTTATAATATGAAATATTTTTATTATACCTAATTTTTATCTCATTATATGATTAAAATCATAACATGGGTGAGTTTCCTAACACTCCTAATAATAGAAAAATGGAGTTTCATGATGACCATAGAAGAAATAATATTCAACTGATTACATATTGAGAATGTGGGAAGAATAAACCAGAGAAATATGTCAAAATAATGAGAAGGTGTTTTATGTGTGGAAAATAACGGGATAAAGAAACTAATTGACAAAGAAAAATGAAGAGTTAGATAGAGGGAAGTTAATTACATCTTATAGAAAAATAGATAGTTTAATTTATATATGTGATAACTTGGGAATTATAAGATTTTTTTATGTAATTCAAGGGATAACTCCTAGATGAAGAACGGAAATGTGATATTTCTATCACAAAAGTGAATTAAGATTAAAAAGGCACACTACTATGTAGGGTATATCATGTTGAAGTTTGTAATAATAGTCCCTATATTTACCTTCTCATTATTCCTTTAGTGTAATTTTATGTGATTTTTACATTGATTAGTTCCCTTTATCTGTATCTCTTACTAATTTCTATATTAATAAAAAATTGATATTATAAACCAACATATGATTTTCTATCAGTGAGAGCATAAATATTAAGATCCAATGGAAATTAAATATGTATCATATTTCGTGATTCATTTTCAAATGAGGTATTTGTCTCAAATGGTTTAGTAGAAACTCAATATCAATGATAATCCTATTGTATTATAGTTTATTAAGGTATTTTTAAAAGAGTTACATAATATTACTCTGAATAGTAAATTCAATTATTCAACATAACTCATAACAGATGTTACACCAATTTCAAATAATACATATAGATTTTCATTGATTGAGTTATGGAAATTAAAGATGAAACTCTATGAACATATTGAGAGGGGATTCATTTGGCTAAGCTCATCACAATTGGGAACACTTGTACTATTTTGTTAAGAATAAATATAGAACAATTTCACTCTATAATGATTATCATGAACACAAAAAGTTTTGGATCAAGAATAACTAACCTATATATTGTATTAATGGTTTATTTGATCAATTATGAGGGGTTCATTATTTTTAAATTATTGATTTTCTATATATATTTTAACAATTGAGTGATGAAACTGAATACATACCCATGGTAGTCTTTTAATTGAGGAATAAAAACTGAATTTATGGAAATTCCATTTTTCTTACTAATTTCCCCAATATATTTATGGAATTAATGAATATTGTCTTTTAATATTTCCTTGATCAATTTTTGGAAGTATTTATATATGACATTATTATATTTTCCAATTGAATGGAATTCTATTAATACATCATTAAGATTGTACTAAAGACCCTATGTATGGAGAAGTGGTATGAAAATTTTACCAAGTGATAATTTTATCTTTATAAAGTATTATTTGTGGGTCATATAATCTCAAGTGAGGGTATATCAGTGGATCTATCAACAATAGATGTTAATAGAAATTATCTTGAACCAACCACTATGATTGAGATTTATAGTTTCCTTAGATTACCTAGATATTATCGAATTCTTTTGAAATATTTCTTATAGATATCTAATCCACTCTTCACATTAACTCAAAAGGGACTTAATTTTCTCAAGACTGATGGATATAGGAAAAAAATTCTAGGGAACAAAAAAACATGGCCAGTGAAACTATGATCACATTACCCTATAATGGATAAAAAAAAATTATTTATAGTGATGCATTGAGAAATGGGATGGGGTGTGTTTCAATGAAAAATGATGTGGTGATAGCTTATGTCGCACACAAATTGAAGGTGCATGAGTAAAAAATACCTGAATACTAATTGAGAGTTAGAAGTGGTAATCATTTCATTATTTATATAGAGGAATTATCGTTATAGAGAAAGATGTCACATATATACTGATTATAATGGTTTGATGTATATATTCACCTAGAAAGAGTTGAATATTCACCAAAGAAGATGTTTGGAGTTCATTAAGCATTATGACGTCTCAATACTCTACGGTCGTATGAAAGAAAAAAAGTTGTTTGATGTTTTGAGTCAAAAGGATCATGATAGATTATCTTTGTTAAGGATGAAAAAAGATCTAGTATTTTTTTTCAAATGGTAGAACTTGGAATATTGAAATAATGGGACAAATAATATCTTTATTGAATGAGATATCAGCCATCTATTCATGTAAATACTAAAATGGTTAAAAAAGAGGATGTGAAGATGGAAAATAAGGTGATAAATGTTCCTAAATTCAATATTTATTATTAGATGATTAGAAGGTTTATGAAATGAGTAAGTGTTCCTTTAATACCAAATATAAATAAAGAACTATTGAAAGAAGGTCATAGATCACCATTCTCTATTCATCTAAGAAGTAAAAATATGTATAGGGAACTAAAAGAATATTTATAGTGGGACAATATAACGAGTGATATTACAGAGTATGTATATTGGTGATTAGTATGTCGATAAGTTAAGTCTTGTAGATATATGAATAAGAAAATGTTATAACCATTACCCATGACAAAATTAAAATAGACAAAAAATTACATTAATGTTACTATTAGACTCCCCAAACTATATAAAGTCATAATGATATTGGGGTTATAGTCAATCAGCTTATTAAGTCAGTGCACTTCAATTCTATAAGATAATATTTCTAGCCTGTTTATATTTACAAGATAAACATTATGGAAGTGGAATGGTTTTCTTGGGTGCCACATTCTACTATAACTAATTTGGATCTAAGGATTACCACGATGTTTTGGAGATGTATTTAGAAATTTCTAGATATATATTTACATTTTAGTAGGATTTTTTATCCTAAAATATATGGTAAAGATGATATGATAATTTTGACCTTAATGGATATGTGAAGAAATTTTTCTCTATATTTCAAAGGTTTTTTGGATCAAAACCTTCCTCTAGTTGAGTTTTCTTCCAACAGTATCTTTCACTCAAGTATTCTGATTTCTCCTTATGAAGCCATCTATGGATAGATGTGTATAAACATAACACACTGATATTAAGTTAGAGAAATAAATCTATTGGTACCAATGTTGTCTTAGTAAATGAAATATAAGGTTAAATCTATACAAAATCACATCAAGGTAGCATATAGTAAACATAAGAGTTATGGTGAAAATCATTGGAAATATTAAAAAGTTGATGTTGGGGATAATGTTTTCCTATAAATATCTCGATCTAATAAGGTTATAAGATTAAAAAAAGTGAAATTTTAGCCACAAGTGTATTGGTCCCTTCAAGATTCTTGATCGAACATGGACTTTAGTTTTTCACATGGCATTTCCCACTAAACCTCTTTCATGTTCATGATTTGTTCCATGTATATCTCCTGAGGAATTATATACATGATCGTTCACTTGTACTAAACTCAATCGGTGTACCACTAGAGCATGATATTCCCTACATAGGAAAACTATCATAAATCATGGACTGTAGGGATAAAGTAATATATAATAAGAATATTCACCTAGTTAAATTTCTTTTTAGGAATTATAAATTTGAGGAAGATACATCAGAACCCGAGGATGTGATTATATATAGATATCCTCATTTTTTATACTATAGTTATGAAATTTCAGTGGATAAATTAATTTTAAGGTGGTAATAATGCAACACTCCAAGATTTTATATGTATTTCATTTTAAATATAACTTGAAATAGTTTATAACTTTCCTTAAATTCAACCTCAAGTCTATATGAACTGTGATATAGTAAACAACTATAACATAATCGTTAAATTAGAAGGTTTGAATATTAAAAAAATATTTAAAATTTGGGTAAAAGTTTTTATTAACTCAAATTTATTTATTAAGTCGTAATAAATATGTACTCAATTTTCATGAAATCCATTTTATTCTTCAAAAATATGTTTTCTTCAAAAATGGTTTTTGTTGAATTTTTTTCACATTTATATTAAAATTCAGTAATAAAAATTTAATAAATCTTATTTTTTTCATCTTAATAACAATTTTAATATCATCATGTGAATATTTCCATAGAGTGAATTTTTTTATCTTTCTAAATAGATTTAGTTTCCAGTGAATAGTGAAAATAATGATTTTTATAAAACATTTCATTTATTTCAAAGTAAATTTCCATTTATATTTTTAATCTGATCTTAAATTTTACAAACTATTTTTTTAATTATAAAAAATATAATAAATTATGTAGTGATTAATACTATTCTTTATTTTGGTATAACTTAATTTTTGTGCATAAAAACACATTTTTTAAAAAAATTTCTTTTAGCAGGAAATGTGTGTTTATCTTAATAAATTTACATAATCTATATTTATTAATGTTTTAATTATTTATATATTTTATATATTAAATATAATATTTAAATAATTTATTTTTTGTTTTTAATAGTCAAGGAATGGATGAAAATTAAGTTTTACACTTAAAATTTATTTTTCAAAAATGGGTTTTCATTGGAGATAGAGTTATTAATTAAAATTAAATTCTAACACTATTTGAATTTTAATCTATTGAAATGGTTTCTTTATTTTTAATCATAATAAATTTTTTAATTTAATAGTCCAATCTTAATTTTTGGTCATAGTTAATAGAAAAAATAATAAAATTGTGTTAGAACGGTAAATGTTAAAACCGGTTTACAAAGGGTTAAACCATGAGGTAATGGTAGTTTTTTTAACAAAAAATTTCAAATTATTAAATTATCATAACAGAGAATAAATGTCCATTTTGATCCAAATTTCCTTTAAATTAACCATAAATCATGAAAATATTTTTTGAAATTCCATTTGGGTCCCACCCTTCACTTATAAAAGAGTGCATATTCTCCTCCATTATTAACACCATTTCATACTTTCATATAATATAATCATATCTCAAAAATCTTCTTACAAAAAATACCATCAACCTATATATTTTTTTTATACTCTTTATACCCATACATCATTGATTAAGGTATAAACTAAATGAGGTCACTCAAAGAATAGGTATAGATATTAACCAAACTCTTTTAATTTTATTTATTCTTCTACTACACAAAAAAGTGTTGTATACATATAAACATGAGGAGTATAACATAATAAATATAATTAAGATTTAATTATAATTATTTGACATCTATTAACCACATCTTCTCAATCTAATGGGAGATAAAAATTTCGCTATTGTGTATGTGTGCATTGTTGCCTCCACATAGCAATACAAATCAATTTATAACACCATAATTAATGGATAGTTATTATGATATATTTAATGTTTATATCTGATATTTATGTTATAAGAATTATTCTGGAATAAATATTTAATATTTACCTTTCTTCTTTTTATCCATCAAAAAACAGAAATGTCTTTTATGCCTACTTACAGACTACCATCTCCCTGAAGTTATGTAATTAATTTTTCATCTCCACTTTTAATGAATTGTTATAAGTATTAATATAATGAATATATATAATATGGATATCATGTTTAAAATTATTTATTTGTATTAACCATGATCAAATTACAAGTATCATAACCTACAAACTAAAACATACAAGAAAAACAAAATAATTAACACCCGAAATAATGAAGATAATAAAGTATATTTAATAAGTTGGTGATAAAATGTTATAGGTATTAATATTATTATATGTGTGATTTTGGTTCTCTTATATAATTATAATAAAATTAAATTTTTTATATTGGATGTTTTAGTCCTTGTGAAGCAAGACATACTTGACTTAATGGTTTTATATAACAATCTCATTTTTACCATGATTGTTTATGCATAGATTTTCCAATTAATAAATTTTATGATCTTTCTATCCTAAATATTATGTTCTTTATTATCCTCTATAAATTTTCTAGATTTCATGTTTTATATTCATATTCTTATCTTTTGGTACTCATGATACCGAAATAAGTTTTTCAAGGAAAATCAACCTTTTTCCCTTCTATCTAGAATCTTTTATTTCATTTCCACATTATTAATTAAAATTTATTTTACCATTTTTAAAATAATATGATAATATTATTTAAATTGATATTTGAGTATATTTTACTTTACCTTCAATATTTTAAAAATAACCTTCATATCATTTTCCAAACATGGTATTTTTTACTTTTTACCAAAAATGTGAAAGGAACATTTAGTTTAAGGTAAACCACATAAACCGATTCACTCATCATCATGAATACTTATTTATATAAATATTCCCTTAAAATTATCATTTTTTTGCAAAGTAATTTTTTCCTTCATATTTGGTTAATAATTTGGATCTAAATAAATAATTTAAATTAAAATGGTAATTTTCATCAACAATAGTTCTAGAGATCATTTAAAGGTATTTTTAACTATAAAAACACCTTTTGATTTTTACTCTAATTTAATGAGGATGTGATCTAATTTTATCGTCTTTATACTTCCTTATGATGGTTTATGATTATGATGAATAAATTTTCATAAAACTTTTATCCTTCCAATAGGTTGTGATTTGATGATATGTTGAATCTTTTAGGATCTTGTGGCACACATATGTTTGGTTTTCATTATGAGATAGGTGGTCCCCTAAATATATAGCCCTACAGTTTTTGGGGTATGTAAAGATATGTCATGTGATAAGAAGGACATGAATAGGGATTGAACATAGTTTAGTAAGGTTCTTAGACCTATAATATATTCTAGTGTGTAAAACATCACTACATAAATGATAGAATTGGTAGTGGACCTGATCCACTATGATAATCCTGGGAGTGAACCTTGACAGAGGAAACAAAATAATTGGGATTGAACCCAATTCACTATGATAGTCTTGGAAAATATCCCTCATAATGGAAATTATTTCATAATGTTTTGAACATGACAAAAAGATATGTCTTGTGATGAATATATGTTTACATGTATCATGATCTATTAGAGAGGATTCCATAATCTTATATATCATGTAAATTGTTTTGACAAACCATCATCCATGTTTCATGATTAAAGTTCACGGTTTGATTGGGTATGATTATTAAAATTTCTAATCATGTTGTCATACTCTTATTATTATGTTTTCTCTCTTATGATCATTTAGTAATATCTCTTTTTTTTACCCTTAAAATCCATATAAGATTAATATTTATTATGTTAAATTACCTTGGTTGTGTAGAATATGTTAAATTTTGTTTTGTCTAATGAGGGTAATAGATATGAAAAACTGAATGTGAAATTATTTTGATATTTTATGTACGAGTTGTTTGCGCATCCAAGTTTCCAAATAAAAAAACCTCTAAAGTCCTCAAGAATGTATCGTTCTAGAATTTATTGAATATTAATCACAAATGATTTAATATTTATGTATTAAAAGTAAGTATCTTTATATTCTACTTATTGATAAGTTCCAAAATCAACATCATTTATCTATATACTTCTGAAAAATTGCTCTATTCGTCTTCATCATCAATTATTTCTTTAATATTTAATAAAAAAATATTATATTCAATAATAATAAAATATTAACTTTAAGCCATGAATATGATACATTTATGAAATCACTGATAAGATATTATTTGGAATGAGGATCTAAGAAATATAATGTAACAACCTAGAATTTTTCATATGGCATTTTATTTCTAAACATGTATGTGCCTTATACATATATTTATTTTATTTATAAATTATTGTATAATGTAAAGTATAAATATCTCACATTAAAAACATAACAGAATAAAAACTAAATTATTTATTAAAATAAAATATTACAAACAATATATAAATACATTCCAGGAGATTAATCCTAATAAATTGGGATAATAGACACATATAAATAATAAAACTATAATTTTACCTCCAATGGGTGGTGGTCGCTCATAAATAACATGATCATGAAAATATTTTTAATAAGAAGGAAAAATATTGTGAACAAGGTATGAATTTTGTAAAATAAATAAAAAAAACATGAGGGAAAAAAAATTAAATGAAAATTTTAGGATTTAACGAGTGTAAATGGAGTAGTGAAACAAAATATGATTGTTAGAATGATTAAGGTAGCCATAAAAAATATGGTGATTATAATTTTAAATTATTCATGGAATATTTAAGTTCCCCTTAAGGGAAAATATTAAAATAATTATATAATTAAATAATCAAATATATATATCTTAAATTATTATTTAATATAATTTTTACAATTATTTCATTAATATAACTAAATTCAGCTAATTTTTTATCATATTTTTTCATTTTATTTATAATTAGTATTTTTAATTCAATTTTAATATTGATTTTTCCTAAATTTAAAATTTATTTTGATAAAATTGATTAATAATTTTTAATCATCTTGTTAATTAGTCAAGAGTTATTTGAATTTTGTTTAAACGTGACTTTTTTAGTGAATAATAAAAATAATTTTTTGCTATATATAATATATTTTATGACATGATATTGATGTAATAATTATATAATGAATTCATGAATGGTTTCTATATCAAATAATATGTTTAATAATATAAAAAAACTATTTAATATTAATAAATACAATTTATATTCCAATAAATTATTTTACAAAGTCTAAAAACATTTTTTTCTAATAAAAAATTATTTTTTTCTTTTTTATTTTTATATAATAAGTCAAGTACATCTTCACCATATAACATAATTCAAGAAATAATGTTATGGTAAACTTATTAGCCCAGGGAATTGATGAAATATATTTTTTAAAAATATTATTAATAGTCATGAAGAAAATGACTATTATAGGTTTTGATAATAAAATGATATTATATTTATTATTTTTGTCTCAAAATACCCCACCCCTCCAAGTATAACTACTCACTCTACCCCCAATGAAACCTAAATCCAAAAAATATCCCATAGGATACATTATTCTTATATTTATTCTCCAAAT
Organism: Viscum album; assembly: GCA_963277665.1. Lineage (NCBI taxonomy): Eukaryota > Viridiplantae > Streptophyta > Magnoliopsida > Santalales > Viscaceae > Viscum > Viscum album. The sequence continues at coordinate 1,850,626,006 of OY728142.1, read as the reverse complement.
CCCTCTTCTCTTCTTGGAGATTTCCCTGTGTCTCTACACCCTAATTTACTAAGAAATTATGCATTTAGCAAAGATGGAGTCCAAAAGAATAGGTAATAAATATTTATTTTATATTCAGTTTTTTCGTATTCAAATTTTCTAATATTATTTATATTTTTAAACCAATAATTTCTAAATTATATAAAGTAATTAATGTAAATGATATTCTTATCTCCCTCTAATATTTGGTGCATCATTACGTGATAGATTCTACCGCCTACATCGGTGATGACCCTTCTTTATTTATCAATATCTTTAGGACTAATTAATATATATATATATATATATATATATATATATATATCTTTGTGTTCATATGTTTTCATTTACTTTAATGATTATATACCTAATCGAACCTGTGGATAAAAATAAATTACCAATACCACAATATTAAAACAAACATTAAATGATTCATATAAAAATGACCTCATAATGAATGGTTTATAAGTTATTGAAAATTCAAATAATTGATCAAAAATAATTTAAATGAATTTAAATTATTTCTATAATAATTTTCAACTAACAATTTTTTAGTATACATAATTTGTATGTGTGACGAAGAAACATGGGTTTGGATGTAAATGGTTTTGTCAATTGATTATCTCTCTATTGGTTTAAAATTAATTTTTCTTAGCCTTAATTGTTTTTTGATTTATGTTATACCCTATTTTATCTTTTTATGTATTTATAATCTATTGTTTTATATTAATTTTTCTTATTATCTCTTCTTGTTTTATATGAATCTATATGAAGTCATCTTTTCTTCTCTCTTTTAAACTATATATCTTTATCTAACTTATTTCAAAATATTAATATATAGTTTTCATTTGACATATTATGTGTATCATAATATTTTATTTATATGGATGTTTATATCATTTGTTTATTTCATATTTGGTTTTCTTATTGTACCATATGTGATGAAATCTATGGGATGACCTTTTCTCAATTCAAATTTTGATTTATTTACATTCCATATTTTGGGTTCCATTACCTCATTGATAATATATCATGTACATATGATTCACAATGAATATGTCTCTTCCATAAATGTTATTTAATATGTTTATGTTTATCCTAATATTTATTTACCACACTTTCATTGATTACATCAATATTGTTGGAATTTAATGATTTTTGATATTATTATGAAACCCTTTTCCATTTCATCAATGATTATCCATGATAATATTATTGATATATATTTGGTCATTATAGCCTTTAATTTTTATCTTTTTGATGATTTAGAGCATATTAATATGTGATAAGTGGGACTATAATTATACATCCCTCCAATACATTGTATAATACTTTTCTTTCATGAGATATTATATATAGGGAATGTGTGGAGGGCCTTTCCCAACAATGACATATTTTATTGACGGTAATCCTTAAAACATGATTATGATATTTTATTATTATTAATATAATAATTACATGTCACATTCATATGATATTTGTGTTATTATGATGATTCTCACATGCTTATATTGTTATAACAGTCTTTTTGATCATTTATATAAACATATTGGTTTCTGTATCAATGTTTTTTTCTATTATGTTTTTCCTTTCTGGGATTTTTAAGTCAACCATTCCTGGATATATTTCATGGGGTGATTACATGTATTAATGAGATTGTGTTGGTTTATATGAAGTACTAAGATTTTAATTCCCTAACCCATCACATTTTATTGTGAAGGACTAAAGAGATATTAACATAAGGTGAAAACCCCCAAACACTAAAGGCTGAAAATAAATGCTAAGGAAATTACAAGATCATGGGGGATGATTTTTCTTAACATATAGTTCATCATGTAATAGATAACTCAACTGAATAAAATTTACATGATCTATGAAAAAATAGGTATAAAATGACAGAAAAACCTATAACAATAATTAGTTCATGATAGTAAAATTAACATTATAAGTTTACATCCAATTCAAAAAAAAGACACAAAAAGAACCTAAGGAACTGAGGTAGAACAATGACCACCTTCACTGCAAGATGTCTCTAAACTCCAACTAACAATAATGAGTCTACGACCTCATGGTGATCTTATAGTAAAGTAATATACCCATACATTTACAATATCATTATAAACAAAATTTTCATATTCATTGATATTTATATTTAGTGGTGAGTATATTGACTCAGTTCGAAATATAAAAGACTTCCACCACATTACAGTAGAATAGGAATGGATTAGCTAACATTTCATATAATAATAGAGATAAATATAATATAGTTGTGTTATATACCCATATCTATTATCAGATAGAATAATTTACAAATGAAAACTCCCAAATAATTCAATTTTCCCAATCCTTTCTAATGAATAGTCTATACTCATGAGCAGTACCCTTCACCCAAAACCTAAGTCATCATGTTATGGTATAATATAGTGTTCACTAAATATAGTATTGTCATCCATTTCTATACCAACATGGCCCAAAAAATTTGAATCATGAATTCACACACCCTTGTCCATGAAAAGTTTTCACACAAAAAACCATTATTTAAAAAACACCTTTTAGAATTTCATTAAACACATTGTGGCCGATGTTAAAAACTCTTTTATTTACAAATACATACAGTAGGTTTTCAAAAAACTATTTTTCCAAAAATACATTTTCAAAACATCATTTATATTTATAAAATAGCGCCTTGTAGTTCTATCCAAAGTGGAGAGAGAGGTAAGCACATACCTCAATATGTTCTCTTTGATGAATAACATTTTAACCAATCATATTCATGTTCCTACTCTCCTCCCTTTATTGAGTACAAAAAATATTAATCAAAGCATTACCTTACACATATATTAAAGCATGGTAGCCCCGTTATATGATCTATCACCAAAAGAAACCAAGTATATTAACATGGACAAAAAGAACTGCAATCATTACCTTGGATTCCAAGGTATGATGATCAATGATTTGATGAAAAAGGTCTATATAATGAATAAAACCATCGAAACACCTAGTGATATCTTTGGGTTTAAGTGAAAATGATTGAACATTTATTATAAGTGAAGGGTACAAGAGTTACTAAATCAGTTTTACTTAACATCATTTATGGCATGATATAGAAATCAAGGTTTTTATACATAGATAATCCAAGAATTCCAAAAAATAATCTAAATACAATTTATAAGTCACAAAACTCATTAAAGTCATAAATAATGTTCAGGTTATAAATATAAGTTTCAAATTTTATACCAACACCTATAGCCATCATCCCTCTCATGTTTTTTTCGTTTTATGAACACATCCAGTTAACTAAACAAACCACTCCAAACATAAAAAAAGAATATTAAACAAAGAGGTACCTCTAATAAGGGGTGTTACATTCTCCAGGAAATTAGGATTTCCATCCTTAGAAAACATGATCCTGTCAATGCTTTAGAATGGTTCTGACCATTTTTCTCCCTTATAGCTCTCTTATTCCCATGTCCCATCCTACATCTGTCCATGTTTCCATAATACCCTCACCAATGATATATTTTTTCATACAAGACATTGACTTCCATTTTCAAAATGTAATCCAGGGTGTTAATAAAGATTGTATTATGTTCAAGGGTCACATGGTCCCAACTAATTGCATTTCAAGACCCAATTATTACTTCTTTAATTATGATACATGGAAAAAATTAAGAGTAGAACTAAATCTCAATGTTATGTCTAGTTGATAAGAAACATCACTTTTCTATTCCATACTTTCAAAAGGGATAACAAAAAAAGAGAGAAAAATCCCTTACTGGAATAAAAATGCCCTAAATTTTGTGAAGCCCACAATAATACTTGATCAACCAATTTAAAAGATAAGATCTAGTGGTGATGATATACATAGTATTTTTGATAGATATGGGTTATATTTCTCCATCCTTATCTTTATTATCTATATCATATTGATATTATTTTTTCACCATAATTGGTCCAATTAGTGATGTTTTCCTAGTCTCAAACCAACAATGTGGGGAATAACAAGGAATACCATACATTGCCACAAAGATATCCATGTATATCATGTACTAAATTATTTTTTATAGGAGAACTCAACCAAGTTTATATGGTCTTCCCATGAACCACCAATGACAGTGACTCAAGATCTAAGCATATCCTCCAACAACTGAATTATATATTGTGAGTAACCACCCATTTGGAAATGAAATATTTATTCTCATGGTAAACTTGGATCCAAGGTAATACTGCAAGTACTGATAAAAACATGAGGATAATATATGTTCTCTTTTGAAGAAAATAAAAACCGGTACCCCATGCAATTTTATAACATCCCAAATATAGATATTTAAAAACTCATATACCAAATTCACTACCCAAATTATAATAACAAGTTCCAACTTCTTGAACAATTCCAGAATCATTCATATGGATTTAGGGTTGTGATGATTCTATGATAGGCCTGTGAAAAAATCACTTATAATATGCTTCTATTTAAATATAGGTATGGGAAATGATTGTGATTTTTTAGCTTTTCACTGATGTTTGATCTTCACCTACATTCATGTGATACATCTCACAACAAACATTGCCACTTTCTTTTCTAAACCTAATTACTATAAATGGTCCTCCATTTCCCTTTGCACATTTTAGGTTCCCAAGTGGGTTTCCCACTTTGAAGTATGATAAACATGAACGAGTTTCTCTTGGAATGATGGATGAACTACAATCTAGTCTCAAAAGTGCAATATTAACTTTCTATATTCTATTAATGTATAAATAGTATCCCAATCATTGATTCTTGACCCCTCTCTTAGAAAATAGATGTCTATTTTCAAAGCCTCCCTGGAAAACTCCACTAATTCAAGAATAAGAGTATTTTGAAATAAAAATACAACCTTATCCTTCACATAAGATTGCAAGTATATATCATCAATCATATCTATTAGATTCCATTTTTTTATAGGCCACTCAAACAAGGTTATTGTACAACTTTTAAGATAATACACCAGCCACCAAATTTCCTTTTATAGATTTATAAACTAATTAAATATCAAACATCTATAGATACTCTATTTATCACTATTTCATCATGATCTAGTCTCATTGTGAAATGATATGTTTGTTTCTTTTTTCATCCATGAAAACTGTGAAATTTTCACCAAAGATATAGTGGCACCATGTTTTAGGGGCATAGACCACTGTAGTTAATTCTATATGATTAATTGGATAGTTCATTACATGTATCCTAATATATCATTAGTCCTAATCTATGATATGATCTCCCTACATGGGAACACAACCTAACCTAGATTCAAAAACATCAAGAACTACACCATATCCTTGACTTGATTCAAGAAAGATATAGATTGGTTCCAAAGTATGTTGGACCTTGAGTTTATCAATGTAATTATTATAATAATTAATCTTATTTATGGTATACCCATCCATGATAAATACTTCATGGGATAAGAGGTATGTGAAAATTATTGAACACAGGGATGAAAATACCCATATAATATCAGTAATATACATATCTCAAAGATTTTATTAGGTGGTTTTAAATAAATAATAACCTCAACATTCTTAGGATCTAATAATATGTTTTTTATGATATGAATTTCTAATGAAAATGATTATATTGTATCTAGAATTCATACTTTTAATATTTGACATAATGTCGATGGTCTCTCAATATAATCATCATGATCTCCAAGTTTCATTCATGATCATATTTCATTTGAAAATACTTTAAGATGTTGTCAAAAAATAAGACCATAAAAAAACCAGGTATCTGTAGAATATTTGATTTATGAATTCATTGTATAATGTTTGAGAATTAATGAGACCAAATATAATGAAAAAAGTATTCATAGTGTTCTTAGTGGATTCTAAAAAACTATGTTTCGAATATCATCTATCCTAGATTAGAGTTGTTGATACCACAATAGATGATCAATTTTAGAGAACCATTTGAATCCCCTTAATTGATTAAATATGTCATTAATTCAAAGAATAGGGTGCTTATTATTTATCATAACTTCATTTAACATATGATAATTGACACAAAGTTGGAGAGTGACAAATGTATTCTTAAAAAATTAATATTATTAACCCAAGGAAATATACTCGGTCATATGTATCCCTGAATTTCCAACTCCTTCCAACTAGACCTTCAATTATCATAATTTCATTGGAACCATTGTAAAAGATGGGAGTAAAAAAGGATTCATTTCTTGGATTAGGTTGATAGAAAAATCTATTTCCCTATTAGGTGTTAAACTAGATGAGTTATTTAGAATAATGTGAAGGAATTGATCTACTACAGCGGGAATATATATATGATCAACTGTACTAATAGACCTCAAGGTTATCTATATGAATTTCTATGGGAAGGTTCTACCCATTATTTTCAAAGGTCCGACTTTACCTATATTAACATCGCATTCACCTATGAATAATTGTAAAACTTTATTAAGAGTTATGAAATTAAATTTTTAGGAATAAATCTCAATTTGAGCCTTGAATTCTACCCATCATCTCATTCCATTGATGATATCAAAGATTTTAATATTTATGAAAGTAAGGATTCTAAAAAATTGGAATAATTAAATGGTGATGGAATATATCAATCATTTAAATCCTCGGTAATCTCATTTCCTTATACATATGTTCAGGATCATAATGTGAGGCATCATTTCTAATTGAAAAAAATCCACCACCTAATATGACATGATATAATGTTATTCACTATCATTGAATAAAAAAATATTCATTTTATAATCATATAGAATAGTACATCCCATAGTCGAGGGACCTTCATTCTTATTTGACCTAATCTACTCAACTTCAAACACCACTCTATCTACTCTCCTTGACTGATTTATACTTCCATGTAGAGACGGTGCCTATTGAGGTGTTGGGGTATACCTTGAATCACCAAGGGTACCTAAACTATTATATTGATGACTGATCTAATGAGAATATATTTTTGAGCATTAGAAGCCTACAAAATAGTATAACCACCACCAATAGTTGAATTTATATGTTTCATACAATAGAAATTGAGTTGAACCATGTATACACGGACAAAACATTGAAAAGGTTTTTTTTACATTCATTTGTCATGTCATCTAATGAATGAAAATTGTAAAAAAATGGAAGGTTATTATTACATAGAGGAAGGTAAACTCACCAATTGGAATGGTTCTCTGGTGCTCTCTACCCTATGATAAGTTTTCCCATATATATTTGTTTCCTAAATTAGATTTCCCACCTATGTCTAGGAGAAAAAATGTATTCTCTCCATTGAGGGTCCCAGTGATGTCCTTATATGAAAATATACCCCTATTCACTATGTATTTGTATTTTTCAATATGGAATGTCGACAATATTGATTAAATTTCCAATTACTAACTTTATTTAAACATATATTCCTTGAAATATTCACAAGCTTCAATGTCTGATGAAATGTTAGAAAGGTTTTTGAACTAAGAACCATACTCCATAACTAAAAGGTTATATTTCTTCAGCCATAAGATATTTATGGTTTATAATACTCATATTTTGTGTGGGTAAAATTATTTTTCAAATAATTCCTCAAAACCTCCCTAGTAAACCCTTGGTTGACCTTGTCATATATGGCTTAATCCTGCCATTTTCATTCCAAATCCTCAATGATGTACCTAGAAATATTCACCATAAATTCTATGGTGGTTCCTAGTGAATATAATATTAATTTCATTTTAGAAATAAATTCCTCTACATGATCATGTCTCGAGTCAAACAGAATGATTGGTTTGCTATGCCTTTGAAATTTTAATGAGTGTTCAACATGAGATGGTTCCATTAGTATATTTACATTATACGTAGATTTGAACGTCATCACGATGATTTAGGAAATTTGTTGATTGATATATGGTTCCTCTAGTGTAACCATGTTCTCAGTAGTATCCTCTTAATTATTTTTACGTATTCTAACCAATGGTATTTTTGTATAATCATAAAAAATCATACCTCAGTCACAATAGAACACTTTAATCCAATAATATTTACAATATACCAAATAATAATAAGAAAAATAATAAAATATCATATAAACAATGTATTATTTGTATGGAGTCTGACTCTAATACATGATATTGGAATCTTATCAGCTAACTATGAAAATGAGGTGACAACACACTTATTAGGTGTTGAAAACAATTTATATACTCGAACAACCATGGTAACTGATGTTTGGTGTTAAATGGTTATTTTTGTCTCGTTATACTTACAATTCATGTCCCCAAAACATCCAATCATCTGACCTTCAATATCAAATGATGGACTGACCAAATTGATACTAATTGTAATGACTTGTGATGACCCATGGTCTTGGGCAGGACTAAAGCACTACTACCCTTAAGTGAAATCCCTCAGACACCAAATTATTTTAATAAATTCCAAGGTAATGACATCATCATGGGGGAATTTTTTCCATTGTATACAATAAAAGTTGTAGTAGATAACTCAAAATGATGAAATTAAGATGATTCATGATATAAAAAACTATAGAAATCCAATGACATAAGAAAAGAAAACCATAATTGGAGTCACAGAAGTAAAAAACACCAAAATGTATACATCAAATAGAGTCCTAAAGACATAAAAATAACCCAAATCATTGATATAGAATCATGGCCAACTCTTATTACATACATCTCTAAGATCCAACTCCCAACAAAATGACTATGGCATCCAACTGTCCCGCTAGTAATGTATGACACCTACCCATTTCTTAGGTCATTGTAAACAACTTCTACAAATTCACCCGAATTCATTTACTGGGAGACAGTATATCGACTGAAAAATAAATCACCAAGAATTCCTATACACACTAATATAAAAACAATTAGTTATCCAACATTTTATATGAAATAAGAAAAGGAAGTATTAAATAGCTTTTTCATATATCCATATACACTAACAGTGAAAATAACTCTCAATATAATGTTATCTCATTTTCCAAATGCAGGAAAACATGAAAATTTCCACTGAATTCACATTCCTTAATCATTTCCAATGATAAATTCATACTCAAGAGTGTTAACCATCCCCCCAACCACTATCCATTTCATTTCGGTATAATATTGTGTGCCTTAAATCTAGTACATGAAGACAGTTTTATACTAAAATGGCCCCTTAAATATGAATCATGAACTTCCATACCCATTTTTATGAAAATTTATCACACCCAAAACCTTTCTTTAAAAATAATTCCCCATTTTAATAATTCATCAAAAATTTTGTTGGTGATTCTCGTATCCAATTCACTTACAAATCTATAAACAATGTTTTCCACAACCTATTTATCGATAAATAAATTTTCAAATAAACATGTTTACTTAGAAAACTAAATCCTTATATTTCTATTAAAATTTATAGAGGAAGGGAAGCCACCTACATCAACAAATTCATTATTTTGAATTAAACCACAACCAATCAAATCCAGGTTCCTCCTTTCTTCACTTCAATGAGCCCAAAGAATATTATTCAAAAAATTCCCCAACTCATATATCTTGGAATGGAAACATGGGATTATCCTAAATAGAATATTAGTATATTAAAATGTAGTATATGAAATGTAATCCTTACATGTGATTAACTAGGTATGATTCATAAAAATTTGATGAAACTAGTCCCAATAAGGAATAATATAACCAAGATCACCAAAAAAGAGCCTTCACATAAATGAAAAAATAGTTAAGAGTAATTAAAAATGAAGATTACTTGAATTAATAAAATGATTAGACTTGGCATCATCCACAACATGAAATAGTGATTCATTCCATCATACTTTCAGATTGTGTGTATTTAAAGAAAAAATTCACCTTCAATTTATAATCCAAAACCCCATTCAGTCCATGAATGATGTTTAATCCATGAATGGAAGTTTCTAGCTATAAATGACCTCAAATGATTTTCCATAGAATTATTTAAATGAAGTTATTCACACTGTAACAATTTATTATAATCTTAAACTGAGTCTTATAGATATTTTCCATCTCCCATTCTATTTACCCCACTGAATAGATCTAATTAACCAACTGAACCATTATAAACATAAAACTAAATTCTGTAAATTCAGAAAAACATCAAACTGAGGGTGTTTAAATTATAATGGTTTTAAAAAAAATTTATTGTCCCATGTGTAATAATTTTTTAAAATAAACCTTATTTTCCTAAGAAATAAACATATCAATTTTTTGATCTATTATATTATGATTATTTATCTAAAAATATTGAAATAATTATATATGTTATGTATAGGTTGATATAGTTTGTAATACATAAAATCTAAGTTAATTTGGAAATTATGTTAGATATTAGAATACAACATATATTAGATTAAGGAATTTCATAAGTTTTGTAAATTATAAAAAATAAATAATTTCAATATATGAATAAGTTTTTTATCTATGATTTATTGAACTACATTTTTTTCTCACCTTTTCTATTTTAGAAAATAATACAAAATATAAATAACTGAGTTAATAAACATTTTTATGTATGTGGAAAAAAAATTGAAATGAAATTTTTAATGTAATAGGGAATGGAGGTTTAGTCCTCATTATAGTACATGACTAATTTTACTATGTTATAAACAATAATCTAAACCATTTGAAAAATTTACCTTCAACCAATAATTAGAATCAAGTAGTTGATTTCTTCATACAAAAATGTAAATTTTCATTTTGTGGGTCTTCAAATCCACTACTTATAGAGTATGGAGTGAAATTCCTAGAAAATATATTTTATATTATTAATTTTTATAATGAAGATAAGGTTACTCTGTATGTTTACTATTTATATGAAGAAAAAGATCAATGTTTTGTATTAATCATAAATACATTGTTGAAGAAAAAAATTTAATTAATGCAATGAGAATACATCAAGAAAATAAATATTAAAAAATATTTTCCTAGTGATATATATACTAAAAGATATTGACTATTTATATAGATCATGATAATAGAGAATCAATTTATGGAAACATACTAAGAAAATTTCACAAGGCTTACAAGATAATCATGTTGTTTTATTATCAACCACGATATTAACTTGACATATTATTTAGTAGTTTAAAATAAAAAATCTTAAAATCTATAGATATTTGAGAATTTGGTAGTTATAATTATGTAGTTGGGTATAAACATAATGTAGATATGACTATTGAAAATGTGATTATTATAAGTCCCCATCCTCAAACATTACTTAATCTTGATTTATTACAATAATACACATTGAGGATATTTTCAGGTTTAGAGTTTTAGAGAATTAGATCATAAATCATGCATTTCATTCCACATTTAAACAAGGTGGTTACATAAAAGGCAGTATTCATTTTTTCAATCAAAGGAGACAAATTTAAAGTAAGACATGGTTTCTTTCTCGACACTTCCTCGACACTATAATCATATCATGTACATTTCCCTTGACCTATGAAAAACATATAAAAACATGGGATGAGCATAAAAAGATCAGTAAGGGATATGAAAATATGGAATGAAAACCATAGTCCATATATACATAAGAATAAATGAAATAATACTTTACTCATAAAACCTAAGCACCTTAATATACCTAATGAAATCATAACATTCATGAATAACTCATAGAAATCATAAGACATAGAGGTAACTTGAGGCACTCATAACATTCCTACGTAGGGAGTAACCCTCATGGTTACATTTGGAATACCCATCACAGTATATTCCCTAAATATCTTCATAGAAACCTTAGTGTTTAACCCCTTTGTGTTACCCAATGAATTGGAGATCTATATCCGGCTCACGCGCCCTTAGTTTACCACGAAACCACCCGTCTTCATAGATAATGCCAAACAACCATAACATAATCGTATCACATAAAACATGCATAAAGGAAATATAACATTTCCAAATTTCAATCACAAGATATAAATACAACACATTGATATAATAAAACATTATCAAACCCATTTTCAATACCAAAATTAAAAAAAGTAACACATGGTATTTATTTTTCGTTTAAAAAATTATGTCTTATAGAGGAAGCTGAAACTCAAATAGTGGTCACAGTGAAGGAGAAGTCATTGTCGCCACTTAAGACAAAACATTCCTTTTTAATTTAGTAAAACGCTTCGTACAAAAATATTCCTTTTGAATAAAAGTCAATGTCAAAGGGGTTTATATACCATATAAAAGAAAGTTGTGTATAAAACAAAATATGCCTTAATTAAAGGAGATTGAGACGAAGTCCCTTACCTCGTGTCCGACTTGACTCGATCGTTATTTAATATCCTAAATAATAAACTAGAGTTCATTTATACTTGATTAAGAACATTTTTCAAGTTCATTATTCCTTTTATATTACTTATTACCAAATTATTAACTTTATGTAATTATTTATGTTAATAACGGTCGTTTTGTCGATCTTTGGTACTTGAGTCAAAAATAACTTCTTATAATTACAAGTTATTCATGTGGTAAAATATCCATTATATCAAGAATTATATTCATTATGTAGATATCATATATAACATATATATCCAGTATATACATGCATTTATAATATTACATAACATTTAGTGGTAAGAAATGAAATGCACCGTTCGTGGAGATGGTAAGCCGTATGTACGCATGAACGCTGCATTCATTTCTATTTCATATTCAATTTAATTGAATCATAATTATATAAAGGTACATTATAATTCCAGTATAATATCATATATAATATTATTATCTCCATAATTTACACATCCCACATATGGAATTAATGATTCAAATCACTTTGAGGGGGCGGCAGTTCGCACTTCCAAAAAATGAAATTATCACGTTTATATATAATGGAAACTATAAAGGAATGCCATAAATGAAAAATAAAGAATCATTAAGAAAACATAAACATAATATATATCATATATAAATATAGTTACATATTAATTGCCACCATGAAATGTGTTAAAAGAAGATTGAACAATCATCGTTTCGTGAGGTAGTAATTCGCCATCCACAGAAACAGTATGTTATTTAACCAATAGACAGAGGTGTATTTAAGTGTAGTTCAAATACATCACATAAAAATATCCTAGTATATTTTGGATACTCTTTTTCTTATAAAATAGATGAATAAAAATAGTTTAGGGGGTTGGAAAAGCAAAATAAAACAAAAGAACATTAGAGAAGACTTTACCTTTAAATTGGGTAACTCCCCTTGTTTTAAACCAAAAGGGTTTGTTGAAGACCTTTATGCCTAAGTTTAGGCTTCTATAATAAATAGAGGGATGTGGAGAGATAAATTGTTTAGATTTTGGCCGAACCAATGGCTTGAGATGTGTGGGTAAGGAGGGTAGAGTAGGGGGCCTTTTATAAGAGGGAGGAGGGGAACTCATGGAAATTCATGAAATGTCACTTTATTTTAAAATGAGTTTCGGATTTTAAAGGTACAACAAGGATATATTTAGAGGATAAGGTGATAAGGGTTCCAAATCTACCCATAATATAGGTTTTTGACAAGTTTAAGTCTTATATGTTCAATTATATTTTCATTTTATTTAAATCGTTCATTAATGAGGTAATCGCTGCATCATCATGGTGTCATAAATAAATTAATGTATTTAAATTCTAAAAATTATAAAAAAATTAATATGATTTAAGAAATATTTTTATCTTTACAATTTCTATTTATAGTCTAAGAGATATTTTACACATAAAAACTAAAATTATTTTACTTGGTTGATACATACTTTTGTTAAATTTAACTTTCATTAAAAATAAAACGATAAAATGTCACTATCACACAAAAGTGATTCCATGGGGTCCCAAAGTTGGAACAAGGAATCCCAGGGTCATACATGACACAACCAGTAGAATTAGGACACATGTTGGAGTCATTATATATTGTTATGATATTATTTTATTACCCTTAACTACCCGATTACTAATTAATCACGATAAATAAAGATAATTATCGTCGTTACTAATCATAATGTCCAAAAAAGTGTCTTAATTACATAATTTGGACCTTATAATTCAGAATATGGTATCAATTTTACCAAATTCCAAACACAAAAATTGCAGTAATTAATTTAAAAATAATTCCTGTTGTCAAAACAAATAGCGGGTTTTGTAGAAACAATATCTATCAAACTTTTGGCACCTGGTTATGCCCAATTCCAAAGTGAAATTAATTAAAATAACCAAAAATGGATTAAATGGTAAAAATATATTGTAATTAAACTTTAAAACCAATAAAAAAGATAATCTAACCATATAATTAAATTAGATAAAAAAGCAGTTTTGTAGTATACTGCAGTATTTTCCACTATTCATTAAAAAATGAACATTGTGAGAAAAATACTAAAAATTTATCCAATGTAAATTTAAATGTCCCAATTCTAAATAATATTTTTATTTTGACAAATAGATCTTATAAAATTGTCAATATTTATATTTATAAATGGTTTCCCATCAAAAGTCAGTAAAACAATCTTTTAAAAAAAATTAGAGTATTTCATGCTTAAGATTGGATTTATTCTCAATTTAAGCCTCTAAAACACTATCTAATTACTAAATAGACATATATATGAAAGTACATAATTATTTACTTACTTGGGATGTTAAATCCTTTCCCCCATTAGAAAATTGCATCCCCTCAATTTATTTACTTAATGAATAAGTGGGGGTAATTATCCATCATTGAATTGTCAAATTCTCGTGTTGCCTCTTCAATAATGTGGGTTTTCCACAAAACATTTACTTGATTCTTATTCCACAGCATTTTCTCCCTATGTTAAAAAATCTGGATAGGTTGTTCCTCATAAGATAGATTCTCTTCCTGCTGAACTACCTCTGGACTCAAAACATGAGATGGATCTGGCATGCACTTTTTTAACATTGAATCATGAAAAACACTGTGTACCTGAGATAAACTCAGAGGTAAAGCCACTCAGTAAGCAACTGATCCAACTCTCTCTAGAATTTCATATAGTCCAATGTGCCTTGGACTTAACTTTCCTTTCTTACCAAATCGTATCACACTTTTCCATGGAGATACTTAGAGAAAAACATGATCACCTACCTTAAAGTAAAGATCCTTCCTCTAGTTATCTACATAACTTTTCTGCCGACTCTGAGCTGTTCTCATGTGCTTCTGAATCATCTGAACTTTTTCTGCCAACTCTTCTACCAATTCTAGTCACATCAACTTCCTTTCACCCACATTATCCCAAAAATTTGGGGTTTGACACTGCTTCCCATATAATACCTCAAATAATTCCATCTGTATACTGGAATAAAAACTATTATTCTAAGAAAACTCAACCAAAGAAAGATGTTGGTCCCAACTTCCCTAATAATCTATCGAACAATCACGTAGCATATCCTCCAAAGCCTTAATTGTTCATTATGACTGTCTATCTAATTAAGGATGAAAAGTCGTACAAAAATTTAATTCAGTACCCAATGACTACTAAAGGCCTTTCCAAAAGTTAGAAGTAAACCAGGGATCACGATCAGATACAATGGAGAGGGTAACTCCATGTAATCTGACTATCTCTTTAAGATACAAATGAGAAAGTTGATCTTGGGAAAAGGTATCTTCTATAGCAAGGAAATGATCATATTTAGTCAAGGGATCAACAATAACCCAGATTCCATTATTACCTCGAGGTGTCTTCGGAAATCCCATAATAAAGTCCATGGATATATTCTCTCATTTCCACCCTGGAACTAGTAAAGGCTGAAGCATCCCTTATGAAAACTGCCACTCTTATTTAACCTATTGACAAGTCAAACATTTCACAGTAAAATCATCAATGTCTCTTTTCATTCCATCCCACTAGTAATACTCCCGAAGATCACTATATATCTTAGTACGGCTTGAATGAACTGAAAACGGAGAACTATGAACTTCACATAACAACTCTCTATTCAACTGTGAATCACAAGGCACACACAATATCTTCCAAAATCTCAAATCATAGTCATTATCAATGTTGAATTCAGGAAACTTACCCTTCTAAACCATCTCTACCTTTTTCTGCAACTCACTCTCTTGCTTCTGTGCTTGTTTATTTCTGTCTGATAGAGAATATTTCACTGATACCTGAAACAGAACAGAATAACATCCTACAACAATAACTTCTTTGCCAAATTTCATCAAGTCATTAACCAAATGATCACATTCCAAACATAATTTGGTTAATGAAACATTAATTTTTCGACTCAAAGCATCTGCCACTTTATTTTCTTTTCCAGGATGGTAATAAATTATACAATCATAATCCTTGATTAATTCTAGCCATCAATTATGTCTCATGTTCAATTATTTTTGAGTAAATATATACTTTAAACTTTTGTGATCGGTATATATTTCACACTTTACTCCATGCAAATGATTCCAACAAATTTTTAAAGTGAAAACAATAGAAACTAATACCAAATCTTGTGTGGGGTAATTTTCCTCAAGAGTTTTCAACTGAGGTGAAGCATAATCAATTACCTGATCATTCTGTATTAGGGCGCAACCAAGTCTTTTCAATGAATCATCATTGTAGATAAAAAACTCACCATTCCCGGAAGGTAGTTCCAAACCTAGAGCATTCACCAATCTTCTTTTCAATTCCTGAAAACAATCATCAAATTCATTTGTCCAGATAAATATAACACCTTTCTGAGTTAGCTTAGTCATTGGACTAGATAACCGTGAAATTTTATTAACAAGAATTCAGTAATAGCCTGTAAAACCAAGAAAACTATGAATCTCTGTTACATTTGTGGGTCTTTTCCATTCTTCAACAACCTTTGTTTTTATAGGATCAACAGTTATCCCATCTTTAGATACAATATGACCATGGAATGATATTTGTTGCAACCAAAACTCACACTTTCTGAATTTACCATACAATTTCTTTTCTTTTAAGGCTTTCAAAATAACCCTTAAATGACTTTCATGCTCCTATTTACTTTTATAAAACACCAAAATATCATCAATGAAAACAACCACAAACTTATCCAAGAACTCATGGAAAATTGTATTCATAAGGTCTATGAATACAGTATGTGAATTTGTTAACCCAAAAGGCATTACTACAAATTCATAATGGCCATATCTTTTACGAAACACGGTCTTCGAAATATCTGTTTCCTTTACCTTCAACTGATTGTACCCCGATCTCAGGTCAATATTTGAAAAATACTGAGCTCCCTGGAGCTGATCAAACAAATCATCGATATGAGGAAAAGTATATTTGTTCTTAATAGTGATGTTTTTCAAGGCTCTATAATCAATGAAAAGTCTCATTGAACCATCTTTCTTTTTAACAAATAAGACAAGATCACCCCATGGTGATATTCTAGGTCGAATGAAACCATTCTCTAATAAATCTTGAAATTGATCCTTCATCTCTAAAAGTTCAATTTGAGCAATTCGATAAGGGGGTTTTGAAATTGTCTTAGAATTAGGAACTAAGTCAACAGTTAATTCAACTTCTTAATGTGGTATTATTCTAGGCAACTCGTTAGGAAAAACATCAGGAAAATCATTTACCACTGGCACACCATAAATATGAATGGTTCCTTTGTTTTCAACAATATGTGAAAGTTAACATTCATTTACATCTTTTATATGTTTCTGAGCCTATTGATATGTTATCAATAGTAAGGGTTCATTCTTGTACACAAACTGAAAGTATTTCTGAAAAGAAACTTCTTTAGCTCAACAATAAATCTTAGAATTGTAAAGAGAGAGCCAATCCATACCCAGGATAACATCAAACTCTACTAGAGGTAAAATAATAAGGTGTTCAAGTTGGTTCATCCCACAGATAAGGATGAGACGATTATTATAAATTCTTTTTGAATCAACATTTCCCCCAGGTGTTTTTACCAAAATTTCAGGAGTCATTTCTTGAGATGGTATTCCCAATTTACTAGAAAAACTTTTAGATATGAAATAATGTGTAGACCCTGAATCAAACAACACATTGGCATAATCTGAAAAAATGAAGTACCTGATACCACATCATTTGATGGCCCAACATCTGCAGAAGTAGTTGCAAAGGATTTCAACACACCTTTCTAATTGTAGTATGACTGCTTCCCATCATTCGACCTCTTTGTCGAACACTCGTTTGAATAATGACCCATCTCATTGAACTTGAAACATTTCACTAATTTCAAATCAAATTTGGTCTTACCATCACCATGATCTCTTCCAGTGAAATCACAAGCCTTATTTCTCATCTTACCACATCGGTAGCACTTTCCAAAATTCAAAAGACATTACCCAGAATGATTTTTACCACATTTATCACAAATAAAATACTTATTTTTCTTACCATTAGACCTTTTTGAATAATTCTACCATTTCTCCTGCCACCTCAGTCTCTTCTTCTATTGGTTTTCATAGAACACATGATCATCACCGAACTCCATTACCACCTTCTCAGCACATCAAACAATATTTTCATAACTTTTGAACTCATGAGGAGCTAATTCCCTATGATATTTTGGCTTTAATCCTTAGTAAAAAAGATTAATTTTACTATCAAGGTCTCGGATAAAATTTGGAGCGTACCTTGACAATCGAGTGAACCTTTCTTCATAAGAAGACACTGAGTTGTCCTCTTACCTCAATTACAAGAATTGTTTTCCATCCTAAGTCGAACAGCATTAGGAAAATATTTCTCGAGAAACATACCTTTTGAATTCATCCCAGTCAAGAGCAGCAATCTCATCAGCGTCCCTAATATTTTTAACCATTGACCACCACTGATTTTCTTCACCCTCCAAATGGTAAATAGAAAGACTAACGTTTTGATTGTCTGAACACCCCCATGACATCAAAAATCTTTTCCAGTTCTTTAATCCACCCTTCAGCTAACACAGGGACAAATGATCCTCTGAATGATGGGAGATGTTGCCTCATGAAATGTTCCACCACTAACATGTTCCTCTGTTGTTAATCTGGATGATCTCGTTCATGGATACCACCACAATTTATTTCTTGAGTCAACTGCACCATTACTGTAACAAACTATTCAGCTCCAATTCCAACCATCTCAGGAAGCTGATTTAGAAGTTCATTTCTTTCTGTATGGATTCCTAGCACTGCTTCCTTGTTTCCTCTACGAAAAATCTTTCCAAACAAACATGTCATAGATGAAGCAACATGGTAATCTTCAAATGCTGCATCATTTTAATTTGACCATAAAAAAATATTTTTGGATAATCATTTATGAGAATTATAACTCCTAAAGTTATCTAAACCGACCCTTTGATACCAACTATAATGCCCCAGCCTCAAACATTACTTAATCTTGAGTTATTACAAGAATACACGTTGACGTTATTTTTAGGTTTATAGTTTTAGAGAAGTAGATTGTAACGTCCAGGACCCAGGTGCCACACAACGGGTGCCCCGAGCCCAGTTCGCCACAAGACCTCAAGCGCATTTCCCCAAACACCAGAGGCTACCGACTAGAAGTGAGGGCCCAGGTCTGATAGTGGGGGAAACTATGCCCTCATCTGTCAATGTGTAGCATAGAGGAATATAAGTAAAACATACAATGACAGCGGAAGAAGTAAAAATACACAACTGAAATAACTACAGTAGTTGATACAACCAGCAGTATATAAGTGATGATGTTACATGTTTCAAGTTCTAAGAAAACAGCTAGAACGTGTTATACATCAATACAGTACAAAAAAATACAGAGTACAGCAAAACAAGCAAAACAGCTGGTAGCGGCATCGCGAGCCTAGGCTCAGTCCCATGCCCTCCTACTCCATAGCAACAGTCAAGTACTTGTGTAGGGACTCTTGCCCCTATCTACACCTGCAGCAACGTAATCTGTTTGGGCCGAAAAGCATGACCCAAACAGGGTGTGAGAAATATATCTCAGTAGGCACCCACCAAATGCCCATTCCCAACTGCGTGTAATCATGCAACAACAGTGTGTAATAGTAAAATGCAATAAAGTAAGCAGTATGAAAAAGTAACCAACTTAAAAATTAAATTCCCATTTTATTATTCATTTAATCCATTAAATTTAGTATAGTTTTGTGCTCAACAGCACCATGCCCTAAGTCCAACAAGTATCTCACCCTCAGGATAATATAGTGAACCATGCCCTCAGGCTATACAGAATCTCACCCTCAGGCATTGTAACAGAATTCTTTCCCTCAGGCATACGGAAGGTTGCTCTCAGGCGGAATAACGACAGCCCTCGGGCTAAATACAGTCACGCCCTCATGATAATGTAGTCACGCCCGTAGGCTATTATAGTCACGCCCTCATGCTAATATAAGTAACCGAGACATGCCCAACAGGTAAAAAAGCTGTAACAAGCAATTCATCTCAATGAAATTCTACAATTACTACTTTAAAGGCATACCCTCGGGTATCCTGGCCAAACGGATAAACAGTGAAACACACTCTGGGGGTGGTTCCGGATCCATGCAACGATCCCAACCATCATTTTTTTTATCACAATTAAATACCTAATCAATTCCAGGTATTAAATATAGCAACGGCCTCAGCCACACGACACACCAACATGGGTTCGTGGCACAAAAATGCACAAAACACATAGCAGTTGGAAAACTAAACACCAAGCCACTTGCCTTATATGTCAACGAGTGTTATACCCAAAAACCGACTCCAGAAACGCCCAAGAACTACGTAGATCTGAAGAAGAAGAACAAAAACCAAACATACGTAAATAACTTGTGTTAGGAGAAGAATTGGCAAGAATGGTACCAGGAGAGGAGAGGGTTTACCCGTGCGGCTCCAAAGAGATTGTCTGAAGCCAATTCGGATTCCAGAAGAATGCACGGTGGATCGTCAAAGATCATTCGTCCTCCTTTGGCTCAAAAATGGCTCAAGTTCCTACTCTTCCAAATGAGGAGGCTACTGCCTATTTTAATCCAAAAAAAAAGTACACGGCGCGTACTTATGAGTACACAGCATGTACTTCTTTCATTTAAATCTTCATTTGGAGGCACCACTACACTATTCACCCATCAACCTGAGCACATAGCATGTACAACTAAGTACATGGCATGTACTGTCGCCCAGCTGACGACTGCTCCACCGCCTTACTGTTTAAGCCTTCCGACTAACTACATGGCTTGTACGGTACCACTACATGGCATGTAGTTAGTTCCTACACCCCTCGTCACCAGCATGGCTACACGCCCCGTGTACTCATCCCAACATGGCGAAAAGTACGTGGCCTGTGGATAAAGTACACGGCGTGTAGTTTTGAAATTTAGGATTTTTCCCCATTTTCCATATTTTCTCAAAAACACTTAAGTAAAATGAAAAGAAGAATCATGTACCTCTAAAAAAAGAACTGGCTTCTTACAAACTCCCCCCCCCCCTTATAGCAATATGATCCTGAATTTCCCTTCCAAGGGTGGTGAAGATAAATTTCAGAATAACTCTGGCCATTGATCACGTACGTTGGCCTCCCGCTCCCAGGTCTCGTCCTGCACTCGGTTATGCACATAGCACCCGTACGAGAGGAACTGACCAACCTCAGAGAACCTTTGTGCTCCTGTCAACGATACGGATCAGATGCTCCTCAAAGGACGCATCATGCTGAAGATCAACCTCCTCTGGCTGAAAGGTGTGAGATGGGTCTGAGTTGTAGCGACGCAACTGAGACACATGGAAGATGTCGTGTATGGCTCAGTACGGCTGCAGTAACTACAACCAATAGGCAACCAGCCCAACTCTCTCCAGAATCTCGAATGGCCCCACATACCTCGGTGAAATCTTACCCTGTCTCCTAATCTGCTTGTGTCCTAGCCTCGGTGAAACACGTAAGAAAACCTGTTCCCCGACCACGAACTCCAAAGTTCGTCTACGGAAATCAGCACATGACTTCTGATGAGACTGCGTGGTAGCCATCCGCTTCTGAATCAACTGGACCTGCTCAGATGCCTCCTATACGAGTTGTGGCCCCAGTAAAGCTGCCTCACCTGCCTCTAACCAGCACAAAGGTGATAGGCATGGCCTACCATATAAAGCCTCGTATGGTGCCATCTCAATAGTCATTTGAAAACTATTGTTATAGGAAAATTTGTCTAAGGGTATATGCTTCTCCCAAGATCCCCCAAAGTCTAAGATGCATGCGTGCAGCATGTCCTCTAGCACCTGTATCGTCTGCTCTGACTGGCCATCTGTCTGAGGGTGGTATGTTGTGCTCAGAAGCACCTGTGTACCCAGCGCCCTCTGAAAACTCTTCCAGAAACGAGATGTAAAGTGGGCGTCCTTATCTGAAATGATAGAATGAGGGACCCCATGATGACGTACGATCTATCAGATATAAAGCCTTCCGAGCTCCTCCACACCGAAGGTCTCCTTGATCGGCAAGAAGTGAGCCACCTTCGTGAGTCTGTCCACAACAACCCACATGGCGTCATTGCCTCGAGGTGACCTCAGCACTCCCAACATGAAATCCATCGCGACATCATCCCATTTCCACTATGGAATGGGTAACTACTTTAACAGTACAGCTGGTCTCTGATGCTCTACCTTCACCTGCTGATAGTTGGAACATCTCGTAACAAAACCAGCTATCTCTCTCTTCATACCCGGCCACCAGTACTGACGCCTCAAGTCACGATACATCTTGGTAACCCCAGGATGAACTGCTCAAGCTGAAGCATGAAACTCCTCCATCATCTCCTCATGTATATCCCCTGGAACCCACACTCATCCATGGAAACGCAAAACTTCATCATCGCCTATCGTCCACCCGGATGGTGGGTCCTCACTTGCCACTGACTCCTGTAGAACTAGGCCTTCTGAATCTGATAGATGCCTCATCCTCACTCTGTCCAGGAGGGTAGAAGCCACAGCTAAAGAGGAAAGATAAGTCTGCCACTGACTGTCATGCACCACCAGATGCATCTTAGAGAACAAGGCCATAAGCTGCCACTCACCACTGGCCTCCTGCACTACATGTATCTGAGTCTTCCAACTTAGTGCATTAGCTACTGCATTACCTTTGCCAGGTGTATAGGAAAGCTCAAAATCGAAGGACTGTAGGTACTCAACCCACCTTCTCTGACTCAGATTCAGGTCACGCTGAGTAAAGATATACATGAGGCTTTTGTGGTCGGTGAAAACCACAAAATGGTCTCCCAATAGATAATGTCTCCAGCAGTGCAACGCATGTACAACTCCAACCAACTCGAGATCATGCGTCGGGAATTCCTCTCATGTGGCCTCAACTTCCGAGACCCGTACGCAACAACTCAGTCTCCCTACATCAAAACGGCTCTTATACCAATCCCTGATGCATCACAGTAAACCATATAACACTTCCCCTACTCTAGGAGTATCAGGATCGGTGCTGATGTCAACCTTCTCTTCAGGTCCTGAAAAGCTGTCTCACAAGCTTCTGACCAAACGAACTTCACACCATTCTTAGTCAGACCTGTCAATGGTGATGCTAAGCGGGAGAAGTCCTATATGAAGAGCCTATAGTAACTAGAAATCCATAAGAAACTTTATATCTCAAACACGATCTTAGGCTGCTCCTAATAAACTATTGCTCTCACCTTCTCTCGGACTACTGCAAATCCTACCTCTGAGACAATATGACCCAAGAAGTGAATCAGGTCCATCCAAAAGTGGAAATTCGAGAGATTAGAATATAGCCGATTCTCTCTCAGTGTACTCAATATGATCTCAAGATGGGTGGCATGGTCATATCGAGTGTGAGAGTACACCAAGTTGTCGTCCACGAATACTACCACAAATGAATCAAGATACGGATGGAACACCCGATTCATCAGAGCCATAAAAACTGCTGGCACGTTCATCAGTCTGAACGGCATAACCAAGTACTCATATAGACCATACCTACTCCTGAATGCTGTGAGAGGTATATCAGATGGTCTATCACGCAGTTGATGATATCCCGATCGCAAGTCAATCATCGAGAACACCCGTGCTCCACGAATCTGATCAAACAGATCATCTATCCTCAGCAAGGGATATCGATTCTTAACCGTCAACTGATCTAGCTTCCGATAATCTATAGAATTTCCGAGGGTACCGTCTGCCTTATTCACAAAAAGGACCAGAGAACCCCAAGGAGAAGTACTGGGTCGGATAAAGCTCGTTTCCTGCAACTCCTCTAACTGCCTCTTGAGCTCATGCAACTTAGGCGTGGCCATCCTATAAGGATGAATGGACACTGGTGCCGCTCCTGGAACTAGCTTAATAGATAAATACACCTCACGCAATGGAGGTAGACCTGAAAAGTTGTCTGGGAAGACATCCCTGAAACGATCAAAAACTGGAGGGAAATCCGTCTGACAAGTCCCCTGGTCATCTAGATATAAACTCGCAAGCTGGGTTGTGACTCCACTTCGCCCATGATTCTCTTCTCCAGCTCGACTCACCTGAACATCCCATTCACCCTTGTATAGAAACTCCCTGCCCTATGGTGATGTGAAACGCACCCTGTGACGATAGCAGTCTACAAAGGCTCGAAAGGGAACTAACCAGTCCATCCCGATAATGACGTCATAGCTCGACAACTACAAGACATAGAGGTCCCAAAGGAAATGACACCCACCAACCTCAAGGGGGCAATCGTTGCACTGACGCACACCAACCATCGTAGTCCCCAACGGAGTGTCTAACGTCAAGATATCGGAAGAAGTAGACACACCGAGCCCAATGCTCTCCACAATAGGTACAGATATGAAACTATGTGTAGCACCCATATCAAAAAGTACCAATGATAAAACAGAAGATACTAGAATAGTACCTTTGACTGTAGAAGGTCCGGGATCCTGCTCTTGTTGGGTCTGTTGCACTGCATAAGCCTACCCAGTGTCGCGGCCCTGCAACACAGCCTGGCTACCCTGAGTTGTCCCGCCCTGTTACCTCTTAGATCTTGGTGTCTGGCTACCATGGCCACGACCACCATCTCTGCTTGCACGTCCTGACGTATTCCAGTTCCCAGACTGTTAAGAAGCCACTAGTCCTACTCCCGCAAGCGGAGTCTGCACAGAACCCCTCTCACTAGCCACTAGAAGCACCGCCCTGCAAAAGCACTGCAGATGACCCATCTTGCCGCAAGCTCGACACTCCACTGGGTCTCATGGACACTACGGTCTCTTGTGCCCCTCTATGTCACACTGGTAGCACCTGATCAGGCCACCTAAAGAAGCTGCCTGGCTGGTACTGCCACCCTGAGAGAAGTCCATCTGTCTCTTCCTTTTGCCAGTAGAAATAGTACCAGTAACTGGTGCTGAACCGCCCTGGCCCATACCACTAGCTTCCCGTAGGTTCCTCTCTGTAATCAGCACCTCGTTCACAATCGCGTGTATAGTAGGCAACCCGAAAACATTCACCAGCGCTCCGATGTCATACAGAAGACCATCCTCAAAACGTCTGGCTCTCAACGTCTCATTACCCACCAGCACGGGTGCAAAGCGCTGAAGCTCTGTGAAACGAGTAGAATAGTACATCACTGACATAGCGCCCTGCTACAGATTCATGAACTCTCGAGCTATATCTTCCCTCAGCATCTCGGGAAAGAAGATGTCAAAGAATACTTCCTGAAAATCTTCCCACGTCATGTCCCTGTGATGCTCTGACTGGGTGGTAACATCCCACCACCTCTTGGCAGAATCACGCAACATGTAAGTCTCGAGCTTGATCCTCCGCCCTGGAGGCGTCTCCCGATGCTCAAAAATAGTCTGCATCGACCCCAACCAAGACTTCGCAGCTTGGGGTCCGCCATCCCCTGAAAACGTAGGCGGATGCTGTTGCTGAATGATACATGTCAACTCGACCAAAGATGTGGTAGCCTGTGGTGCTCCTTGAATGGTCTGCATGAACCACATAAAGCCTTCACGGAACTGCGCCTCTGCACCTGTGTTCTGTATAGCAGCTGGTGCCGCATCTGGCTCTGCTGGAGGATCAACTAGTAGCCCATGGCCCACCATCTCCGGGGTATAATCGTCGCCGCTCTCCTGGTGAACAACTTGTGGTTGTCTAGGTAGCATGACTCTACATGGTCAAAAGCATGCCTCAGGTTCAAGATCATTAAGACTGAATGCGAAGGAACCACAAAGGAAAAAGAGGAAGAAAGAATCTCAAAATTGTCAAAACAGGACTACACGACCTGTACTTGACATCCCTTCCCCTACATGGGTCCTTCTACATGGATAAGCCACACGGCTTCCGTTCAAAAAAACTACACAGCGTGTATAATATCTTCATGGCATGTACGGTGTTATTTTCCAACTGCTTGTGTCGTCTGTGACACGGACGACTACTCATCTTTACTCCACACGGTGTGTTACACATGAACACGGCATGTACACCACCCCGCTTCCCAGCCACACGGCTAACTCCACACGGTTTGTCCTCGGACAAGACTACACGGCGTGTCCCACAGGTACACGGTGTGTTTAGGGAGAGGTGACACCGGCCCGCGTTGTTAGTTACATGGTCGAGTCCCCAGTTCATACTACATGGCGTGTTCATCATTAACACGACATGTTGTACAGGAGTTCACAGACCCGTGTTGTTAGTTACATGGCCGGACTTCGGGTCACACTACAATGCGTGCACAAAAACTACACGGCATGTTTTACCCAAACTCTTCCCTACCCCATGTCACCGCCACACAGTTTGTGACACGGAGAGAGACTACACGGCGTGTACTCGGGGTACACGGCGTGTACTCAAAAATTTCATTTTTTTCTTCCCGAACAGAAGAACACACACGGCGTGTATGAGGTCCTACACGGTGTGTACTCTGGGTTTTCTGGACAGTATGCGTCAGAAACTTCCTCAGAACCCAGAAAATACTAAAAACCAACACCTAAGTGTCAAATTCCGATCCATGAGGGCCCATAATCCCCACGAATAAAATTTTGACATCTTATCTGCGTTATAACCAACAAACAGTCAATGATCCACCAAATTCAGGTCAATGGGGGACCATACTCCCCAAAAACCAAAGTTTGGCGTCCATTTTATAAACAAGCTCAAACAAACATACCATATCACAAGGAAGGTATTTATCAAGCATCTATCACAACATCATGCTTTATTAGCACAACAACTATCACAACAACATGTGAATTTCTAATGCACTTAGATGGCATGGAAACTATGCATGGCATGTGATATCTAGAATGTGCCTATATGATGCATGAGACAGCACACACTGATCTCATCGAGTTGGAACTAAATAGAACCCACAGATAAAATATGAACTGCAAAATCTCAAACTGCGTCACCCAACGGTGAAAACATATCAACCGTAAAATTGAAAAATCAATATAATTCAAAATACGCGGTAGACTAGCTTTTCCCTGTACACGGGTTAGCTACACCCAGGCACAGCTTATTACCAACTACTGTTTGGTCCTATCCCTGACTACGGCTCCAAATAGTATGTCAAGGAAAAGAACCCCTCTGATACCACTTTGTAATGTCTAGGACCTGGGTGCCACGCAACGTGTGCCTCGAGCCCGGTTCGCCACAAGACCTCAAGCGCATTTCCCCAAACGCCAGAGGCTGCCGACTAGCAGCGAGGACCCAGGTCTGATAGTGGGGGAAACTATGGCCTCATTTTTCAAAGTTTAGTGCACTAGAATATAAATAAAACATACAATGACAGTAGAATAAGTAAACATACACAACTAAAATAACTACAGTAGTGGATACAACCAACAGTATATAAGTGATGATGTTACATGTTTCAAGTTCTAAGAAAACAGCCAGAACATGTTATACATCAATTTAGTATAACAAAATACAGAGTACAACAATATACACAAAACATTTGGTAGTGGCATCGCGAGCCTAGGCTCGGTCCCATGCCCTCCTACTCCACAGAAAAAGTCAAGTACCTATGTAGGGACTCTTGCCCCTATCTACACCTGCAGAAATGTAATCTGCTTGGGCCAAAAAGTGTGACCCAAATAGGGTGTGGGAAATATATCTTAGTAGGCACCCACCAAAGGCATGTGCCCAACTGCGTGTAACCATGCAACAACATTGTGCAATAGTAAAATGCAATAAAGTAAGTAGTACTAAAAAGTAACTAACTAAACAATTAAATTTCCATTTTATTATTTATTTAATCCATTAAATTTAGTATCGTCCTGTGCTCAATAGCACCACGCCCTCTGGCCAACAAGTATCTCTCCCTCAGGCTAATATAGTGAACCATGCCCTCAGGCTATACAGAATCTCTCCCTCAGGCATTATAACAGAATTCTCTCCCTGAGGCGTATGGAAGGTTTCCCTCAGGGGGAATAACGACATCCCTAGGGCTAATACAGTCACGCCCTCAGGATAATATAGTCACAACCTCAGGCTAATATAGTCACGCCCTCAGGCTAATATAAGTAACCGGACCATGACCAGCAGGTAAACAAGCAGTAACAAGCAATTCCTCTCAAGGCAATTCAACAATTACTACTTTAAAGGCATACCCTCGAGTATCCTGGCCAAACGGCTAAACAGTGAAACACACTCCGGGGGTGGTTCCAGATCCATGCAACGATCCCAACCAGAATTTTATTATCACAATTAAATACCTAATCAATTCCAGGTATTAAATATAGCAACGGCCTCAGCCACACAACACCCCAACATGGGTTCGTGGCACAAAAACGCACAAAACTCACAGCAATTGGAAAACTAAAAACCAAGCCACCTACCTTATATGTCAACGAGTGTTATACCCGAACGCTGACTCCAAAAACACCCTAAAACATCGTAGATATAAAGAAGAACAAAAACCAAACAAAAGTAAATAACTTACGTTAGGAGAATAATTGGCATGAACGGTATCGAGAGAGGAGAGGGCTTACCCGTGCGGTTCCAACGAGATCGTCTAAAGCCGATTCGGATTCTAGACGAACACATGGTGGATCTTCAAAGATCCTGCCTCCTCCTTTGGCTAAAAAATGGCTCAAGTGCCTCCTCTTCCAAATGAGGAGGCTACTGCCTGTTTTAAGACGAAAAAACAATGTACACAACATGTACTTCTTTAATTTAACTATTCATTTGGAGGCACAACCACACTGTTCACCCGTCGACCTGAGTACATGGCATGTACTCCTGAGTACAATGCATGTACTGTCACCCAGTTGTCGGCTGATCCACCTCCTTACTGTTTAAGCATGCCGATTGACTACACGGTGTGTACGGTACCACTACACGGCGTGTAGTCGGTTCCTACACCCCTCGTCACCGGCATGGCTACACGCCCCGAGTACTTATCGCAAAACGGCCAAAAGTACATGACGTGTGGATAAAGTACACGGCGTGTAATTTCGAAATTTAGGATTTTCCCTATTTTCCATATTTTCTCAAAAACACTTAAGGAAAAGGAAAATAAGTATCCCATGCCTCTAAAATAAGAATCGGGTTCTTACATAGATCATAAATCATGCATTACAATCCACATTTAAACAAGGTGGTTACTTAAAGACAGTATTCATTTTTTCTATCAAATGAGACATATTTAAAGTAAAACATGGATTCTTTCTTAACACTTCCTTGACACTATAATCACATCATGTACTTTTCCCTTGACCTGTGAAAAACATTTCAAAAACATTGGATGATCATAAAAATCTCAGTAAGGGATATAAAAATATGGAATGAAAACATTACTCCATGTATACATAAGAACTAATAAAATCATACTTTACTCATAAAACCTAAGAACTTAAACATACCTAATGAAATCATAAGATTAATGAATAACTCATAGAAATCATAAGACATAAAGGTAACTTGAGGCATTCATAACATTCTTACATAGGGAGTAACCCTCATGGTTACGTTTGGAATACCCATCACACTATATTCCCTAAATCTCTTCAGAGAAACTTTAGAATTTAACCCCTTCTTGTTACCCAATGCATTAGAGATCTATATCGGGCTCACCTGCCCTTAGTTTATCACGGAACCACCCATCTTCATAAACAATTTCCAAGAACCATAACATAATCGTTTCACATAAAACATTAATAAAGGAAACATAACATTTCCACATTTCAATCACAAGATATCAATACAAGACATTGATATAATACAAAATTATCAAAACCATTTTCAATAACAAAATAATAGAAAGGTAACACATGGTATTCATTTTTCATTTAAAAAATAATGGCTTGTAGAGGAAGCTGAAACTCAAATAGTGGTCATGGCGGTAGAGAAGTCGTTGTCGCTGCATAAGACAAAAAATTCCATTTGTTGTTCCGTAAAATGATTCGTAAAAAAATATTCCTTTTGAATAAAAGTAAAATTCAAAGGGTTTTTTACACCATATAAAGTAATTTTGTGTATAAAACAAAATATGCCTCAATTAAAGGAGATTGAGACGAAGTCCCATACCTTGTGTCCGACTTGACTCGATCATTCATTAATCCCCAGAATAATAAACTATAGTTAAATTCTACTTTCTAAAGAACCTTTTTCAAGTTCATTATTCCTTTTATATCACTTATTACCATATTATGAACATTATGTAATTATTTAAGTTAATAACGGTCGTTTTTTGATCTTTGGTACTTGACTCAAAAATAAACTTCTTATAATTACAAGTTATTCATGTGGTAAAATATCCATTATATCGAGAATTATATTCATGATGTAGATAACATATATATCACGTATATATAGTATATACATGCATTTATAATATTACATAACAGTTAGAGGTAAGAAATGAAATGCACCGTTCAAGGAGATGGTAAGCCGTACGTACACATGAACGCTACTTTCATTTCTATTTCATATTTAATGGAATGGAATAATAATAATATAAAGGTACATTATTATTCCAATATAATATCATATATAATATTATTAACTCCATCCTTTACACGTCCCACATATGGCATTAAAGATTCAAATCACTTTGAGGGGGCGGTAGTCCGCACTTCCAAAAAATGAAATTATCGCGTTTATCCAAAATGGAAACCATAAAAGTATACCATAAATGAAAAATACAGAATCATAAAGAAAACATAATCATAATATATATCATATATAAATGGAGTTACATCTTAATGGACATTATGAAAGGTGTTAAAAGAATATTGAATAATCATCATTCTGTGAAGCAGTAATTCACCTTCCACAGAAACAGTATGTTCTTGAACCATTAGATACGGGTGTGTGTAAGTGTAGATAGAATAATTCTTATAAAAACATCCTAGTATATTAAATATACTGTTTTTGTTACAAAATAAAGGAATAAAAATAGTTTATGGGGTTGTAGAAGAAAAATAAAACAAAAGAACATTATAGAAGACTTTACCTTTAAATCGGACAACTCCCCTTGGTTGGAACCAAAAGGGTTTCTCTAAGATTTTTCGGCCTAAGTTAAGTCTTCTATGATGAAGTGAGGGATGTAGAGAGATAAAATGAGCAGAGTTTGGCTGATCCAATGGCTTGAGAGGTGTGGGTAAGGAGGGTAGAGCTGGGTGCCTTTTATAAGAGGGTGGAGGGGAACTCTTGGAAAGTCAGGAAATGTTACTTTATTTTAAAATGAGTTTCGGATTTTAAAGGTCCCA
The DNA here is from genome assembly GCA_963277665.1 of Viscum album. Taxonomy (NCBI): domain Eukaryota; kingdom Viridiplantae; phylum Streptophyta; class Magnoliopsida; order Santalales; family Viscaceae; genus Viscum; species Viscum album. The sequence continues at coordinate 1,850,594,396 of OY728142.1, read as the reverse complement.
CAACGATATATTTCTAGGATAAGGTGATAAGGGTTAGGAATACACCCATAAAATAGTTTTCTTACATGTTTATGTCTTATATTTTACATTATCATTTCATTTTATATAAATAATTCATTAATGAGGTAATTGCAGCATCATCATGGTGTCATAAATAAATTAATTTATTTAATGTCTAAAAATTATAAACAAAATTCTATGATGTAGGAAATTATTTTATATTTACAATGTCTATTTATAGTATAATAGATATTTTACACAGACAAAACTAATTTTTTTTTACTTGGGTGATACATACTTTTTTTCTATTTAGCTTTCTTTTGAAATAAAAAGATAAAATGTCACCATCACACAAATGTGATTCCATGGGGTACCAAAGTTGGAACAAGGCATACCATGGTCGGACATGAAACAACCAATATCATTTGGACACTTGTTTGGGTCATTTTATATTATTATGATTTTATTTTATTACCCTTAACTACCCGATTACTAATTAATCACGATAATTAAAGATAATTACCGTGGTTACGATTCATAATGTCCAAAAACAAAAGAGTCTTAATTAAATAATTTGAAACTTATGATTCTAAATATGGAATCCATTTTACCAAATCCCAATCACAAAAATTTAAGTAATTAATTTAAAAATAATTCCCGTTGTCAAAACAAATAGCGGTTTTTAGAAACAATATCTATCAAAAGTTTGGCACTTGTTTATACCCAATTCCAATGTGAAATTAATTAAAATAACCAAAATTGGATTAAATGGTAATAATATATTCTAATTAAACCTTAAAACCAAATAAAAATATAATATATCCATATAATTAAATCAGATGAAAAAGCATTTTTGAAGTAAACTAAAGCATTTTCCACTATTCATTAAAAATTGAACATTGACGGAAAAATACCAAAAATTTATCCAAAGTAAATTTAAATATCCAAATTCTAAATAATAAGTTTATTTTTACAAATATAGATTATAAAATTATCAATATTTATATTTAAAAATGGTTTCCATCAATAGGCGGTAAAACAATCTTTAAAAAAAATTAGAGTATTACATGAATAAGATTGGATTTATTTTCATTTTAAGCCTCTAAAACACTATCTAATTCATAAATAGACATATGTATGAAAATAAATAATTCTTTACTTACTTGTGATGTTACAATTATGTACATAACTCTAAAAAATAAGGATGGAGTTTCATACGGATGGTTTAAATGAAAATGGACTTGGACGGAAGAATATCAAACTACTTACTTGTAAAAATATGGAAAGCAGAACACATGGAACTATCTTAATGGAACTGTAAAATGATTTAAATGTGGAAAATTAGTAAATAAATATCAATACGATAGAATGCTCAAAGAAAATACACTCAATATGATGTATAAAAGGAAGGCTCCACGTAATGCACCACCAAAGGAATAATGCTTAAACTATAAAGAAAATGGGTATTATATAAGTCAGTGTTAAGAACTAGTGGAATTAGAGGATAATTTATTCCAATAAATACTATCCTAAGGGATCAAGTATTATCAAACACCATAACCTCTATTTTTGTGGACAAAATAATAAAATTATAAAACATACGATTACAATTTTCTGAAGAAAGCAGTAAGTCTTATTTGATTATAGTTTGATGCATTATATCATATCATAAGAGTTTTCTAAAAATATTAAATAACCTCTTTGATACCATAAATTTGAGATATAAATTAAAATATCTAGTTCTGTAATTATTTCGACCCATGAGTTTGAATATTTCTCAATTAATTTTTTTTGGAATATTCTTCCTAGAAATATCATAAATTTTTCTTTAGTATATTTTATGGTAAATTAATCATGGATTATATCTCAAAATATAGATCTCGCATCGACTAAAAGAAAAAATTATTCTCATTCTATGTCAAAAAATATTCCCTAATTTTATATAATTGAATTGTGATTTATAAAACTATTTTAAAAAATACTTCAAAATTATAGGTCTTGATACATAATAAAGAATAATATATAGCTCAAATAGTGGAGACCAAGGAAAATTTCAACCTCAAAAACATTCTTATTTTTGGGGAATGTACTAATTTATTTATAAAATATTTTTCCAAAACATTCCCTATATTACAGGGTACCGTTTTCAATAAAACTCATACGTGGTGAAAAAGCATATACTAAAAGTTCTTATATAATGTCCAAAATAGAGTTAATGGAATTAAATATGAAACTACAAGAGAATTTGAGAAAGGGTGTACATTACCTAGTAAATCTCATTGAACGGAATCAATTTCCTTTTTTAAACAATTTTTTCTACATTTTAAATCAATAAGAACGTTATCCCAATGTGTATTTTTATATAGTACTAAGAGTTCAATAAGACCACCATTAAGAAAATGTGTCATATATTATGGATTTATAACAGAATAAATCAAATTTATAGAGCTCAATACTTCTCAAGTGTTCATCTTCATTGTAGATATCTTCAACTAAAGTTAAATATTTAAGATATTTAAAATACAACCTTCCATACAAGATATGGACACAATGAATTCACAGTGATTCTTTTTAGACTCCCAAATTAACTAAAAACTCTTTTTTACTTGATAAATATATTTTTCAACAAATGTATAAATAAGTTTTTGGTGGCCTATATTATGGATATTCTCATATAATAAAATTTAAAATAAAAATATGTAGTGTGTTGAATGGAACTGTGGAATAAATTAATAATGTTGATTTTTTGTTCAAAATTTATCATGTACGACATTTTGAGGCATTAAATAACATTCCTAGTGAATTTGATCACTATCAAAGTGATTTTAGTGGATCCTTTTAATTAAAATTCAATTGAATAAGAGACTAGCCCTATTAGTGTCATATAGATCGATGGATTTCTTAGATTAGATGTGTATTGTCGATGGTTTTTGAAAAATTTAATGTTTCTTCTAACTTACTAATTATGTTAACAAAAAAGGGAGTAAATTATGTTTAGATAGAATAATTCTATGAATGATTTAATGATCTCAAGATAAAAAATCCCCATTTAATAGTTTTTCCCACTTAGTAATTTTATGTGGCAATAGTTTCAATTTCATTCTTAACTAAGATGTTTGAATCATTTGCATCCAATTTCATATAAAAAAATAAATATTTTCTTCATAAAAAATATCATTATAAAATATTATGGCTAAAATTTCCTCCCTATATAAAATATGGAAATATTTTTCATCTCATATCACAACAGTTCACATGATTATATTTTGAAACTAAAACAAAATCCTCTTTCTATTAAACTCACAACCCATAGTCATTTGATTACATGTCATGTTGGATTTGTTCTAATAATCACACTAAAATAATATAATTCATGTATATATCACAATGTGTACAAAAAATAAAACAATATGGTTTTTTATTTCTTCTACCAATCACCTTCTTTCTCTCCCTAAGTTATTCCAATATGTTTCAATTTTTTCAAATATACACAAACCAAAAAACCTTAAATAATTAATTCACCACTCCTAAATTATTTAAATCCTTTTGAACAAAACTTATTATATAAAAATTAGTTATTTTCACATGTCAAGACCCTTCCAATATAGTATCATAATTTTTTATCCAAATATAATAATATTCTCCATTTTATAAACTAATAAACCAATGATTAAATGATTGAAACACTATAATTAAATAACCAAGTCTTTAACAATCTCATATATATATATAAATTAAATAAATGCCTATTTTTTATTAAAATTTATAAATTCATACTAAAATTTAAGATCATTGATAATTAGTTAAATTAAATATATATTAACTAAATTATAAATCAAATTGATTTTAAAATGGAATATAAATAAACTCATTGTTTCATTTAATTAATTATAATCCATGTGATTTACTACCAAATAATTTATGAAATTTATGAAATTATATTTTAGTAAAAAATAAATGTTATATAGAATTAATTTTCTGAACTAATAATTTATAAAAATATGATTTCATATAAAAAAATTATTATATAATTGGTAAAATAGGAAAACAATAGGTATTATAATTCTCATTTTACTTGAATTATATGGGTTTTTTACATTGTATAAATTTTTTAATGAGAAATATTTCCATTATACTCATAAATTTGGTAAAACAAGTGCTCTATTTTTAATGAAAATGATTTATATATTTTAATTTAGATCTATATGGACAAAACATGTTTTATTCCTTTAATTTAAATGTTTGAATATATATATTAATTCATTCAATCATTTATTAATATGGGAGTCTTATTTCTGGATATTGTTTTCTGAGAATTTATAAAACAAGTTTTATAATTATATTTATATTTTGAATACTATATTTAAAAAATATTAAAAATGGTCTTCAAAATTAATATATTGTTTATATTAATATGAAAACAAACAATTTATTATCTTATAGTTAATGAAATTTATGAACGGTTTAGTTTATAGAATTTTTTTCATTGATTTACAATATATCCACTTGAGATCAAATATGATTTTTCTTCCATATTTAATGGAAATAGTTTATTGAGATAATATTATTATATGACTCTACTAAAAGTAATAAAAAATACATACTATTAAATTATAATTATAATAGTTTATTAAAATTATGAGATAATATAAATAATTTCATATTTTATATATTCATTTATTACTTTTCAAATATCAAATATTTTTAAATATTAAATTATTCAATATTTATTTGTATTTTCATATTTTTGGGTCATAATGTATATAAATTATAGTATATTTTGTGACAGATAGTTAAATAACATGAAAAAATGTAGTTTATTTATATTTTTTATACATCCATGTAATTTATGATGAATTCAAACACTTATAGGTTTTACTTGACAAGTTATTTATGTTCAAATCACTATTTTTCATCATTTTTGTAAGTAAAACTTATATAATTTTATTCTTTTAATAATTTTTTGATTTTTCTTCATAATTAGTATTTTTTAACAAAATATATTTTTTTGAATTATTGTTTCAATTTCCCTCTTATAGTTCAATATTATCAATATGCTTTTTGGCTCATCATAAGAAAAGAAATATGAACTGTCCAATTTCAATATTTTCTCTTTATTATCCAAATAATTACTAATGATTCATTTTTCTATTTTTTATTTTAAAATTTTTTATTTTAATAATTATTTTCATTATTTATCCATCTATTTTCTTTGATTACTTTTGAAGATCATTTTTTATTAGTTTGTGATTTTCCATGACTTTCCTCAACTCTAATAAGTCACTATTACAGAACTATCATATAATTCCCAATATATATTATAAGGAACTGTTACAAATCTGTCATTTAATTTTTTTTATTTTTTTTATTTAGGATTTTTACCTCATTTTGCAATTATTGAATTGGTAATTTCTCAGCCTCTAAATATTAAACCTTTTACAACTCAACTTCACATTTGATTCTCAATTTCTCAATTTGAAACCTGTAATATTTCCCCTTTTAGCTAATCATGACATTAATATATTTATTAATATATATATTTTTTTATATCTTTCAAATGTTATTCCATTTTATTTGTCTCCCTTAGATGAACTGAAACATTTTTATTTCAATATGTTTGACCCTTTAATTTATGTTTTTTTAATTTATATAGGTGGATATACTTTATTTATTAAGGAGGATAATACCATATTCCTACTCTATTATTCTTTTTTGTAACTTCTACATATTAATAAATTAAATTTCTTTTTTCTTATTATATTTAATTTCATTATTTTTTTCTTCTTTCTCAAATAAAAATTTCTATATGATATTATTTTTAAATTTTAAATATTTAATCTTCTATTTTTGGATTTCTATTATTTTCTATATTTACATCATTCTCTTATAGGGAATTTTAAATTAATTTAATTTTTTGTATTATGTAAATATAATTTCTTTCATGGAATTTCATCAATTGAACATTTTTTTCCAAATACTTTCTTACATCAATGTCATAATGAAACATATATTTCTAGACATGGGATTAACCAGATTGGCCTCCAATTCGAATTATTTTGTGGTGAAATACCACATTTTTGTCTTAGTTTGAGTTGGGAGACTTTTCTAGTTAGTTATTTTGTGATCGAGGCTAGTGAGAGGTAACTTCATTGAGAGTGGTATATAGTTTGTTATTTCCTCTAGGAGGCATTGGAACATGTACATGAATAGGATTATAGGAATTACTACTACTTACGATTAATGCATTCATGAATGTATTTATATCAACATAGAGGACTTATGAACTAGTGTTCGCCATGTGGTGTCCCTATGATCTTGTGGTCTTAGGAATTTGTTGAGTATCAGGGTTATATTCCTAGTGGTTATGGTTATACACTTATGGATTGGTTTTTAGGGTTCTTCTATGTGTGAATATTAATTTCCTAAACACTGTTAATATTTAAGATGTTAATATGGATTTTAAGTCTCTATTTTGGATTATCATTAAAATGTTTCCTTGACGAAGTCTTGTGGGTTTGCCCAAAGACTAAGATGAGTATGTTTATGAGGTGAGGAATTCATGTAGTGTACTTATAAATGTAAAGGAGTTCATGGTTTAACAAGATATAGTGGACACATTATTAGTTCTGGAAGTATATCCACATTACCCAAAGGGTTTCGGTTTAACATTAGTGATAGGTGGAGGTGACCATCGAGAAGGATCTATCATGGCAGACTTTTAATAGGACTTATAGATGAATCCACCACCATCCTTTCAAGTTATAGGTGATCAGTAGTATATTTATTACTATATTGAGATTATCAAGGGTATTTTTTAGCTGTATGAAATACCAAATCATCTATAGGTGAAGCTGGTGGCCTATATGCTTTAGGTACCCTCCAATATATTATAGGTTTAATGAAACAAGACAAGAGTAATTAGTTCTAATAATGAGATAACTTTAAGATTAAATTCTCTAATTATTTTCCCATTGATACACTGATATTGGGAAGATATTATAATTTTAATAGGTTTTAGTAGAGGACGATGTCCATGGAGGACTATGAAACTCATTTTTTAGTGCTGATATGTTTATACCCATTATTGTCTAGGAGGTAGGTTAATAATGTTATGATATATGATATTGTATTATGAATAGAGGTAATGTTCCAAGTCTAAATGATTTACCCACTGTCTTACTCTAATGTGGTCTAGAAGTCCCACACCAAAGATAAGTGTTTGGTAGATGATATCACAGTAGGGTTCCTTCCCTTTTTCAGTTGGCTTGGTGGTGAATATCCTAGATGATTTTTGTGTGCCTAATCTAGTAATATATTTAGGATTTTGTATGAGATGTTCTAGTAAGATGATAAAAAGATAGGGTAGGTAAGTTATTCTTTGGTATGTTCCTCGGGATGGTCTATACTGGCACGCTATCAATGCAGATAGACCACCTATTTTAGTAATGTGTGTATGAGACCTATAATAGAGTCCCATACATGAATTTTGATAGATAATCTATAGTTATTTTATTGAGTATTTCATTATTGGGGAAAAGAAGAGGTTCATGATAGATTTAGGCCTCAATAGAAAGGATAGGAGGACTACAAACCGATAACAAGTCTTCTTATAGGTAGTCGGGTCATAGAGATAGTCAAGGGTCTCAGGGTTAGCCGGAACAATATATTCAATAATGTTTTATTTGGTAGGTGATACATAGATCATAACATTAAGGATATAGATATAATGTAGTAGGGTTATTTATCTTTGGACTAGTTTTCGATGGATGGAGTACATGGTCCTTTAATTATCAGAGGTATAGATTTGTTGACATTGATAGTTTTAGTTACCTTATTTGACACAGGGTAATATTATCCATTTATTTATTACCAATTTTTATTTGGTTCGGATTTTATGGTGGTGGTTTCCCCTATAGTATTAGTTGTTGATAAATTTACTATGGTGTTTATATATTGTCTTCATATGATCTCATATTTTTCTATTCTGTCTAGGGGTTTTAGAAATTTGTGGGATTTATTTATCTTGTATATTATGAGTTTTGATGTAATTTTTCGAATCAAATAGTTAATATGTTTTTTATATTTAATTGATTTTTATCAAAGGTATATGACTTTTCCATACTTTATGGAAGATAATTGTGTTCATTTTATATAGTGGTATGTGAAATTAGGTAGATCTTGACCAAAATTCAGTTGGATATGAACCATTATAGTGTAAGTGGTTGGTATGGTTCTTATAGTGTTGTAGATAATAGTTCCATCCACTTTTCCTCTAATTTTATATAGGTTCTAGCATGTTTTTCTTTAAAACCTTTCAGGAACCCCTTTTAAAAGAGATATTGAGTTTTTGTGTAGAGGCAATATCAACTCCACTTTGTTATATAGAACTAGACCAGCCAATGGTGATGAAGGTATAAATTATGGGCCTTGAGAAAACGGGTTTTCTTATCACAATTACCTATCATTGAAGGTCACTAGTCTTATTCTCCAAGAATGAATATGGTATCATAAAACTATGAGTGTACATCTAAAAATTTAATGAGGTTATAGTGAAGAATATATATATGTTTCCCATTATAGATATAATATTGTAATAGTTCAAGGGATCCATATGGTTCTTCCATATCAACTTATGATATTGTAATCATTAATTGTGTTTCAAAGAATATAACAAACCAATGATAATTTTGAAGTGTGGTTACAATTTATATGAGAACCCCATGATGCCATATGTACTGAAAAATGCTTCAGGAGTGATTTTGTCTCTCATGAATCAAATTGTACATCCCTACCTTGACAGATTCATTGTCGTATTTTTTTGATGATAAATTAATATAATTACATAGTTGGGAGATTCATTCCATTCACCTCAAGATTATATAGAGTATGTTTCGATCACATTTTTTTTATTTAAAGTACTCAAAGTGTAACTTTGGGATTCAAGACAAAGGTGTCCATATTAATGTGGTCTCAAAGGAAGGGATCTATGTTAATCTTCCAGAAAGTAAAGGTAGTAATTTCTTGAGCATGACCATGGTATATGTTCAATATCTAGAGATTTCATGGGTTTGTGGGGCATTAAATACATTTTGTTTAGTACTTATCTCTATTTTTAATTACTATGATAGGGGTGATTAATAAGGGGTGAATTTATAGTGATATAATCAGTGGGAGGAGTCCTTAGGATAGCTAAATATTATGTTAACATCTAATCTGATTTAGATTCTTATATATCTAAGTATTAGATATAGCATTACAAAGATGCTTTAGTGTTCATGCTAGGTGATTTTTGGGTGTAGGGGGGTCAATTGGTGACTTATGGGTAGCATCATCTATGAACCCTTGAGTAGACCTACCCTACATAAAACATAGATTTAGTAGTTTTGGTATATCACTTAAAGTGTTTATTGGGAGCTAGAAGTAAAAAAAATTAGATTTTAGTGACATTAAACTAGAATTAGCATTCTTATATTCCTAATCATATTTTAGGTTTAGGTTTTCAGAGTGTTATTTCATAAATCTTACATAACAATCCCATGAATTTCAAAGTGTACCCTTTTTTGAGTATCCTTTTTCTTACATAAAATCTTTTAAAAATAAACTTGTATTTATTTCATGAAACAGATTCATAATTTTAATTTAGACCTAATATTTTTTTCATTTTATACTTAATACATTGTAAAATAATTTTAAAATGTTGTATGATAACAAATAACTTATAAAGTGTAATAAAAAGAAGAAATATGTTTGTATAGTGAAAAACAAGAAAACTCATGAAAAATAAAATCTTTAAAATAGTCCATTTTACCCTGAAATGCATAATATATCCTTAAAACATTAACATAAATTTTTAAATAAAATAACTTCCACGAAGAATCATAAGTAAACATAGAAAATTCTTATAGGTTCCTTGGGACATCATTATCAATGAATCAATACAGAACCCTTACAATTGCAATGACTATGTGGTTGACTTCTAATATAGTTCTCCAAAGTTCATAATCATTACCCAATTCATTAGAGAACTATCTTGGTCCATCGCTCTAATAAGCTATATCACGCTCACTCCTGAGCTATAATGTTATTCAAACCATCTTAAACAATTTCTAGTGACTATTTCATGAATAAATCTGTTGAAATACTCCATTAAACCCCTTTGGAAAATACTTTCGAATTTCAAAATAAACTATTTTCATAAAAAACTCACATATAAGACCAAAATACCCAAAATTGGGAATGGATATTTTTCGTTGAAGAAAATATTAATTATTTTAAATGAATCTTGGCTTCATATAATTGTTAGGGATATAGGAAAAGTCCTTGTTATTGTATAGATTCAAATTGAATATTTATTTTGTATTCTAGAAAAGAAATTAAAACATTCCACATAAAGATTAATTATTAAAAACCATTTGAATAAATTAAAAATATTCATTTATAAATTATTTTATTTCTATTGAAATACATCCATAAAATAATATTGAAAAATCTATATATATTGAAGAAAAATAGACTTTTAAGGGAAACATTAATAGGAAATTTTTAAAAGAAAGTCCCTTACCTTGAGTCTGACTCACCATATGTTTTATTTATATTCCCAAATAAAAAACATGTGTTAATTATTTACTTTATTTTTATCCTTTTTCATTTTCATTATTCTATTTATATTATGTAATATCATTTCTGGTACAATTTGTTAATCATTTATGTTCTTTTCGAAAGTTTTAGTGATACTCGGTCCGTGATTCCTAAATGAGATTATTAGGTTTACATTGCTAAAATAAGTAATTATTACTTTATATATAGATTACTAATCATAAAATTATTATAATTTTTATACATAAATTATACTCTTAAACCAAATCTTGAAATATGTTTATGAAAAATTAACAATGTTACAACCATGGACATGGTGGGTTGTACGTATTCTTGAGTAAAATTTCCATTTGTCAATGATCATTATTGAAAGCATTTAAATTTTTTTTATATATACATAGATATAATAAAATAATAAATACTATATTACTTCATAAAATATAATTAGATATATATCATCCATGTTTTGTGGTGATAAAAAAAATCACATCTCTTCAAGGAGGTTGTATTTCACAATTACGAACGAACAATGTTATCATCTTTTCATGACCTGAAAGGTAAGAAATTATGTGATAAACTATATTTTAAAAATGATAAGTGTTTAATAAATATAATAAATAAAAATTATTTCCCTCATTATTACCATCCTTGATAGGTAGTGATGAAAAATGTGTTACGCCGGCTTGTAAGGCTGTAGTCTGTTTTACACAAGGCCGATGGATTCCTTTCTCATTCGATACAGGTCAGAGATAGATATAGGTTGTTAACTTAACATGATAAAATATTAGTATATGTAAGATAATTATTTTATTATATCATCATGGTTATATAATATTTTAGGGAGGTGGAAGAAGAAAAAAAACACAATCGTAAGAGACAATACCTCATCTTTGGAAACTCCATAATCCCTCAAAAGATCGTATTGTTCCGAGAAAAGACCTATATAATGTTATTATGGATGTATGTATAGTATATTTTCAGGTATTTAATTAACCAAGAGTTTTATTAAGTGTTTCTTGAATGAGAAATAGAGATTCTATTTTATTAGAGGGGAGAGGGGAACTCTTAGAATTTTTTATAAATACAAAATTAATATAATTTCATTAAGATGAAAAAATGAATCAAATTTGGTAATATTATAATCTAAAATTATTATTAGTCTAAATAATATAATAAAATTATTCTAGGTTTGGATCACATTTTCCCTTCTATGTTTGTATTATGATTTGGTTAACCCTTTTCACATTTACCAAGACCGCAAGTTTTTTTACACGTTGAGGGCCATAATAGGTAATATAAATGAAAAAATAGCCTATAAAGGGACCATGGTTGATATTTTTTATTATATAATAATAAAATGTATTAATTTAGTATTCTTAACAATTTTATATCATTTAATAAAATATTTTTTCTTATATTATCAATAATGTCAATTTTAAAACTGTTCAATTGATTTGACTTCTATAACATCAAAAAAATGAATAAAATTAGAATAAAATATTTTAATACTTCCCTAAAATGTTTTTTTATTTATAAAATTTATTCATCCTATTAATTATTTAAATTATACAACATTAAATTTATTAATTTATTTATTTCAATTATTAATTATTTGAATAATTATTATGTTTATGTTGTGTTAGAATTTAAAATAATTATAAATTCAAAAAAATTTAAAAATAAAAGAAAATGATGATGATAAATAATTTATCTTCCAAATAATTACTCAAAACAAAACATATCATATATTTTTCACCATGTTAAAAATATTATAGTTATTAAAAACACGAGTGTGAAATTTTTAACTTTTCATTACACAAAATATTATGAAGGTAATCATGACATAAAAATGGAAAAAAATATAATATAACAAAATATTGTATGATTATGAAATATATTTAATCCTGAAATAAAATAAAGTAAATTGTTAGAGTCATTTTCTTCCCCTTATCATATTATTTTTAATCCTTAATTACCTGATTTACCCTTGTCCTGGTAAAAAAAATTAATAAAGTTATTACTATTATTGAACAAAAATAAAAGGGATATTTTTATACAATTTGGTCTTTCTAATTCCAAATATGAAAAATTATTTTCAAATTCAACATACATAAGTTGAAATTTTTAATTTAATATTAAACTGAAAAAATAATATAAAAACATTTTTATCAAAAAAATATTATATTAAGTATAAAATGTACTTATACTAAATTTATGTATATAATTTATTTAAAAAATCCATAATTTTATTATTATATGTAAAACTATACTATTTAAATGTGAAAAATAATTCAAAAATATAATTACACTTTGTAAATAATCAAAAAGAAAATAAAAATCATTATTTTTTATTATTCACTGAAAAATCAATGTTTTTAGAAAATTATCAAAAATTCATCTTAGGATAATTTTTACATGATGAATTATAAAATTAAATTCATTTTTTTCAAAAAAAAAATTTATTATCTAAAAATTAAAATTTTAAATAAAACCTTATTAGAAACATATTTAATATAAATAATTCCGTTTTAATTTATAAATTATATAATGATTTTTCAATTAATATGACCATCTATTTCATTAATAATAATAAATAGGAAAAATGTTTAGTCTATCATTACCGAGTCCATTACATTCTTCCCCCCATTGTAAATTTTTTCCCCACAATTTTACACACTTATTAATTAGGTTGTGATACATTTCCCTCATGGAATTTTTAGACTCCCATGTTGGTTCTTTAACCATATTATTTTTCCAAAAAAACCTTAACATAGTTAATCACCTTATTCCATAAAAACAATTATACACAATAAATAATCTAAATAGGTTTTCCACATAAGAAATGTTATATTTCAACTGAACTACTTTTGGGCTCAAAACATGAGATGAATCTAGCGCATGTTTCCATAATAAATAAATATTAAATAATTCATATACCTATGGAAATCTCGGATCTTTGGATGCTCGATAAGAGACTGATAAAAATTTCTCTAGGATTTCATAAAGTTCAATGAACCATGGACATAGTGTAATGACCCATGGAATTTCAATGGTAATTTTTTTGGAACAAATCTGTTTTATATTATATAATATTATACATGTACAAAATTTAGAGAATCCAAAAAACATTATCTCAATAATTAATATCATTACATTTTTCATCTATGAATCAAATGAAAATACTAAACACTATAATTGGATAAAAAATATAGAATTGAAAAGATAAAATGGGAAAATATGGATCTCTTGAATCTGTTATAATCATCACCCCCACATCCAACACTATAAAAAATTAAAAAAAATATTAGTAAACCAATAAACATCTTAGAAAATGAAAATACACCCTTAGGAGGAATTTTAGTGAGTTTTGAGTAAAATAATGAAGTGGTATTTATATGGAGCAATGTTATGATTTGAATAGTAATATAGTCATTGTACCAGTGTGATTGTTGTTCAATATTACCATTTGTCAATTTGATCATAGGGAAAGATTACCACTAGTAATAATTTTACAATTATAATTAGTGTTTATAAGTAGTAATGACCATGTATAATTGATTCAAAAAGGAGAAATAACTGACACAACCAGTATAGTCATGTAATTTCAAAATCGTTTTTCAAAACATTGGAACGAGATAGCGTCATTGGGTTTCACCCTTAATAAAGCCCAATCTGAACATCAATAATTGAATCTTGAATTAAATCATTGGTGGGATAATGAATATTATTTTATGTTACTAGTAAGTCGGTATTTGTTTTTTCATCCAATTAAACTAACACTATCACACAACATACCCTTAGGGCATACTATTTTTTAATAAGGGGTTAAGAATCCATGAATTAATTATAAAAACTATAATTTTCCCTGTATAAATAAATTTGTTACTTCACCAATCCCATTTTGAGAATATTTTGTAATAAAATTTATGTTTAAGTAAGATAGAGTTGATAAATTGGTTTCCTAACATAAATAAAACAAAAATTTTTGTATAAAAATATATACACCTTAATAATAATCGTAGGTAATCTAAATAATATTTTCTTTAATAAAACTACTTTTTCAAACATTATAATTTTAATTAAATGGTAAGATAATTTTATAATTTCATAGGAAATTTTTAAGTGTGGGATACATAAGTACATCCTAATATTATTGAAAATAATGATCTATTATGATCAATATGAATCACATGAAATTAAGACATATGAATGGTGAACCCTGATATAAATCCAATGTATTGGGTAAAAAATTTAATCTCTAAAATTTCCATGATTTATAATAAATTTTTGAATAACCTTGGTAATATTCATTTATGACACCTTTATGAGAAAAATTTGTTAAATGATTATTAATTCCTTATATTTATTTTATAGAAACATTTACATTTTATTATACATTTTTTTTATTATAATATTCCTCAATTTATCATTTTCATGTTATATTGTTTTTCCTTGACATCTTATTTTGATGGCTCGTGATCACATGATAAATTCCTCCCTTAATGATTCCCTTACTAAGATTCATACACAACTCTTTCCTTTCATGTATGCCTCCAGGATATGATATTCTATAAAATTAACTTATGGTTAATCCATTATGAATCCTTTTAAATGAATTAGAATAATGTTTTACATTTTCTTGTATTTTTTTCAAAATTCAAAGAAACTAAACTTTAAAATATCCTAAATTTTGTTCTAGGTAATGAAAAATTTATGTAATAAAAATTTGAGATTTCATACAAAGATTCCCCTTTTCACCAAAATGAATTAAATATTTCCTGGAAGATAATTTAAGAATAATATGATCTCCTATATTGATATAAACATATTCCCTCTAATTATCCACATAACCTTTATAAATACATTGATCTATCTTCATATGATAATATACTATATTCACCCTCTCAAATGATTCTTAGACCTACCCTAGTCCAAAAAACCCCATTTATCCTACATTATATCAACAGGATTCTATGTGACACCACATTCTATATAAATCTTCAAAAGGTTTCATCTATATATTTTAATGAAAATTATTATTATAAGAAAACTACTCTAAAGAAATATGTTGATTCCAACATCCCTAGAAATTCATTGAATAAGAATAATGAATGTCTTACAAGGTTTTAATATTTTTATGAGACTATCCATCATATTGGGGTTGGAAAGTTATACTCACACTTAATTTTGTACCCAATGACTACTGAAGTCCTTTCCAAATATTTGACATGAACCTGGGATCACGGTCAGATACAAAAAAGAGATGAACTCTATAGAACATGATTATTTACATGAGGTATATTAGAAAAATTTTATCCAAGTACATTGTATCTTGAATGAGAGTAAAATATATATATTTAGTTAATCTATTAATAATTATTCAAATCACATTATTACCTTGAGATGTATTTGATAATCCCTTTATGAAATACATGGATATATTTTCCCATTTCCACTCAAGTATTGGTAAATTTTAAATCATCCCCTTCATTAATTGCTAATGTACTTTAACCTATTTACTAGTAAAATATTTTATGTTAAATTAAATAATATATCATTTTATTCCATCCTTCTAGTAATACTCCTAAAGTCATCCCCTTTATGTTTTTCAAGGCTTTGTAACCAATGAAAAATATCATTGATCCATATTTACTTTTGACAAATATGATAGGATAACCATAAGGAAATTTTATCTGCTAAATGAAACCATTAACTAGAAACTCCTACAATTACTTTTTCAATTGAAAAAACATCTATTTATATCATTGTATAAGGGGTTTTGAAATTTTCATAGTATTAGGAACTATGTTATTAGTGAATTCGACTTCTTTATTTGGAATAATACCAGGTAATTCATACAAAAAGCAAACATATATTAATTCACTAATACAGCATCACTAATTTGAACAGTTTCATTATTTTCAAAAACATAATCATGGAAACTTTATCTTCCATTACTAATCAATTTATTAGATTCCTAGTATGTTTTAAAATTTATGAAATCATTGAACAAAAAATTATTGGATATGAAATACTTTTTATCATGATAAACTGAAATACAATCCATAAAAAAATAATATCAAACAATTCGATCGGTAGTTCAACAATATTTTCAAGGAAGAAATTCATAGTAATAACAATAAAGATTCATATAAATCTCGGGTTCTGTTATATTTCCACTTGTGGTAGTCATGAAAACTATATCTTACTTTCATGAGGTTATATTCCCAATTTACATAAAAAATTTTTATAGATTAAGGGACATGAATATCCTTAGTCAAACCGGTCATTGAAATAATTCTAATAAACCAGTATCTTACATGTCACTATTTCATTTGATGTTCCAACATCAACTGTAGTAGTAGAAAATGATTTTTTCACACCTTTATTTGTTATGTAATGATGATTTTTATCCTATGTACCTATTATTAGAAACATGTTAGTATAATTACCCAAATCAATACAACTAAAACATCTCACCATTAGATGTCTTACTATTATAACATTCATTAATTTTTTAGGATTTTTCCTTATAGTCACGAGCCATAGGATAAAACATACCACATATTTAAGACTTCATGGACATGATAAGTCATTCTATAGGATTTTTTTACCAAACATATCACAATAATGTATATTTATTTTCTTACCTTTTGATTTCATACATAGATTTTACCCCATTTATTTTTCTCCAGACCATTTCTTACTCTTTTCATCTCAATGAATATATGTGTCAGCAAACTCCATCACAACATTCTCATGATAATCAAAATATTTATCATAGATATTAAATTTGAATGTGTGTAATGAAATTATAATACATGGTTTTAATCTAGAGTAATATCTATTAATTTTAATATCAATGTCTCAAAAAAATTCAGAAATGTACAAGGACAACTTTGTAAAGTTGGATTCATATGCAGCTATATATTATTCAACTTTCCCTCATTTCAGATAATTGTTTCTCCATTTTTAGTCAAATAATATTAGGAAAATATTTCTCTATAAAACGATTTTAAATGTTTCCCCCACTAAGGAATAAATCTCTTCTCTCTCTTTGGTAGTATTAATAAAAGATATAATTATCCTAGTTTTCTAGATTTCGAAATTTGATCAAAAAATAGAATTTTATCTTTTATGTGTTTATGAGAAGTAAAATAATCTTGTCACTGAGAAATTGATCTTAGAAAAAAAATCACCACTTCATTGGTACCATAATAGTATGTTTAGATTAGTATTAGAGTTGGGTGGGATTCTGATCCATTCACGATTTGGAAGAACATTTAATATTTATTTATTTTAATATTAAATTTTTTTTTGTGGGTTCGGTTGGTGATCTATTTTGAAAGAAGCATTGGAATTATATTTCATTCCGCGGTTGAGTCCAGAACATGGGGTTTTTCTTATGTTAAGTACAAACAATCTTTGGGTTCTGTGATTCTAGATAATTGTTTTAAATGGGTTTTAATTAATTAATTAATTAATTTAAATACTCTCCCTCCCCTATTTGAGGCTTCCATCACACTGTAATAAAGGGGGGATCTCCCTTCTTTGTAGTGTTTGAACTAAGAGGTGAGGATATAGAGATGATTTCCAACTTCATACATGGCATAGATCGGGATTGGATTAAGGCGTAACAGCTTCTAATAGCTGATTTGGACCCAGATCTTCACCTTTTATGCCAGAGGTTAGAAATCATTCTATTTTTATTCCTCAATCCACATATATGGGTTTTTTTACTTTTTAGAGCTTTATTATGACTAATAAGGACCTCATGTGGATTGATATGTTCGTAATCAAGGAAAATAGGTGGTTCAGAATGTTCATTGGTGAATCTTGATAACATTGTGTGTTGTTCAAGAACACTTGTTGTGTGTTCCTCCCATTAGAGGGAGAAGAAATTTTTCCACTACATGACATGTACTAGGGATACATATCATGCGTTTGTGCATGGACATGTGGATAAGTACTTGTGGAGATTAAATTACTGGACTACAAGTCATGTTTGGTAGGTGCATGGCATGTAGTGGGACATGGTCGAGTGGTCTGGTACAAGGGAAGAAACATAATGTAAGGGGGAATGGTCTTGTGGAAGTACATGTATAGACCCCATGTATGTCATGGTTGTGTAGTAGTACATGTCTGGACCCCAACTAAATCATTTAATGTGGGAGTACATGGTGTGGCCATTGGTTTTAGAGTACACACCATGTACTCAGATTACATGGTGTGTATTGCTCCCCTTGAAGCACTTTTTAGGTTTTTGAGTGGGTTTGCTCCCTGAAGTCAGAATTGGGCACAAGAGGAGTCCATTTTGATTATTTTCTGTATATATCATGATATTGTAACCCTTGGGGTGTTTCTATGACTATTAATATGTGTTTTTTGGTTTTTAATTTAAAGATAGAGATATTTTCCTCTAAGATGTGAGTTCAATTGTCTCCAAAGGGAGAGACATGGGATGAAACTTGGGTAAGGGTAATGAGTATAATTGGAGGATTTATCATTATTTATTCATAAAACTTGATTTGGTATTGGAATGGGACTATCCTTGGTTAGCACTAATGAGTTTTTAATTTAGATGGTGGATAGGTTGGGTGTTCGATCCAACGTAGGGTGACTTATAAAGGGATTTTTCATGAGGCCATATCTCTTTTCAGGTTTTACTGTTATTGAGGCCTATACAGATGTGAGATGCTTGATACTGGGGGAGGGATGTTTGATCCCTGAGATATGGGAGTTATTTTGAGAGATCATTTATTACCATTGTTTTTAAAGGGATGTTTCCTCTTATGTTATGATCTAGGGTATCTCAAGAGGGATCCATCTGTTATCTGTTGAGTTAGAGGACCAATAATGTGCTTGATTGATAGACTAACCCTTAGTGTGTGTATGTATTGGGTATTAATATTTATGGGTGTCCCTTTAAGACCCAAATTGATGTGAGAACATGTGAGGATGAGATTTGATGATGGTCTTGGGATTTCGGTCATTCCTTGATATACTTTCATTAGAAGTTTAAGCTGATAAAGTTTTACTCCCACATAGATATTATGATATAGATAATTTTTGTGACATGGAAATCCACAAATATAGTTTATGGTGTTATTCATGGATTTCCTCACCTTTTGTTTAGGGTGTTGGTCATTCAATTAATAACACATGGTTTTGGAGGTTGAACAAGATGATCTGTATCAATACAAGGAGTTTTTCAATGTTTTGAGTGTTGGAACGAGGTTCTAATCCTATTGGATGATGTTTTTGAGTAGACTGGATGTGATGTTCCATGTATGTTGTCATATTATGGATAGATTCTCTAAGAATTAATGATGTACTTTATGGATTACGAGTTAGACTGAGGCTCTAGACATTGATAGTATACTTTTGTATATATGTGATAAACTGATTCTCTAGGAAATGATGGTATACAAACTGGGATATATGATAAAAGTATGGTTTAAATCCATGCTTTATGTGATGGATTGATTCTTTAGGTTATAATTTTTGATGAATGGCATAGGTATTGAAATTATTCTCCATGTACTCTTGTTTATGATACATGGGTTAGATTTTGGACTGATGCTATAGGTTTTGGTAGTACTTTTGTCTAGTAACTTGGACAGATGTGTCTGTGTACCATGTATGAGATAATGATTGGGTTCATGATGACATGGTATGGGATGAATTAGATTAGTTACATATATGAAAGTATTATTGTAGTATGGGTCCTTTAAATCATCAGGTATGGTTGTGGATGTCATAGATTTGAAGCCCGTATGTTATTTTGGATGCACAATCCTTGAGATGTGCTCAGAGATACCCTAGGGTTGGCTGAAACAAGTATAGTCAATCATTGTTTTGGACATATGGAAAAATAGTAGTTTTTATTGTATTTATTTTGGTAATTTTTCATCTAGGATGAGCGTATTTTTTGAGCATACACATATGCGAGTAATTTATAGGTCAATCGTTGGGGTGTCCTTTTGAGATTTATTTCTCACCACCTATACGTGTACCTTGGTGTATGTGCAGTAATTATGTCTACTTTTAAGATGATCATAGATTCATGATACAAAGGGAAAAGGATCAAGATAGAAATATTGAGTGTGTTTCTCATGTGTCACTTAATGATCAATCTAGAGTAGCTTGATAAGATACTGAGGATTGAGTCTCTGACAAGGATTGAAGTTGGAAATAGAACCTATTGTTTTTATTTTTCAGTCGCCTATATTTTATATGTGATTAACCCAGTGGGTTGTTGATGTTATATATATGCAATGGATTTTCTGGCATTTATTGTATTTTATGTTATTATAACACACTTCCCTTTCAGTTTATTTACTCATTTCATATACACTGATGTGTATGATATTAGGTTATTTATGTCTTGTTTTCCACTCGATATTAGGGTATATCCATCTCACAGTTCCACCATATACCCCCAATAATACTGGGTATCCTTTGGCATATGAGTATGTGCACTTGAGTTCTTGTGGAGAACTGGCTTGGGGAAACAGTTTAGTGGCATTTGACTAGTTATGTTACAAAAAACCACAATCAATTTACCTCAACTTAAAAAAACATTATGATCTGACTTTTAAAGAACTTAACACACACTGACATCAAATATATTTTCTTGATCATTGATCTATCCTTAAAATAACACTGTGTACGACGATCTACTAAATACATGAGGATGTTGTCTTATAATATTCTCAACTATCATCATATTCTTATATGGATGATTTGGTAGCTCTCTAAAATAGATTTGACAAACACTTATAGCATGTTTAAACTAATCCCTCATAGAAACAAACTACTCAGTTCAAATTCAGAATATTCTAGTATACTAATTTGAAAGTATATTTCCCTCCTGGTGTCATCCCACTATAGCTTCATTGTTTCTTCTAAAGAAAACCAATCTGAACAAACATTATTTAGATAAGGAAATCTCATAATTTTTGAATTCTATATCATTTAAACCTAACCATTTGTTAATATAATTATATAGGAATTATATTAAAATTAATATAAATCTTAAATTTATCAATACTATATCTTTGATACAAACTCTAAGGACTCAAACTTTAACAACACATATTCTAGTGAATTTAAACTAGAAGTAAATTTCCTAAATTTTGTTTCCATGTTTTTCACAAACAAAAATTTTAAAAATAATCATGTTTTATTATCATGAAACATATTAAAATTTTGATCTTGACCTCATCTATATCCAAACTCATCCTTAAAACCCAATGAAAAACATGTAATTAGATATCATGGGCACAAAAATCCAATTAAGGGACATGAAATAAAAAATAAATTTGATTAGTGAAAAAAATAAAAAACCATGAAAAGATCATTTTCTAAAATAAATATCTTTTCACCCTAAAACCAATAATATATCTATAAAAACTAGTATCTTACCTTTTGAAATCAAAAAAAGTCCATAAAAACTCATAAGAAAACACACAAAAAATCTTGTAAGTTCTCTCGAACATCATTATCATAAAACCCCTATAAACCCTTACAAAAATTATTATAATTGAAATAATCATGAAACCATCTTCCTATATAATTCTCCAAAGAAAAAAATAATTACCCAATGTATTAGATCACTATCTAGGTACACCAAAAATATAAGCAATATCAACCTCACCCATGATCTACAATGGGGATCAACCCTTGACAAATCCATCATACCCATGTGTAAAACAATTTCAAAGATCAAAATACCATTTTCTATTAAAAACCCATATTTAATAAAAGATAACCATAAAATGGAATGAGGCTGTATATTTGAGTAAAACAATAAATCTTGTATGTTAATCCAAACTTCATATAATGGTTATCATGAAGGAAAAAAGTTAGTCTAACCATATACATTAAAATAGAACATTTCATTTGTCACCTGTGAAGACAGTCCAACATTCTATAAAAATGATAAATTAGTAAAAATTTGGAAAAAAGTTATAAGATGTATTTTATAAATTTTTTTATGTTCATATAAATATACAAAAAATTAATTTTGAAAAGAAATATAGACAAGGAAGAAAAATAGAGTCTTTATGGGAATATTATAATAGGATTTTCTAAAGAGAGTACCTTACCTTGAGTCTAACTCGTCACATGTTCTCCTCATCATCAAAATTAAATAAATTATATTAATTGTTTAATTTATTATAATACCTTTTCATTTTCATTATTCCATTTATTTTATGTTATAAAATTTTATTTAAAATTACTTAATCATGTAAGTTCACATCAAAAATTTTGACAATACTTGGTTCATAAATCCAAAATGGAATTAGAAGGTTGAATTTGGTCAAAGTGGTCATTAATACAAATTATACAGAATAATAATCATTAATTAATAATCATTTTTTCCCTAAAGAATACATTTAAACCGAATAATGAAATATTTTATTGAAAAATTAACTTCTATATGAACATGGAGATGGTTAGTCATACGTACACTTGAGTTATGTTTCCATTTTTCATCGATCATTATAGAAATAAGGTAAGTGTAATTTTATACTTCCATAATAACTAAAATATTAAAAATATAATATTATTTCATTAAATAAAATTATATATATATCATCCATGTGTTTTTGTGATAACAAAAATGTATTACATCGCTTCATAGAGGTGGTAGTCCATCAATACACAATAATGACCATGATATTTTTCAGTGAATGGAAATGTATGAAAGTAAGTGATATATTATATTTTAATAATGATAAATATTTTCATAATATCATTAATAAATATTAATTTCATCATTATAACCATCCTTTATTGGAGGTGATAGGAAACTAATTACATCGATTCGTGAGGTAGCAGTCTATCGTACATGTGAATGATGAATTCATATCCTATTTGATCATGGTTAGAGATAGATATAGGTTTTTTCATTTAAATAATTACACCAAGTTATATTGTATATACTGATGTTATTATATAATTTTTTTTGAAGAATATTTTATGGAGGTGTAAAAATAAATAAAATAAAAGCATTGGACTAAAAACTATACCTCTTCTTTGGAAAATATCCTTTTTATGACACCTACATCCCTATAAGGATGATATTATTCCTAAAACAGAACGCTATGATGTGATTAAGGATGTAAATAATGTATTTTTGTGGGTATATTATGAACAAAAATACTTATTTGGTGTGAATAAAAAAGAATAAGAGGTTCCATTTTATAAGAGAGGAGAGGGGCACACTTTGAATTTTCTTAAAATATTAAATTTATATAAATTAATTTTAATTTCAAAATGGATATAAATTAAAAATATTAAAATTTAATCAGATTATGAGTTTAAATACTCTTATACAATAAAATATGGACTATTTTGGATTACGTTTTTACCCTTGTTTTTTTAACCCTTCCTTAACATTTTTCGCACTTGCCGCAACAATATGATTTTTTACAATTTGAGGGTCATCATAGTTGGAATAAATTACCAGAAAGAACATTAATGTATCATTGTTTATATTTTAAACCATGTCGTAATAAATTCTCTAAAGAAATTATTTTTTGAAATTTTATATCATTTATAAAATATTATTTTCCTAAATTATAAATAATGTCATTTTTAGAAGTATTAAATTACATTAACATATATAACATCAAGATAAAAAATGAATTTATAATAAAAAGATCAATGCATACCTAAAATATTATTATTTTTTATAAAATTATTGGGTCACATTAATTCATTAAAATTGTGCTACTTTTAATTTTATTAATTTTATATTTCCATTAATTGACTAATTAATTGTGTCAGTGTTGCGTAAGTGTTTAAAGTAAGTATTTTTCCATTAAAAATTAAAATTAAATTTCTATGACCAATATAAATAATTTTTATTATAAATAAATATTTATAATCAAACATATCATTTCTTATCCCCTTGATAAAAATATTATTGTTATTAATAAAATAATGTGACATTTTTTCACTTTCTTTATATAAAATGTTATAATGATTTTAATCACATCAAAATGGAATAAAAAGACCGTATAACCGAATATAAAATTATTATGGACCAAAGAGATTCAAAAAATAAAATTAATTCTAGTTTTAGATTCATTTTATTGTCTATATCATACTATTTTTAACTCTTAATTACCAGATTTACCATTACCATGATAACAAAATTTACAAAGGTTACTATTCATATTGACCCAAAATAAAGGAGAAATATTTACCAAATTTAGACTCACTGATTCCAAATATAGAATCCATTTTTCAAAATTATAAATACACTACTGATAGAATTTTATGTAATATTAATCTAGAAAAATGTGATGAAAACTCCATTTTAGAAAAATGCATATTTAAATTATAAAATGGATTTACACTAAATACTTGTTTATAGGTAATTTAAAAACCCATAATAGGATTATTATAAGTAAATATGTACTAATAAAATTTTAAATCTAATCCAAAAATATAATATCAATTTATTAATAATTGAAAATAAAATAATAATTAGTTTTTCCCAATTCATTGAAAAATAAATCTCTTCAGAAAATTCTCAGAAGTTCATCTTAGAAAAATTTTGACAGGATAAATAAAAAATGAAATTATTTATTTCAAATTAAAATTATATAATTTAAAAATTAATCTTTTAAATAAAACCTTATTAGAAATGATTTGAATTGGACTATTCTTTTTTCAATTAATAAATTACATAATGATATTATAATGAATGTAAAAATATATTTCATGAGTAAAAATTAATATTAAAATGATTCATTCTATCATTAGCTAGGATTTATTATTATTTTCTTCATTGTCTCTTTAGTGAGAGGTTTTTCATCCATGAAATCCATAAGATCTAGTTAAACATATTCTTCTTGGGGACATGAACCTGTGGTGGAGGCATTGGGACATGTAACTCCAGACCTTCAAATTTGAGATGGAATAAACTATAGGGAAGAATAATTTCATCATGTATACTCCCAGTAAAAAGACTCAACAGATGTGATTTCAAACTTATAATGAGGAGTGGAAGGAAATGAACTTATTGTGGATTGGTAGATGGATGTTCCTGAGGACTAAGATGATGTGACCTACACTCATTTGGTTAATACTTATTCATTAGTGGATCAAGTGAAGGCTATAGAGGATTACAATTCTGATTTTATTGTGATTTGGGAAGTGTTCATGGGAGATTATCTACTCTCTGGATGGTCTGAGGATGGGGATAAGGTGTTGTATATCCATGTAAAGGTGGAGGTCCCCATTTTCAAGAGAGAGAATATGTTAAGGGACCCACATGCCTCATGATAGTTGTCCTATCTGGGATTTACCAAGATATACCATGATATTATGCATTGTTTCTCGTGTTCATGTGTTAGGAATGATATCATAGGGTTTATCTATCTTGATCTTACATTTTCATACGATAAAGGTGGAGCATTAATGACTAGGTTGGTTACATTATCCACTTAAAATGATAGTATGTAAGCTAGATTTGGTTACTATACACTTCATCATAGGACTACTTAGAACCCCAAGGGGTTGTGATATGTTTTTGGAGTTATTTGGCATGTTGATGAATGTTCTACCCTAATTTCTATTTTAGGATACTAAATTATTTGATTAGTTAAGAAAGAGATATAAGGATGATATTGTGAGATTACGTGTGGTACATATGAGAAAAGTGTCAAGCCAATCCACATGCTTCATTTCATGATTTTTTAAGGTCTTATATAATTATAGGGGATATCAGTTGAAGTTGGGTACATTATATTACACACAAATAGATGAGAATTCAGAGAGTATCATCTATATAATGGAGGACATAATCAAGGTGTGCTAGATAAATTTTGGTGGAGTATTGGATGAACATATAGATTTGAAACATTTTTTTGATAACAATTGATTTTAGGATTTGATCTAGAGGGCTCCATTTGAGGCTATGTTTAGAAATTTGTGTCTCTCATTATTGTATTGGTTAGAAGCAACAAGTCTGAAATAATCAGTATGAAGTTGTTTTATGAAACCATCGAGTGAGTGTGGTTGGTTAAGAAGTATTTATTTACCAAATGTAGTATGAATCCCTCAAATTATCACCTAAGGTGTCTCTTTGTGACTTATTTATGAGAAATCGAGTATCTTCAAGGTTTTAGTATTAATGATTAAGGAGGAATCAAAATATAGAACTATGATTTACTTGTTTTTTTCAAGATTTGTTAGTAGATTAGATATATGGACACTTGATTGTCTATTACTCCATGAAAACAAGGTTTGAATGTTGTTTTTTAATATTTTTTCAATATATAACTACAATAAGGACCTTTCACACATGATCAATGGTGACAATTTTTAGTTGGTGGTCGATTCATCATTTGAGGATCTCTTGGTGTGTATAGTGGTTGTGAGTGTAAATCAATTTCATGGTAATATAGTTTCTCAAATATTATTTTCATTGAAATATTTTCATATCTAAGAGGATACGTGGGAGTTGAACCAGATATATGGGAATAATAGTCAGATCTATTCAGTGAGAACCCCTGGTGACACTTCTTAGGGATGACAAATCCTTATATTGTGATTTCATAAAACCATAATATTTTTAATGCATTTAATATTTTAAATTTCATTTAATTTTAATGTGTCTTGATTAATTTGGATTATTTGGGTTATTAGAGGTGGATAGATATTCTATTTCATGGATTCAGAGCAATTTTGGAGTTATAATTATGTATTAGGTGTGTCATTGTGGCTGATGAGAGGCCTTATGCAGGGCACTTCAAAAGAAAAAAAATCAATGTTGAATTAATGTGGTACTAGTGGGACTTGGGTTTTCTCAAGAGAGGAGTGTATTTTAGTGTTTTATTTATTATTTTATGGGTTTTTTGTGTGTGAAAATAGTGAGTGAATTTGGTTCACAATGTAAGTGGATTGGATCAATATACATTATTTAAAAATAGTTGTCGAAACTCTAATCATCCTCATCCTTACAATTTAAACCATTATTATATTTTACCATCTTGATCTCACTCTAGTCAAATGAAACCTCATTTGACTCTCTCACCTAGTGATCTAATATTATGAAGTGAGAGGTAAAAATCAATACATCCACTCATATCACATATCCAAGTATTTAAATATCTATGATAACTCCTGAATCAACCCAATTCTCAATATCGTAGATAGTAGAGATGTTCTAGATGGCCTTAGTTTGTAAATTTAGAGTGAGAGAAGAATAAATTTAATTCAAAAAAACAATTAAAATCCCTCATTATCAAATAAAAAAACATATAGATAAATTAACATAAGAGAATAATAAATTAAAATTATAATTCATTAACATGGGTAAGTGGAATCTTATTTAACTTGACCAATAATGGTACATTGTTCAATCATAAGATAAATTATAAAAAAATTAAAGAACAAAATAAATTAAAATTTATTGGAAACATTAGTTGAGTAATCATCCTCCTCCCCTCACACTCATTTATATTTTTTCTACTTAAAGTGATGGCCAGGATCTATTTTATGCTCCAATATTTCCAAGCCCACATCAGAAGCATAGTATTTTCTCTCATATAATCATTTCTAATATTTGGAAATTATTCCTCAAAATTCTTTCCTAGATTCTTATTCTTCGATTTCCATCACATTCATAGATTGAGGGTCATGGAGGATTCAACTAGGTTGATTTAAATTATTCATCTTATCTTGAAATATTCCCATGATATCCAACATCATTTTTAGATTAATGGTATCATAATTGTAGTTTTATAGATTTCATACCAAATTTGGCCAAAAACAAAAATAAATTATTTGATTTTCATTTTACTATTTTTAATTTATGTCTCCAGAAATGAATTCACTTATTTCAATAATTGGTTATAAAGAATTAAAAAAATGGCAATCAACAAATTAACCTTTTTAAACATATTAAATCATATATATAAACTTCATCTTAGTGGGAATTCAACTATGTGAACATTGGTATATCAATCCTTATGGTAGGTTCAATATTTGTTGTAGGTTCATTCTTTACATTAGGTTTAGTTTGTGGTTGATTAGAATGAACATTTGGTCGATTAGAATAAATGTGTGGTCGAGCCCAAACATTATAGAATTTATAGCCATAGTCAATCCATGATGGAGATGATCAAACATATCTCCTTTTGTGGCTAATCTTTACATTGTCATTTTTTACCTCAAAGTCTATCTCATTTTTTAGAGGTCATGGACAATATCATTCCTTGGAAGAATGGATCAATTATGATGCACATTTGGAAAAATATTTACTTGTGGTTTATCTCCAGTTTCATGGTTTATTAACTAACATTGTTATTTGAGTACTTTCATAGCTGAGAGATGTGCTTTCATCTTAAAACTAAAAAATTATGAATTCTAATTTTAGTGTTATCTCTATTATATTTAAGATCAAATTAAATGAAAACATTTAAGAATAGAATTAAAATACTTTAAATAATGGAATTCCAATTATCTAAATCAATTCATGTCTCCTCAATTAATTCCAGAATAAATAAAAACACTTTTAAATTGATATTTAATCCATTATCAATGCGGTTATACAATTTAGAATGTAACAAAGATAAATAATTTTCATTGGTTTTATCTAGAGGATGCTGTTAATTTACATTTAAAAGTATTTTAAAATTATTCAAATATTACATTTAATCACTCCCATACACATAAACTATTTCCCTCTAAGAAAAGTTAAATAACTCAACCTATCGTAATGATAGACCTAATTAGATTCATGCATTCATACTTGAAAAATAATAAAATCAATAATTCAATCGTTTTTTGAATTATCATGCCTCCTATATGAATTAATCATATTGTCTTACCCTAATTCAAGGAAAATTTATATTGTTGGTATTGAAACAAAAATATTTAAGTGAAATAAAAAACATTAATATATGGAAATTCCATTTTTCTATATCTCTTATGTTCCTTAAACCAAATATCCATGTTCCGCTTCCTTGATTATAACAACCCATATTCTAATATAACATAATTTATGATTTATTATATAAAGATACACATAATACAATTTTAGAAGACCATAAAGCCTAGTGTTTTTGGTGAATTAGGTATATATAATAGCACCATGAAATATAAATACTAGAACATTATTGAAAACATCCTTGACATCCTCCTAAAATTCAATTTTTCTTATAAAACTACACGAGATAATATTGGTATGTATATAAGAAAATGGTGATATATGAATCATATTTAGGGAATTAATAAAGAATATAAAAAATTAATATAGTACATGTGATCCAAGAGGAATGTTAAGGTAACATAATTGGGGTGGAAATCATAATATTTAATAATGATGCATGATATGACATGTTAATATAATGTAAATATAGGAATGTGGAAACAACATAAAATATTCTATAATAAACATAAGTCAAGACTATTCACCAATACATCATAACATAGTTTGATTAGTATAATTTCTCTTGCCCCATAAATTGAATCTCATGAGATAAAAACATTATCCAATGCATTGGAGGGCTATATAATTTCGGGCCCACTCGTCACTTTCATATCATGTACATGCATAAGTGTGTCACATAGGTCATTCAACAACAGATCATAGTTCATCACAATTAATCTCATGATTAATTATTTTAGGTTAAATACATATAATTCCATAATAAATGAAGTATAATTACATCTATGTGAATACCCCTTAGTGTAAATCGGTAGGAGTGTTAATTACACAAATGTTTTTCATGGAAAATTACTTTGTAATATTGGTATCATAACATGGGTATATAAATTTCCATTGATGGGTTCAATGAGAGTTAAAGGGGTATCTAATAACATGGTAATAATAAATACAGTAATACATATGTGTGAAAACATATTACAACAAGAAAAATTGGGAATCAAAATGTGTAACATAATGAAGGTTCTTCAAAAAAAGACAAGGAGATGATCCTTTACCTTGAGAGGGAACTTATAATATCTTGGGAAGAGATTCTTGAGAGATTTGGGGAACCTTATAAGTAATATAGAGATGTAATAACATTTTTAAACTCATCATCAGTAGTTTTTTAGTGAATATTAAAGTGAGGTTGGGTGGGATTATATAACCAAAGAGAGTTGATTTCATTATTAATTTCCAAATATAGGTTTTAGACTCTATAAGATAATGTAATCAAACCATAAAACATACCATGTTTTTTATTTATGGTTTATAAAAAATAGGGGTGTATTTAATTATTTTATATGTCCAGTAACTGAACTTATTAAAATAATACAGTTGTTAATGTGGAATTGAGTCTTGTATATAAATAATTGATTACAAAATCATAAAAATATATGTTTTATAGGATTCATTCTGTATTTATAAAATTATTAAAATTACATAAAACCCACATTATTTTAAATTTTAAATGTGTATTTGGTCATTGATATATTTTATGAAATATATTACATCAATTTTGGGTAATTATTATTCTATAATACAATCTGTATGTTTGTAGCATATTAAAATTTTACAAAAACATTTAACTCTCTCAAAAAATTAGGAAAGAGTAAGCATTATATAATTTCAATATTATAATTTTAAAAATAATATTCTTATAAGAAATAAAATTATCTAAATATTTTAATTTATACTTTTAGATCAAAACCCCATTTATTTAAAAATACTAATTTTCTGACAATAAGAGTTTTCAAACCCTTGTAAAAATTATGTTTAAATTTTTAAAATTATATTATAATTAATATTTAATAAATATGATTTAACAAGAATATTTTATTAAAATAATAATTATTTTATACAATCATGAATTAATAAAAAATGGTGTCTTGATTGAAACTATATATTTCCCAAAATACAGTTTTTGTTTCATTCTATCAAAATATACTTTTTATCAAACTCATTTTTCTGTCATTTAAAAAGTAACATTAAAAGGTATAAATATAATAGTTTTTTATTAAATATAAAATATGAATAATGATAATTTTATGGTCTAGATACATATCTTTTTATTACACCGGTGAATTCTTTAATGGTGTGGTGTGTGCTGGTGAGCTTTTCATGGGATGGTTCAGTGAACATGGTTTGGTAGGGTTATCGATGAGCTAAAACTGCTCCCATAAATTATTTCACTCATATTTTAGTATTTGAATCTAATTTTGGGCATGGTCAAGGTAAAATACTAGTTATTATAGCTCCCTTATAAGCTTTGATAAATGGGATTCATAGTGTATAATCCTATCAGTTGAGGTCATCGCTTCTTCAGTCTGATTCAGTAGAACTTTATCATAACCTGTAATATAAAAATCTTAATTATCACTATAAAATGGTTGTTTTACTAATGGTTATTATACATAATGGTATTTTAAATCCAATAGGATATAACATAGAATGTTCCAAAAAAACTAAAGTATTTCATTGATTTTCTATAGCTACATTACTTAATAATGCATTTATTCATTTAAATGGTAATTTCTTTTATAAAAATTTTGGATCATTACATCTTCCCATGTTCAAAAATTTCACCATCAATTATTTCATTTTATTTAGTAAAATAGATGATGGTACCTATATTTCATTTCCTCATCAATTTCCCATGTCACTTCCTCAAAAATGGGGTTCTTCCATAATACTTTAACCATGTGAGTTGTCTTTTTTTATAAAACCTTGTCTCTACAATATAATAGCTTCACTAGCTTCTCCTCATATAAAAGATAATTCTCTAATGGAACCACCTCTAGATTCAATACATGTGAGAGTTCTGGTAGGTACTTCCTTAAGATAGATACATGGAATACATCATGCACTTGATATATTTTCTGTGAGAGTGCTTGTTAATATTCCATAGCTCTAATAAAAACAAGGATCTCAAAGGGGATGATGTGTCTTGGACTAATATTTCCATTCTTCCCATAACTCATGACTTAATTTAATTGTTATATATCAATGAACACCTTAGCTCTAACCAGAAACTTCTTGTCTCACAAAATATTCCCTTTATATATTTTCAGATTAAGTTTTTTAGATTTCATTTCATATTGAATGTTTTAAACCTCCCATGTCATCTATTGGATAAGATCAGATCATAGCAGATGTCACTCTCTAAATTCCTCCCAACATGTTGGAGTCTGATACCTCTTCCCATATATAGCCTCATATTTTTCCATTTGAATGATTTTATGGAAACAATATTCATATGTTAACTACACTAGGGGAAGGTGTTGGTCCCAACATCCTTGGAAATCCATTTAACATGATATCAGTATATCCTCTAGAGTTTTAATAGTATATTCTGACTAACCTTGCTTTTGAGGGTGATAAGTAGTGCAGAAGATGAATTCTATAGCCAATTCTTATCGAATGTTTCTCCAAAACCTCAAGGTAAACATCAGATATTAGTCAGACCCAATATAGATTAGAATTCCATGTTTTTTTGCTGCTTCTATTATGTATTACCTAGAGAGTAGGATAAGAGAAAAAAAATCCGTAATAATAAGAAATTATACTTAGTTGGTAAACACATCAACTACCACATAGATGGAATTATTGAATTTTGGTTTCTTATGGAGTCTTATGAGGAGATCCATGGTAATGTTCTCTCATTTCCATATTATTATGGTAAAAGGTTTCATTATTACCTTAAACATCTATCATTTGACCTTCAATTATTATCATACCAAAAATTGAGATACATACTATGCAATCTCTCTGTTTATGTTATCTGATCAAAAGTATTTCATCAAATCTCTTTACATTTTAGAGATTCTTGGATGAATAGAGAAGGATGATCTTTTCATATCATCCAGAATTTCCCTCTTTAGTACCAGTTTGTATGTGATACATATCCGGGATCTAAACATTATAACTCCTTCTTCAACAAAGTTGAACTTTAGAATATTGACTATATTATTTTGTATCATTTTGTAAATTTTATGGGCCTCCTTGATCCTCTTAATAAGGTATGGATGACCAGTTACTTGATAAAGGTAAGATGATTATCCTTTTATTATTCCCATATCCATCCTTTACATTTCTAATAATATTTGATCTCTTTCAATTTTCATCAAAGATAGTGTTTTGGAATTGTTTCTACTTAGATCAACTTCAACATTGTTCTCTATACAAAGATGGTAATGGATGGAATAATCATAATCCATGATCATATCTAGAAACCTTAATTGACACATATGAATATCATTTAGTGTGATTATATTCTTGTGCCTTTTATTATCTGTAAAAATTTCACACTTTTCTCTATATAGATAAATTTTTTCAAATATTTAATGTGTGGATCACTAAGTGTAATGTCTCGGATTTTCTTTTTATTATTTTTAAATATTATATAGAATTATTTAAAGACTGGGTACGAAGATGGCACATGATTCTGAGGTCTAGTGAGCCCGGAATGGTGGCTTGAATTTTTTTTAAGTTAAGTAAGTCGTCACTTGTGCGCGGTTGTGGAAGTTTCCAAACGAATGCTCAGATTAAAAATATGAGCACACCGTTGCGTCTAGGACAACGACTTTACCTAAAAATGAGGCTAACCATGACCGGTGCAGGTCTAGGGAAAAAGTTAATTTTCAGACATTTTAAGTAAAACAAAATAAAATAAATTAACAAGTTTATTTTATATTCATTTAAGGAAACATCCAGTGCAGCGTCGCAACGGCGCAGTTGATTCCTAAATTAATGGAGCATCATAATAACATCAAAATCATTAGTCGACATCATTAATGATGCCACATAATTAAATAAAAACATGTTTCACTTTTTAATGTATTAATCAATTGTTGATTGTTGGCGACGTTTGAGAGGAACCTCTGTTGAATCTGTGGTGCGTTGGAGCAAACTCTCGCCGACGAACGATGACGGATCGAAGTCAAGAATTGCTACACCAACAATGTTGAAGGATATTGACAACAATGTCAGCGCAGTGCCTTCGTCAAAGATCGATCCTTTCAAAAGTTAGGGGTTGTTATTTCAATTTATTTTCCCCGTATTTGAGTTTAAATGATGAACGGAGATCAACCACGAACAAGTTGATCTGTGGATTTGTACGTTCTTATGGGAGGGATTTTCTTTGGGATGATTATGGGGAATTGATCCATGATTTATGTTGTTGTTGATTATTTCTATGTTTAAGCCTATTAACGGGAGCAGATCAATGCCATGAAGAATGACTAAGGAGGTTCATTTATCAATTTGTTTATTTAGATTTCTTCCCCCCTCTTTCCTCGCGCGTTCTTCGCGTTCTTCACGGGGCGACGAACAACGGATCATTGCACATCCCTTCTGCGATGCAACGATCCCAAATCAAAGTTTCGACACCAAAATGACCTTTTGGAGGTGCGACGACGATGGATGGTGATGAATCAGACAGGATCAGAAAGAGTGTTCTTCAAGCGTTCTTCATGCTTGAAGATTGGAACATGTTTCCAAAGCCGATCGGAGGCTCGAAAAAGATAGAAGTGCCTTCGTGGTGTCGGGACGACCAGAACCTGGATTTTTTTTGGCGATCGGACAGCCGGATCGATGATTGGAGCACCATGAGAGGCGGGCTGGTGAAGGGCGTCGTTTCTGGAAATTTCCATAATACACGGCGTGTAGTTCCGAAGAACACACCCTATAGTACTAGCAGTGGTGGCTATTGTTTTGGGGCCAGAGAGGAATAACACAGCATGTGACCCTAGTCACATGGCGTGTTGGACATCCCTCAAAATTCAGCATGTAATTTGGGTAGTACACAGACACGGGATGAGTACACAGGCTTGGGGAGTCATGGAAAGGGCCCCACTGGGATGGGTCATGAAAGAGTGGTATCAGAGGATATTTGTTCTAACATAGGACCAAGATTCTGTGTGTTTGGTTTGGGGAAACATTGTTAAGTGTTTCAGGTTAGGATTTCAGGCCAGGGACCCTAGTGTTGGTGTGGCGGCTGACGTATCCATACACCAGGACTCTGATAACCTGCTTTTCGACTCAGTTCACAAAAACAATGGATGTGGGGAAATAAAAGGTACATGCATCATATAGGAATGGGTTGTGTTTTCTGTGCCCTTTTTTGTCAGCTATCCAGATATACTCATTGACCATAGTACATCTTGTTTGTTTACAGGATGTCTCCGCGATGCATACCCACTAGGATTCAGCAGCACGATCATGAGGATGACCCCCTCAGTGATAAGGCTTCGATACAGGGACCAGATCCCCAAGCGTTGCCACCTGGTGGTGCACCTGCTATACCACCACCAATGAAGCAGCCAGTGGTACCTACAGTACTGGCTGTGAGGAGCATAGGCTTAATGCGCTCCATGAGTTCTAGAGACAGAGACCCCTTAGGTTCTGAAGTGATCCCGACCCTCAGGTGGCTGAGGACTGGCTTGAGGTGGTGACGAGAGTTTTCCGTCTAGTGATAACACTAGCAGACCAGATGGTGATCCTAAGAGCGAGCCTTATTTTGGGTTCGGTGGGACGATGGTGGAGTCTGACCATGCATACTCTTGATGAGGAGTCTTTTTCGTGGCTGGATTTTGAGAGACTCGTCAAGGAGGAGTTCTCTCCGGTTACGCTGATAGAAGTGCGCATCCAGGAGCTTCTTCAGCTCCAGCAGGGCAGTATGACAGTGGCTTACTATTCCTCGAGGTTCACCGACCTCGCCAGGTACTCAATGGATATGGTTATGGATCAGTACATCAGAGCTCAGACCTTTGAACGAGGTCAATAGCGAGAAATATGAGCTAGTATAGTGCCTTTATGCATTTCCACTTATGCCGGAGTGCTCGAGCGAGCCTTGGTGATCGAGAGTTTCTTAGTGGAGCAGAGACAGCCGCCGGCAGACAGGTGCAGAGACACCGACTGCAGGGAGCTGGTGTCAGGCACAAGGATCTGGATGTGGGAAACGTCATAGGAGGACCTAGGACAGGGGATCGACAGTCCAGGGCTCTTAGGCTGGATCCAGTCAGTCTAGGGAGAAGCAATGCAATGCATGCGACGGTAGGGGACATCTCGCTAGAGATTTCCCGACCCGTTGAGTTGCTAATAGGGAAGTGGTGGATGGACTACCGAGGCAGAGTCAGAGAATGGAACAGGCAGACCTTCCAGGCGGCGAACGTGGCAGAGGAGCCGAGAGAGCTACGAGTGGTGGCAGACGCTTCGACTTACATCCACCACCACCCCCAGGAGGTCTGCACCATGCTCCGGGAGCTGGGGGACAGGGATGGGGACAGCTGCATGCGGTCGAGGCATACGACCTAGGGGGTCCAGAGATTATTCGAGGTATGATCTGTGTCTTTTCTACCTTAGATTTCATACTCATAGACAGAGGTTCTAGTCATTCCCTTATAGCCACATGTATTGTACAAAACCTCAAGATTCAGGTTCAACTATTGACTCAATCCTCACGCTTGGAGACACCTACGGGAGGAGGCTCAACGATCACACACCTTTGCTGACAGTGTGATCTTGCCGTTGGAGGCGAGAGTTTCGGTTGGAAACTCTTGGTGGTAGCGTCGAGGCCTTACGATGTCATTCTCAATATGGATTGGTTATCTTCGGTCCATGCTCAGATTGACTGTTTTAGGCGAAGGGTGCGGTTTTTCCACCGTGATGGAACAAGGTTTTCCTTTTTCAGAGAAAAGGAAACCCAGGGAGCACAAAATGGGCTCATGCATAGGAGGGTGCAGTAGATCACTCATGAGTTGACTAGCATTAACCTCAGAGAAGTATTTGTTTTAAGCTCTCAGTTCCCAGAAGTGGTGGCAGAGTATGAGGACGTCTTTCCCGATGATGTTCCAGGACTACCTCCCCACTAGGAAATCGATTTTTACATCGACTTACACACTGGGATGGAATTGATCTCCTAATCAGCATATTGGATGGCTCTCATAGAGTTTCACGATCTGAGGATGCAGTTAGAGGATTTGCAGTGCAAGGGTTTCGTGAAACCCAGCGTCTAACCCTGGGCGACCCCAGTGTTGTTTGCCAAGAAGGCAGATGGATGTCTGAGATTGTGTGTGGATTACCGGTGCCTGAACGAGGTGACGGTGAGGAATAAATATCCATTTCCAAGGATCTATGACAACTTAAATCAACTAAGATGGGAACAGTGGTTCTTGATGGTCCACCTTCGATCAGGCTATCACCAGCTGTGAGTGCGGGATGAGGATATACCGAAGACGACTTTCAGATGCCGCTACGGTCACTATGAGTAATTGGTGATGCCTTTTGGTGTGACGAACGCCCCTATAGTGTTCATGGGACTGATGAACCAGATCTTCCAGCCGCACTTGGACCGGTTCGTAGTGTTCTTCATCAACGACATCCTTGTGTACTCGGTGTCATAGAAGGAGCACGTGTGACCCCTGCGGATGGTTCTGGACGTACTTCGAGAGCACAAGATTTCTGGGAAGCTTTGGAAGTGTTAGTTCTATATTTAGGAGTTCCACTTTCTAGGACATGTCATCTCAGCAGATGGAGTGGCTGTGGACCCAGCCAAGGTGGAAGCTGTGTTAGCATGGGAGCCACCTTGGAGCGTAACGGAGGTGCAAAGCTTCCTTGGATTGGCAGGATATTAATGGAGATTCATTCCTGATTTCTCTTGGATATTAGCACCGATGACGGCCTTGACCCGGAAGGGGCAACCCTTCGTGTGGACAAAAAAGTGCCAGCAGGCTTTTCAGCAGCTGAGACAGAGTTTGACGAGCGCCCCAGTCTTGAGATTGCCAAAGGAGGGTGCCGAGTACATAGTTTTCTGCAACGCATCAAGGACTGGGCTCGGCTGTGTCCTGATGCAGTGGCATGCAGTGATTGCTTATGGTTCGCGCCAGCTTAGGCCATATGAGCAGAACTATGCGACCCATGATCTAGAGTTGGAAGTGGTAGTCTTCGCATTGAATATGTGGCAACACTACCTCATGGGCGAGTGGTTTATTGTCTACTCTGACCACAAGAGCCTCAAGTACATATTCTCACAGAAGTATCTGGATCTGAGGCAGAGGAATTGGCTAGAGTTCCTACAGGACTATGATTTTGAGATCGTCTATACTCTTGGAAAGGGGAACAAGGCGGTAGATTCCCTTAGCATAAGGTAGAGCTCACAACTGTTGAGTGAGGTGACACGGATGTTAGTC
Organism: Viscum album; assembly: GCA_963277665.1. NCBI lineage: Eukaryota > Viridiplantae > Streptophyta > Magnoliopsida > Santalales > Viscaceae > Viscum > Viscum album. Next base: position 1,850,555,663 of record OY728142.1, on the reverse strand, counting down.
ACGTTATAGTTATCCTTCGTGTATGGAGAAGATACAACTTACCTATAGTCGATGTTTGTCACCCCTCAACTCTTACAGCGAGTTAGGGAGGCACAACTTGGGGATGTCGACTGTGTGGCTTTACGTGCTCAGTGATCCACAGGACATGCTCCTGATGGATATTCGCAAGGTGGGGAGCACGTTCTTCTTTTCAGAGGATGCACTGTTCTACCAGTGGCATTCCAGGAGGAGGTCCTAAGTGAGTTTCATACATCCCCTTTGGCAGTACATACTGGAGTGGAAAAGATGTACAAGGATCTCTGACGACAGTTCTGGTGGTCAGGCATGAAGAAGGTAGTAGCATAGTTTTTAGGACCAATAGGGGCCTATATACCCTGAGAGGGGGGTGAATCAGGGTATGGATATTCCTTTTCAATGTTCTTCCTACCCAACTGGATCTTGACCTCTTTATTATAGGGGTCACTTTGTTTGCTCTTGTGTGTAAACTATGATCACTTCTTTACTTATTTATCTAATGATGATGCTTTGAATGCAATGTAGGGAAGAAAATAGTCATACACAAAGATTTATACTTGGTTCACCCTCACTGGGCTACGTCCAAGGAGCATACGCCGACAAGTTGGCAGTCGAACCAAATTCCACTATTCTTTACTAGATGTGGATAAAATGTTCAGGCTAGATCACTTCTATGCCCAGGCTCACTGCCTCTACAATGTTTAGGGTCATCTCACTACTTTCCCAAGGTTCACACCCTGTTTCTCTCTCTCTAGCTCACTGCCGATGGAGAGGATCACCTTCTTTCTCTTCCATTGCTCACTGCTCTTGGAAGGAATCCACTCATAGTTTATAGACATGTAGGTCTCTTCATTTGCGTTAATGAATGCATCTTTCTCTGTATGTAGATGCTCTATTGAAGCCCAATTTTCACCCGTAGATGAATCTCTCTTTGCACCGAAGGTATCGGGAAAACTTCCAGCTTCCACGCAGCCCAAAAATCACTGCTAGAAATAAACCTTACTTGGTGTGCAAGTCAATCTCGGCGCGTAAGTATCAGCGCGGAAGTCACAACAGGCTCGCAAGTCCTCCTTAGACACTTGCGCGACTCAAGATTACTCAACTCAAAACTTTCGAGACTCTCTTCCTTTTACTCCCAAAACAATATTGGCGCGAAACATCCAACTGGTACGCAACTTCTCACACTGGCGCGCAACTTCAACCACTGGTGCGCAACTTCACTTGCGCAACCCTCACACCACTTGCCCGACCACCACACCTGCATGAGTGGAGCTCTGATTTCTCATAGTGTTGAACTCCGGTGATGAATGAAGAGGGGTGGTCCAGTATTTATAGGCATTTGGTCACCCCTGTGCGATAGCGCACAAGTTAACCCTCAGCGCGCAAGTCTTGGCGCGCAGGTCTCTTCCCCTGCAAGTCACTTGCATGAACCACTTCCAAACTTGCGCGAACCTCTTTCCTTTTCCATATCTTGATCTTCAGATCTTGGAAAACCATAGGCACGCAAGTTCTCAAGCTTCCAAGGCATCGGCGCGCAAGTATCTTTCTCGGCGCGCAAGTCACCAGTGCAACCTCACCAAAACTTGCGCGAACCTTATCCCTTTGCAATATTTTGATGATCTGATCTGGAAAAACATATGGCGTGAAAGTTTCTAAGTGTTCATGTACACAGCGCGCAAGTCCCTTTTCCAAAAACCACTTTTCTTTATTTGTTGATTTTTAGTCCCAAAAATTTGGCAAACACTGGAAAATGGCGCCATCTTGTATATGTTCTTTTTGTACCGCCTCCAGATCATCCATTCATTTTTTCAACGTTCTTAAATAAAACATGGATCGTTGACCTCATCTCTTGAACTCGACATTCCATCATGAAATCCTCTTTTTCAACAAATTTTTTTGTCATTGTTTTTCTTTTTCAACAATGACTACTCAGATGTCATCTTTTTCAACAAACACAATCACCTCAAAAATACTTCAATGATGCCCTGAGGGATTTTTCCCAACAATCTCCCCATTTGGGTTTGTTGACAACTCTTCCATAAAAAGATACATCGTTGATTCTTTAGCCACCATTCTCCTTTTGTGATTCTTATAGCGATCAAGGATTCACTCAACACATACTCTAATCCCACATGAGCAATGCTTGGCGTGAGAAAAAAGAGTAAATGAAAATTTCATCAATGAATCACTTCATCTCTGACATCCACTGTTGACACCAAACTGGAAACAATTTGTAATAAACTGATACCAATTGTTGAAGGAATTTTTGGACGGCCAATTTTTGTTTGGAAGTATTATTACCACGTTCCGACACTACTCTTCTGCTTTTATCACGATCCGCAGCTATCGTGATATCTATTATTTGATCGATAACTTCTAGCATCATTAGATTTAATACGCTCCCCCTTTCTCATTGCTCTCCCCCTATCTGGATGCTCCAACTGTTAGCTTCTCCCCATATCATTCATGATTTATTAAATCTCCACATTGTCTCCCACTGGAACAATCACTATTTTCTACCCCTTTGTCAACAAACCCAAAAGGTCACTCTTTTGTAGGATGTAATAGAGTAGAGAACAAATCATCATATTAATGAAAAACACGTCATACCTCACGGAGAGGGGGGATCTCCACATCCACACGCTTTCAGGGACGGTGATTCGAATGAACTCCCAGAGCCAGTCGATGCCTCTCAAAAGCTTCCTTGGGTAAGGCCTTTATTAGAATGTCTGCAACATGTAGCTCTGTAGGCGCATACTCCAACTTCACAATGTCTTGATCCACATTCTCCTTGATGAAATGATATTTGATCTCAATGTGCTTTGTCCTTGATTAATGAACTGGATTTTTTCTAAGATTGATAGCACTTGAGTTATCACACTAGATTCTGATCAGAGACTTCACATCAACTCCCATATCTTCAAGCTACTGCTTCATCCACAATAATTGTGTGCATTCTTGAGTGGCTGAAATATACTTAGATTCCACGGTTCTCAATGAAATTAAATCTTTCTTCTTTCTAAGCCAAGAAATACACAATCCACCAAGATAGAATGCACCACCTGACGTTGACTTCCTTTCATCCGCTGAACCGGCCTAATCTACATCAGTATATCCCAATAATTCTGAATGAGATTTTCCATTATATGTCAAGACGAAATCCATTGTGCCCTTGATATAATGAAGTATTCTTTTCACTGAAAGCATGTGGCTTTCCTTGGGATTACTCTAATATCTCGCTACTTGGCATGTGGCGAATACAATTTCAAGCTTTGTTGCGGTCAAGTACAGCAAACTGCTGATAATCTACCAATTTTCAATGAAATTAACTGCCCTGCCACAGTCAACTTTTGATGATTTCAACCTGGTAGAAACCAGAGACTTCATCTCCTTGGAATCTTCCATTCCAAATCTCATTAGAACCTTCTATTCATATTTCTGAAAACCACCTTCACTGTGCTTCATTTGAATCAGAGATTCTGCAAATATTGATTCAGCATTGAATACTATTATCTCAGGGCTTATTTCAGCCCATGTAATTTCTTCTTCAGTTGAAAAACCTTTTTCTCATTCTCATGAATGATAAAACCATCTAATTGCTCGATATACACTCCTTCCTCCAGAATCTAATTCATGAATGCATATTTGACATCCATATGGAAGACCTTGAATTTCCATTGCACTACAATGGCTATGAATAATCCGATTGTCTCCAGCCTTGAAATTGGTGAAAATGTCTCATCAACATTAATACCCTCAATTTGGGAGTATCCTTTGAACACCAGTAGTTCTTTGTATCAAATCACTATACCATATTCGTTCATCTTGTCGTGAAAGACCCATTTAATCCTGATGATGTTCTTATCTGCTGGCCTCGAAACAATCTCCCACATCTGATTCTTCTCAATATGATTTATCTCTTAATTCATGGCATGAACCCAGTTATCATCTTCAACTACATCATCAAAGAACTTAAGCTCAACCTGATATAGAAAATATGTAATCTATAGTGATTTCATTTTCCTTGTCTGAACTGAAGATGAAAAGTTATTGATGATGTTATGCCTGTCAATTTCAGCTCGACTCTTTGGCTTCTGTGCAGATAAAGATTTTACATCCTCGTACTCACCATCAGTATCTTCTTTGGAATCAACTTCAGCCACTTATGATCTCCCTAAGTCCCTTACCACTTCCTCACTTTTAACGGAAAATTTTTCACTATGTCATTGTTCAATGATGTCATTTATTTGAACTTTTTTTATTATATTTTTGTTGAAACATTTTTTATACTCTCTCGCAGCTTCTTGGTATCCTGAAAATATTCAGCTGATACCACATTGTTAGAGAAAAATAAGTAAGCATGAAATTCTTGATTATTGCTACTTCTCCTATAATATGTCTTCCCTCCATAGATAATACATGAGTCGAGTCATTCATTTATTTCATTAATGGATCTTACATCTGATTTTGTTATTGAATGCTCCCCCTATGTTATGCAACACTTCATGGGGTTAGGCCTAACTATATAGACCCATAACCCCTCTTCTTATCCTTCATCATCTATTCTCCTCTTCCGCTTGTAATTGAGATATTAAGAAAATCTCTAAGCCTACTGAGTTGGAACATAGGGTAGAAAACAATAGATAAAGTTAATAACACAATCACTACCTATTATGCTCTGATGATCCCTTTCTTCTTCAACTCTGGTACCTAATTTGAATCACTTTAATCTCTGGATTATATCACCTCTCCACTTTTCATCTTTAGATGACACTTCCCCTTGGATCATATCTCCCTAAACCATGAAACACTTGAATCGTCAGTTAATATCATTTATATACATAGGGAGAGGGGAACTTCTGGACTCCTCAAGATGAGGATTGTGGTTTATCCTGATGGGTCAACCCTTTGATTCTATTTTTCAGAGCATCACACTCTTTATTTTCTTTATCTAGCTACCTCGCCAACTTCAACTGCTCTGGCCATATGACTAAGAATCCATTACCCACATGCTGAGCCTTTTTCTGATATGTAGATTCTGTAGGCTTGGCCTTTCTCACCATTTGTGGTTTATACCCACTAGTGCACAGTTCTGTCATTGATGTTTCACCAAAATTCCATTTTCCTTTATTATTTTTCTGAGTAGGAGTCTCCTAGCTTGTCATATTCCCTTTCTTCTTCCACCATTGCAAGGATTTTCCTTTTTCGTCCAGTTCTCTCCATGGAACACGACATGAAATGTTTTCAATGCATTCTTTTTTTATCTTCCTTTTATCAGATTTATGAGTCACCACACTATTTTGCATTGGTGGTGAGTCCTCCACAGAATGTACATTCTTCTTACTCACATTTGTAGCATTTCCTCCCTTTTTCTTCGAGATATTTTCATGTTCTTTATCAAGGGGCGGTTGTGAGTGTGACAGAGTAGGTGACAGATACACCTTTCATTCAGATCCATGAGATTCCCCTAAGGCTCTAATCCTATTCTCTAACATTCCACTTTGACTCCCAATGTACGATTTCTCATTATGCATCATTGGTGTAGAGACTCTCCTTTCAAGTTCCATTCCTTTTCCTGCATTCTTCTTACTGCAATTTCTGGCCAGATGCCCATAATCAGAACATATAAAACATTTTCCATCAAAGGCATACCTTGTTTCGTCATTTCTACGTCGAGATGCTGATACACCTTGAGTTCTTATTCTGATACGGGTCTCTTGAGATTCCTGACACATACTCATGGTGTGTCCCATTCTTCCACATTAATAGCATCTAATGGATGCTTTCCTCAGAGATACTCTTCTCTCTGATTTCTCATGACGCTTCTTCTTATTCTTAGATTTATCAAAGATTCTATTTTCACAGCCTGAAATGTATTCCAGAGCCTCCAAACAAAAGCTTTATGTGTGGCCATGAATCCTGCAGAAATACCACAGGTCGTCACTACTTCTTGTAATTGTCCTCTTAGTCCTATCTCCAACACCTACATGATTTTCTCCACATCTGGAACTATTCACAACTCTTTCTCAGTCATGCGTGGGAGGTGATTCATCAAATCCAATACTAGTTTTTCCCAAACTGTAAGGTCTTTGATCTGATAAAATATATTTCTATTTCTCCTCAGAAATCTCATACTTCCTTTTAATTTTATCATCACCTTTCAAAGGATAATTGAATAGTAAGTGCAGTGCATCCTTCAACTTAGGTTTTCCTTTGACTTTTGATGTCTCCATTTCCATCTTGGATTTTTCTATCTCTTCCTCCAATTGTGGAATCTTCTTATCTTTTTATTCAAGTTGAGAATTGAGTTCTTTTCTGAGATTCTTCCCGCTACTCAACTCATCTTCTAGTTCACGTGTCAGCTTATTCACCATGTTACTCTTCTCCTTTACTTTCAATTTTTCCTTAGAAACAGATTCAGATACAAATTCATTCTCTTGTTGTAGCCTTCAATTCTTCTGAACTTCTTCAGACAAATATGTTGCTAAATCATCATTTCTAGCATTCATATTAAGAACATATTCTGAATTTTTATTCTCTTCATAATCATCAGCCTTTTGTTTTCCTTTCATTTTATCCATATTCTGTAGTTCTTCGACATGTGAATCATTCTTCTCTATTTGGTCTGTAACTATATCAATAAGCCTTTGATTTAAGCCTCTTATCTTCTTGACCTCAGTTTCCAATACTTTGATCCGGATATCTTTAGATTTGACTTCTTCATCCAACTTATGGTCCACTTCCTTTGTTATGTTGACAACATCTACTGGTGGCCTCTTTCTTGAAAAATCATCATCATTAGTTGTTCCGGCATCACTTTGATGTTCATGTACATCACTCATTCCATCATCTTGATTTAGTAAATCAATATTTTACCTATCAGATTCATCCAGGTCTTCCTTTAGTAAGCTATTTTATTCTATTAGTTGAATCACACTTTTCCCATAAACACTTCCACACTGAGGGATACCACCTGAATTATGATTCATTTTTGATGTTTTTCTCTTTGCCATGGCACACTATGATTGAGCAAACGAATTTGATAAAGGCAACCTCACTCTGATACTAATTTTTAGGACCAATAGGGGCTTATATACCCTGAGAGGGGGGTGAATCAGGGCATGGATATTCTTTTTCAAAGTTCTTCCTACCCCACTTGATCTTGACCTTCTTATTACAAGGGTCACTTTGTTTGATCTTGTGTGTAAACTATGATCACTTCATTACATCTTTATCTAATGATGATGCTTGGAATGAAATGTAGGGAAGCAAACAGGCAGACATAAAGATTTTTACTTGGTTCACCCTCACTGAGCTACGTCCAAGGAGCATACGCCGACAAGTTATCGTTCATACCAAATTCCACCATTCTTTACTATATGGGGATACAAAGTTCGGGATAGATCACTTATATGCCCAGGCTCACTACCTTTACAGTGTTTAGGGTCAGCTCACTACTTTCCCAAGGGTCACTCCCTATTTCTCTCTCTCTAGGTCACTACCGGTGGAGAGGATGACCTTCTTTCTCTTCCTTTGCACACTACTCTTGGAAGGAATCCAATCATAGTTTATAGACATGTAGGTCTCTTCATTTTCATGAATGAATGCATCTTTTTATGTATGTAGATGCTCTGTTTAAGCCCAATTTTCACCCGTAGATGAATCTCTCTTTTCACCAAAGGTATCGGGAGAACTTCCAGCTTCCACATAGCCCGAAAATCACTGCTGGAAATAAACCATACTTGGTGCGAAAGTCAATCTCGGTGCGCAAGTATCGGCGCGCAAGTCACAACGGGCGCGCAAGTCCTCCTCAGACACTTGTGCGACTCAAAATTCCTCAACTCCAAACTTGCGCGACTCTCTTCCTTTTACTCCCAATCCAATATTGGCGTGCAACTACTGACCGGTGCGCAACTTCTCACACTGGCATGCCATTTCAACCACTGGCACGCAACTTCACTTGTGCCACCCTCACACACTTACATGACCACCACACCTGCGCGACGGGAGCACTGATTTCACAAAGTGTTGAACTCTGGGGAAGAATGAAGAGGGTTGGTCTAGTATTTATAGGCATTTGGTCACCCCTGTGCGACGGCGCCCAAGTTAACCCTCAGCGCGCAAGTCTCGGCGCGCAGGTCTCTCCCCCTGCAAGTCACTTGCGCAACCCACTTTCAAACTTGTGTGAACATATTTCATTTGCTATATTTTGATCTTCAGATCTTGGAAAACCATAGGTGCTCAAGTTCTCAAGCATCCAAGGCATCAGTGCGCAAGTATCTTTCTCGGTGCGCAAGTCACCTCCGCGACCTCACCAAAACGTGCGTGAACCTTATCCATTTGCCATATTTTGATGATCTGATCTTGAAAAACATATGGCGTGCAAGTTTCCAAGATTTCATTTACACGGCGCGCAAGTCCCTTTTCCAAAAACCACTTTTCATTATTTGTTGATTTTCAGGCCCAAAAATTTGGAAAACACTGGAAAACAGCGCCATCTTGTATCTGTTCTTTTTGTACCGCCTCTAGATCAGCCATTCCTTTTTTCGATGTTCTTGAATCAAACATGGATTGTTGATATCATCTCTTGAACTCGACATTCCATCATGAAATCCTCTTTGTCAACAAATTTGTATGTCATTGTTTTGCTTTTTCAACAATCACTAATCAGATGTCCACTTTTTCAACAAACACAATCACCTCAAAAATAATTCAATGGTTCCTTGAGGGATTTTTTCCCAACATGAGTTCATTTCTCAATGCCTCACAAGCCAGAAGGTGAAGGCTGAGCACCAGGTTCCAGCCGGATTAGCTCACCCCTGGAAGTTCCAGAGTGGAAGTGGGATGGAATATCGATGGACTTCATGACAGGCTAACCATGGACATCCAAGGGGAACGATTCCATCTGGGTGATCGTTGGCTGACTCACCAAGTCATCCCACTTCCTAGATATCAGGGAACAGAGTTATGTAGAGAGATTGGGACGCCTCTATGTGCAGGAGATATTTCAGCTTCATGGCATCCCCTCGATTATAGTCTCAGACCAAGATGCTCCCTTCACATCCCGGTTGTGGAAGGGATTGCAGGAGGCTTTTGGGACTTAGCTACACTTGAGTATAGCATTTCATCCCCAGAGGGATGGTCAGACGGAGAGGACCATTCAGGTTCTGTAGGATATGTTGCGAGCCTATATCTTGGACTTGTGTTGCAGTTGGGAGGACCACCTACCACTGGTGGAGTTTGCGTACAACAACAGCTACCACTCCACCATTGGTATGGCACCGTTCGAGGCCTTGTATGTGAGACCCTACAGGTTACCACTTTGCTGGAAAAACCCCAGAGAGTCTTCACTCTGGGGTCCAGATTTAGTGCGAGCTACCACAGAGAAGGTGCAGATCATCCGGGAGTGGATGAAGACTACCCAGAGCCAACAGAAGTCTTATGCTGACAGACATCAGAGACCTCTGGAGTTCATAGAGGGAGACCACGTCTTTCTTTGGGTCTCACCTCGATGAGGGTTGCGGAGATTTGGCCGAGGTGGCAAGATATCTCCTAGGTTCATCGGACCATTCCAGATTCTGTGCAGAGTTGGTGAGGTGGCGTACCGCCTAGCTCTACTACCACAGTTTCAGTGGGTACATGATGTCTTCCATGTGTCGTAACTGAGGAGGTACGTGCATGACCCATCGCACATCATCCACTGGGGCGAGTTGGACCTCGATGACGAAGGGACCTTTTATGATTACCCAGTGGAGATTGAGGATTGGAATGAGAGGATCCTTCATCGGTGATCGATTCCCTTGGTGCACATCCGGTGTCATCACGGGAATCTTCAGGAGAGCACGTGGGAGTGGGTAGCCCATTTCCATGCCCAGTACCCTCATCTTTTTTAGTAGCCTTTATTTTGGCATTTCAGGGACATAAATCCCCAAGGTGGGGAGAATATAATGTCTCGGATATTCTGTTTATTATTTTTAAATATTATATGGAATTATTTCGAGACCGGGCATGAAGATGGCACATTATTCTGAGGTCCAGTGAGCCTAGATGGTGGTTCAAATATTATTTTTTAAGTTAAGTAAGTCGGCACTTGTGCGCGGTTGTGGAAGTTTCCAAAAGGATGCCCTAATTAAAAACATTAGAAAACCATTGCGTCCAGGACAATGACTTTACCTAAGAATCAGGCTAAGCTCGACCGGCGCAGGTCGAGGGGAAATGTTAATTTTCGGATGTTTTAAGTGAGACAAAATAAAATAAATTAACAACTTTATTTTATTTTCATTTAATGAAACATCTGCTGCAGCGCGGAAATGGCGCAGCTATTTCCTAAATTAATGGTGCGTCATAATAACTTCAAAATGCCGAGTCGAAATTATTAATTCTTCCACGTAATTAAATAAAAACATGTTTCACTTTTCAATGGGTTAAGAAATTATTGATCATTGGCGACGTTTGAGAGGAACCTCTGCCGAATCTGTGGCGCGTTAAAGCAAACTCTCGGTGAGGAATGAAGACGGATCGAAGTTGAGAGTCACTATGCCAACAACGTTGAAGGATCTCAATGACAATGAAAGCGCGGAACATTTGATAACGATTTATCCTTTCAAAAGGTAGGGGTTGTTATTTCAATTTCTTTTCCCCATATTTGAGTTTAAATGACGAACGCGGATCAACCACAAACAAGTTGATCGCTGGATTGGTATGTTCTTATGGGGGGGATTTTATTTGGGATGATTATGGGGAATTGATCCATGCATTATGTTGTTGTTGATTCTTTCTCCGTTTAAGCCTATTAACAAGATAGGATCAACGCCATGACGAATGACAGTGGAGGTACGTTTCTCAATTTTTTTATTTGGATTTTTTCCCCCTTCTTTCCTTACGCGTTCTTCACGTTCTTCATGGGGTGACGAACAACGGATCGTTGTGCATCCATTCTAAGACGCAATGATCCCAAATTGAAGGTTCGACACCGTAATGACCTTGTCGAGGTGCAGAGACGATGGGTGGCGACGAATCGGATAGGATTGGAAAGAGCGTTCTTTGAGCGTTCTTCATGCGGGAAGATCGGAACACGTTTTTGGAGCTGATCGGAGGCCTGAAAATGACAGAAGCGACTTCATGGTGTCGGGGAGACCAGAAAATGGATGTTTTGAGGCGATCAGATGGTCGGATCGATGATCAGAGCACCACGAGAGGCGGGCCAATGAAGGGTGTCATTTCTAGAAATTTCCAGAATATAGGGCGTGTACTTCCAAAGAACACGCCGTGTAGTACTGGCGGTGGTGGCTTGGGTTTCAGAGTCAGAGAGGAATAACATGGAATGTGACCCCAGTCACACAGTGTGTTGGACTTCCCCTGAAACTCGGCGTGTACTTTGGGTTTTACATGGACACGGGATGAGTACACGGGCTTGGGGAGTCACGGCACGGGCCCCACTGGGACAGGTCATGACACTAAGTCCAATTATTGATAATTTTTTGGGTAGTTCTACTCATGGTGATTTAATTATTTTGTGGCCTAGTTAATAAATTTTTTAACATTCATGGGTACACAAACCAAGTCCTTTTTGGATGAATCATTGTATATAAAAAATCCTTCCCCGCTAGTATGTATTGTGAGTACAGGTGGAGTGATTAGTCTCTTTTTTAATTCTCTAAAGCTCTCCTTGCATTAATCATTCTTTAAAAGCATGAGAACCCTTATAAGTAATATTGTTTACTGGGATTGAAAATCAAAACATTTTCTCACAAATCAATGATACTACCTAGATAATTTAATGAAACTATGGTTTTGTTCCGTATATGTTTGTATAGTAAATCATTCAATAGCCTCTGTTTTTTAAGGATTCACTGATATCCATTTTTTAATGATAACATGCACTAAAAAATTTAATCTCTCTATCCATAACTCAAATTTAATTTACTTCACAAATAACATTTACTTTCACAAATTCTTCAATACAGATCTCAAATTCTCCTTATGTTCCTCCTTGATATTTGAGTAGATATGATTATTTTCAACAAATATTGTAAAAAGTATTTTAATGTAATCAATAAATACTCTATTAATCAAGTCCATGAAGATATATGGAGCATTAATAAGTCCATATAAAATCATTATGAACTCATATTTCTCATTCCATGTATAAAAAAAGTCATGGGGATATACCCCTTCTTACCTTTACTTTTTAATATCCCGAACAAAGATCCACCTTAGAAAGTATTTTGATCCATGTTGTGGATGGAAAAAGTCATACATCCATTTTTAAGGATACATGTTCTTTATCATGACCTTTTTTATAACAAGATATTTAATCCATTGTAAAATTGACTCATCCTTATTCTTGAAGAATAATACTAGTTCACCCTATGGTGAAGCACTCGGGAATATAAACCCTTTATATATATATTCCCCTGTAATTATTTATTCATCTCACCAATTTTAAAAAATTTCATTCTATATTGAGTCTTGGACATTGGAAAATCTATGTGTTTTATCTTGATTGATAACTCAACCTCTTGTCCAAGAGGAACACTAAGAAATTATTTGGGAAACACATCATCAAATTCCATTACTATGGGAATTCCATCAAGAATGATCTTTTCTTTTGTATCAATTATTTGATAAAGATATTATTTCCATCAATTGAACAATATTCATGCTTCATAAATTTGTATCAAATAATATTAATCATCATCCTTACACTTATATATAATGAGAACTATATTTCATATATAGAGGGTGATTTAATTCTCTCAGCAATTTATATTAGCTCTTTAAAAATTAAGTCAATCAATTCCTAGAAAAACATCTAATTATTATAAGGGGAGAATAACGAGTGTTTTTTGGAAATTAAGAAAACCTCTTTGGATATGGAATTAGTTATATTCTTGGGATGAAATAATTTACCCATTATTCATCTTCATTGATAACTCAACTTCTATGTTTTGAAGTGGTGTTTGAATTTTGTTTCTTAACATTCATGATATGAAACAATTCATAGAACTAAAGTCAAATGGGATAAATAATTTTCATGAACGGTCTATAAGCCTTCCATTCACAATTTTATTATGGTTCTATTATTTTACATCATCAAAAGTGAACTTAGGGATGGTAGTTCTCTAACTAATAAACTCATAAAAGGAAAACATATAGAATTAAAGGACTGCCTCATATAATCATTAATCTATGAATTTAATGGTTTCAATCTATGTTATCCATGATCTATTTACTAATAAAAAATCATGTGGAAATTTTATTCCCTTAATAATGATTCATAAATAGATTTTTAATATACTAAATCATATCCACTGAGAATGTCAACCTAGGTGTGAATCAAGGCATGTTGTCATGCACTAGGTGATGATTGAGTCTAGCTCAATGCACCCTTTTTTTTCATTACCCCTAGGTACAATTATTACAGATCCAAATTCATTTTTAGTATCCACAATGGGATTTGTTTTACTGGAAAAAAATTACTCTTTTATTTGAAAAAAAATTGGCTTTTTTCTGATGTTTAGTCTTACTCCTATGGATATTACTATATTTATCTAACCATAATCCACAAGATAACTATTATTTTCTCTGATACCAACTATGAAAAACCATAACTTTAACAAATCTTAATTAATGACTTATTACATAAAGTTACACATAATAAAATCCCATAATATTGTAAATACAAGTGTATTTGGGAAATTTGGTACATAACATAGAAACATGGAATATAATTGAAACAATATTATTGAAATCTTCCATAACATGCTCCTAAATTCCAACATTCATCTAAAACTAAACTGGATAACTTGGTAACATACATAATAATGGGGTGATATTTAAATACCAATAAGGGAAAAACTAATAATATACTAAATAAAATTATTACATGTGATCTAAGAGGAATATAAAGGTAACAAAAGTGGGATTACAGTCATAACCATAACCAATGGGGCATGCTATGACATAATAATATAATGGAAAGACAGGAATGTGGAAACAACATAAGAAATGAAATAAAATCAAGGATAAACACCAATAAATCATAACATAATGTGCTTAGGATAACCTCTCATTCACCATAAATGGAATATAATGAGATAAAAGCATTACCCAATGCATTAGAGGGATATATAGTTACATTCCCACCTATCACATTAATATCATATACATGAGTAAGTAATTCACATAGATCATTCAACATAGGATCATATTTCATAAAAATTAATCCCTTGATTATGGATTTTTGGTATAAAAAAATGGAATTCCCAAGACAATTTATATAGTTAAATCTAATTTAATACCCTTGAGTGGAAATGGGTTTGGGTATTCACTACACAAATATTTGGTAAGGAAAATTGTAGGGTAATTTTGGAAGTGTAATTAGGGTTATTAATGGTACATTGAATGGTTTGATGAGAGTTAAATGGGTGTTTTAAAACGTTAATATCATAATGGAATTAATAGATTTGTTTGAAAGTATATCCCAATATGAAAAGTTTGGAGTAAAACAGTATAACATAAAGAAGGTGCTTGAATAATGAAGTGAAGGAGAGAATCCCTTTCCTTGAAAGGGATATTTTAAAAGCATGGGAGAATAAAATGAGAGATTGGTGAACCTTGGGGGTTCAATAGAGAGATAATTGAAGAGTAAATTCATGGTCTAATGGTTTTAATTGAAGAAGAGTGGGCGGTTGGCAGGTTTTATATATAAAAATAGAAGGGAATTCATTATTAATTTCTAAACATAAGTTTTAGATTATATAAAATAAATTAATCCAAAACATAAATAATCCCATGATTTTTCCCATAGTTTCTTCCAAATAGGGGTTTATTTTATTATTTTAAAGGAAAATAACAAAACTCGTTAAAATAATACCCATGGTGATGGGAAGTGAGTCGCATTTATTAAGAATTGACGTCAAAACCATAAAATATAATATTGGTTTTATATGATTCATTAAGGCGTTATAAAATTACTCATATAACCTAAAAAATTAATTATTTTAAATTGGAAATGTATATTTATTCATGTATAGCTTTTATGGAATTTATTACAACACTTTTAGGGCATTATGCTGTCATAATACATACCATATATTTATAACTTATTTTATTTTTACCCAAAAATTAAATTTTCTCATAAAATTATGAAGAAATAAGGTTTGGGTAATTTTTATGTGATTGCATTAAAATAATATTTATCTTATCTACATAATTCTCTAGATATGATAATTTTAAATTTTATATCAAAAATCCAGATTTACAGAAAAATAAAGATTTAATGATATTAATAGTTTTTTGACCCTTATAAAAATTATAATGGACTTCATAAAATTATAATATCATTTCAATATAATAAATATTATTTAATAATAATATTTTATTAAAATAATAATTATTTAAAAACCCATAAATTAATCAAAAAGTCTGTCTTGATTGAAACTATATATTTGCCAAAATAAATTTTCCTGTTTCATCGTATCAAAATATATAGTTTATCAAACTCAATATTTAATCATTTAAAAAGGAACATTAAAATTTATAAATATAATCACTATAAAATTAAAAATAAAATATAAAAATTCACACAGTTAGGTTCTAGATACGAATCCATTTATTACCCTAGAAAATTTCTAAATAGTAAGATGTGTGATTGCGAGCTTTTCATGATGTGGATAGGAGAACATGGTTTGGTTCATGATATATATGTGTTTAAAATTATCTCATAAATTATTTTTCTCATGATATAGGTGTTGAATATATTCTTGGAATTGGTCATAAGAAATTCCCAATGATTCTATCTCCCTTGGAAGCCCTGATAAATGGGACTTATATGCTACAGTCATATTATATGAGTCCATCACCCCCTCCATCTATATCAATTAAAATTTATTATAACCATTAATATACTAATCATAATGGACATTTTAAAATGACAATATTATCATTTCTTATGATTCGTAATAGTCTATTAAATCTGAAAGTATATAACTTATTGTAGTTCAAAATAATCAAATTAGTGCATGTGTTTTCTATAGCTACATTAGTTAATAATTCAATTATTCATTCAAAGAGTAAATTTCTCTTATAAAATTTATGGTAATTATATTGATAAATCACATATTACATTTATAGAACAATTTACCTCTTCTTCATTTTTTTTAATATTCCCCTCACCTAAATGAATTTTTTTTACACTTAATCACTTATTGAATTTTTTCAGGCCATATATATGGAAATATATTATTGGATTTACAAATGGATTTCATTTACACACAAACTGAATAAATATAATATAATAGAGCATTTTTTGGGATCCCAATTTCCCATTTTACTTCATATTAAAAGGAATTATAAAAATATCTTTTTGTTTGTCTCTTTAAGGTGTTCATCTTCATTAAGTAAATGTCAACTTGAATTTTGATTAAAATTAAAATGTAGTCATGTTATAATTTTTATTCCACTAAAATATTTCTTATCACACTCCTTGTAGTAGTGCTTACAAAAAAACATCCATGAAAATAGAGGAAAATTACTCTGTAGTCATTTAATTTCAATAATTCTAAAATAATTGGAATGCCTCAAAACTAGAATAGAGTTTTTCGACATAGGGAAATACTAAACCACAAGTTTTTCTATTTATAAAATATAAAAAATAATAAAAAATAAAGGAAAACAACATGAATAATTTTATATATTAAATCCTAAAAATAGATTTGTATTCACTTTATTTTTATTAATTTCCATCCAAAATTAATGAAACACAAAAGAAAACATAAAAACTTATTTACCTCTAAATTTACTTATACACTCCCCCATAATTATCTCAGAAACCACTTCCCATTAATTTTAGAAGGAAAATTATACCTAAAAATAGATTAAATCAATGAGTATCCTGACCAATGTTAGGAAAAGAAACAACCATGGTTTTGCTTATTTATTATCATAAGGGATGATTTTGATTTCCTCTATTGATTTAATCCAAAAATATTCAATATATTGACTCATATATTTTCCATTCACCTCAAATAGTTGTTTTTATTTAGCTACATTAATTTCAAATGCACTAAATAGAATGGTATTATTCTTTATAAATGGTTCAATTCACTTAGAACAAGGCTTACCAGGCATGAGCTTCATACATAAGGATAAAAATACATTATCTATAACTTTAAAATTGATTTTGGGTATGAAAATTTATAGATATGTCTAGAATTATTTTTATAAAATAGTGATGTCTCAAAATATTACCATCTCATATCCTCTAGTTGCATCCCTTACAACATTATTTACTCTCTATATTTTTTGAATTCTAGTTTTACCTTCTTCATTTCCCAATAAGCCTTGATCTAAAAATTGAATTATTATACCTACAACATCAACCTCACTTACATTGGATTTTATGCATATTTCTTGGTCACATACCTGAGTGTTACATGGTTATAAAAAAATAGTTACTCTATATCCTATCAAATAAGATCAAAACTTTTATAAATAAATAAAAAATTATAAAATCATTTAAATTGTTTAATTGATTTCAATTATATTTGAGGGCTAATGAGAACCTTGTGATATCACTTGTGGGTGAACATAAATATTTTTTCAGAGAACCTTCCCCCATGACATTGTTTAAAGAACCACAAAATATCTCAAAGTCATTGTATTAGTCAAGTGGGTAGATTCCTGAAGATGTGGTCAAGTCTTCATTTATTATATTGAAGGCTCTCTTGTATGATCCATAAGACACCAAATCATTTTCCTTTTTTAAACAAATTCAATGGAAAAAATAAATCTTTCTAATATAATATATGAGTCTTCTATATAATTCAATATTTCATAAAAATATGTAATATTTACCACAATGTTGGGGTAAGGTGGTGTGGAAATGATATCAACCTTATCCTTTCTACCAAAATTCAATAATTTGAAACTATAGAACTTAAAATATTACATTTATCCACTAAAAATAGAATTAATAAAAATTTGAAACCAAATTATTCTCAAGGAATCTTTTTTAAACAAATCCAAACATCCAGGAGAGTTTTCAAATCCCATTTCATACATATTAAAATGATCATGTAATTCCTCCAAGTAGATCTCAATTAAGTCTAAATATATACATTTCATGTAACATTTAAAAGTACATAGGTAATTGCATAATCTAAAGGGAATCATTTGGTAAGAAAACATTCCATATAGATATGTGAATGTGGTTTTATCATAGTCTTTAAAAGCTTTAAAAACCTAAAAATTCCTAGATATTCCATTTATAAAATAGTAATATTCCCTCCTAGATAGTACCAATAGAATTTTTTCAATAAAATGAATTCTTAAATAGTCCATTCAAGCCACATTTTTCAATTTTCTATGGTCAGTACATACCATTTAGCTATTCTAAATACTAGTTGGAACTATGTGTTGATTCTCATTTTGTACAATGATGAATCCAGTTTTCTTGGGAATAATCATAATGGGACTATCCCATTGTAATTATAAGATGCACAATATGATTCCAACTCATATAAGCCTCACAAATAACTTCTATACAGATTCCAAGAGGGTTGGTTTAAGACTCTTTTGGGGATATATCATAGGTTTAGACTCATGTTCTAACAAACGATGGTGTATATAGGTGGTTGGGTTAATCCCTAGGATATCTCTTAATAAAAAACCTATAACTCTAGTATTTTTTTCAGAACATTCAAAATTTGACTCTATTTATAAGGTTCTAATTGTTTTTAAATAATGAAAAAAAAATTTCATTTCTTTTTAGAAAAGCATATTTCAAATTAGAAGGGTGCAGTTTCATTTTCAATTTAGGATATTTTTCTAGTGATTGTTTCATAATTGTATTCTCTATTATTGTAACCTTTAATTTAAGGAAGATGTGTCAATATGACATTTGAGAAAATCAACAAAAATATATTATCTAACAATATATTTCATCACTACATACATCTATCTCCAAATCAAAATCATTTTAAAAAAAATGTATTCATAATAAAAATAAGATGATTATAATGTTTCTACTAGTTAAATTAAGTCATCAATCATTTCAATATATTCCTTGTAACAACATGGAATTTTATTATAGTTCAGTGTAAAAATAGATTGTGCATCTTTGGGGTACTTCATTGAATCTATTTTTCTAAAGTTAATTGTTTTCTCAGTAAAATATATTGAAAGTGATCCATAATTAGAAATTATTAAGATATTTTCATTCATAAGAAATAAAACATCTATAATGATGGGGAATGGGTTTTACCACTATCTTATTCTGTATTCAGAAGGTAAAATTCATAATATGACTATAGTCATTTTACTCTTAAAGAAATTATGGCATTTCATTTTTTGATGATTCAAAATCACATAAGGATTCTGAAAAGGTGAGCTATCGTATCATGTAAGGGTTAGTGAATATAAGTAGTTAGTGATATTTATTTTGGTAATTGTGGGGGTCACAAGATCAAAAACATTTATTCTTAAACATACCTTTTATTGAACTTTATGTTTCTTCTACATGGTAAAAATATCCGGGATAAATTTGGTATACCTTGTGATTTAGTGGATGGGCCAAAGAAAATGGATGTTTATATACAAAATTTTATGGTATCTAAGACTTATTATTATAATTATTCTTCATCAGATATATTGGTAGTTTTACTCTAATGGGGAATGGAGGTTAGGTCTGTTTTAAGTCCTCCATTTTATCCATTATCTTGTCCTTATTCACTGATTTCATCTCCATAGTTACCTTCTCTTTAGGATTATTTTTATGGAAATATTATTCAGGTTTATGGGATAGTCTACTTCTAAATTTAGTATAAGTTTATGATTATTCACCCATCTTCATATCATTACAACTCCATAAATAAATAGAATTGGAATTCCGTTTGGGGTTAGAAATTGATAGGGTAGAGTGTTTAATGGAGCATTGGTTTAGCAAATCATTGAGGGTGGGTATAATATGGATGAATTATACTTTTACTTCCTTCAGTTCTAATTCATATGTGTTAAATCATATTTTTTAGTGGTTTGAAACTCCACAATATTTTTCAATAAGTCTTCCATTTCTAGATCTTGATATTGTATTTTATAGTAGATCATATAAGGTTGATAATTATGTCTTTAGAATTGTGGTGGAAATAAATATTCTTGAAACCCCTGTCGGAAAAGTGGTTGGGAGGGATATTAGTTTCCAATTTAAAACTACATCTGGGATTAATCTATAAATACATTATTATCAACTATTTTATATTGGTAATTAATTTGGTACACACCTTCAGAATTTTTAGTTCTTTAAACATGAGGAAACCATATATGCAGTGTTCTAGGGAGTGTTCAATCTAGTACACTATCAGAGGTATTTTAGGTGAAACCCATTGAACCTTATTATATGAAAACTATCTCAACATATAGGTTAATTCTTTGATTTAATTTTCAAGCAATGGAGAGTTTGAAAATTTTTCCCCCTTAACTATTTTAGTCTTAGTTCATATTATATTTTTTTCTGTTTTGGGAAAACCTCTCTATCATATCTATGACTTCAATGGGAGAATTATCAATCAGTTCTCTTCCATAAGAAATATCAAGAAGGATTCAGTCATTTTTTATCATTCCTTAGTAAAATAATACTAGGAAGTAATGATATTTTTAATGGATAGTGTTGGTATGATTTTTCTAACCATTTGATCTTCTTCCAAAACACAAAAAGGGTTTCTATATTTTATTATTTTATTCCATTTATTTTCATCCTAAACTGGTATCTCCAAGGTATAGGGAATAATTTCTTGATGAAATCCTTTTGCGCTTTATCCCAATTCGTGAGCCCTCTAGGATATAAATTTTGATTCAACAACTTGGATAATACTTCTAGGGAAATGGAAAAACTATATATCTGAACTAGTTTTCTAAAACTCCTCTAAGTTGGGATTTATTTAAAATGTTAAAAACTCAATCCGGTGTTAGTTAGGATCCTATCTTACCGATCCATGAAACTTAATCATTAGATGGATCATTCAAATTATATGTTCAAAATATTATTTTTATTGGGTTATTGAAGTCTATTATTGTCTTTGATATAAGGTTAATATAATTAACTCTAATTACTATTCAGTTGAGCTATATTTTCTTCCATTTGTTACTTCTTAAGGTGACACGAGTGAAATAAGATTAAGAGGATGGATATTTTTTCAATAGGATAGTGAATATTTCATTTTTCTTCTTGTTCAAAAATCATTATACTTATAATTCTCTCTAGAATTTTTCTTTAAAACTAGGGTTCAAAACAAACGAAATTGGTTAAACTAGATCTATTCATGTACATAAATGATTTCAAATAAGGAAAAATAGTACAATAACACAGCATTGGCCTCAATATAAATTGTTCTAGGTTGACAAGATGCACACCTTTGGTCCCTCAAAAAATTATAAACATTAATTAATGTAGTGGTAGTGGGACTTAGTATTTCTCTAGAGATGAGAGTTTTTTAGTGTTCTCTTTTCTTCTTCTATGAGTTCAGTGTTTGGGAAAGCAGGGAGTGAATTTGGTTCAAAATAAAAATGGATTAATTGTATATTAATTATTTAAAAATGTTTTTGTAACCTAAAATCATCCCCTTACCCACCTATTTTATTATTGTTTCATTTTACACTCATGATATCTCTCTAATTAGATGAAACCTTAAGTTATTTTAATTATATAGTGATCATGACCTAGTGAGTGTGATACTATGATCATTGTATCCACAATTCTCACCTATCTAGGGGATAGGATATCATTGATTACTCTTGAATCAACCCATTTATCACCACCACTAATAACGGATTGGTTCCATGTGGCCTATGTGTAAAAATCCAGTGTGATAGAATAAAAAATTGAATTCAAAAGAACAATAAAAATAATTTATTTTCAAATGAAAAAAAATATCTTCTATAGTGATGAAAAAAAATAATAACCAAGTAAAATTTTAATTAATCAGTAAGGGTATATGGAATCTCATTTTATAGACCAATAATGGTCTAGTTTTCCATCATTATAGGGATTACATAAAAATAAAAGAAATAAATTAATTAATTAAAATTTATCAGCAACTTTAGTTATGCAATCAACCTCCTCCTCTTTCCCTCATAGATGGTTTTCTTCATAAAGGGATGGTTTATATCTATTTTCTACTCTTATATCTCCAATAACACCTAAGAATCATAGGATTTTATCTCTAATAATTATTTCTATAACTTTGAAAATATTCCTCAAATTCAGTGCCCAACTTATTCTTCGACTACTACTACATGCACAACTCAAGGGTCACAATATCTTCAGTTGGTTTCCTCTCTATTATTCCAATCATCTCATATTATGAGCATAGTTTATTTAATATTCTCTTTAAGTTTACATTTAGTTTCATGGTCTACAATTTACTATGGTTGGTTTTAGAATTACATAACTGAGAGATACCCTTTCATCATAGAATTTGTAACATGAAAATCAAAATTTCAGTGAAGCATTTATTCAAGTTATGATCAAAATTAATGCCAACATTTAATAATAAAATTAAAAACCTTAAAATGGGGAATTACATTCTTCTAAATCAATATGTGTATTGTAAATTAATTACAAAATGAATAAAAACACTAATAACTGATATTTAATCCATTTATTGATGAATTTATTTATTTTAAAAAGTATCAAAAATAAATGATTAGTCCATTTTTATCCACATTAGGGGTTAATTTCCCTTGAAAATATATTTAAAATTAGTGAAATATTTGATCTAATTGGGGACAAATTTCCAACAAAACATGATGGACTGTGCAAAGGGAGATGTGACAATGTAGAAAATGGGTTACATGGTCCTAAGGATGGTTGAAGGTATGGGTGTATTCAAGGAATCCAAGATTGGGTATAAGTAGTTTCATTATGGGGAACTTGTGGGAGGATCCATCATAGTGTAATCACATTGGTTGTGTCATGGTGGTGCGTTGATAGGGGATCAGGCCCTCTACCTGTGGGAAGTTACACGATGTCTCAGAGGGGTCACACAATGATATTTCCCTTAGCATGAGGAATAATTGCATGATCATAATGATCACACATTGACTGAGAACCTAGTTTAGTTTTTTTTAAGGTAATATTGTGGATTTCAACTAGGAACCATTTATCTCTTCACCCTCCTTAAACCTTATCCCTTATGTGATAAGGATGATTTTGGGAACATCGTATTGGAATTTTAAGCTCTGTCCTCCTCATCCCTTTCCCGTTTAAGGTGTCATTTTTTGTAGAGAGTTTCTTTTGGTAATTCTATGTCATTAAATCTCTGAACACTTATTTCATATTTTGTTTCATGTGTGTCCCTGTGATAATATTCTTTTGTTGTCCAAGTGACTTGGTATGTCTATATGGGTGTAGTTAAAACCTTAGAGGGGGACTAGTGATAAAATTTATTGGAATGGTTGGAATTATACCCCATTTAATGGGATGTAGTAGTGATATCATCCAAGGTAAATGGGGCCCAAAGTAAGCTATTCTCTCTTGAGGCTGGATTGGCATAGTAGATTTTTATTTAATATATGATCTAGTATTAGTTGTTTATTTATTATTATGTTTCCTATAATGTTATATATTGAGATTGAACCATCAAAAATAATTTCCAAAGTGAAAGGGGATGACTCTAGAACTAATTATGGATCGACATAACACTTACTTCTAGCATGGAAATGAAGAAATTATGGTCAATGTTCATACAAGCCTAGTTAGCACATGATTCTCCCTTTAGAGTTTTATGTTTTTTATACTTTTATTATATAAGTGTATACACCATTATATGAATACTTCACTTATTTATTGTATGTGTTTCTGGTGACTTACTATATTTTTTTACTCACACCCTAAATATGAATCATGTTGTGTGTTAAAATTTTTTTGTAATGGATCTAGCAAAGGGCAATAACCCTACGCTAGGATGCAAAGTAAGTAGTGTTTGTTAGGATTTGAGGAAATATTGGGATGTCCTTTAGGATCTTTTTCTATTATTCCTATTTTATTCATATGTTCCTTATTAATTTTATATATTGATCTATTGTATGTGGGGATCCATTTTTACTTAATGTACTAGTGATTGTATTTCATTTAAATATTCCATATGATGTTCTTATTTTTTATATTTTACAATGATTATTTTATCTATTTGCCTATTTATTATTTATTCCACTATGTTTGTTATATATGGTTACCTAATATTGACAACATACAATCCATATTTTATTAACTATTCCACCACCACTAGTGGACAACCAATTTCATATTGGGTGGTGCATATAAGGTCAGGTGGCCCCTCAGCTCGGCCCTGGTGATCCGGGTGGGGGAAACACAACCAGCCTTTCTCAAAATTCAAAAAACAAAATATTTATTTTATTCTACTAACTCATAATCCCATGATTAACTAAAAACTCTTGTCCATATATATTCTCATTCCTCGAGACCATTTGTAAAAAACATTGGACATACAATTCACCTAATGGAATTCAAAAACAATCTCTTATCCCAATTTTGGACATAATACCATCATACCATTCATGATCCTGATATATCCAATTATATGTTTACTAAAATATCATACTTCAACCCTTTATACCCATGAATAATCCCTTAAAGGATTCATTTTATGACAATTCCATCTTATCCCCCCAAATTACATATGATAAATTTTGATTGGTTCTCCATTGAAAAAAGCTTCCCAAACACCAGAGTTATACTTGGATCATTCATAATGTTCTTCATCATATTATTCATCAAAAAAAAATATTTATACCATCTTCTATCAATGAATCCAATAATATGGTATCTTTTAGGAATCAAATATGATTCTTTTTAACTTTAACATGATATAAGAAATGAACCTCACTCGCTCACCAACCTGGTTTATTACACAAGTTAACTCAGATGTTAATTGAAACACACCGAACCCATGGGAAATATTTCAATGAATTCATATATATTACCTAAAATATAAATTTTCTTATAGTCTTATAGATAACACTTGTTTTCCGAATCCAAATATCCAAAGAAGATCATTATTCGTGAGCCTAACCGATGCATCCTAAAAAACTCACCCCATGTCATAACTACAAGATTTCCACATATATGCTGCAACCAAGTCATATTAATCATTTTAGGATTCAAATGAAAAATTAATATTATAAATAACATTATAATTTAGGTACAATGTCAAAAATTAAACCTCTATTATTCTCTCATCATCGGGATAATGTTTGATTGATTAATCAATAAAATATTTAAGTATTTACCATTTTACCATAGATATGAAACTTCATTAGTTCAATATGACATCAAGAGCATACATACACCACCTTAAATATTGGGAACACTCTATAATTCACTTCATATTCAGTTTTGGAGGTGATTGATTTCCTTTATAGTTGATTCCATCATCATCACGTTAATGCTATCCAATAATCCTCCACACCTTCTGAGAGAAAATTTTACTCCTCACAAAATTATAAAGAACCCAAGCCTCTTCCTTGATCACCATTGATTTGTTGACTACCTCAAAGAAGGTTTCCAAGAAAAATGTGGTCACTCATACATATAGAGAGTACTTAAGACCCTTATTGTTGTAGTTCTACTTAATGGACTCATTTCCCTTTATGATAGACAACAAGTATAATAGCCTCTCAAATTCATTGTAATACCCATCTATAAATTTCCGATACACTATTAGTTCCATAAATATTTATAACAAATCTAGAAGAATAATATTATAGAAAAAACTCTAGTAAAAGAGTGAATTTAAATCAATCAATTGAATCACAGAATCATCTCCTTTATGTCTAAAAGTATTCCACCATTTCTCAGTTTCACCCTTAAATTTATATACGATTAATAGAACCTATATCTCTCTCAAATTACCAATATATTTTAAGAGTAATTGAATATTATAGATCTAATTCTCGACATCATATAACCCTAAGTCACCAATGAAAAATAGTTAATTCCACTCTTGAAAAACATAAATGGATTGGGGATCCATTACATATCCCTTTGTAAGGTCCTGGTCAATTTTTTCAAAGGCAAATAGAAGGATATTTTCAAATAGAATTTCTACCATGGTGTTTAATATATGCTACATCATCTCTAGACCATACTATGATGACAAGTGTAAATTAAACATCATTAAAAATAACATAATCAATAATTAATCATTTTTTACATCGTGTTCCGCCTATATCAACACTAAAATAGGCATCTCAATCTATATATTTGTTATCATCATATAATCATGTAATTTCTCTCTACCCTACTAAATTGTATTATAAAATTATTAGAGGAAAAACTACCTCTATGATTTTCTGAAAACATACCATGGTATACTATCTTAATTACCTTGCACAAAAACTATAAACTATCCAGTAAAATGGAGTTCACTTGTAATAGTAGGGAGTAATTAAGGCCCTTCTAAAAGAAGTGGTCCTTCATTGACTCTTTTTACATAGGGACTAACATAAAATATAATAGCCTCTCAAATTTAATAGAATAATCCTATATTGATTTCCCATGATGGTGTAGTTTCATAAATATTTGGAGCATCTCTAATTGAACAATTTATGGGTAGAATATCTCATTAAATATATATTCAAAAGCAATCAATGGAATCAGATTTTCCTTTAAATTATATAAAAAAATTATTCCATAATTTCTAAGATTCACTATTAAATTTGGATATGGACAACGGTATATGAATCTCTCTCCTAGTCCCAATCTGTTAAAAAGGGAATTGAATATTCTCTACCCCACCCAATTCATATAATCCTAAGACACTAAATCCCCATTAAAAACTAAAAAATACCACTCTAAAAACTCATAAATGTGTTGGTAATATATTACATATCACTATGAAAGTTCCTGGTAAAACACTATAAAGACCAATAATATTCCCACTGAAAACGGAATATCCACCTAAGTACCAACTCTAATAGAATTCTCCCTTATCTTTAGTCAATGATCTTCTGATCAGTTTTGAACATACATCATCCTGTAATAACATGATGAATAATTAAGCACCCATTACATCATATTTCATCCATTTCAACACTAAAAAAGGAATACAAATATAAGAATTCACTATCATCAAATAGTAAAGCAATTTTCCCCCAGACCTACTCCTTAGGGTCATATAATTCCTAGAGGATAACCTACCTCTATTATTTTTTGTTAACAACCCACAGTATACTATCCTAAACATGTTTCACAATGACTATAACCACTCATGATTCTCCACAACATGTGAGCATCAATAAACCCACACAGCAATAACCCGCATCCAATCACCCTATAGACAAAAACACAAACCTTACCCAACTACAAACATGAATCACACTAAAAAGATTCATGTCTCACCATCCTAGGGAAACAACACCTACTAAAAAAACAAACTCTAGTTACTCTAAATAATTAAATAATTCTTTGGAAGAACTATTTAATATAGATAGAAAACATTTTCTCAACCATACCTCGGATATTATATACCCAAATATACCCACTACAGGGTTTCCATATATAACATGTACATAACTATAAAATAATTATTAAAACTATAATTTAATGAAAACAAAACCATCAATTTTAGATAACTAATGTTCCCCTAATAGGTTTTTCATGAAAATATTTAATAACTTGTTGTTGATGTTTCACTTAAGCCAAAAATCATTCCAAAATATTTATTTCATTAAAAACAATTTTCAAAACCATTTTCCCATTTAAAACCCAATTTATTCTCATAAGCAGTCATGCACATGTTAGGAGTTCATGGAGGACTAATACGATTCATGAAAAAAGACCCTATTTATATATAAGTCCAATAGTAAAACCAAGAAACACACAACAAAATAATTAAATAATTACCTTAGTTATAAACTCTAAAATAAATAACCTCAAACCCACCACCCAAGTAACAAATATTTTTTAACAATTAGGTGTTTGAAAAACCGCAGACCAATTTTCCTTACAAGTTACAACCAGTCTGACCTCTATCAACTAAGTAGAAAAAATTAAACAAAGATGTGATATAATTTTATAATTCCTTATATTTGTCTTATGTAACTATAATAGGGAAAACATTTCTACATGACCTCAGGTAATCCTCCTCATACACCAAAGGTAGCTTACTACAGACGAGAGACTTTAGCATGTTCCAGAGAAACTATACTCTCAAAATCATAATAGAAAATAATAAGAATATAATTAAGAAACCATAACATATTAAAATCATTGTATATAAATTGTATTATAGTTAGAAGTTAATAATAAAACAAAATAAAAGTCATCATGCTATAATTGAAATTTTTTAAAGGATATATTAACACATTATCAACATGGTGGAAAAAATAAGATACCCTTAAACACATGATTTACGATGTGTTGAAATTGAAATGAATTAAAAACAAAATTAATAAACTCCTGGATACCCTACAATTTTTATGCATCTAATACTACCTATAATCAATGTGGTTGATGAATATCACTCAAAGTAAACCAATGTACTCCCTTATCCATGGTGTATCTATAGGTTGGTGTTAATTACTCATCACATATGTGGGATTATCCATTAATATATAAAATGATAGTGTTGATGGGATTTGAATCCCATTTCAGTTTACAAGATTTAAGTCACTAGATTCACTTCACTAAAAGATGATCAAAAGATATTATTCAAATAAGTGTACAAATGGTGGTTTCTTAATCTCTCCAAGAGGTATTGGTTCTATATAATGTGTATATATTCAAATACAATTATATAATTCAACTGTTCTATAAGTCATAGAGAACAATAAGTCTCTATAATGGTGTTATTGGAAATGTTCACCAAGGAAATCAGTCAAGGTAAAAATTGGTTATCAGTAGTTACCATTCAAGAGGGGGTATCTCCATGAATGTTGAAGGTCAATGACACTTGTGTTGGTATGAGTAGTAAATTCAAGAGGTGGGTGATTTGAGTTCCTATAAAAATTTATGTTAAAATATATTATTTAAAATTCCCCTAATTTTAAATTTAATAGATTAGTTAGCCAGTAGTGAATTTATAAGAGTCTTACTATTCAATTAACTTTTTAAGAGAGTGATTAGTTCTCCTTTATATCAATATGATAATTAAAACAAATTTTTAAACTAAAAAAATAATTCAATATTATTATAAACACTTGCTTATACTAGCTATCATAGATCAATTTAGTTTTATGAAATATGTGATAAAATAGAGTAAAACTAAACGTAAAACCATAGTTGAAATTTAATAAGAGGTTCAGTCTCAAAAAGAGACCAAATAATCTCTAATTTATTATCCCCTACCACTAAGAAGTTTAAATTAATAAATTGTTTGTTACAAACCTTTTATTGGGGTTCATAACAACACACAAGTTGTCCAGGTCACAAGAACTCTACCAATGTTTTTCATCGGTACAAACTACCAGGTCACACAAGGACCTCTTCCACACCTATCTATGGGAGTAAAAAGTTGTAAGAAGGTATGAGTGGAAGGATATATTGTATACTTCAGTTTCATTTAGAATATATTGTGTGATTTACAGATAAATACACAAACTGCTCAAAGTATGTAAAAATTCACACAATAGAGAAAATAAATATGAGAAATGCTTTAGAAGGATTTGTGTGTCTTGAGATGCAGCTCTTGACTCTTTAGATGTAGCTGAGATAAGTTTTGAGTCCTATTCTTCAATTTTACACTAAAATAGAGTGTTTTTTTCTAGCTTCTAGGTACAAGTATAGATCTACAGTTATATTCTCCTCATATGATATGCTGACGTAGTTTTTCAATTCAATGTATAGCTTGATTGAGATTTCCTTGTGTGTTCTTATTTTTTTCCTGAGTTTACAATGGGTTCATGAGAGTCAATGATATTCTAATGTATGTCTCTAAAGTAGGAACACCCCCACTTCCTTTCTACTACACTCTTCAAAATGATTTTATTCTTGAGGGCCTACAGGGATCATAATCTTTCCACAATATTATGTTCATTGTTTCTCGTATTGTCTTCTAAAAGAAATAAAAAATATTATTAAATATATCAATATCATTTAATGTCCCCAATATGACAATTATAACTAATTTTAATAGATTCAATTCTAAATAGTATGTCAGTGACTCCTCGGTTAGTGAGTCACTCCATCAGTGAGGAGTCATGTCGGTGGGACATCAGTCGGGGAGTCATCCTATCGGCGAGACATCAGCCGATGAGTCATCATGTTAGTGAGTCATCCTATCAGTGAGTCATCCTATCGTTAAGACATCAGTCTAGGATTCATCCAATCAGTAATACATCCAATCGTTGATACATCCGTCACTGACTCCACGCATCGATGAGTCATTTTACTCTTTCTCGGTTCTTCTGACGATGTCAATGACTCATATGTAGATAATTTTAGATGTTTTGTTTGTCTTAAAGTACAATAATGTTAGAATGTGTTGGTTCCCATAATTACAAATAGATAATTTTTTATAAGCTTGTTTATACTTAAATGAACATAATTAGTTATATTAATGAAATTATCTGATATAAAAGATATGATTTTATAAAATTTAGGATCTATAATTAGTTAAGATATGTTAATTGTGATTAAATCATGATTTTTCATAAAGGGGTAAGATATATGTTACAATATATTTCATGATTTCTGATAACTAAACCCATTATAGTTAGATATAGTGGCCAATAATATAATATGGTCCCACAATCTCCTCCTTTTGATGATCACAAATCATGGAATTATTAAGAACCATTAGAAAATGATTAAAAATAAACAATCTGATTATTATCTCTCATAAATATGAATGGGATCAAAAAATAATTATGGTATGTAAAATATACCATAGTAAAATAAACAATGAATAATTTAACTGATGATTCCTTGTTTTAAGTAAATAAGAAGGCACTAATAATTTTTAATAATGTTCTACCCCTTTTGGGATTAGAAAAAAGTGGAATATTAAGACTAAAACTGAAATGTAGAAACAGTGAATTGTTAGTCATAATCAAATTACACTGAAATAAAAAAAAGGCAAACACTAAACCCATCAAAAAGAAAAACTCAACACTACTTATTAGGTTCAATGGGTGCCTTCCTCTTATCATATGGATTAATGGATGGTCTTGTAGGTGGTGGCTAAGAAAAAGGAGTATATGAATGAATAATCAGTGGACGTAAAGGAATTCTTGTTAGAACAGTTGGTTCCATGATTGGTATGTTCTGGGATAACACATAAGGTTGAGTATGTTCTACGATAATAGGATGGATTTGGGTCTAGGAGTGATCAACTGACATTAGATAAGAAGTCATTAGCAGAGCCGAGTGAATAGAAGGCACAACTTGAACAACTATGGCTTCACTCTGAACATGGAGGAATGGTTTTAGAAGCCTGATAAAGTCCTCAATGATTTCTCCACTATAGATC
This sequence comes from Viscum album, assembly GCA_963277665.1. Taxonomy (NCBI): domain Eukaryota; kingdom Viridiplantae; phylum Streptophyta; class Magnoliopsida; order Santalales; family Viscaceae; genus Viscum; species Viscum album. The sequence continues at coordinate 1,850,524,161 of OY728142.1, read as the reverse complement.
ATTACTTTTTGAATTCATTATTTTTTTTGATATATTTAACCATGAGAGGAGTGAAATCCTTTAGATTTTGAACTTGGTCCTTAAAGGAAACAGTCAGAAGAGGTAACATGAGATTTTCTACTACGTTTTTGAAGTGACTAATTAGATGATGCTTGGTGTAGATCTTTTGAAAATATATATTGAGTTTCTTAGTAAGATCTTCCAAAGTATTAGAGGCTCCCTTGAAATAAATCCTGATAATTTCTTGCACATTGATAAAAAAAATTGGCCTTTTTTCAAGTGTTTGTGAATCAGTGCCACTAGGAATTTCTTTCATATCATCCCTAATAGCATCTTTGACAGCATAAAAATCTTTGGAGTTTGATGAAGAAGTTGAGGTTGAATTATATTTCACAGTTTCCATTAATTCCCTTCTTAGTTCGGAAAAATCAGGAATTTTAAGATGATATGTTGGATCTTCATGACCTTTCATGACACGATATATTGTATTCAATGACTTAGTGGATAAATCATTGATTCTAGTAGTTAACTAATTCATCTCATTTACAAGCTTGGTGTTTCTTTCCATAATGGTTTTGGAAGTTGTAACCAAATTTGGCTGAATTTCCTTTATCACCATCTGTGAGACTGAAACAACATCAGCTTGAGATGCACATGTTGGGATAGGAGTAGAACTAGAAGCCCTAGTTTTTCTTAACCCTTTAACCATAGACCAGATATCTTTCAAGTTATCATTCTTCATGGTGTTTTCTCTCCTAGATTCATCAATTCCATATCATATCATAGACTTTACTAAATTCATTACTAATGAATATGTGTCTTTCTTGAATTTTTCATACTCGTCCTTAGTGACATAGTCACTATAAAGGGTCTCATCCACTAGTTCCCCTGCAACAGGTATATAAACATCATCATCTAAATATCCATAATCTAATCTCAATGCCACATATCTAGGATTACATTCCCATTCTACCATTAGAAATTTTCTAGAGGAGTGAGAGTATCAATCCTTACTCTTCCAAGTTTATGCTCTTCGCCTGCTTGGTCTTAATTTCGGGAGGCTCCCCCTCAGTGTCAGTCTTCATGGTAGCTTTCTACCCCTCATTATGATTTCTCTTCCTTACATACATAGCTTAAGGAGAAGGTACCAACTCTTGATCTTGTTGATATCCACATGAGCATCCACCTTGACAATTTCAGCTTGGTCATCTTCACAATCATCATTAACACCAATATTGGCATGAAGAAGTACAAAATCACCTCCATAACCATTTTCTTCATTTCATTCCACATTTTATTCTTCTTCCTCATTTTAAAAACCATTTTACTTTCCTTCTTCTCTTTGAACCCCCTATTCATCTTATTTATACGAGTCATTAGATTCATACTCTACACTACCACTCACTTCTATTTCCTCTTCATCTTCATCATATCTTAAAATTGATTCTTCTGAAGGTAAGGATAATGTGGGGTTAGTTTGTCCATAGGCTATATTAGGAGGACTAATAGCAACATAAGGATCACTCCTATCATCAACAGGAGATCCATCCCTATTAGCTCCAGCTTCCTCACCTCCTTGCTCATATGAGTAAGATTATTCTTCTTCATCATGGACCAAACTTGGGTCCTTCATATCTCTTGGTCTTGTAGGGTGACCTACATGATTGAAATTTTCATAATATTTCACTTCATCATTAACCCACCTTCTCTTCCATGGATTCCGTTGAATCTTTATTCTTCCAAAAATAACCTTTTCAAAAAAAACACTTCATTCTGGTACAATTTCATCATTGTCATCCACACAACCCTTATCATTAAAAATAGCAGATATCATCCTAGTGTGAAAGAAAGTATTTTTCTCATATTAGGGTTTTATTATCTCACTTATTTGAACCATTAAATACTTAAAAATATTCTCCTTAACTACATTCTTCAACAGATAAACTATTAAGACATATTGGAACTTCAAATAATAAAATTCCCCTTTACTGGGACAAAATTGTCATTGGATGAACTTAAAAAATATTATTCACTCTCTATGAATCCCATTAGCAACTAGACATCAAGGTTCTTTATTGTTAATAAGTTATTTCAAAGTTTTCCAAAGTTTGATAATATCAAATTCAGGTGGAGGAGTACCTTGATAGTCATCAAAAATTCCTTCATGAGATAATTTGATACATTAATACCACTAATTTGAAGAGAAATAAATCATATTTTCTTTTTACCATTGATTTTATCCAATAGGAATCACTTCCTTCCAGGGGAAATTCAACATTCATATAGAACTCATGCACCTTAATTGGATAATATTCTCTTCCATACCCATAAAACCATTGAATTCAACCCTGACCCTATAGAACATTCAGAAATAGTAGCTTTCTCTCTAATATCCATTCTGCAGACACCTTTTTTTCAGAGCTACTATATGATTGGAAAATTTTCAATTTACTGGACCAAAACATCCGCTAGACTCACCTTTCGGCTTCTTACCAGCTGGTGAATTATCAGATTATCTTTCATCATGGCACTTCACCTTTACCATTTTGAGAGCATGGTTGAAGGCTAGAAGGAGAAAGGTTATCTGTAGACTGAGCAATGAAAGTATCAAGGTATGTAGTAGTGTGGAACGATTCTAGTTGATTTCGTTTAGAGCATAAATTGAGTGAAAATACCAATGTCTCAAATTGACTTCCAAAAATAATGAAAAAATTATTGTTTAGGTTAAAAAAGATAAAACATTTAAAAGAGTGACTCATTGGTGTCAACATAAAACATTTATTGGAATGAAAGAAGTTTCGGAATGACCAAGTCGGCAAGATGAAGTCAGCATGATAGTGTCAGCATGACATTGTTGACATGACAGAGTCGGCATGACAATGTCAGAAGTAAAGTGTCGGCATGACATAGTCAACATGATAGTGTCGTCCTCATAGAGTATACATGACAGATTTTGTTAGTTTTGAAAAAGGAGAAATAATATAATACACTTATAGATTAATCATTCCCAGTAGATGTCTAATTTAATTCATTCTTTCATATTTAAATTGATTACTAAATATTCCAGCATGCGGATATTCAGTCCCAATAAATTCTAAATTGATATCACCCTTTTGATAATGATCTATCAAAAATGATAACTTACAAAAATATGTTTTGTTATAGATTGAGAAACTGGGTACATAGAGATGTTAATGGTACTGGTATTGTCACAATTTATAGGTACATGTCTAAATTGATATCCATAGTCTAACAGAGTGTGTTTCATCCGCAAAATTTGTGCAAAAAAACTACCATTATCTTTGTTTTCAACATCGACAGTAGATAATGAAACAGAATTTTGTTTCTTACTACACAATGAAACCAAAGACGTTCCCAAAAAGTGACATGTTCCATATGTTCTCTTTCGATCTAACTTTAAAACACCAAATTCAGCATCAGAATAACTCACTATATCAAATGATTGTCCTTTAGTGTAAAAAAACCTAAATTGATAGTATATTTGAGGTATTTAAAAATTATTTTAATAGAATTTAAATGATATTCTTTTAGTTTATCTTGAAAATGGGAACACATACACACACTAAACATTATATCCAGTTTATTAGCTATCAAGTAGAGAAAAGTTCCAATCATTCCTCTGTAAGTGGTTTGATAAATAGATTTACCATCTTCATCAAGATCCAACTTACAAGTAGTACTCATTGGAGTGTCACTACTTTTAATGATATCAAATCTGAATATTTTTAAAATGTATTTTATGTATTTACTTTTATTTAAAATTATTCCTTCTTTATTTTGAAAAATCTGAAATCCAAGAATTAATTTGAGTTCACCCATCAAACTTGTTTCAAATTTACTTTTCATCATTTTAGAAAAATCTATACATAAAAAATTTCTTGAAGATACAAAAACAATATCATATATATAAATTTAAAATACAAAAACATCTTTAGAAATTTGTTTCATAAAAACAGTAGGATTAGAAATTCCTTTTATAAAATCATTTGTAATGAGAAAAGTACTTAGTCTATCATACCAAGCTCTTTGATTTTGTTTTAAAGCATATAAAACTTTTGTTAATCTGAAAACATGATTTTGAAAATGAGGGGCTCTAAACTAGTGGGTTGTTCAAGAAAAACATCCTCAAATATAACCCCATTTAGGAATTCAGTTTTAACATCCACTTGATAAAGTTTGAAATTAATATGGGCATTATAAGCATGTAGTATTTTTATGGAATCAAGTCTAGAAATAGTTCTAAAATTTTCTTCATTGTCATTGACTTCTTCTTGACTATAATCTTGTGGAACCAATTAGGATTTATTTATAAAAATATTACCAAATTCATCTACTTTATTCCTAAACATCTACTTAGTAATAATGGTCAGGTTGTCTTTGAGCCTATCCACAAGTTTCCAAATTTTATTTCTATCAAATTGATTAAGTTCTTAGTGTGTATCCATCCCCAAAAATTCATCTTTAATTACATCATTGATGTTTTTAGGTTCAAGATGCGACAAAAAGGCTTGATGTTTATCCTGGTTTTGAAGAGAATCTATAGTTTGTGTCCCTTTGTCTAAGTATCCAACAATAGAATATAGAGGATAGTTCCCGAGGGTTATAGTTGGTCTAGAAAATGAGGTGCTAGTAATTTCTGGTTCATCTAGAGGTTCAGGCTCATCATGTTTAGGTTCTGAATAATTTCCAAAACTATTTGATTTAACATATTTCTCGAAAAGAGGATTAGATGATTTTTCATTTATATCCATATTTGACATATCATCTTTATGGTTCTCTAGGGAGGTCTTGGGTTCATGTGGACCTATTTAATCAGATTTTATATGCACATATTCTTCCACACAAATGGTTATTTTATTAAAGACTATATAGGATCTACTATATTTTTAGTAAACTATGATTATTCCTTCATTTCTCTTTGATGCAAATTTGTAAATATTGTCTTTTTTATTAAGGATATATACATTGCAACCAAAAAACGTTGAAGTAACTAACTTTTGGTTTTATATTGTTCCACAACTCATAAGGAGTCTTCTTGATGATAGGTCTAATTAATACTCTATTAATTATATAATAGGTTGTATTTGCAGCCTCCACCCTAAAGTAAATAGGTAGATCATATTTATTAAGCATTTTTCAGGTTATCTCTTATAAAGTTATATTTATTCATTCCGTAACACCATTTTTTTAGGTGTACTAGGAAATAGAAGTTATGATTATATCCATTTTGTAAGAAATATTATTTAAAGACTTGATTTTCAAACTCAAATCCATGATCACTTCTTAAAGAGTTTATTGTAATTCCACATAGATTTCCCACTATTTTAGAATACTTGATGAATTAAGTACATGATTCACTTTTGTGAGATAAGAAATAAGTCCAAGTATATCTAGAAAAGTCATTTACAATAATATAGACAAAATTATTCTCATTTGAAACAGAAACTATAGATGGTCCAAACAAGTCCATGTTAACTAACTCTAAAGGATGAGAAGTTGAAACTTCTTTCTTCTATTTGAAAGATATCTTTTGTTATTTACCGTTTTGAAAAGAATTACAAACTTTGTCATTTGAAAACTCAAATTTGGGAAGATCCTTGAATAGTCAGTTTCTAGTAAGATTTAAAAGAGAGTGTACATTACAATGTACTAATATAATATTCCAAATCCAATACTTTTATTAAAGGAACTTAAATAAGAAACAATTTGAGAAACCAAAGAATTTATGTTGAGAGTATATAAAATTTAATTTCTAAAAGTGGAAAATATTAATTCATTTTTCTAGTTAAAAACATTTCAAGCATTATATTAAAATTTAAAAGGAAATCCATCATCACATAATTATGAGATACTGATAAAATTATATTTAAATTAATTAACAAAAAGTACTTTAGAAATTAAAAATGACTTAGCATTACCAATTTGTCTTTTGCTAATTATTTTTTCTTTAGAATTGTCACCAAAAGTGACATATCCACCATCAATCTTGATTAAGTTCACGAAGCTTGAATAGTATCCTATCAAATGTCTCAAAGATCCATGATCCAATTACCACTAACTCTTATAGTAGGTATTTTATCATGCTTCCTACAAAATAATTTGACAAAAATAGATTTTGGTGCCCATATTATTTTAGGTCCAGTAACATTAGTAATTAGTGATTTTGGTAACCACATTGGCTTCAAGGGTTTCCTATAAGATTTATTTAACATATTTGAAAAATAGACACTATATGGATACAGAAAATTTAAAGGTAGTACCTTATTTTCCATAACTAGAACTAGTAGTGGAATTTTGATTTTTATGTAGAAAAACATATTGTCTAGATTTAGTGAAAAAAAATTAGATTGTTTTCTCCATACAATCTGATATAAAATGCCATAAGTATACTTAAGAACTATCTATTTACCAAGAATTTGAGTTATATTATTTTTCCCATTGGTAAAGATTTCTAGATATTTCTTCAATTTCTCATTAGACATTTCCATTTCATTGTTTTTCTTTTGTGTAGTTGAGCATTATTTTCCTTCTAAATGGTATGTTCAGAAATAATATTTATAGTGAGAGAATACTATTTCATTAAAGATTTATAATTTTCTTTCAATTCATCACATTTCTCTTCCATCAACATAAAATATTCAAATATTTCATCAATTGTCATATTTTCAAAATCACTTTCATCTCCATAATATCAACAATTATGTATAGGAGAATCTAATGTTACCTAAGATGTGTCTGTCATAAAACACATATTTCCATGGAATATGTATCATCATGAGATGATGTTGATTTACTAGATCTATTCTTAGAGGCACTCCTACTGGCCTTCATATCTTTCTTATACTTCTTGTCTTTGTTTCATACTTCTTTTTGAATTTTAATTTTGGAAAGTCAGCTTTTACATGTGTCATGACCTGACCCTACCCGGGCTTGAGCCGCAACTACCCCAAGCCAACCTCCATAGGCCAGGGGCTGGTGACAAGCGTCGAAGGCTAAACAACTCAGGGAGGCCCTTTCCTAAGTACCTATACACACACACACGCAGCACACTCAATGCAAAAGTGAAGAGAAAAGGAAGCAAGATACAACACTGCTACAAAAGGGGAACCAAAATACATGCATCGACCTCTAACCAGTACAAAAAATGTGCTGAAAAGTAAACTAAATAGTAAAAGGGTAAAAACACACACCCAACAACAATGGTGCCACAACCCGGAAATAGGTAAAATAAAGGTAAACTGCTGGTGAGTCTCACACCCAGAAAGTCCTGCTACTGCCACTGAACGTAGCCCAAGCTCCTGTGTCCTCTATGCTCTTCTGTAGTCTTGACCGACATTTCCATCATCTTCTAGGTAACACCAAGTGTGGGAAATCCTGATAAGGGGTGAGTATAAAAATACTTAGTAGGATACCCCGAAGGCTCAAGGGATAAATAGAGGAGGTACCGAAGGGTGAGCAGTAGATCAAACAGGGAAAGTAGAAGAGTATAACCAGGAGTGCAGTAAGAGTAACAGTATAGAGTCCAGCTCAACCCAATAAGAGGAAAGAAGGTAGACTCGTCCAGACACAAGGAGCTAGAAATGGAGAGAAGATGAACATCCTATCGAGTCTTCACTAACTATAGCAGGATAAAAGACTTGTCTAACCACGAGAAGCTAGACTTGGAAAGCAAGTGGAATACCTCGTGCGTCTTCACCTCTCCTGGAGGGAGAGTAACCAAGCCCAAGAAGTGGGTACTGGAACACGGTATATACATATATATGATCTCAAGAAACTTGAACAATATCATAACGGGATCTATGTCCCGTAGCACAGCCCAAGAAAGTGAGTAGCCAATCATCCCAGAAGTAAACACCATCGATGCCCAGCATTCTGCACATCTCCCTTGAACTATTATTCATGGGGATCAAATCACCGCACCTTGACACCATCTGCTTTGGGCGGCAATGACTCGCCCGCATGGTTTTAGGTCACATCACAAGGATGCTTCTCAGTTGTTAAAGTACCCCTCGTACTTGAGAGTTATAGGTAATGTCAAAACACACCTCATCACTGCCTCAAAGTCGAGAGTTCTTCTCAAAGTCAAAGTCATCACATCCCTGACCCGTACAACCAAGGGTCCCACTCCGGTAATCATGGTGAAAATCCGCAGACTATCCTAGTAGAAAGGACAAAGTCTAAAATTCCAACGGGTGACCCACTACCAAGCCCTACTAGAGGGTAATTCATAATAAGATATTGGGTGACCGACTGTCGAGCCCTACTGGAGGGTAATTCCTAATACATCATTAGGCAACCCACTGCCGAGCCCTGCTAGAGGGTACACCTGGAATAAGTCAACAGAAAACCCACTGCCCAACCCTCCTGGAGGGTAGTCCTGGAACAAGATAATGGGTGACCCACTACCCAGTCCTACTGGAGGGTAGACCCTCAAGCGTCGCAGGGTGACCCACTTCCCAGTCTCTGCTGGAGGGTAAACCCTAAGAGGTAGTCGAGGGACCCACTGACCAGTCTCTGCTGGAGGGTAAACCCTAAGAGTGTCATCGGGTGACCCACTGCCCAGTCTCTACTGGAGGGTAAACCCTAAGAGAGTCGTCGGGTGACCCACTGCCCATTCTCTGCTGGAGGGTAAACCATAAGAGTGTCGGGTAACCCACTGCTCAGTCTCTACTGGAGGGTAAACCCTAGAAGTTGATGAGCAACCCACTACCCAGTCTCTGCTGGAGGGTAAACCCGAAACTGATCTGACCATCCCTACTGGATGGTACAACACTATCCAAAAAAACTTGGAGTGGGTATCGTGCAACCGCCCAACTCCAGAAGAAAACCAGGGGAAACTGCTAAACCCTACTGTTCTAAACCATCATGAACAGGAGGACCCTCTATGTCGCGAGAGGTCAAGGGTACGCAATGTAGAACATGGAACGCACATGGGGCCCACATGACGTGTGTCCCCTAGTCAACGCCAACCAAGTTCAAAAACGTTCTCAGGTATAAACAGCCACATATACCTCCAAATGTTCCCATATACTCCCAGAGTACACCACGTTTCCAGCCCAAAGGCTATCGTGCACACGGCAACCAATGTCAATGCGAAGAGAGTAAATGTAACAACTCCAACTTGCCACCTCATCAGCCTAGGCACAACCAACTACATCTCTTCAAGCATTCACTTCACTCTTCCATGAGTGAACGTGATCCCACACCAAGGGTTCTCTGCAAACACTGTAGGAAGAACCTCCACCTGTACAACTTTCAGGATTCCACATTAATAAGATTGTGTTAGAGGCTCCGATCACCTGAACAGATTACAGCATTCTAATCCTCATGGAAAAACATGCGAGATCGACTACTTACTCGCCTCCAATGGATATCCGATGGAAAAGTCGCCAACACCGCTTTAAGCCCAAACGACATCCCTGGATCCCGATCCTCGGCCCTGAAAACAGTCGGGTGCATCGCACCATTTCGATCCCCTCAGGAAAACACATCAAAACGACTACTCACTTGAGTGCAATAGATATCCGGAGAAAACGATAAGTTTTGACATACCAAACAAAAGAGGTGTTGTGTGGGACCCTCATCCCGGTCCTGAGGCACTGCCAACGAATTATATCGTTGCGATCCTCTCGGAAGAGCACACAAGATGGACTATTCACTTTTCCAAAACATATGCTCGATGATAAATCTAGAAATCACCGCCAACTCCCAGAACAGCCCTCGCGAGGCCCGCACCAACATGCGGAATTAAAGCGGGCAGACTGCGCCAATGCAATGCCCTCAGAAAAACACCCAAAAACGACTGCTCGCATGCCCCGAATGGATGTCCGATGAAAAAGTTACAAAACGCTACTAACAGCTCAACAGACGGGCCATGAGACCCACACCTCAACTCTAGTTTCAAAACCCGACAGCACACTGGAAAACTCTTCCTCGGCACCAGGGTCCCAACGCTACTGACGATGCTCAAAACAGACATCATATGTGTCTGTGCCTCCCAAAACAAGAACCGCCGAGAAAAACACCCATCCACTTGACGTCGTGTCGCGCCCCGAGCCCCTCGTCTTGGTAATTAAAAATTCTCGACACCATCTGTAACAGCCTGAGATTTTATGAAAAATATTCTTTTTAATTTCATTAATGTCTTGTGTTGTACGCTACACCCAAAGGAGATTGCACAACACGCATCCTTGACTTTCCTTTCATTACACGCAATCGCGACCTTCCTCGATAGCGTGTGTATAACGCAATAATGAGTTATACTAAACAACAATCTACTATTAAAATATTATTAAAACTAGCCGTTATGAATAGTAATGACCACTTTTTGAAATTTTTAAATTTTATTTTTCAAAATGGAATTCATTTTTGGATCCGTAATATCGAAATTAGCTTAGGGTGAAATTTTGGTACTTTTCAGATAACTTTCATTTTCTGATGAATAGTGAAAATTACTTAATTTTAATCAATAACAAAATTTTTCAACGAAATAATTAATAGTGATAAATTATTAATTTGAGTGGTTTTAAAGTATATTTAGAATTTATTTTTACAATTTAATACAATGTTTTTCATTGGATGTAATTTCACATTTAAACCAGACATAAACAAGTGTCAATCATTTGTTAGTTATTATCTCTTAAAAACACACTATTTGTTTTGACGACGGGAATTAATTTTTAAATTAATTAATGCAACTGATATTTTTGAATTTGGTAAAATAGACATCATTTTTGAGTTCATAATATCAAATATATCTTAGGCCTAATTTTTGGTATTCTTCTGGAAACTTTCATTTTTTGATGAATAGTGAAACCACTAAGTGGTAGTTCAGAAAAATGAATTTTTCATAAAACTTAATTTTACCGCTTATTTGAGTGGAATTTCAAAAATCCGAGAGACACGATTGATGTTAGTAAGTAAAATTTGGTTCAATGAGATGAAAATAATTTTTGGTGAATGGTAACTTTTTACTTTTTTTGCCACGGTTAAAATTAAATAGGGTAATTAAGGGTAAAAATGATATTATTATTACCCTAACACATGTCCTCATTCTATTGGATAAGTGTTATGCAACCAAAAACAACCTTAGGAATAAAATATGACCATTTATTCCCACGTGGATTAGATTAGGACATTTATTATTAATTTATTTAAAGAAGGCTTAAATTAGTTAAAATCAAAGTTTAATAAGTAAATCATTTTTAATGTAGGGTTATATATAAGATAAATTCTACTATAAATAGTAATTAGAAAGATAAAAATATTTACTACATAATGGTATTTTATTTGTAATATTTATACATTAAATAATTTAATTTATTTGTGACACAAAGATGATGCAGTAATTATCTTATTAATGAAATATTGACATAATTGATGTTAAAAATACCCAAATAAATGTAATTTCAGACTTTTTATGAAATAAACTAATTTTATAGGTTAATATGACATGTTATTATTGATTTAATCTACTTTTTTAGAACTAATCATTCTGTTATAATTTTCACAAAAATCAATTACAAAATAGTGTCAAAATTGACATAAAATAGTTTTTAAAACAAATATTATATTATTAATTGTTATTTTATTCCTAAAAATCTAAGGTTCGGCCAAATGACATAGATAAGTTTATATATATTAATAATAAACATCTTGGGGTTCTTTTGGCATCTTATAGTAAGTTTATTAACCATATAGTAGAAGAACACAAGAAGACACAGTAAAAATAAAATTATTTTACTTAATGTTAAATCTAAATGATAAGGTTAAAATAGGAACCTAAACTTGTCTAAATTCTATTGGATGAGAGAATTTCCACCCATACCCACCTTATATTTTAAATTAATCAATTTGGAGCTATTTAAAACCGAATTTGACTTTATAATAAAATAATAGTTTTAGTTATTCCAAAGGTGCCCCTCTCCTCCCTTATAAAAGGGAACCTCCTCCGTCTCTTCCTCACACCACTTTTAGCCTTCATGCTCGGCCAACCCCTACCAATTTCTCCTCTCCACTTCCCTACAAACATCCTAGAGTTTCTGGTCTTCTTTGAAGACCTATTTTAGTGCCCTAAAAGGAGGTCTCAAAGAAGCACTTCAAAGAAGAGGTAATGTCCGTTACCGATTCTTTCATCTTTATTTCTTCTCCCACTTATTATTCTATAGTTTTTTCATTATGAAGTAATAACATCAGTATCACTCATATACCGATATGTTATTATAAGTATGAAACAACCCTATTTCACCATCTATCCATCCTACGGAAAACAAAATCACCGTGCGTGCGTACGTACGGAATACCATCTCCACGCTGTGGTGTAATCTATTTTCCACCACCACCTTACTTGAATGGGTATAATGTTGTACATAATAACTATATATGATTATTGTAAAGTGATATTGATTCTGAAATAGAATACATACACTCCAATACAATTCCACGATCATGATAATGATATCATCGCTCGTGCGTACGTACGGACTACCGTCTCCACGACGCGATGAGATTCATTCTCCACGTTAACCATTCATGAATGATTATAAAGTATATATAATAAGTAATCATGAAATATATGACATAATAATGATACTGGATTTATGTGTATATATATGTATGTCATCTACTTAATTCCATTCAACTCAATAAGGAAACGAAAACAGCGTTCATGCGTACGTACGGCCTACCGTCTCCATGAACGGTGTATTTCTTTGCATTTACTGATCTATTATATATATGTATATTCTGAATATATATTATATATAAATCATGTTTTATATTCTGGAATTAATTAATCATGATCTAAGTAATCATATGAATAATTACAAGTCAAAACACGGATGAAAAATAAAATGATTTTACCCAAAACACTCTTTAACATTGAATTTACAAAAGAACGGGTAATATAAATTCATAAGTGAACCATATATGATTTCATAATAATGAGTATGATTCTGGAATAAGTAAATGACATTATTTAAATCATTATACAGGAGGTTCGGACACTTACGAAACAAATCGGACCTAAGGTAAGGGAAATATCACAATCTCATTTTTATCCGAGATTGTTTATACATTAGTATTTACTGGGGTGTATTTTATCATCCACATCCATGTTTCCTCAATATGTAATATTATTACCATCCACCTACAATTGTTTAAATCCAATTTTACCCTTCAGTGAGTTTTTAGTAAAGGATATGAAAGGAATCTTTTTTCGTTTTTCGTACGAGGTACTTTTTGACTTTTCTGACAAAAGTACGAAGAATGTTTTTTTAACTCATACGGCATGAATGGATTTTTAAAACATTATTTCCAAGAAGATTCCTTTACATGTTTTAAATTTTATTTTTAATCAACTTCTTTAGTTTTAAATTGTATGACATTTTAAAAAAAAGGAAAATGTTTTTTTGAATTTTAAAGGATATTTTCCTCAAGAATGGAGTTCAAGAGTTTTATCAAAATGATTTTCCATATAAGATAATATATGGTTCTATTTATATCCCTATTATTACATTTATTTGATTATGTTGTGATGGAATTATTTTTATGAATTTCTTTATCTTATATGAATTGTTTTATGATGTCACGATGTTTAAGATTACCATTTTTATTTCATGGGTTTTGCAATGATGTATCATTTATGATTTTGTGGCACACATAAGAATGGTATCATTATGAGATGGGTGGGACCTATATCTCCCTCAAATGCATTGGGTAAAGATTTTATATCTCATGAGATAGACGTGGCTAGAACGGTAGGTTATACCGGTTCAGTGAAACAGGACTGAAACGAGGAATGAACTCGGTTCAGAAATGGAATTTGTCCACTAAGATAGTCTTGGAAATGAGTATTGACTAACAAGAAATGATTCTCTATGATTATGTGTGTATTCCACAAAGTTTCATGTTTTAAGTTATGATTATTGGGATTACATTTTACTACTATGATTTATCTCATGTTATGAAATTATGATCTCTTTTGCAGGTTAAGATTTCCAAAAGATATGTTCTTATGAATATGACGTGATTGATATTTCTTTTGTTTACCCTTAATGAGCATTTGAGCTCACCCTTTTATGTTTTCTTTTCCCCCGGACATAAAGAAAGGATTTAGGTTTAGAAAATAAGAAGATCATTATGGGAGATGTTGAAGATCTTTCACCACGATTAGAAGATTATATTCCGAGTTTCCAAAGACAATAAAAAATTACGGTCCTTGTGTGTGTGTTTTTGTTATGTACTAAGTATTCTGCAAAAGTAATTTAATGTCCATGTACATCAGGCTTCAGGTCTCTACATTTGGTATCAGAGGAAAGGTTTAGTCAACCTTTGGAAACTAGGATGCGAAAGCGTTAGTGAGATCCCTAGAGATATTTCTAAGGTATGTCTAGGGATGTCCCTAAGGATAAGTATACGTATAGGATACAATCCTAGAACTAGTGTAACGATCATAGAATTTAACCTAAGATGTTAGATATTGAGGATACTCCCCTTTATTATGTTGTTTTCCCTAGCATGATTTTTTCCTCTCATACTATTATTTTTGGGTTTTAGACGATGGCTGGAACCCGAAGGAACCGTTTTGATCAATGCAATGGACAATGCAATGATTGTCTTCCTGAACAAACAAATGTTATGGGAGATGGAGTGCAAAATCTTATTTCTATACTTACACAAGCTATGAATCATTCTGGACTTCCAAATGAGCAGAGAAGGGAACAATATTCTATTGAGTCCTTCATGAGGAAATGTCCACCTTCTTTCAGTGGGTCTTCTGATCCACTGGTTGCTGAACAATGGATCATTACTACTAAAAAGATATTTTCAGTTCTTCAATGTTCTGAACATGATAAATTCATCTTAGCAGTATATAGTTTGGAAGTTGAAGCTGATCAATGGTGGAATCTTATCAAGAATACGAGGAAACGAGATGAAATTGAGTCCATGGAATGGGATGAGTTCAAGAACTTATTTTTCAATAAGTACTTCCCTCATATTCTTCGAACAAAGATGTAGAAGGAGTTTCTTGAACTAAAGCAAAAGGATGGTGAATCTGTTGGTATATATGAAGCGAATTTTACAAGGCTTGCAAGGTATGATCTTGGATTTATCATCCAACCTGAAAGTAAAGTTGATCGATTCTACAGTGGATTAAACCCAAATCTTCAAAGGGAATTAGCTATAAGAGACTTCAGTAGCTATGATGAAATTGTGCATTGTGATATCAAGGTAGAAATGGAAGTTGGTGCTACTTATCCATCTCATTGTTTTGACAAGAAACGAAAGATGGAGTTCAAGGAGAAATCTCATAATAATGGTGAAAAGAAGATTAATGTTTCTTTATGCTCAAAGTGTGGAAAGAAGCTTGGTGGAGATTGTCTTGAAGGGACTAGAAAAGGTTTTAAGTGTGGAAAAGAAGGTCATCGAGCAGCTGAGTGTTGAAGTAATGGAAAAAGGGTTTCTAATGATGTGAATAAAGAAAAGACTGCAGAGAACACACCACCAAATCTTCAATGATTCAAGTGTAAGGAAATAGGGCATTATGCTAATAGATTCCCTAATCCAAGGGTTAGTGATGATCGACATGAGCAACCACTTAAGTCAAATGAAAAAGGGAAGTCACATGTGATCACTATTGGTGATGTTGAATATGAAAACGATGTGGTGGAATGATTAGGTGTTTATGTAATGGGATTCCAAAATAATGTTGTATATAGTATCATGGAATATTGGAATATTTATGTTTTGGTCTATTGTGGTTTCAATAATTTTATGGTACCGGTAACCATGAAAAGTGATTGAGGCATTTTTGGTAAACGGATGATATGCGCATAATGAAGGGATAAGAAGATAATGAGATGTTTGATTGTATTCATGAGCTCATGATTGATATAAGGACTAAGTGATATCATGGTTTAAGGATATAGAATTTTGAGGATTTTGGTATGTGGAAAGTGTTAAATTTTAACTGCATTCATGTTTTCACTAAGGTTCAATGGATATCCATCCTTCAAGAGAATACATGATTAAGGTATTCACATATTTGTAATTTGACCAACAAGATATATCTTATGATATATGGGGGATAAATGATGGCATTCACGTGATCATTTTCTTTATACTATGAGCATGGACCAAAGTATTTTAGATAAGCCTAAAGATTAGAATGTATTATGTTAGACATAAGTTAGTATTGTTTAAGGATAAAACTTTTTTGAATTTGGTTATGGGATGTTATAGTAATATAGCATTAGAAAAAGGACAACCTACAGGACGGGTGACAGCCCATTGCGTCGGACAAGGCTGTGGGAATCGAACCCACAACCAAAGTGCGACTGGCCTTTATCGCCTACCACTGGCCTACAGGAAGTCCCTATTTAGTAGAAACTAGTTTTATTATATTAATCAGTATGATATATTAAGTATAAGTCCATTTTAGGAACCATATATGATTATTCTCACTATAAATGGACTTATGTATTTTTTGATAACTTTTCTAACCTTTTGTTTGAGACAGATGGAATGGCCCATCATTCTATCACATGATCTGCTAACACATCACGAATGACAAAATCAACTTCATTTATTTAATAGATGAAGTGGAAATTGTCCAAAGAACGACAAATGGTGAGACTATACCAAAATCATGAAAGTATTTCTTCTAATTCCAATTTCATCAACTTTAGGGAAATGTTCTTGAAAACAAAAAAATGTTTTCATAGTGCTCTTATATCTGATGAATCAGATGGTACCTTAGATCATCACAAATTTATGGCTTTGTGATTGTTGGCTTTTCTATAGCCATGTTCTCTACCACTCTCCATCAGAACATGATGGTTAGATTTCACTTCCATATCCATATTTTCACCTATGTAGAAACCCAGTGATTAGTTTCTTTGGGTAACCGTTATGTTTCATACTTTTTGTTTTTAATGATTGGTTTTGGTATTCCTTTTTACGATGTGGGTTTCTATTAAAGAAACTTTCGAATAGTAAACCATTTATAACCCTGACGAAATTCGAGGGAGAAATTCATTTTAAGGGGGGTGAATGTAACAGCCTGAGATTTTATGAAAAATATTATTTTTAATTTCATTAATGTCTGTAAAGACCCGAAAATTCAAGGGAAATTTTTTCTTAATTTTCATTGTAATTTTACAAGATCGCGGTTTCAGACGGCACTTGATTCTGAGGCCCGGTGTGCCCGTAATTTCTATCTGAAGATTAGCTCGGGTACGTTCAGTGAACGAACGAGCAGAAATTCCTATCTTTTGAACAGGTACTCGGAATTGAAATCTGATGGCACCGATGAACACGCAACACCGGTAATCATTTAAGGGAACATTTACCGTAGTTGCGTTTTTGCGGGAGAAGAAGTTAATTAATGGAGTTTATTTAAGAAGTAAATATAATTGTTGGATCAATTTTATTTTATAACAAGGTGGTTAATTTCTCCCATGGGAAGTTGGTGGTGGGGCCCACATCCACCTAACTTCCTATGTGTGGATAATTGAATGGTGGGGCCAACATGAGCCCCAACCTTTCACATCCCCCCCTTTTTTTAACTCCTTAACCCCCCATTTAAGTTTTTCCAACTTATCACCTCTTTAATTTATAACAACTCATGTTAATAACTTATGTGAGTTAAATGTGGGTTTTGATATTTCAAACTCTTGAAATCAAAAACCTATGTTGGGTTAATAAAATAAGTGGTAGACTTATTTTATTTTGGGGTTAGTTTTTCTTGTGTGGAGACTTAGGAGAGGAAGGGCTACGGGTTTGAGGAAGTCTTCTTCTTCTTCAACTTCGACGAAGAACGTGAAGAACACCTCGGACTCCGACAAAGAACACTGTTCTTCAACGAAGAACATCTCCACCGAAGAATGCGAAGAACTTCTCCAACGAAATTTCCTCGTCGGACGCACCTCGACGACAATGAAATAGATGTTCGTTTTCCGAGACGCCCGACTTCCACGACGCTCGTCTTCGGCGGCTCGTTGACGTACACCGTTCTTGAAACCGAGGTAGTGGTTTTATTTATTTATTTTGTTTGTGAATACCAACTTGACAATCTTTGTGGATTAAAACCAACTGTTATCGAATAACACGAGGGGGCCGGACCTCACAAACACGGCTGACCCTCCTCCTTATTTTTCATGTTGGTTCCTTTGTGGTTTGGTACGGGAAGGCATGGTGCCGTCGCACCACGCGGAATCATGCGAAAGGAAATTCACGGCGTCATCGCGCCGCGCCGTTGAAAAAAGATCAAGGACGCGACGCCATCGCGCCGCGTCGATGAAAACCCGAAAATACCGCGGCCGGTACCAGGGCCGCGGCGGAAGGGCATGGTGGAGCAAGGTGACCGGCGGCCGGACCGGGCCGCCGGCATCGGAGCTGGAAGGGGACCGGCCATCGCCGGTCCCGTTGAGCCGAAACCGGCCGGCTAGGTCGGGCCGGCCGGACAGGGAGGAGCCGGGGGAATTAATTCCCCCAGCCGGACTTCAAACGGCCCCCATAAATGGGGGGCCACCGTTACACAAGGGGGGCAGGCGCCACCCACCCCCCTTTGCCAATAGTTCGGCCTTCGGCCGAGCTGGCAGCGCGCTGGGCGCGCTGTGCCCAGCCGGGCTTGGCCGCGCCCAGCCGGGTCAGGCCGCGCCGGGCCGGCCCGACCTAGTTCGGGCCGAACGGGGGGTCTCGGGCCGGGTCGGTCTGGGCCCCAAACCCCCGTTTTCGGACCATTTGGGTTCAATTTCCCATAACTCAAGCAACGGACCTCCGATCGACGCGCCGTCAGCGGCGAGATGATCCTTGGAATGAGACGGTCGTTTCAGTATATCACACTCAAAGTTTTGGAATACTTTTAGTTCATCCAGGTTGGTTCGTACACAAAACCAACCGGTCCCTCGGAGCGGAAACGCTCATATCTTGAGCTACGGACGTCCGAATGACGTGCCGTCGACTTTGTTGGTTTCATCGTAGTGAGACGGATCTTTTGGCTTTCTCTGCCCGAGGTTTGGACGCAGGTGGAGTGCGGTCGGGTTGGTTTTGCCTTAAAAACCAACCGGGCCCTGGGACGAAAAAGCCAATAACTCTCAGACCGGGCGTCCGATCGATGCGCCGTCTGCGACGTTGAGTTCCTGTTGACGATACGGAACTTTTGGATACATCAACTCTGGACTATGTGTCAGTTGATGTATCAGCCTCTTAGCTCATGGAGCGGACCCTCCCGAACGAGTTTTCTATGTGCGGGAACCCTAGTGCTGGTTGTGACTGCTACTGTGACGACGACGACTTTGCAGAGATCCTCAGGGGATTCGACGATGACGACTTCAGCACTCAGAGATCCTGTGTGGATCAGTGCTACCGATCCTATGTGGGTCTGATCCTGTATGGGTCAGCGCTCAGCGGTTCTGTGTGAGCCAGCGCCTACAGATCCTGTGTGGGTCTGATCCTGTGTGGGTCATTGTGGGGGTTAGTTTCCTACCGATCCTATGTGGGTCATTGCGGGGGTTAGTACCTATCGATCCTTTGTGGGTCCGATGACTTAGATGGATCAGTGATCATCTCTATCGTATTTCGAAGAAGTATACCTATGTGAGCTGAAACCTGTTTTCTTTCCTGTGTGGATTGTGTTGTGCTATCCTATGTGGATTACGTTTTGCATTCCTGTGTGGAATACATATACTTTCCTGTGTGGACTGGGTTGTACTTGGGCTCGGAGGTTGGAGGTTGGAGCGCACTGGAATTGATGACTTAGGTATATGTATGGGCATATACCTAAGCAGTGTCGGTTGTTACTTCGTGATTCTTTCTTTCCTTTGTGGTTTATCCTTTGGTTTTTTTGGGAGACCTTCGGGGGTCTTGGGGTCCCTACTGAGTAGCTTATACTCACCCCTTCACGGGCTATGCCCGTACTACGTTGTGTTGGTTGCAGACGACGGACAGCGCTAATCGTGGTGGGGGCTTGTGGAGCAGGACGGTACCTGGAGGTGGACCACTGGGCGGGACACACTCGGAGCGTACGGCGGGACCCGAGGAGTAGTGGAGATATCTGTACCCACCCTTCAGGTGGGATTTCCAGTGGACAGCTCGACGTAGAAACTTTTACTTTTCAGTTGTTGTTTTCCCTTTCGAGTTGTACTTTACTTTCAGTTTGGGTTTGTATAATGGCCCATTTACTTTTCCGCACTTACTGTTGTACCAGTTTTTACTTAGTGTTTAATTTTTCCACTTGCTTACTCTGAGGTGCTTATTTACTTTACAAAGGCAATGCCTTCCCTTTTTACCGGGATTTATTCCTTGGTGCTAGTCGCCAGCCCCTGGCCTATGGAAGGCGGGCTTGGGGTAGTCACGGCACGGGCCCCGAGGACGGGTCGTGACAAATTGGTATCAAAGGAGTTCGGTTCTATCGCAGATCTTTGGACTCTGATATTTTTCTATATGAAGTAATAGTGTTTAGCATATTGAGTGTGGTTATCAGTCCAGGGAGTCCAGTATAGGTGTGGCGGCCGACGTATCTGTACACCATGACCCTGACTTCTGATTTCCGACTTAATGCACGGAAACATTGATTTCATGTGTGTTTTAAGTTTTCTTTGTGATTACTTTGTGTCCGCTCACCAGGTATACTGTTTGACCATGGCGCACCTGTTCCTTTTCAGGATGACCCCACAATGGCAGCCAGCTAGGGTTCCGAGAGTTGATCCTGATGACAGCCCACCGAGCGATGAGGCCTCGGTGCAGGACCCTTTGTCAGCAGTGGCACCGGCGGTAGCTCTACCCGCCGATCCACCGATACTTCCAGCCCCAGCCGCTGACGATGCACATCGCCTTAGTGCACTGCATTAGTTCCAGTGCTAGAGACCGGCCATGTTCCGTGGGAGACGGGCCCCCAGGCAGCCAAGGACTGGCTGGAGGCAGTGGTATGAGTTTTCAGGCTAGTAAAGACACCAGCAGACCTCATGGTGATCCTCACAGCGAGCCTACTGCAGGTAGCAGCGGGCCGATGGTGGAGCTTGATGCTCCAGCTGCACGATGAGGCATCTCTACTCTGGACAGACATTGAGGGACTCTTCCACTCAGTGTTCGTCCCGGCCACCCTCCATGCGGTGCGCATCCAGGAGCTTCTTCAGCTGCGGAAGGGCAGCTTGACGGTCACCCAGTACTCGGCGAGATTTACCAATCTCTCGCGCTACTCAACCGACATGGTACGGGACCCATTCTTCTGGGCCCGGACCTTTGATCAGGGATTGAGAAATGAGATTAGGGCATCACTGATCTCCCTCAGCATTCCGACTCAGGCAGGAGTATTGGAGCGAGACCTTTTTATTGAGAGATTTCTTACTGAGACTTCTCCAGCGGCAAGACCTACCGCGGGGCGGCACGTAGCAGAGTCTTCTGTTGCAGGCAGTCGACGGATGACTTAGGGGTCCCGGCAGGCCAGACCCTCAAGTATACGGCTCAGGACATTGGCTCAGCCATGCGGGGAATATAGTGCAGAGCCAGTCTTTCGAGAGGCAGGCAGTGCTACACATGCGGCAGACAGGGTCACATGGCTCGTGACTGCTCGACCCATCGTGCCGAGGAGCAGCAGATAGTTGAGGGGCCACCCAGGCATAGGTAGAGGGTCGACCGTGGCGGTTCGCAGGGAGGACGCGGACGAGGTAGAGGAGCTGGCCGAGAAGCAGGTGGTGGGAGACGCTTTGAGGCTCTACCACCACCACCACCAGGAGGCCCGCCCCCGACCAGAGGGAGCTGGCGGGTAGAGACAAGCACAGCTCCAGGCAGCGGAGGCCTACGACCACGGCGCGCTCGAGATGATTCGAGGTACGATCTGTGTCTATTCCAACATTTCTGCAGTTCTTATAGACACAAGAGCGAGTCACTCTTTCATAGCCACTGCCCTTGTTCGGAGCTCGGAGATTCCGACAGAGACGTTGGCTCGATCCTTACGGCTAGAGACTCCTACGGGAGCAGACTCGACGATTACGCACTAGTGCCGGCAGTGTGAGCTTACTCTAGGAGGCTAGATCTTCGGCTGGGATCTTCTTGTAGTGGCATCTAGTCCTTACGACGTCAACTTGGGCATGTGTTGGTTGTCTACGGTCCATGAACAGATTGACTGTTTTAGGCGCAAGGTGCGATGTGTACGCACCGACGGGAGCAGGTTCAGCATCACCGGCGAGAAGGGATCCTTTGCAGCACAGGATGGACTTCCACGGAGGAGAGGACTACCAATTACTCATCAGTTGGATAGCCTCATCCTAGGAGCATTGACATGCAGAGTCCTGGTTTTCCTGCAGTGGTGGATCATTTTGCGGACGTTTTTCCCGACGACATTCTAGGGTGACCTCCTTGCAGATGGGTAGACTTTTATATTGACTTATAACCCGGGACAGCCCCGATATCAACTCTATAGTATCGGATGTCCCCTGCTGAGCTTCGAGAGCTACGGGTACAGTTGGAGGACCTTCAGGGCAAGGGGTTCATCCGACCCTGTGTTTCACCCTGGGCTTCCCCGATATTGTTCACCAAGAAGGTGGACGGGAGCTTGCAACTGTGTGTCGACTATCGTCTCCTGAACCAGGTGACAGTGAGGAACATGTATCCGCTACCGAGAATTGATGACCTCTTTGATCAGCTCAATGGATCACGGTGGTTCTCGAAGATAGACCTCAGGTCAGGCTATCACCAGCTCAGAGTTTCGAGATGAGGACATGCAGTAGATGGCCTTCAGGTGTCAGTATGGCCACTATGAGTTCTTGGTTATGACCTTTGGCGTAACCAATGCTCCAGTAGTGTTCATGGCCCTCATGAACAAGATCTTTCAGCCATACCTCGATCGATTTGTCGTGGTCTTCATCGACGACATTTTGATTTACTCGACGACTGAGGAGGAGCACACCTACCACTTACGGGTTGTACTAGACACACTCCAAGAGCACCAGCTTTATGGAAATCTCTCGAAGTGTCAGTTCTGGATATGTGAAGTCCACTTCTTGGGGCACGTCATCTCTGAGGCGGGAGTTGCAGTGGATCCTGTGAAGATCGAGGCAGTGCTAGCTTGGGAGCCACCTAGGAGCGTGACGGAGGTGCGGATTTTCCAGGGACTAGATGGATACTACCGAAGATTCGTGCCAGACTTCTCCAGAGATGCGGCACCACTCTCATCTTTGACGAAGAAGGGGAAACCTTTCGTGTGGTCAGACAGATGTCAGCAGAGCTTCCAGGAGCTAAGACAGAGATTGACCAGCACACCTATCTTGAGGTTGCCTGAGGAGGGAGTAGGGTACGTAGTCTACTACGATGCATCAGGGACCGGACTCAGTTGTGTCCTGATGCAGGAGCGGGCAGTGATCTCATATGGATCACGTCAGTTGAGGCCGCATGAGCATAACTACGCTACCCCTGACCTGGAGTTAGAAGCAGTGGTCTTCGCTCTGGAGACATGGTGACACTATCTGATGGGCGAGCGCTTTACAGTCTTTTCTGACCATCAGAGTCTCAGATACATCTTCTCTCAGAAGGATATGAATCTGAGACAATGACATTGACTCGAGTTCTTCTAGGACTATGAATTTGAGATAGTCTATACTCCTAGGAAGGGGGACATGGTAGTCGATGCCCTCAGCAGGAGTACGGTCATTCAGCTACTTGAGGAGGTGATAGAGTAGCTAGCCTATTTGCAGATATCCTTCGTGGATAGAGATGGAGCAGCCTTACTTCAGTCTCTCACAGTCACCCCTCCACTACTGCAGCGGGTCAGAGAGGCACTGCGTGGGGACGCAGACTATGAGACGCGGTGTGCAAATATATCCTCCGGACAGGCACCAGATGGCTTCTCCTTTGGAGAAGAGCACGAAATCCTTTTCAGAGGACGTACCTTGGTACCAGTCGCTTTACGGGAGGAAGTGTTGAGATAGTTTCACACTTCTCCTTTGGCGGTTCATCCTGGTGTGGATAAGATATACCAGGATCTCAGACGACAGCACTAGTGGCCGGGCATGATAAGTTTGTGGTAGAGTTCGTTTCTCGATGCCTCACCTGCCAGCAGGTGAAGGCTGAGCACCAGGTACCAGCAGGCTTGGTACAGCCCTTGTAGGTTCCAGAGTGGAAGTGGTATGGAATATCTATGGACTTCATGACTGGACTGCCACGCACTTCTAGAGGTCACGACTCCGTTTGGGTGATTGTCGACCGACTCACCAAGTCGGCTCACTTCTTACCCATCAGAGAGCAGGGCTCAGTGGAGATCTTGGGATGACTTTACATTCAGGAGATTGTGAGGCTTCATGGTGTGCCATCATATATCATCTCCGATCAAGATGCTTGCTTTACTTCCCGGCTATGGAAGGGATTACATGAGGCATTCGGGACGCATCTACATCTGAGCACAGCCTTTCACCCTCAGACAGATGGTCAGACGGAGATGACCATTCAGAATCTCAAGGACATGCTCTGTGCATGTGTCCTCAACTTTGGTCGTAGCTGGGAGGACCACCTACCCTTGGTGGAGTTTGCGTACAACAACAGCTACCACTCCACCATCGGGATGGAACCATACGAGGCGTTGTACGACCAACCTTGTAGATCTCTTTTGTGCTGGACAGACCCTGGGGAGTCAACACTTGTGGGGCTGGAGATGGTCCAGGCCACGACAGAGAAGGTCTAGGTCATCCAGGAGCGGATGAGGACAGCTTAGAGCCGACAGAAGTCTTATGCTGACAGGAGGCGGATGACACTAGAGTTCGAGGATGGTGACCACGTCTTTTTGTGTGTCTCACCTCGACGTGGATTACGGAGATTTTGCTGAGGCGGCATGTTGTCTCCATGCTTCATCAGACCGTTCCAGGTCCTCAGCAGGATTGGCGAGGTGGCTTATCGCCTTGCTCTGCCACCTCAGTTGCACCAGGTTCACGACGTCTTCCACGTATCTCAGCTGAGGAGAAACGTGCACGACCCGACGCACATCATTGACCATGGGGATATAGACGTTGATGATGGGGCGACATTCACAGAGGTCCCGGAGGAGATCAAGGATCGATAGGAGCGGGTCCTACGTGGATGGTCGATTACTCTAGTGCGCATCAGATGGCAGCACGGGAACCTCCAGGAGAGCACTTGGGAGTGGGAGGCTCAGATGTGTGCTGAGTACCCACATTTTTTTCCCTAGTTTTCGATGTATCTTTACAGGGACGTAAATCCCTGAGGTGTGAGTAATGTAAAGACCCGTAAAATTCAAGAGAAATTTTTTCTTAATTTTCTTTGTAATTCTACAAGATCGCGGTTTCATACGGCACTTGATTCTGAGGCCCGGTGTGCCCAGAATTTCTATCCGAAGTTTAGCTCGGGTACGTTCAGTGAACTAACGAGCGGGAATTCCTATCTTTTGAAACGGTGCTCGGAATTGAAATTTGATGGCACCGATGAACTCACAACGCTGGTAATCGCTTAAGGGAACCTTTACCGTAGTTGCATTTGTGCGGGAGAAGATGTTAATTAATGGGGTTTATTTAAGAAGTAAATAAAATTGTTGGATCAATTTTATTTTATATCAAGGTGGTTAATTTCTCCCATGGGAAGTTGGTGGTGGGGCCCACATCCACCCAACTTCCCATGTGTGGATAATTGAAAGGTGGGGCCCACACGAGCCCCAACCTTTCACCTCCCCCACTTTTTTTAACTCCATAACCCCCCATTTATGTTTTTCCAACTTATCACCTCTTTAATTTATAACAACTC
Source organism: Viscum album (assembly GCA_963277665.1). NCBI lineage: Eukaryota > Viridiplantae > Streptophyta > Magnoliopsida > Santalales > Viscaceae > Viscum > Viscum album. Next base: position 1,850,498,394 of record OY728142.1, on the reverse strand, counting down.
ATGTTAATAACTTATGTGAGTTAAATGTCGGTTTTCATTTTTCAAACTCTTGAATTCAAAAACCTATGTTGGGTTAATAAAATAAGTGGGAGACTTATTTTATTTTGGGGTTAGTTTTTCTTGTGTGGAGACTTGGGAGAGGAAGGGCTAAGGGTTTGAGGAAGTCCTCTTCTTCTTCAACTTCGACGAAGAACAAGAAGAACACCTCGAACTCCGACGAAGAACACCATTCTTCAATGAAGAACATCTCCGCCGAAGAATGCGAAGAACTTCTCCAATGACGTTTCCTCATCGGACGCACCTTGACGACAACGGAATAGACGTTCGTTTTCCGCGACGCCCGACTTCCGCGATGCTTGTCTTCCGCAGCTCGTTGACGTACACCGTTCTTGAAACCGAGGTAGGGGTTTTATTTATTTATTTTGTTTGTGAATACCAACTTGACGATCTTCGTGGATTAAAACCAATTGTTATCGAATAACAAGAGGGGGCCAAACCGCACAAACACGGCCGACCCTCCCCCTTATTTTTCATGTTGGTTCATTTTTGGTTTGGTACGGGAAGGTGTGGTGTCGTCGCACCACGCGGAATCATGCGAAAGGAAATGCGCGGCGTCGTCACGCTGTGCCATGGAAAAAAGATCAATTACACGACGCCTTCGCGCCACGTCGAAGAAACCCCAAAAATACCGCGGCCGATAATGGGGCCACGGCAGAAGGGCGCGACGCCGTCGCGCCGCGTCGGATGACAAGGGCCGCGGCGGAGCAAGGTGACCGGCAGCCGGACCGGGCCGCCGGCGTCGGAGCTGGAAGGGGACCGGCCATCGCTGGTCCCATTGAGTAGGAACCGGCCGGCCAGGTCAGGCCGGCCGGACAGGGGATGATTTGGGGGAATTAATTCCCCCGGCCGGACATCAAACGGCCCCCATAAATGGGGGGCCGCGGTTACACAAGGGGGGCAGGTGCCCCCCCCCCCCCTTGCCAATAGCACGGCCTTCGGCCGCGCTGGTAGCGCACTGGGTGTGCTGTGCCCAGCCGGGCCGGGCCGCGCTGGGCCAGGCCGAACCGGTTCGGGCCGACCGGGGGGTCTAGGGTCGGGTCGGTCCGGGCCCGAAACCCCCGTTTTCGGACTGTTTGGGTTCAATTGCCCATAAGTCGGGCTACGGACCTCTGATCGACGCGCCGTTAGTGGCGACATGATCCTTGGAACGAGATGGTCATTTCGGTATATTGTACTCAAAGTTTCAGAATACTTTGACTTCAGCCGGGTTGGTTCGTACACGAAACCAACCAGGCCCTCGGAGCGGAAACTCTCATATCTTGAGCTATGGACGTCCGTATGACGTGTTGTCGACTTTGTTAGTTTCCTCTTAGTGAGACGAATATTTTGGCTTGCTCCGCCAGAGGTTTGGACACAGTTGGAGTACGGTCCGGTTGGTTTTTACTTAAAAACCAACCGGGCCCCTGGGATGAAAAAGCCAATAACTCTCAGACCGGGCGTCCGATCGACGCGCCGTCTGCGACGTTGAGTTCCTGTTGACGATACGGAACTTTTGGATACATCAACTCTGGACTATGTGTCAGTTGATGTATCAGCCTCTCGGCTCGTGGAGCAGATCCTCCCAAACGAGTTTGCTGTGTGCGGGAACCCTAGTGCTGGCTGCGACTGCTACTGTGACGACGAAGACTATGCATAGATCCTCAGTGGATTCAACGACGACGACTTCAGCACTCAGCGATCCTGTCTGGATCAGTGCTACCGATCCTGTGTGGGTCTGATCCTGTGTGGGTCAGTGCTCAGCGGTTCTGTGTGATCCAGCGCCTACAGATCCTGTGTGGGTCTGATCCTATGTGGGTCATTGCGGGGGTTAGTTTCCTACCAATCCTGTGTGGGTCATTGTGGGGGTTAGTACCTATCGATCCTTTGTGGGTCCGATGACTTAGATGGATCGGTGATCATCTCTATGGTCTTTCGAAGAAGTATACCTGTGTGAGCTAAAACCTGTTTTCTTTCCTGTGTGGATTGTGTTATGCTAACCTGTGTGGATTACGTTTTGCATTCCTGTGTGTAATATGTATACTTTCCTGTGTCGACTGGGTTGTACTTGGGCTCGGATGTTGGAGCGTACAGGAATTGATGACTTAGGTATATGTATGGGCATATACCTAAGCAATGTCGGTTGTTACTTCGTGATTGTATCTTTCCTTTTTGGTTTATCCTTTTGTTATTTTGGGAGACCTTCGGGGGTCTCGGGGTCCCTACTGTTTAGCATATACTCACCCCTGCACGGGCTATGCCCGCACTACGTTGTGTTGGTTGCAGACGACGAACAGCGCTGATCGTGGTGGGGGCTTGTGGAGCAGGACGGTACCCGGAGGTGGACCACTAGGCGGGACATACTCGGAGCGGACGGCAGGACCCGAGGAGCAGTGGAGCTATCTGTACCCACCCTTCAGGTGGGATTTCTAGTGGACAGCTCGTCGTAGTGGCTTTTACTTTTTAGTTGTTGTTTTCCCTTTCGAGTTTTACTTTACTTTCAGTTTGGGTTTGTATACTAGCCCATTTATTTTTCCACACTTAATGTTGTACCAGTTTTTACTTAGTGTTTACTTTTTCTACTTTCTTACTCTGAGGTGCTTGTTTACTTTACAAAGGTAATTCCTTCTCTTTTTACCAGGATTTACGCCTTGGTGCTAGTCGCCAGCCCCTGGCCTATGGAAGGCGGGCTTGGGGTAGTCACGGCACGGGCCCCGAGGACGGGTCATGACAATGTCTTGTGTTGTACGCTACACTAAAAGGAGATTGCACAACACGCATCCTTGACTTTCCATGCATTCCACACAATCACGACCTTCCTTGATAGCGTGTGTAGTACGCAATAATGAGTTTCACTAAACAACAATGTGCTATTAAAATATTATTAAAACTAGCCGTTATGAATATTAATAACCACTTTTTGAAATTTTTTAAATTTTATTTTTCAAAATGGAATTCATTTTTGGATCCGTAATATCGAAATTATCTTAGGGTGAAATTTTGGTACTTTTCGGATAACGTTCATTTTCTGATGAATAGTGAAAATTACTTAATTTTAATTAATAACAAAATTTTTCAACGAAATAATTAATAGTGATAAATTATTAATTTTAGTGGTTTTAAAGTATATTTAGAATATATTTTTACAATTTAATACAATGTAGTTCATTGGATGTAATTTCACATTTAAACCAGACATAAACAAGTGTCAATCATTTGTTAGTTATTATCTCTTAAGAACACGCTATTTGTTTTGACGACGGGAATTAATTTTTAAATTAATTAAGGCAACTGATATTTTGGAATTTGGTAAAATAGACATAATTTTTGATTTCATAATATCAAATATATCTTAGGCCTAATTTTTGGTATTCTTCTGGAAACTTTCATTTTTTGATGAATAGTGAAACCACTAAGTGGTAGTTCAGAAAAATGAATTTTTCATAAAACTTAATTTTACCGCTTCTGTGAGTGGAATTTCAAAAATCCGAGAGACACGATTGATGTTAGTAAGTAAAATTTGGTTCAATGAGATGAAAATAATTTTTGGTGAATGGTAACTTTTTACTTTTTTTTGCCACGGTTAAAATTAAATAGGGTAATTAAGGGTAAAAATGATATTATTATTACCCTAACACATGTCCTAATTCTATTGGATAAGTGTTATGAAACCAAAAACAACCTTAGGAATAAAATATGACCATTTATTCCCACTTGGATTAGATTAGGACATTTATTATTAATTTATTTAAAGAATGGTTAAATTAGTTAAAATCAATGTTTAATAAGTAAATCATTTTTAATGTAGGGTTATATATAAGATAAATTCGACTATAAATAGTAATTAGAAAGATAAAAATATTTCCTACATAATTGTATTTTATTTTTAATTTTTAGACATTAAATAATATAATTTATTTATGACACAAAGGTGATGCAGAAATTAACTTATTAATGAAATATTGACATAATTGATGTTAAAAATACCCAAATAAATGTAATTTCAGACTTTTTATGAAATCAACTAATTTTATAGGTTAATATTACATGTTATTATTGATTTAATCTACTTTTTTAGAACTAATCATTCTGTTATAATTTTCACAAAAATAAATTACAAAATAGTGTCAAAATTTACATAAAATAGTTTTTAAAACAAATATTATATTATTAATTGTTATTTTATTCCTAAAAATCTAAGGTTCGGCCAAATGACTTAGATAAGTTTATATGTATTAATAATAAACAACTTGGGGTTCTTTTGGCATCTTATAGTAAGTTTATTATCCTTATAGTATAAGAACACAAGAAGACACGGTAAAAGTAAAATTATTTTACTTAATGTTAAATCTAAATGATAAGGTTAAAATAGGACTCTAAACTTGTCTAAATTCTATTGAAGGATAGGATTTGGACCCATACCCACCTTAGCTTTGAAATGAATCAATTTGGAGCTATTTAAAACCGAATTTTACTTTATAATAAAATAATAGTTTTAGTTATTCTAAAGGTGCCCCTCTCCTCCCTTATAAAAGGGCAACTCCTCCCTCTCTTCCTCACACCACTTTGAGCCTTCAAGCTCGCCCAACCCCTATCAATTTCTCCTCTCCACTTCCCTAGAAACATCCTAGAGGTTCTGGTCTTCTTCAAATACCTATTTTAGTGCCCTAAAAGGAGGTCTCAAAGAATCACTTCAAAGAGGTAATGCCCGTTACCGATTCTTTCATCTTTATTTCTTCTTCCACTTATTCTTATTTAGTTTTTTCATTATGAAGTAATAAAATCAGTATCACTAATATACTGATATGTTATTATAAGTATGAAACAACCCTATTTCACCATCTATACATCATACGGAAAACAAAATCACCTTGCGTGCGTACGTACGGAATACCGTCTCCACGCCGTGGTGTAATCTATTTTCCACCACCACCTTACTTGAATGGTTATAATGGTGTACATAATAACTATACATTATTATTGTAAGGTGCTATTGATTCTGAAATATTATACATACACTCCAATACAATTCCATGATCATGAGAACGATATCATCGCTCGTGTGTATGTACGGACTACCGTCTCCACGACGCGATGAGATTCATTCTCCAAGTGAACCATTCATTAATGATTATAAAGTATATATAATAAGTAATCATGAAATATATGACATAATAATTATACTATATTTATTTGAATATATATGTATGTCATCTACTTAATTCCATTCAACTCAATAAGGAAACAAAAACAGTGTTCATGCGTATGTACGGACTACCGTCTCCATGAACGGTGTATTTCTTTCCATTTACTGATCTATTATATATATGTATATTCTGAATATATATTATTTATAAATCATGTTTTATATTCTGGAATTAATTAATCATGATCTAAGTTATCATATCAATAATTACAAGTCAAAACACGGACGAAAAATGAAACGATTTTACCCACAACACTCTTTAACATGGAATTTACAAAAGAACGGGTAATATAAAGTCATAAGTGAACCATATATGATATAATAATAATGAGTATGATTATGGAATAAGTCAATGACATTATTTAAATCATTATACATGAGGTTCGGACACTTACGAAACAAATCGGACCTAAGGTAAGGGAAATATCACAATCTCATTTTTATCCGAGATTGTTTATACTTTAGTATTTACTGGGGTGTATTTTATCATCCACATCCATGTTTCCTCAATATGTAATATTATTTCCATCCACCTACAATTTTTTAAATCCAATTTTACCCTTCGGTGAGTTTTAGTAAAGGATATGAAAGGAATCTTTTGTTGTTTTTCGTACGAGGTACTTTTTGACTTTTCCGACAAAAGTACGAAGAATGTTTTTTAACTTATACGGCATGAATGGATTTTTAAAAAATTATTTCCAATAAGCTTCCTTTACAAGTTTTAAAGTTTATTTTTAATCAACTTCTTTAGTTTAAAATTTTATGACATGTTAAAATAACGGAAAATGTTTTTTTGAATTTGAAAGGATATTTTCCTCAAGAATGGAGTTCAAGTGTTTTATCAAAATTATTTTACATCTAAGATAATATAGGGTTCTGTTTATATCCCTATTATTTCATTGATTTGATTATGTTGTGATGGAATTATTTTTATGAATTTCTTTATCTTATATGAATTGTTTGATGATGTCACGATGTTTAAGATTCCCATTTTTATTACATGGGTTATGCAATGATGTATGATTTATGATTTTGTGGCACACATAAGAATGGTATCATTATGAGATGGGTGGGACCTATATCTCCCTCCAATACATTGGGTAAAGATTTTATATCTCATGAGATAGACATGGCTGGAACGGTAGGTTATACCGGTTCAGTGAAACAGGACTGAAATGAGGAATGAACTCGGTTCAGAAATGCACTTTGTCCACTAAGATAGTCTTGGAAATGAGTCTTGACTAACAAGAAATGATTATCTATGATTATGTGTATATGCCACAAAGTTTCATGTTTTATGTTATGATTATTGGGATTAAATTTCACTACTATGATTTATACCATGTTATGAAATTATGATCTCTTTTGCAGGTTAAGATTTCCAAAAGATATGTTCTTATGAATATGACATGATTGATATTTATTTTGTTTACCCTTACTGAGCATTTGAGCTCACCCTTTTTTGTTTTCTTTTCCCCAAGACATAAAGAAAGGATTTAGGTTTAGAAAAAAAGAATATCTTTATGGGAGATGTTGAAGATCTTTCACCATGATTAGAAGATTATATTCCAAGTTTCCAAAGACACTAAACAATTACGGTCCTTGTGTGTGTGTTTTTGTTATATACTAAGTATTCTGCAAATGTAATGTATTGTCCATGTATGTCAGGCTTTGGGTCTCTACACCATATCAAAAATTCCACCTCGATGTCTGGAGTACACTGCCGCAGATGTCACCCAAAATGGACACTCGTAATAAAAATTACGGGCGTCCAAAGTCGAAGGGGCAAAGCCACTTGGGCTGGACCGGCCTGGACCGGCCGGTCCGCTCAGCCTGGGCCAGCCCAGCTCGCAGCGCCAGCCCGCTACTTAGCCGTGTAGACCGGCCGCGAGGGCTGGTCATGTCTGCCGCGTGATGACCAACGTCTCGCGGGTTTTGTCCTCACGCGGGGGGTCGCGCACCGTGACCCGGTGGTCACCACACCCCGGCGGCTCGCCGCCGCACCGAGGCCTGCCACCTGACCACAACCGTGGTGCCCCCAAATCACTTAGCTGCTCCGCCTCTCCCTGAAGCTAGCCATGCCGAACGCCCGTGCCGCCCTGCTGAAGCCCGCCGGACCACCGCGAGAGCCGCCGGAAAACCCCAAAACCTGTAAAAATCGTCAAACTGCTACGGCCTCCTCCGAACATGAATTTCAATTCCGAAAGATGTGATTGAAAGAACAGAATGTATACTACATGACCATGAGATTTTTTTGAAGATAAGTCAACAATTTGGTGCAAATAAAAAAGCTCAAAGTAGGTGTGGGAAAAGAAAACAAAAATGACAAATCCTAACTGTTGGGGCGTTGCCCGATGCTTCACGGAGGGTCCGAACCTTGCGGTTGCCACTTCCACCTTTTGTGGGAGGGATGAGGAGGATAAGGAGAGGAGATGTTGAGGTTGAAAAGGTTTCTCCATGGGTTGGAATGAGAGTGGGGGGACAGTGAGAGACGATTTTAAATAAATAAACTCTTTAATTAAAACTCGACCCCTGAAAACACCAGCATCCAAAACCCCCGACGAGGTCATGATTAAACCTCCCCTAGAGTAAACACCACCTCCCGAGCAAAATGGCGGTCTCTGAATTTTAATCTGAGGCCCTGTTCAAAATTTATCAGGTTTAAGGACCATGACCGCTAAATTATGAATACACCCCTGGGGCCATTTCTCATAGATGGCCCATGCTAGTGAAACATACACCCCACCTATGGTAAATGGAAAGCTCCGAACTCAACGGTGCCCTCATTTTTCCAATCTGAGCCACTGTTTATGTGATAATTGAGTTAAGCCATTAAACAAATAAATTAATTATTTAATTTATCTGTTCTATGCTCCGATAGCGAGCGAGGGGTCCAAACGTCCCGCGTCGACATGTATTATGTCGTTTCTAGGGTAAACACCCTATTATGGACCCATCTGTACACTCAGAATTCTGATCTAAAACACCGTTTAGGAGTTATCCCATTTATTTGGCCTTCCAATTGTGAACGCACTGAAAATTTAATTTTGGCCACACCGGGGCTCTGAATAGCATGCCGTCTAAAGGCGCTGCTCTGGAATAAAATCAAGAATATTCCAAAGTCTTTTATAGCCAAAAATTGGGTTCTTATATCATTCCCTCCTTCAATATTTTCGTCCCCGAAAAGATAAATGAGGGAATAACTCAGGGTACTAAGCCCACACCTGGCTCTCCCATACCCAAAGGAATTCTTGCATAGTCCCGCGTCACTGCACACAGACCAAAGGATTTGATCTGTTCACGCAAGGTCTGCCCTTTCCGATGACGTGCAAAGGAGCATGCACACATCTCCTCAGGCGAGTCACGTGGGAGACGCTATGCACCCAAACCAGCCTTTTTGGTTAGGGAAAGGCAGTAGGGAACCTCGTCATCACTTTGCCCGGTCTCAAATGGCCCGAAGGCTCTCAGGGTTATCTCACCTCCCCGACCGAACCCTTACTTCGAACGCCGCGAATGTAATCACCGCCTGCACCTGGAACAAGGTCCGGTTATTCCCTCCTTCAGAATATCCATATGGTAGAACACCAAAGGATATCTGGTCGCACAAGGTTTCACAGTCTATGTCTCTAAACCAATACTCTCTTACACGCTCAGAGAGCGATGGAGTCAACGCCATCGACTAAAGAGGAAGGTTACACACCTTCTACTCTACCAATACAGGGTTACACCCGACGCCATGCGTTACCCTGGTAACACCTCAAAAAAAGGGGTAGGGATAAAATCATTCCACACACAGAGTCTAACAATTATACTAAAAAATGTAGAAAAGTTTTAGAGTGTACCTCTTATCACCTCATGCTCTGCAGGATCGTAGACATCTAAAGCTCACGGCTATCTGCGGTCCGAACTGTCAGCTCCCGGAGCCAGATGTGGACCGCCTAGTGGTGATGGGAAGACCCCATGAGGTTTTCCTCCACTTCCTGCTCCTCCTGGTCCTCTTCTAGAACCACCTATCTGGGTACTACTCCTTTCATGGAACTGCCTCTGACGTGGTGGTGCACCTGCTGCCTGCCCGAATCTCTCTGCATGCCTGGTCGGGCAATCTCGTGCCAGGTGACCTCGCCCATCGCAAGCATAGCACCGGCACACTCTGGGATACACTGGTGCCCCATGGTTACACTATGGTGTATGACCACACCCCTGAGTCTTGTTGTCCAAAAGACACCTGCGTCGAGGTTCTGTTTGCCGACGCCTACTAGCTGCGGTAGACTTCTCGACTCCAACGTGCATGCTGCCACCACCAACTCTAGAACATGATAGGAAGCTCTCTATCACCAACACCTACTCTAGCACCCCAACATATGTGTAAATTTCCAAGGGTACTATGATAGCACGAATATCTCAGTAGAGACCCTGCTCAAACTTTTGCGCTCGGATGTTGCCATCATAGACCAAGTCCAAGTAAAAGCGTGCACGGTCTGCGAAACTAGCCGCGTACTCCACCACTATCATCCCTCCCTGCTGAAACTACAGGAGCTCTTGAATCCGAATGGACCGTAAGCAGGATGGGAAAAACTCCTCATGAAACAACAACTGGAAGTCACCCCATGAAAGCGACGACCCGTCAAAAAAAATGAGTCACCAGACTCACCAACGCCAAGCTGCTCCGCGAAAAAGGTTGGCGGCCAAAGCCACCATAATATTTGTCGGTGTCTGCACAAGCCTAAAAATTCGAACCATTGTCTACAGCCAAACCCCTGTGGCATGAGCTCTGGCTCACCACTGAACCTCAGTGGTCCCTGTCATTGGAACTCGCAGAGCGCGCTCAACCTACGCTCAAGCTCAGTTGGCTCTGCTAAAGCTATCTGCTGCTCAACAGGTGGGGGTGCTGCTTCCAGCCCACCCGAAGAAAGGGTCTCACATGATGGGTCCTGGACTGAGGCCTCATAGATCATAGCGTCTTCATCACACATCAAAGCTGCAATCTTGGCTAGCTGTCTTCGTAGAGACATCATGAATATTATCAAGGAGTGTCGCGGTCAGATGAGCATATATGTATATAACTATAACAACAATTGGGAGATGACTCATGAAGGAGAGTCAAAGACTCAATACTATGTGATGCACAAACAAATTTTCCCTACACTGAGTGTCTCAACATGCTGAGTCAACAAGCGGGTTATCAGGGTCCTGGTGAATGGATACGTCAGCCGTCGCACCATCACTGGTCTCCCTGGCCTGAGATCCTCTCTCAAGACACGTTAACATTGTTTCCCTAAATCCCAACCAAATCCTTTTTATTTTAGGGATGTCCGAACAACTTCCCAAAGAATGAACCACCTCTGATACCAATTGGTCACGACCCGACCCTACCTGGGCTCGAGCCGAAACTACCCCAAGCCCGCCTCCATAGGCTAGGGGCTGGCGACAAGCGCTGAAGGCAAAAACAAACCCGAGGAGGATTTTTCCTAAGTACCTGTACACACACACGCGCACCACACTCAATGAAAAAGTGCAGAGAAAAGGAATAAAGATACAACACTGCTACAAAAGGGGAACCAAAATAAATGCATCGACCTCTAACCAGTACCAGAAAAGTGCTAAAAAGTAAACTGAATAGTAAAAGGTGAAAAACACACGCCCAACCAGAAAGGTTCCACAACCTGGCAACATGTAAAACAAAGGTAAACCGCTGGTGAGTCTCACACCCAGAAAGTCCTGCTACGGCCACTGAACGCAGCCCAAGCTCCTGTGTCCTCTAATATCCTCTGTAGTCTCAACTGACATGTCCATCGTCTGCAAGGGAACACCAAGTGCTGGAAAAGAACAAGTAGGGGATGAGTATAAAAATACTTAGTAGGATACCCTGAAGGCTCGAGGGAGAAACAAAGGAGGTATCGAAGGGTGAGCAGTAGATTGAACAGGGAATGTAGAGGAGTACAACTGAGAGTACAGTAAGAGTAACAGTAGAGAATCCAGCTCAAACCAACAAGAGGAAAGAAGGTAGACTCATTCAGACACAAGGATTTGGAAACAGTGACAAGATGAACTTCCCATCGAGTCTTCACTACCTATATTAGGAGAGTAGACTCTCCCAACCACGAGAAGCTAAACACGGAAAGAAAGTGACATACCCTACGTGTCCTCTCCTCTCTTGGAGGGAGAGTAACCAAGCCCAAGAAGTGGGTACTAGGACATGGTATATACATATATATAATCTCAAGAAACTCGAACAAGATCATAAGGGGATCTCCATCCCATAGCTCAGCCCAAGAAAGTAAGTAGACAACAGTCACAGAAGTAAACACCATCGAAGCCCATCATTCTGCATGTCTGCACTAAACTGCAACTAAAGGGGATCAAACCACTGCACCTTAAACATTTTCCCCTTTAGAAGGCACTTACAAGTCTGCACGGTTTTAGGTCACGTCACAAGGACATGTCTCAGTGGGGAATGTGCCCCTCGTACTTGAGAGTTCTGGGGAAATTCAAACCACACCTCATCACTGCCCCGCAGTCGAGAGGTCTTCTCGAAGTCAAAGTCATCACATCCCTGAACCGTACAACCAAGGGTCCCGCTCTGGTAATAACGGTAAAAATCCGCAGACTAGCCTAGTAGAAAGGAATGAGTCTGAAATTCCAATGGGTGACCCACTACCCAGCCCTACCAGTGGGTAATTCATAATAAGATATCGGGTGACCCACTGCCTAGCCCTGCTGGAGGGTAATTCTTAATACATCATTAGGCGACCCACAACCCAGCCCTACTAGAGGGTATACCTGGAATAAGTCGACAGGCAACCCACTGCCCAGCCCTACTGGAGTGTAGACCTGGAACAAGACAATGGGCGACCCACTGCCCACCCATGCTGGAGGGTAGACCCTCAAGTGTCATCGGGTGAACCACTGCCCAGTCTCTACTGGAAGGTAAACCCTAAGAGGTCATCGGGTGACCCACTGCCCAGTCTCTCCTGGAGGGTAAACTCAAGAGTGTTGTCGGGTGACCCACTGCCCAGTCTCTCCTGGAAGGTAAACCCTAAGAGTGTTGTCGGGTGACCCACTACCCAGTCTCTGCTGGAGGGTAAACCCTAAGAGTGTCGGGTGACCCACTGTCGAGTCTCTGCTAGAGGGTAAACCCTAGAAGTCGATAAGAAACCCACTACCCAGTCTCTGTTGGAGGGTAAACCCAGATTTGCTCTGGCCATCCCTATTGGATGGTGCAGCACTAGCCAACAGAACTCGGAGTGGGTATCGTGCAACCACCCAACTCCAGAACAAAACCAGGGGAAACCAATCAACCCTGCTGGTCTAAACCATCGTGAACAGGAGGCCCCTCTACGTCGTGAGAGGTCAAGGGTACGCAAAGTAGAACACGACACTCACATGGGGCCCACATGACGTGTGGCCCCTAGTCAACTCCAACCAAGAGCACAAACATTCTCGTGTATAAACAACCACATGTACCTCCAAGCATTCCCATATAATCCCAGAGTACACCATGTTTTCGGCCCAAAGGCTATCTCGCACACGGCACCGAATGTCAATGTGAGGATCGTAAACGTAACAACTCCAACTTGCCATATCATCAGCCCAAGCAAGGCCAACTACATCTCTTCAAGCATTCACTTCACTCTCCCAAGAGTGAATGCGATCACACGCCAAGGGTTCTCTGCAAACACCACAGGAAGAACCTCCACCGATACACCATTCATGCTTCCACATTAATAAGATCATGTAAGAGGCTCCGCTCGCCAGAACAGATTACATCATTGCAATCCTCACAAAAAAACATGTAATATCAACTACTTACTGGACTCCAATGGATATCCGATGGAAAAGTCACCAACACTGCATTATGCCCGAACGGTTTCCCGTGATCCTGAGCCTCAGCCCCGAAAACAGTCGGGGCGCATCGCACTATTGTGATCCCCTCAGGAAAATACATCAAAAGGACTACTCACTTGAGAGCAACAGATATCCAGAGAAAAGGATGCTTTCCAACATACCAAACATAAGCGTTGCTATGTGGGACCCGTATCCCAGTCCTGAGGCACTGCCAACAGATCACACTTTTGCAATCCTCTCAGAAAAGCACACAAGATGGACTATTCACTTTTCCAAAATAGACGCCCAGTGATAAAGTAGGAAATCACCGCCAACTCCCAGAATAGACCTCGCAGGGCCCACACCTGCATGCAGAATTAATGCGGGCAGACTGAGTCAATGCATTGCCCTCGGAAATACACCAAAAAATGACTACTCGCGCGCCCCTAACGGACGTCCGATAAAAAAGTTACAAAACACTACTAACAGCTCAACAGACGGGCCATGGGGCCCATGCCAAGACTCCAGTTTCAACACCCCAAACCACAATGGAAAACTCTGCCTCGATACCAGGGTCCCAACGCCAATGATGGCGCTTAAAACAGACTCTGGATGTGTCTGCGCCGCCCAAAACAAGAACCCCCGAGAAAAACGCCCGTCCACTTGACGTCGTGTCACGCCCTGAGCCCCTCGTCTTGGGAAATAAAATTTTTTCGACACCATCTCAAAAATTCCTCATCAACGCCTAGAGTAAACTGTCGTAGATGGCACTCAAACGGAAACCTATAATAAAAATTACGAGTGTCCGATGTCGAAGGGGCAATGCCACTTGGGATGGATCGGCCTGGACAGGCCGGTCTGACCGGGCTGGGCTGGACCGTGCTGGCCAGCCTGGCTCGTAGTGCCGGCCCGCGGCATAGCCGCGCGGGCTGGCCGTGGACTCGCAGTCTACGTGTGGACTGGCCACGAGGGCCGGTCATGCCTGCCGTGTGAAGACCCACATCTCGCAGGTCTTGTCCCCACGCGGGGGGTCGCACACCGCGACCCTGCGGTCCCCGCACCCTAGCAGCTCGTCGCCGCACCGAGGCCCGCCGTATGACCCCGGCCGCCTCATCTGCTGAAGACCTCCATGCCCCCAACTCGCTCAGCATCTCCACCTCGCCTCAACGCCATCCACACCGAATACCCGCGCTGCCTTGCTAAATCCCGCCGGACCACCGCGCGAGCCGCTTAAAAACCCCAAAACCCGCAAACTTCGTTGAACCGTTGCGGCATCCTCCGAACTCGGATTTCAATTTATAAAGATGCGATGGAAATAATAGAATGTATACAACATGACCATGGGATTTTTTTGAATATAAAACAAAAGTATGATGCAAATAAACGAGCTCAAAGTAGGTGCGAGAAAAGAAAACGAAAAAGACAAATCCTACCTATTGGGGCGTTTCCTGACGCTTCACGGAGGGTCCGCACCTTGCCGTTGCCGCTTCCACCTTTCATGGGAGGGAGGAGGAGGAGAAGGGGAGGAGAGGTTGAGGTGGAGGATGTTTCTCCAGATGGTGGAATGAGAGTGGGGGGAGAGGGAGAGAAGAGTTTAAATAAATAAACTCCTTAATTAAAACTCGAACCCTGAAAACACCCACATCCAAATCTCGAGACACGATCATGTTTAAACCACCCCTAGAGTAAAAACCACCTCCTGAGCACAACGACAGTCTCAGAATTTTAATTTGAGGCTCCGTTCAAAATTTATAAGGTTTAACGTCCATGACTGCAAAATTACGAAAATGCCCCTGGGGCCATTTTTCACAGACGGCCCGTGCTCGCAAAACTTACACCCCTCCTAAGTAAATGGCACACTCTGAACTCAACAATGCCCTCGGTTTCCCAATTCAAGCCACCGTTTAAGAGATACTTGAGTTACATAGTTAAACTAATAAATTAATTATTTAATTCATCTGTTCCATGAACCAATAGAGAGCAAGGGGTCGAAACGTCCTATGCCAACTTGTTTTATGTCGTTCCTAGGGTAAAAATCTCATTCCAGACCCATCCATACACTCAAACTTCTAATCTGAAGCACTATTTTGGAGCAATCCCATTTATTTTGTGTTCCCAGTGTAAACTCACTGAAAATTTAATTCCGGCCACACTGGGGATCGGAATTGCACGCCGTATGAAGGTACTGCTCTGGAATAATATCAAGAATATTCCAAAGTCTTTTATAGCCAAAAACCAGGTTCTTAAAACATGTCCCTTTCTCTTACATTCATAGCATACAATCTCCTCTAATCATCCATTTCTTTTCCAATCCTTTTTCCAGTTTCCCTTTGTTATCATATATTCTTTCATAATTGGGATTCCTGAAGAAGTTATTCTTCCAATAGAATTTCATGAATCTTATGGCTAGGTGATCCATCTCTTCATTGCTATCGATATTGATTTAGCATTACTAGAGCTTTCAATAAAGGCTATCACCATCTATTTGTTTTCTTAGAGGTTGTATTCTTGAAGGCTACAAATTTTCTATTAGGTTCATCCTCTTCTTCCTAGTTGACTTTCAACTCTTCTTCATACATTATCAGTTTTCCAATATGTTCTTTGGAAACTAGCTTGCTAATGTCACATGATACTCTAATAGAGAAAAAAAATTTCTCTCGATCTATTAGGTAACCATTTTAGAGTCCTCATAATTTTTTCTTTGGTAGTAATCATCTTTACTATAGAGCTCGTGGCATTAACTATCTCATTGAACCTGAGATACATGTCAAAAATAGGTTCGTTAGGCTTCATCTTGAAGTTGTCATATTTAATAATATATGTATTAAACCTCATTTCGTAAACATTAGTCGTTCCTTCATGTGAAACACCTAAGGTGTCCCAAATTTCAAAGGTAGTTTTACAATTAGACATTTTGTTCAATTCCTCATATCCTAGAGCACAATATATAAAATTCATGGCTTTACAGTAATTACTATAGGCAGTTTTAGCAGTATCAACCCTTGTATTTATAACAGTATCATGGATCTCATATTCAATCTCTATATCATAACAAATAACAAATCCAATATTCTGTAAATTAATTTTCATCTTAATTTTCCATTGAGCATAGTCGGTTCCATTTAAAAATGGTGGTTTGTTGGTAGCAACACCTTCTAAAATAATTTCTATAATAAAATTTTATAAAATTGTTTTAAAGAGATAAAAGTTTACTATTAACATAAATTTAATGATCTTTTAAGTACAGCTAAAATCACAGTAGAAAATTTTTGAAAAAGATTTGAAAATATAAAATTCCAGAACCTTCGATACCAAATGTTGGTCAGAGTATAACACTTAAGAGGGGAGTTGAATTGAGTTCCAATAAAAATTTATATTAAAATATATTATTTAATATTCCCCCTAATTTAAAATTCAATTGATTAGTTAGCCAATAGTGAATTTATAAGAGCTTGAATATCTGATTAACTTTTGAAGCGAGTAATTGGTTCTCAGTTATATAAATATGATAATTAATATAACTTTTGAAACTATCATAATAAGTCAATACTATTTTAAAAAGTTTTTAAGACTAACAAACAGAGTTTAATTTGGTTTTATGAAATATGTGATAAAAACGTCTAAAACTAAAAGTAAAAACATGGAATAAATGAAACAAGAGGTTTAGTCTCAAGAAGATACCTAATCCCCTCAACTTGGTGACCACCTACCACCTAACCATTTAAATTAATAAATAGTTTTATTTACACCCCACTTCAGGTTCAGAATAGCACATAAGCTATCTAGGTCACAAGACCTCTAGCAATGTTCTTCGTGGGTAAAAACTACCAGGTAACTGAAGGACATCTTCCACACTAATCTATAGGAGTAAATATGAGTAATAATGTATTAGTGTAAGGATGTCATGTATCCTTTAATTTGATACATGAAATAGCGTGTATCTTTCAGACAGATAAACACACTCCTCATATGTATGTAAAAATGCACACAATAGAGAAAATAAATATAAGAAAGGATTTAGAAGGCTTTGTGTGACTTGAGATATAGCTATGGACTCTTTAGATGTAGCTGAGATACTGTTTCAATTATCTTCTAGAAGTTGACACTAAAACATAGTGTTTTATTCTCGCTTCCACCTACAAGTATGGCTCTATATGTATATTATTCTCCTTTTTTGAAATGCTAAATTAATTTCTCAATTCTATGTACATCTTGATTTATATTACATCATGTTCTATTCATTTTGTTCTTGAGATTACAATGGGTGCATGAGAGTTGTGGATGTTCTTTTGTATGTCTCTCCCATGGGCACACTACACTTCTTTTCTGCTTCACTCTTCAAAAGGATTTTATTCTTAAGGGACGATAGGGAGCATAATAATTCCACATCCATAGGTTCATCATACCCCATATTATCTGATAAAAGTACATCAAAAGATTTTTAAATATGTTAGTATCATTAAATGACTCAAATATGACAGTCAGAAATAATTTTAATAAATGAATATTTAAACAGTCTGGCAGTGACTCCTACATCGGTGAGTGAGTCCATCAGTGAGTCGTACTATCGGTGATACATCATTTGGTGAGTCATCCTTTCGATGATTCTCCATATTAGCGAGACATCAGTCGGTTATTCATCCTGTCGGTGAGTCATCCTTTATGTGAGTCATCTTGTCTGTGAGACATAAGTTGGTGAGTCATTTGTCTATGTATTTGTTCTTCTCTCTGTGTGAGTGACTCATACTTACATAATTTTAGATATTATGCCTGTCTTATAGTACATCAATGTCATAATGTTTTAATACCCAAAATTACACATAGTCAATCATTTATAATATTGTTTATACTTAAAAAAACATTATTAGTTATATTATTGAATTCATATGTTATACAAGATAAGACTTGACAAAATTTAGGATATTTCATGAGGTAATATATTGTACTTGTGATTAAGACAATATTTTTTTAATGATGTAAGATATATGTTATAATATATGACATTATTTCATACAATTAAAACCATTATAGTTATAGATAGTGTCCCACAATATCCTATGGGCCAACAACATGGGCGATTGATTGTTATTTCCTATAAAATGGAGTTGGGAAAGATGTGAACAACATACCAGAAAATACACAATGAATCATAACATCTTTTGTGCATGAGTGAATTATAGATTATTGATATTATATAATTAATTCTAACTAATGGTATAGTTTGTTGACAATAATTATTATACTTCAAATGAATATAAAGAAAGATGATGTATTTTTACTACTCACATATGACTTATTTTCTAAAGCACATTAGTCTTTATTTATTTCCTTTGCCTTATATACTTTCAGTGATTATGTTTCTATTAAGTTGAATACTTTTGAGTTTTCTTGATTGTGTTTGGGGATCAACCTTTTCTTGTTAGTAGGGTATGTATACATTCTACTTATGAAACACTTATCCACTTAGAAGTTCCACATATTAAAAATCTACTATGTTAAATGGATAGTGTGTGATCTTCCATTGGATTTAAGATCCTACTTATAATAGTCACATAGTCTAACTTCCACATAAAGTGGTATTATTTCTTTTGTTTTAATTCCAAATAAACACACATGGAGGTATTTCTGGTTTCTCTTAATATTCCCTTGGAATTATTTTGTTTTAAGTAGGCTTTTACTATTAAGAAAAGTTGTGGTGTTGTATGAAGGGAAAATCTGGGTGAGTAAATTTTATGGAATATATTTTTTCTTTAAGATAATATAGATAGAGGATAACCTCATTTGAGGACCAATATATTTCATTAATAGTGTTCCAAAGGAGAAAATGTAAAATGTGTAAGAATGGATGGATAGTAAGGGACTTGGGTTGATGTGGATATATTTGGGATGAAAACAACAGAAATTAAAAATTAATTATGATGTGATGATTTTTCAACTTGAGGTAATAGGAATGAAGACCACTGGAAAATCATGTGAATGAATTGGTTATCATCTGGTGGTAGCTAAAATCATTGAATGTAAAGTTTTTGGATTATTTATAAGATTTTCATCTATTTTCATTTATTGTAAATAGTTGGAATGTCATAATTACAATTTTTAGTATGTCTTTTGGAAATATAGAGTTAATATTTGTATATTTCTAATATTTTATTCTCAGTGAAGAACATTATCAATGGGATGTCAAAGCATTATCTGATAATTCACTCAATACGGATTGATAAATATTGTCAACCCAGAGGATATACCAGAAGAAACTGTTAGAAGATAAATCTACAAATAGGATCCAGAGCAAGTCATCTGGTCATGGTCCTATAAACATGAGTTGTGGGAAGAAATTACATTCCAAAATAATTTCCAGAGGGAATATGTAAAACATTGGAATGGAAAAAAATTGTGGAAGATAAAATTCCATTCGAACAATAGAATTAGGGAAAAAACTTTTACTCCATGTAAAAATTATACAATAATCATGTGTGGTTGATTTAGGATCCTATATATATTAAATATAAGATCATGGATTCGTATATAATTGTGCATCTAGATATTTTTTAAATTTTCATCCAACAGATGATGAAGCCTTTGATTTCACTAGAAATGGAGATGTAAATATTTTTATAAATAATAGTGAGATCCTAAGATAAAAAGGTGTTCAGAATATCCCATGGATACATAAGAATATCATTTTTATAGGACAACATGATGAGGAAATATATGAGATGATATTTTCAAATGGTGTCTAGAAAGTGAATCGATGATCCATGGTGGATTCATGAGGAGTAAAGGATCAGATGCTTTATTTGAATAGAAGCATAGATGAGACTGCAATGTATGGAACAAAATATTTTGATGATTGAAAATTTTTTAACTATAAGATTGGGTATCTACGTTGGAAAATTATGAAAGATATAAAAATTAAAGGCATATTGAATCTTAACCGTGTGGAAGTTGGAAGTTGTGAATGTTATATGCTGGGAAAAAATAGAAGTGTGTCCTTCAATGTCGATAGATGGAAGTCTAGGGCTCAAGAATTTTAATATGTTCATAATAAAATTTGGGGGCATTCCCCTTTCTAGTATCATGGTGGATCACTTTAATTTGGGATATTTATTGATGATTCTAATAGAAATATTTGGATTTACTTTATGAATCATAATCACTTTTTTTAGGATATCATTCAATTTAAATCCATGGTGAAAAGGGAGTGTGGTCAGATTATGAAATTTTATGTTTTGAAAATGGTGTTGAATATATCAAACATAAATTCCATAACGTTTTCCAAAATAAGGGGGTAGTACATGAGAAGAAGGTTTCAAGAACACCAATAAAATTATGTGAATAAAAGAATGAATAAAACATTGATAAATAAAGATAAGATAATATATTTCAATTGGTAAATCCTAAGGTAATTTCGACATATTAAATCAAAACAGTGTCATTCCTAGTTAATAGGAGTCTAGCTTCCTTGTTTGGTAAAAAATTAGATGATCTATGGTTTGTAAATAAACATTAATTTAGATAAATTAATGACATTAAAAGAGTGTAATATGTTCATTTTGATTCTAAATGTCAAGACAATATTGCGTAACAATACTAATCATGTTTCATCATTAGGTATAGAGATGCATATTTTGGATTTCGTCTATGGGATAATGATAGTGAAAAATTTATTCGAAACTCGGATATTCTCTTCTATGAGATGGTTTGGTGGAAGGACTAGAAATTATAAGAGAAATAATTTGAGGTAAATTAATATAGTTTCAAAATAAAAACTTGATATGAGTAAAGGAACTAGAAGATCACAAGTTTTAAAGAAATCTAATTACAGAACCCCAAGTCTAGTGGTGAAACAAGTGGAAGATATGATAAATAGTTCAATGAGTGTTGAACCCTGAGTAGGAGTTCCAAAAGTTAGGGACCCATTAGATAGATCATATTCAATAAATAAAAATTATAAAATTCAGTTGAAGATACAATGAGAGTCCTAAGACCACTTTAGAGGTTTGGGGCTGGCATGAACTTTCTTCCTCTAACTAATGCAGGAAAACCAAACTTCTCAGAAGAAATGGTGAGCCTTTGTTACTTTGAGAAATAGAATTCAGTAATGAATGATGATATAGATTCATTGAAGTTTAAATGAACATATGAATTTTCTAACTGATCATATGGAAAATAAGAATTGTTCAACAAGTATGTTTACCATTAAAATGAAGAGGCTAATGGAAAGTAATGTTTCAAAGTGAGACTAGTGGCAAAGGGATTTTGATAAAAATAATTTGGTGACCTCTCAAAAATATTCTCACCAATATTTAAATATAAAACTATCTAGATTATTCTTGGATTGGTTACATCAAGATATTTTTTACTTATAATAGATGGATTAAAGATGTACTTCCTTTATAGTGATTTGGAGTAAAAAAATAATTAAGAAACCAATGGGTTTCCTAAAATATGGAAACTATAACTTCTATAAGTTGATTAAAATTTAATATTGATTGAATAAATCACCTCAAAAATTGAATTAGAAGTTTTTCACAGTCATATCTGAAAAATGATTTTTAAGGTGGAATTCATATCTTTTTATACCAAATGGAACATGATTATGAGGTCATCATCATACTTATACCCTATGTGGAGGACATGTTACTGTAATTTCTAGAGTTTTCAAGGGTTTTGGATTTAATGAGTATGTTTTCAAAAAATATTATAAATGAAGGATATTAGAAATTCCATGAAAATCCTGGGTATAAGGATTGATAGGGATAAGAAATCTATAACTTTGGAGGTGTCCCATAAATTATACATATAGAATATCATCAAATGATTTGGGATGACTATATGTATTCCCATCTCAAAACTAATTTCTGAACACATTATGTTATCTTATATGTAGTCACAATCAATGTATGAAGAGATTTGATTCATGGAAAAGGTTATTTTTTTCATATTTTGTAGGAATTTTGATGTATGTGATGATTTTTACTTGTTCATAGATTTATTTTGTAGTTTTTGTTATAAGTAATTTTATACCAAACCATATAATGGAAAATTAGGAAGAAATTATGTCAATAATATGATACTTAAAAGGTTTGGAATATTTGTTTCCTATATTTTGGGGTAGAATATTTGAAGCATGTATTTATGGATATGGAATTAATTGGAGATTTAGATACCTAGAAGATCATGATGGGTTTTGTGGTTACCTATAGAATAACATTGATTAATTAGATGTCAAGGATTTATTAAATCATTACTCTAATTATAAAAGAAAATTATTATGTAACAATAATGAAAAGAGTAAATGATTTGGCTGGGTCTATGTACCTACTGAAGGAGTAAAGAATAAGTTAAGATTGATGAGACTTGCTCTCTATCAATTAGAGTGTGATTCAATTGGCTCTGAATTAGGTTTCCATTCAAGAGAATGGTATATTGAACTGAAGTACAACTTTATTCAAAATCTATTGGATGATATAATATTAGATCTATATAAGATATCTTGAATTCAAAATCTTGCATATATCTTAACTAAATCATTAATTTCAATAAATTATGAGGCAAAAATGACTTGAGTAAAACGAAGGTGAATGGAGAAACAATTATCGTTGTGGAAGATAAAATAATGTTCATTTTTTTGAAGTGTTAGAGAGTTACCAAATGTTTTCCTAGGAATATTCTTCATGGGAGATATTTTTGGAATGGGAATCCCATTTCAAGTCACTAGATTTAGGTCACTTGACTCAATTCAGTATATTATCTGTGGAAATTGGTCAAATTGTTGTATAGATAGTCAAAGTGAAATTTATCTCAAAGGTAATGGGTTCATTAGAACTTTATATATTATAATGTAATGAAATAATCATGAAGATCTATAACTCTTAGTGAGAAATAAGTGTCTAGAGTAAATTTTTGGAGAGTGTTCATTAAGGAAAGTTGATGAGGTCTATGATTATTTAGTTATCAATAGTTACCATTATAGATGTATGTATTTCAATAAATGTTAAATATAGGTAAAAATGAATGATCGTATGTGATTTCCTATAAAAGGTAGTGGGGACCAATGTGAAAAATGTACCAAGGAATTCATAGTGCAAAAAAATAGATTCTATGATCAATGAATTAAAGATTTCTAATCTCTAATATTGAATTCTTACTAAATTTTTTTGTAAATTCTGTTAATTTTTTTTACTTTCAATGAATATAAATAAATCATTAGTTTTTCTCCCATTCATATCTAAATCATTATCTAGAGAACATTAATCCATTTTTTTCTTTCCTTTTCATTATATACTTCTATTGATTTTATTTTTGTATCTTCGAATGTGTGTGAGTTTTTTATACTATGTGTGAGGATAAAATTCTTTTTCTAGTATGGTTTCTAGAAATACTACTATCTATACACTTAGTTGTGGAGAATTTTATGAGGTTTCAAATCCATTGCACTAAATTTCCATTGTGCGATCTTCTAGTGGGTTGAAGATCTTTCTTATGGTGGTCACATTATCCACCTTCTCCAAAAAGTTCCTCAAAAAAAATAATTACGGAGAGATTAAAATAAAAGGATAATTATCCTAAGGTTGGGAAATTTTTCTTGACCAGTTTCATGGAAAAACCACATTTTAAAACCCTTTAGGACATTCCCTGAGTACCTATACCATTAACTTAAACATTATGAAACTTTTGAAAAATATTGTGGTTTAAACTTCATGTAATCCCTTCATCCAGTTTCATTCTAACACACCTTAAGATTAAATAAAGGCTTGTAATATTTATGATTTTTAATTCCTTAAAAAGTAATGGATTATTTATGTAAATCATACAATTTGATTTACTACAGAAAAAATCCTTATAATATACCTAATCTTACACTAGAATAGGATGATTTAGTATGATGACATCATATTTCATCCCTTATGGTATGACCTTATCATACAATATGACATAGCTAAACAATATAGTGGTTTAAATAGGATTTTGGGTATATCTCTTTCAATCTATCACTTTCATTGAATCCCCATATACAGTGTTCCATTCTACCAACTTCATCATATGGAAGAATGCATTTTCATATGTTCCCATTATATAATAAATAGAGTAACCATGGGACATAGAGTATATCAATCGCACATAGATAATCAAACATCCTCAATTATTTGAGTATAGACTAACCATGCCAATGAATAAACCACATTTCCTTCACCTTTATAGATGAGCACATCAAATGCCCTTCAGCTGATAGATAAGGACATTATATCACTTATTTAGGAATGGTAATACACTTCCTCAGTCCATCTCAATCGATGGAAAGAAATTTAAACTCATCATATGAGAGGGAATACATCTTCTTGGTTATTCTCTAATCGATAAAAAGATCAGCAACATACCTAACCACCCATGATTAGATAAGCCTCAAGGACTTTGTAATAAAGGTATCAAAGTTATAATGTTATCATGCGAGGTATCTCATAAAACTAAAGTATTAGAGAAATACAATTATGAAACATGATCCCATGGTATACCAAAGAAATAGTGTATGGAACTCTATATAGTATACATTATTGGTCATCAAGCACACATAACCCCATTTTGGTTCCCATGAGAATATTATGTATCTTGATACAAGAATCATACTCATGTGAACCTTTACATTTCATTATAACCAATAATAATTCTTCAAGAATTTTGGTGAGGGATTACTCATAATTATAAATTGATTGGTAAATTATCTTTTCACATTATGAGAATATACAAAAAACATGAAAGAATAATAAAATAGATATTCCCTTTTTTAAAACTGGATATATTTTATAATGTTAAAAAAAATTAAGAGTACTAACAAAAAATATATCTAAGCATTGGTATTATCATATAAAATATGATATACTTCCATATAAACCTAATTTTTGTTGTAATTTTAGGGTTCTATTTACAAATTATATATCTATTTAATTCCAGTCACATCTCTATTTGACCAACTGATAAAATCATCTCACTAAACTCTTTAGTTAGTAACATGTAACAACCCATAATTCTATCAATGGGATTTTACTTCTTATAATTATTTCATAAAACAAATAAATCACATAGATAAGTCACTGAAAGCATTATTCTCGTAAATCAATAATGATAACATAGTAATAAAATAATCCAATAAGAATGAAAAATATTACAGTCGGACAAGAAGTGAATAAGAATGGGAAATTTTGGTTTTTTCTCCATCCAAAATCATGACCGAACTCATGAAAAAGGCTGTAGAAATAATATATAATTTTAAAAATATAATATGAAAATATATAACCTTGATAGAATGTTTAAGTCAAATATTACTAAATAAAAGAAGTGGTATTTATTGAAATTAATAAACCAATATAACCGTTATAAGTCAAACCATTGAAAGAGTAATATAACCTTTAGGAATAGTAATCTGGTAATTAGAATAGAAAACATTCTTATGAATGTAAAAAATAAAATTTACGTATGTTATAGATAAGAAAAATATATCTTTATATCATGGTATAAGTAAATAACTATTTTAAAAAATTGATAAATTAGATGTAAGTATTTTTATAAAACATAAATGTTTATTTACAATTTTATAATTAATATATATATTTAAAAGAAATTTTTCTCATAAAATATATTCATAAATTTATATTATGTTTTATTTTAATTATAATATACTTTATGTGACTTTATTAATTTTTTAAAGGGTCCAAAATCGATTATAATATTAAAATCTATATTTTTTTTAATAAATTATTATTTTATTTAACAGTTAAATTTAAAATATTTTAAAATTATTAACATAATATTCATTTCATTTTTGACATCTACTTGTCCAGAAAAATATGGGTTATTTTTCGGGTTTTTTCTAAAATAGTTGGATTTTTGTGAATAGTGAAATACTGTAATTTACAACATTTAGCATTATAAGTCAAATACATGAATTTTTTATTCATCGATAGTGTAAGAACCCATTGTTTAGAACTCCCTTCAATCCTTTACATTATTTACTCATATTAATCAACCCGATTGATAGTCTTGATCCAAAATTATACACTAATGTATAAAATAAAAAAACCCT
Source organism: Viscum album (assembly GCA_963277665.1). Lineage (NCBI taxonomy): Eukaryota > Viridiplantae > Streptophyta > Magnoliopsida > Santalales > Viscaceae > Viscum > Viscum album. Next base: position 1,850,472,247 of record OY728142.1, on the reverse strand, counting down.
CTTTTCCCCATATAAATACAACCCCTCACCACCCCTTCTCCCCACACCTTATGGGAATTTTATCCTTTCAATATTCATCCAAATCACCTTATCAATAATATTACCTATATCAAAGAGAATATGGCAAACAAAAATTACCAATTCCACATTCCTTATGTCTTCAAGGAGGTGATATTCCATAGGTAATGTTCTCAAACCATCTCTTTTAATTTCATTTATTATTCTAACCTCTCATAACCTCATTATCTATAAAATAATAATAAATAAAATATAATTTGTATAATATCATTTTAAATTTATAATTTAATATATTATGTTCACCAATTTTCTCATCTCCTCTTATTCAATGAAACGAAATCATTAGCCAAATTATTGCAGTTAACCGTCTCCATGGATAATGACTTTTTGTTTTTCATTACCATTATCACGGATAGTCATAAAACAATTATTATGGTTAAATAAGATTATAATAGGTATATTATGACGTATTTCATGTTTTTTAACTAATTTTAAGCACAATATTCTATAAATCAAAACTATTTCATGATGGTCATAAAAACTTCCAAAAATAAATTGAACAATAATACTTAATTTTTTATCAAATGAATCATATTCATACTAGAAAAAATTGATATATCATTCCATTTAAACATATTTGAGTGGATTAATATTATATATTTTCAATTCTATATAATCATTCCCATTTGAGAAGAACTTCCATAATTTTAAACAAGTGAACAGACCATGTAACCATGAAATAAATGATCCCGAATTGACTAAATTAAACATTATAACTCATTTAAATGGTCATAAATGAACATAATAAAATTATAGTAATCAAAATAAAAAATATAATAGGTAATTAATTAAGTAATTAATTAATATAATTTTATTATCTAGTATATTATGTTCATGTGTAGAATGTATTCGTACATTAGGTAAGAGATCTTTTTGAACCTTCTTATTTCCTTTATGTTGTGTTCTATCTCTATCTGCCTAAATTTATCACTTAATTATTATTTTTTACTTATTTTATATTTGGTATATATTAATCACACACATATATATAATTAAACCTAAAGTAAATATGGAGGTTAATTCCTTTATAAAAGCTTATTAAACAGAACTTATTTTTTTTTTCCTCTTTTAAAGTTCCACTCAATGAAATGTTTCAAAACATCTATGTTTTATAAAAACACTCCATATTTTAAAATCCATTTTGTTTTAATTCTAATTTTATATAAATTATTATCCTCTTTTACCTTTTAATTACTCCTTACCTATTCTCTTAAAACCCCGCTTAAGTGGAACATTTACAAGGTTACGTAACCACTCTTTCTACTTATTTTCACTTTATTTGGAAATAATTTATCGTGATATATGATTATTTTTACTTTATTAATTTCTATATATAATTTAAATCCCATATTTAATATATACAAATATAATACACCCTTTTTTATGCCTTATGACATGATTATGGATCCCATTTCATTCAATGGGTAACCCTTATGTTTACTCCTTATGTTTGATTATTTATGTGGAACCTATATGAATGAACATGTTATGATGGGTGTGCATAAATTGTGCTCCAATTTATTGGGTAGTGTTTGAGTCTCATGATATATCATTTATGGTATTAAGTACTTAACCTAATCCATTGTGGGACTTTGTCTACAATGTGATACAGTCTTGGCAGCTAGCCCATTATCAAGTTTATGTCAAGTTATATTCTGTTGAAAAATTCTTATGATACCATAATAACATGATTCAATGTTCTATATGTTATACTAAATAACTTTATTCATGATCCATTAATTTTATTTTATCATGAAACACATTCAAACTCATGTGATATGCTTTATTTCCTTGTTTATTTCCATACTAGGATTTTTAGATCATTCCTTTTGTCTATGTATTCCCTAGGTCGTCTTATAGAGTTATATGAGCTAAAAAAGAGTTTGGAGCTCATTATTGAGATTATAAAAATTAGTTTTTATTCTTGATTATTTTTTTTAAATTATGTACCAAGTCTTCCAAATACACTCGACTTTTCGATCCTTGGTTTTTATGTCATGTATAGTTATACTTAAAATCCTCTAAAAATTTCTGTAAAAGGATTTGGTAGCTATAGATGGTATCAGAGAATGATGCTTGTTATTTATAGAGATTAGTACTAGAATTTTTTTTAATAACACTAGGTATTATTTTATCACCATGAAAAAATTATGTTGCAACTTAGGGAATCATAAGTTAAGATATAATTTTTATTTATAGGTTATTTTCTCCATGTTCGTGGTTTCATTTATATATGATCATTGGATATGTATTAAATAACCCAAATTGTATTTTCTTTATTTGTTTAGTTGATGGTTTGAAATTTTAGAACTCATGAAAACAACCTATGTGATATGAAATTTTATGATTTACAGAAATCAAATTCTAAATCTGATAGGAACAAGAGCTCATAATTTCATGACAGTACAAGATCAACTAGAATAAGTTGTGAAAAAAAACATGAATCATGCGGAACACCCTTCATATCTTATGAATGTTAAAGTTCATGTGGAATACTTTATATGAAAATGGACCACCTATTTTTATCAAATATTCTTATTCCATCATCATGGAACAATGAATTCACTCCATTAAGAAGATATTTTATGTTATTTAATGATTAGAAAAAGTGAATGTCATACTGGATATTTATTGTTTTGATGGGGAAGCAGATTAGTGGTGGAAACTGATCCAAAAAAAATGTCTAAGGAGGAAATTTATTCAATGTATTGGGAAGGATTCAAGAAAATATTTTTCAAGGAATATTTTCCATGAACTATATGTCTTATGATGTAAAGTTAATTCCTTAAACTAAAGCAAGAGGAAGATGAATCTATTGGGTCATATAATGAAAACATTACATGTATTACACAATATGCCATAGAAATTTTCAAGAATTCTAAAAGTATGGTTGATCACTTATTTAGTATATTAACGTTGAGTCTATGGAAAGACATGGCTATTTAAGACTATGATAGCTATGAGGAGATTGTTCAATGTTCCCAAAAGGTTGATATAGAGATTGGTAAATATAACTGGTCTCATGGGATCAGAGATAAGAAGAGGAAAATAGAGTTTAATATAGGTGCATCAACGCATAAATCCTATAATGTAAAGTAATACCAACATCCAATATTTTAAAATTGTTGGAATAAGAATCAAGAGAATAGGCTAAAGGGAACCATGAGATTCTTTAAATGCGGAAGAGATGATAATTAGGGTAATTATTTCCAAAGGGTTATGAAGAATCCCACTAATGTGGATGAATAATGGAGGGTTTAGATAAATGTTATTGGTGAATTATAGTGTTTCAGCTTTAAGAAACATGGACATTATGAAATCCAATACCCTAAGCCAAGGATTGTTATAGACAATCAACAGTAGCAACCTCCATGCAATAAAAGAAGGGAATATGTTGTCAATATTGTTGAGTTAGAGCCCAAAAGTGATTTAGTGACTGTTACACTAGTTATTCATTCAATAATAGTTAATATACTATTTGGATATGGTTATATAGAAAATAAAAAAATTATTATTTTTTAAAAATTTCAAAGGAACATAATAAAGGAAAGGAGAAAGTGAAAAGGATGTGTGGGGATCATGGGGGTCTAAAATAGTAGAGCCCAAGAGCATACGTGCATGATAGATTCAATGTCTCTAGGGAAAGAGACCCACCACATGAGAAAATTGAGATATGTACTCCCTAGGTTGCATTGGATGTTAGAGAGTTAGAAACAGTATTACCTTCATGCCATGTTTGAGACATATCCAAGTGAATGTGAATCAGCTCTTTACATTTTTGAATTAAATACTCAAGGGACTATGGGTTAGCCTCACGATCATATAGGTAATTATAAATATCCATAGACTCAATTTCAACCAACGTAAGATGAATATTATTATAGGTATAGAGAAGCAGACCTATGATCATTTCTTGGGCCTCTGCCAAAAGTAAGTCTCCACTACCAAAATAAGAACCTAAGTCAGAGATCATCAATCCCATTGAATCCAAGATCACCCCAACTCCCATTATTTGACGCATGTTTCATGAGCTATGGGTGTTAATTTTAAGTCCCTCTAGATTATGATACCATTGCACCCATCGACCGAGTCTAGTGTTGCAATCATTAGAGACACAAACATCACCAATAAGAGGACTGAATGATGGTTTATCACAAGATTCTTACATAGCCAGGCTAGAATATTAAGAATATATCTAGTCTTGAATACAAATATAATTATTCTTCCTAGTTTTAAATAATGTCATACAACATTTATTTCATTCCATATACACCAAGACCCTACCAAAAATATTAGAGCACACTCCATTCTCTCTGGATCACCTTCCTATACCCCATGAAACTACCAGTCAATGAAATTGGTTCTTGTGAACCCTTGAGGAGACCATCCAATGAAACTGCCAAAATCATTCCACACCATTCGTTCCCATTCACTATAGTAAAATAAGTTCATTGAATTATCATTCTTCAAATCTCTATAAAAGTTGAACTTAGAGTTGACATTCACCCCGAAGCACATTAAATTATCTTTAGTCGAAAACACATTATTCCTTACTCCCCAAGTCATGAAGTTAATCATCAATGGAATTCATTTGATCCAAATAACTTTTCTCAATTAATCCCTATTGTGAGCCACTTTTTTCATCTTTTGGTAGGCCTTGATCAATAATATTCATGAAGAAGATCCTATTATCACACATCAATCTAGTTCCATGTTCATGATAATGGTATCAAATAAACCACATTGATCTCTATCTAGAATGAAATGGATGATGTTTTGATGTGTTATTTCCTTCATGAATGTGATTTTAGGAACTAGATAAATAGGGAATCCAATACTTGTACCCAGCTTATTTCAATACCATAGGTTGATGTCCCTCTACCCAAAATCCATCATGGGTGAAGTTGGTGTTCCAAAAATTAAGGTTGAACAATGGTCCAAGTAGTCGAGCCCCCCCCCCCCTTCTTTGGCTCCCCATAACACCCACATACATATCCCACATAATATTACCCTAAAGTGTCTTCCCTTCCACAAAATCCCATCCTATATTATCATGGAGGACTTTCATTTCCCATGACATGTTTAGGACATTGATCCCACCCTTAGCCATAGGTTTTTCCAGCCTCTCCAATGCCACCGAATGGTGTTTTTCTTCAAGCTGTGAATCACATAAAAAGACACCATCATATTCTCCATTCAGGAGATAAATTGTTTGTGTACCTTGAGAGTGGGTAGGATGTGAATAGGGATAGATGAGAGTACACTATTTATCAAGGTTTTTATTCCTCTGAATAATAAGATTTTATTTTTCTAGTTTAGAATTCTTCCTTTATCTTGAAAGTTTATGAGAACAATTTAAATACAACCTCCAAATTTTAAGGATGGTTTATCTATGGGAGTAGATAATGAGAAAAATATTTCATATAATATATATAAATCCTCTCTGGTTTGTGTTTGTGGGGTGAACCTCCCACAAAATCACTCCATAACTCCTTTGGTGGAGTTTGATACTATATTGGGCCTGTATTGGCAATATTTATTCAAAACCAACATAAAATATCAGGAAAGGTAGATCACTCTTCATATATAAAGGAATCCCCCAATTATATAAAAGTGTAAGGTGGAGGACCAATCTACATCAAAATCATCATCTCAATTATGGAAATTATTGCCTTATGAGCAATCATATCTTGCTCAAATGTCTAATATAATGGAGAGGATCATGATCGAATACATACCCATTGTGATGGAATAAAATGATGTGTTCCCTAAATAATTTCAGGTTATTATTCCTAATACAGTGTTTGAGTTCCCAATTGTTCTTATACCTGGATATCTTCCCATTTTAAAGACTCTTTATAGAATGGACACTATTGAGTTGGAGGAACAGAAGAAGTTATTACAAGAGAATCTGGACAAGGATTTTATACACCTAAGAGCTTCACCAAGGGGTGTCCTAGTCCTCCTCATCAACAAGAAGGATAGATCAATGTGCATCAACATCTATTATTTTGAGATTTATATAATCTATATAAATAAAAAATATCCCCTACCATGGATAGATGACTTGTTTGATCAATTATTCAAGGCCAAGTATTTCTCTAAGGTACACCTTTTGTAAGGATATCACCAATTAAATGTGAGTAAGGAATATATTACCAATACTACCTTTATAATGTGTTATGGAAAATAATATTTAATAGTGATTACCTACAAACTCACTAATTCTCCAACAGGTTTCATTGACTAAATGATTATATTTTTTAGAGATTAACATGAAAAATTTGTGGTATTCTTTATTGATGTTATTTTGATTTACTCATAGATTAAGTAGGAACATGAGGAACCATTAAATATTGTTTTATAGACATTGTTGAGGGTTAAAATATCTGAAAATTATAGTAAATTTGAGTTATAGATGGAATAGGTATCATTCTTGAGGAATTTTATCACCAGTAAAGGAATATCGGTGGACCCTTGTAAAAGATGCAATTGAGGATTGTCCAAGAACATTATATATAATGTAGATACATTATTTCCTTGTTCAATATGGGAATTATCAATGATTTTTGAGTAAAGTTTCAAGATTTTAAAAACTAATAACCAAAATTACTTGAAATAGATTAATTTTTTTCTAGAACAGTGAATGCGAAGACTACTTCAAAGAGTTGAAAAATAGGGTTATCACTACAAAAAAACGAGGAAATATTTATTGTATATATTGATGCCTCAATGAAGTTCTTAAGATATATAATTATGAAAGTGATAAATTATTATATTTTTACTCAAAGAAGATGAATGATTATGAGAAAAAATATCACATTCATGATTTGGAGTTGGAAGATGTGATCTTCATGTTGAAAATATGGAATAGTTATCTTTGTAGGGAGAAGTGTGAGATATATACAAATCATATGAGCATCAAATATATATTCACATAAAATAATAATATTATGAATTAGTGAATATGGTTTAAGGTCAACATGTATTATGACTTCTCAATACACTATCATCCCAGTAAAGTAAATAAAGTGGCAGATTCTCTAAGTATAAAAGATCTTATAACTTTATAAATGATGAGAATTGAGAATGATCCAATATTTATATACTTTTAAAGTATATATATGGGAATGATAAAAGAGTGTACATAATCATACCTCTCACAAATCATTGTTCAACCATCCCTTATAAAGATGATCAAGGATTCTTAATTAATGATGTGGAAATATAGAAAAGGTTGAAGCTATAAAAAATTGGAAATCATCAGAGTATAAAATTGATGAAGAAGGATTATTATGATTTGGGTCATGACTATGAGTATCATAAAATATGGAGATAAAGAAATAGATTATGAATGATGCACATAGTTCACCATTTCTATTTACCTATAGAGCATAAAGATGTATCAATGTCTTGGTGAGCACTTTTGGTGGGACAATATGCAGAAGTATATCCCTAAATATATATCATAGCATATATAATGTCATCAAGTGAAGTTTTGAAGAAAAAATTATAATGGATTTATAAAACCATTATCCATACCTATATGAAAATTGAAAAACATCACTATAAACTTTTTTACTAGACTTAAAAATACATACAAAGGAAATAGTTCTCTATGGGTCATTATGGATCATCATACAAAGACTACTCACATTATTGTGAATTGAGAGAAAATCTTACTTGACCATCATTCATGGATATAAAAAAGAGTAGTGGTGAGGATGTATGGGGTATCATAATCAATTATATTTGATCATGATCTGAGATTAAGATCCATGTTTTGGAAAAGACATCAACATGCTCTAAATACTAATTTGATATTTTGTATGGATTTCCACCCCAAAATGATGTCCAATCTGAGCCGAATATTTAGAAACTGGAGGATATATTAAGAGAAGTTTCAATGGACCTAAAAGGAATATAGGATCCAAATATTCCATTGGAAGAGTTATCATACAATAATAGTTTCCACTAAACAATACAAATGGATATATATATATATATATATGAATACATTTATAGGAATTGATGTAGAATGCGTGTATGATCGGATTATATTAATGAACGTAAGTTTTCAAAACCTGAAATGGTCAAGTAAATGGTAGAAAATGTGAACACCATCTAGAAGCATGTCTGGGATTCCCAAAGTTGATAGAAGGTCTATGAAGATAATAATTTATGGGAATTATAGTTTTAGGTTTCTAATAATGTATTCCTCCACATATCTCTATGGAAGTGGTTCATGAGATTTGGGAATAAATGAAAACTAATTCCCAGATACATCTGCCCCTTTTAGATTCTTAATTGTGTCAATGTTGTGGCCTATCAACTAGAACTTCTACAAGCCATATCTCAATTACAATATTTATTCCATGCATCCCTCTTTAATAAGTACATACCAAATCCCTCACATGTACTGAACTTAGATTTTGAAAATCTGGAAAATGATCTCTCTATGGATGAGCAGCCGGTGAAGCTTTTGAACTATAGAGACAAGGTTTTTATTAACAATACCACACACCTATTAAAATTACTATGGAGATTCTATAAGAATTAATGTGTGACATGGTAACTAGATAAAGATATAAATGATAAATACTCACACTGTTTTCACCTTAGTATATAAATTGAAATTTTGAGGGTGGAATTTCATTTGGGGGAAGAATATAATGACCCATAATTTTATCAAAGGAATTTTTCTCCTAATAATTATATCATAAATCCCATACATTATAGATAACAACAAAACATTATTATCATAAATTAATAATGATACATAAGTCAGAAAGTTAACCAATAAGAATTCCAAATAATATAGTGGTAAAATAAATATAAAATAAGATAATAAGAATGGGAAAATTTAGATCTACTAAATACACTAGAATGACCTCACTCATGATCAAAGATATAGTATTAAAAGATAATTTTAATAATATAATATGAAAATGTAAAACATTGAGGTAAATTATAATTGAATGAATAATGAAATAAAAAAGTGGTATTTACATAAATTAAGTAACGTATATGACCATTATAAATCTTACTATTTGAATTGAAATATGACCATTATGAATAGTCATCTTATCATAAAAATAGTAACCTCACTAATGAAATTTCAAAATAAAATTTAGGTATCTTATAAATAAAAATAATTATATATTTATATCATATTATAAGTAAATAAATACTTTAAAAAGTGATAAATTATGTGTCCGTATTTTGGTAAAATGTAAATGGTTATTTACAATTTTATAGTTAATATTAGAGTTTAAAAAAGAAAATTTATTTTAATAAAATATATTTATAAATTAATATTTTGTTTTATTATAATTATAATAAAATTTCGTGTGACATCAATTGATTTTTCAAAGAGTCAAAAAAATTGATTATAATATTAAAATTGATAATTTTTTAATAAATGATGATGTTTTTTAATAAATAAATTTCTCATATTTTTAAAATTATTTACATAATATAGATTCTATTTTCTAAAAATAAACATTTAAAAATGATTATTCTGGAATTTTTGGATTTTTCAAAAATAGCTGACTTTTTTATGAAGAGTGAAATACAGTAATTTACGTTATTTTACTGTATAAGCCAAATTCATGGATTTTTGAGTCATGGATGATGTAATAATTCATTGGTTATAAATATAATATACCATGTACTATATACATTTATATTAATCAACATTATTGATAGTCTTGATCCAAAATAATAAACCATTGAATATAATAATCGAAAGCACCCCACTCCTCCCCCTATAAATACGACCCCCACTAACCCTTATCCGCACACCTTATAAGAATTGTATCTTGTCTAGATTCTACCAAATTAACTACTCAAGATTATTCCCCATTCCCTGGAGTTTCTGGTCTCAACAGAATACCAATTCCATGTTCCCTAATGGGTTCTTTAAGGATGTGATATTCTAGTGGAAACTTTCTCAACCCATCTCTTTTAATTTCATTTCTTCTTATACTTTCTATAAACTGCTTTAATCCTTAAAATAATAATAAATTGTGTACAAATTATATAATTTAATGTGTTATTTATAATATAATATATTTTTCTACAACTTTTCAAATCTCCTCTTATTCAAAAAAATGAAACTATTGTCAAAATTATGGCAGTTAACCATCCCCACGGAAAATAAATTTTCATTTTTCATTACCACCTTCATGTCTGGTAATAAAACTATTATTAAGGTTATATATTATTTTAATATATTTATTATAACTTATTTCATGATCTTGAACTAATATATTAACATAATATTCAATTAATCAAAAGTAATTCTTAATGGTCATAAACACCACAAAAAACAAACTAAACAATTATTATTAACATTTTATCAAATGAATCATCTTCATACCAGAACTAAATTGATATATGTGACCATGTAAACTTATGTAATTACATTAATACTCTGTAATTTTTGGTTCTAGGGAATTATTCCCATTTAACAAGAAATTCAACAAATTTACACATGCGAACCAACCATGAATCCATGAAATGAAGGCTCCTGGAATGACGAAATTGTAATTTATACCTCATTAGAATGGTAATAAATGAACATAATAAAATTATAATAAGTCATATACAGATATAATATGTTCTTAATCAAGTAATTAATTTAATTTAATTTGATTATCCATTATGTTAAGTACAGGTGCATAATGTATTCAGACATAAGGTAAGGGGTCTTTCTGAACCTCCTTATTTCCTTTAAGTTAAATTCTCTCTCAATATGCCTCAGTATATCAATTTATTATTCTTCTATACTTATTATATATTTTGAACAAATTTCTAACAAATATATATCATCTTTATTTAATCATTATTTTATTGGTATATATATGTATTAAAGGTTCATTTATTAATTCTTTTGAAAATCTGATTAAAGTGAACTTCTCTATTTTATTATCTTCTTTTAAAGTACCACTCAATGAAATGTTTTAAAAAATTTATGATTAATAGAAAAAATCCTCATTATATGGAAAAACATTTAAGTTCACTTATGTTTTTATGTAAATATTATTCTCTTACCCCTTTTAAAGACTCTTTATATCTTTTCTTAAAGCCACAATTAAGGGGCACATTTCCAAGGTTATATAACCACTCTTTTTTGGGTTTTTACTTTAATTAGAAATAATTTATCTTGATATTTGCTTATTGTTCTTTTATGAATGTGTAGGAATTATTTAAATACCTTATTTCATAGATACCAATATTATACACCTTTTGGTTATACCATATGACATGATTAAGATTCAGATTTCATTATATGGGTAACCATTATATTTATTCCTTGTGTTTGATTCTATATGTGGAACACATATGAATGAACATGTTATAATGGGTGTTACTAGATATAGATAAAATTCATTGAGTAATTTTTTAGTCTCATGAGACATAATTTATGGGATTAGTGAGTAAACATTATTCATTGTGGGACTTTGTCCACCATGTGATATAGTACTTGTAGTTAGCCCTGAATCATGTTTTCTTCATGTTATATGTTGATTCCACTTTACTATGTTTGATTACATGTTATATATGTAAATATTTCATATGTTTATTCATGATCCATTCTTTTTATGTTATCATGTTATACCTTCTAACTCATGTGTTATTCATCATTTCATGTTTATTCCCTTAATTAGTGTTTTAGCACATATCTATTTTCTATATATTACCTAGATTATATTATGAATTTATAGGAGATCAAAATAAGTTACGAGATCATTATAGAGGTTAATAAATGATGTTTTTTGTTGTTTCGTGTTTTTTAATTGTCTACTTAGGCTTCTAATGTCACACCCCGACCACAGTTTTCATTTATTTTGTTTATTTCTCAGTGTTGGATCTTTTGGTTTATGTTCAAGTTGAGTGTCAAACAAAAGTTTTTTTGTTTTTTGGTTCACAGTTATTGTGAATGTTATGGTGAGGAAGTGGTATAGTGAAGATTTTGTGACATCCACAATGTCACTATATTGTTTATAAATCATTCAAGGATCATTTTATGGGTCTTCCCTAGTTTTTGAAGTGACATTTGAGGGTTTTTATTCAATTTTTGGGTTCACGTGGTTTGAGAACAATTTTCCCAGATCATGCAACATAAACAATAAAACTTTCATATTTTCCAATATCATTCACACAATTTGAGCATGGTTTAAAAAATCGTGCACCAAAATCATACAGCCTATTTTGGGATTAATAAAATTTAACCTAAAAATAATTTTTGGTGATTCCACCTCCCAAATAGATCCATACCAGTTTTAGAATATACCAGATGTGCCTCCCCCTTATTTCTCTATCATTTTTGGCCAATTTTTGGGGTCCTTTTCCACCAAAGGGCGATAGTTCTCCATAAAATATTTACATTTTTCTTCTCCTCTCTTCGCTCTCTTCCTTTTAATGGTTTTTTATGGGATTATCCCTATTTTAGGGACCCTTAGGTTAGGTTTGGATGATTTTTTCTTCAATTTTTTGTTGTTAGTGTGTGTGGATTAATTTTGGGCCTCTGATCTCCCTCTCCCAGATGTTTTACTTCATCCACACTTGATTTGATGTAGGCGAATCCAAATTTTCCTTTCTGGAATGATCCTTTGGAACATTCATGTTTTTAATTTCTTCTTAAATGTTGTTGACGCATCTATTATACCCATATATATATGTAAAAGATGTTTTTGTGTTGATTTATTTTGGTAAAAATATATTTCTATGGTGATTTTTGTAACATTTTTAGTTTTAAATCTCCTAGGGTGTTTATTTTAAATTTTATTCTTCTTCTAGAGTGCAATTGGAAAATTTATAAGAAATTTTCTGCTTTCATTTAGTGGTGATGGTAGTTTCTTGTTTGTGAACTTGGTTTTGTGTGTATGGTTTGGTGATGTTGTGGAATATTTATAGCATCAAAATTTCTTTGAAATGATTTTTATGGTTTTGAGGGGGATTATTATGTTCTTTTAATAGAATAAGTTATTAGATTGTTTTTCAATGTATGTGGTGACTTTTCAATAATGGATTTAAAGTTCCTTATTTGGTTTTGGTGTGTCATTGGATGTTAGCACATCCATTGGTGCACACATGGATATGCTCTCAAATGGATATGGAATTGAATAAATGTTGTTCTTTTTAATCCACTATTTCTTAAAAAAATACCCTTAAAATAAAGTTTATACCCTTGTGTGACTACTAAAGAAGGTTTTAAATGAATTTTTATAAAGTCTTGCTTCAAGTGTTTTAAAAGGCATGATTTTTAAGGTGTTCTGTAAGGCTTGGTATTTGGATTTGAAACAAGTTTTGGGTGTGTTCTTGGATCATAAGGGAACATTTGGTATTGTAAAAGTGAACATGGTGTTTTTGTGATATTTTGGTAATATTTTTGGACATGTTGAGTTAAAAGACCATTTGGATCTTCCTTATGTTTTTTGTGTTTTAACTCGGCCTTAAAATGCATTTTGTCACCCCTTTTTGGTGAATAATTTTTCTAATGGACCATTTTTCCAAATTAGTATGAATTTGGTGTTTGATATTGTTTTTTAAATGGTTTAAAAAAATTTTGGTGAATGGTAGAATGTTTTTAAGAAAGGACCGATAGGCATTTTCAAATGGACATTTGGAAAATCATTCTTCAGTTATATCTCTTAACAAGTTGGCTAATCGTGAGATGGAAGGGTCCTCAGTATGGGACCCCCATTATATGGTATTTATCTTATGGAACGGGACTATCCATGAGGTGATTGGGGTGATGGTGAATTTAATGGTGTGTTTGGTTTTATATGTTGCATGTTGTTTGAATTGTATGGCACATCCCCTGTGAGACATAACGAGGGAACTGATCAGAGGAAAAAGGAACACTGATAAAAATTACTACACTTGTCAAGGTTATTGTACTAGAAAATTCCCTATAGCATGTGGATACTTGGTTTTATTTTTATGGGATCGGGCCCCTCGACTAGGCCATGTAGGGTGACAGTTTGGTGTTTGGGAATTATGACATCATTAAGTAGGGCATGCCTTTAGGATGGGTCAGATGTATAATATGTTTTGTTTATCCTCTGAGTTCCTATGATTTCTCATGTTTTACCCATATGAGAAATATTTGTATCATTTCCCTTATTTTTTGGAATCGTACCCTTATACATGGTTTCGGTGTTTTCATGAAAAATTATGAGTGTGTGGTTGTTTCAAATTAATTTCAATGTAAATGTTTTAAAGAGCAGGTTCACACCCCTTCATCCGTCTCATAAATTGTTTTATATTATATATTAAAATGGATTGTGATTTTTGGTTTTTAAAAATAAATGTGTATGTGAAAGCCCTAGTTTTTTAACTATATTCAAACCTGTGTAAACAGGTTGTTTTGGGAAAAGAGATTCATGGATTCAGTGGTTTATCTCGGCATCCCTACTGAGCATCTCAATGATCAAACCTATTTAATCATTCCAGTTACAGGTTCATCTATTTCTTAGGTTTCTTGTTTGGTTATAATTGTGCAGCATGTTTGGTTTAGTGGTTAGAGGTGACCAAGACATCACATGGAGGTCATAGTAGTATGGATTCATTTTCAATTTGTTCCTATTTCTTTCCATTTTTTCATTTGTATCATGTATTTGGACTAACTATTTATTTATCTATGTTAATTTTTTGTTTCTCATGGATTTTTTGATTCTGTTTATTATTTTGGTCCCAGTTCATTTCTTTTAGGCATAAATCATTCCCCTGTTTATGTTTTGATGCCCGAAACTAGCTTTCATCCTTGTGGGATCAGGAACACCATTCGTTCCATGTATCTGACCGGGTTGGGTGTTGGGTTGGATGGAATCCTGAGCAGAGTTTATGAAAAAATTGTATCAGAGAGGTTCTTGATATTTTGTGGTTTCTGGTAGATGGATATTAGTATTTTAGGGGCTTAGGAGGTAGGATGTTTGTTAATTCCTGATCACCACCTCTCATGACAAGACCCCAGTTACTAGGGGTAGTTTGGTTTTTGAGTCCTTTGTCTTTCATTTAGATTGAGGGATGAAAATATAGGTGACTCAATTTCATGATGTGACCTCACATGGAGTAGTGACCCTAGTGGAATCCAAGAGTCTGGTTCAAGGACCTCGTAGTGTTATGTTTTACTTGGGGTGTGGCCTAATACTATGTAACTGTGCTACGCATAAGAACTAGTTCCTCATTTCGGGTTAGTTTGGTGTATGTTGTTCTTCATCTCTAGTTTGGTGGTGTAAGGGGTTTTGGAAATAAAAATGGTTTTGGGGATTAATGTTCTTTCTTTAAATGGTTTTATCCTACAAAAGTGACTTTTGAAAACATAAGGCATTTTGGATTGGGAATTTAAGAATGCTACGGTTTTGATGAGTAAAGGAAGGATGTGACCAGTGTTATTCCTTATGGAGAATCACATGTGTGTGGGTATGTGTGGAAAGTGTGGGGGGGGGGGGGACTTTTTCTTCGGATATGTTTAAGGAAATGGATGGACACATATGTAACGGTTCATAGGAGGACACATGTGTTTTTTTTAAAGAAAGTGATTGAAAATTGGTTTTCCCTTGAGGAGTGGATTTTTGACTAATGAAAATTTTCTTTTTTATTGAAAACAATTTTCTTTTAAAAGATTGCATTTGGATAAGGTAGTTTTAAAATTTAGAAGAAATAATAGGTTTTGGAGGAGTTTTTTTATTTTTTTGTATATGTTTGGCTTGAGATCGCGTTTCCCTTGGTTTGGGGGTGTTCCTTTTTATTATGTTTTGGAATGATGTGGGTTTGTTTTATGTTCTTCATGTTATTCAGAGTATACCACCCAAAAATGTCCCCAAGGGTTGTTAATGGGTCATTCCCAAATAAATTTTCTATCATTTTTTGTTTGTCTATTGAGGTGATCAAGGTCCATAGAAGGGTATGGTTTGTGGAAGTAGGTAGTCTATTCGGGTTTTTGGGAACTCCTGTGTTTGTTAAGGTTCAAGTCATTTTGGTTTTTTTGAGGGCCTAATTTTGACACTAATTGAGGTTTGATGTCTCTTTTTCATTTGTGTTTGGGTTGTAGCGGGTGGTGTTCGTCCTTTGTGAAGGTTACCACAAAGAGAGCAGGGTGTGCCATAGGAACATATTTATGAAGAATATCATTTTTCAGTGTTGGATCCTAATTTGTTGGACCGTTCTATGGTGTTCCACTAGTGTGGATGTTTAGGCATTCAAAGCAGTCATGCTGCATCCCTCTAATTCCTTTCCATCTTGGGGACTATTTGGGTCACCGAGAGAAGTCCGATAGGATGTGTCGATCAAGGAGAGAGTTCTGACCAGGGGATGTTAGTGTTTGACTGTGAGGCATAATATGCTTCAACCATAAGATCCCTAGCCACAAGTCTTAGGGTGAAGCTCTCACATAGTCAAGAGTTACTGAGGGAGTGAGGAACCTCAACCTGGTTCTTGTTCTCCATGTTGGGAAGGAAATTTCTAAAGCCCCCTTACTTTTCTTTCTCAGTAGGGGTGGGTTGATCATTTTAGTGTGAAGGTGTGATGAACTTTCTCCATTGGGATGTAAATAGTCCTATTCATTGATCTTGGATTTTAGAATCATTTTTTTATTTTCACTATGGAATTTTGGAGCATTAGTTTTTGTCATTCATTTTTTGGTTTCTAGGGTGCTCATTTTGATAAGTTTATGTTTTTTAGAACTGATGTATTATGGGTTTGGTTAGTGTGGTAGGTTCCCTGTTTTAGAGGAATTATTTTCCATCTTTTTCAAGGATGTTCGGGTTGATTCAAAGTTAAAATATTCAAATTTTGGATGTTTTAGGTGAATTTTTGTCCTACACACAGTTTTTACATGGTTAAAAAAACTATTCACCTTTCCCAGGTAACCATGCGGCATGGTGTCATTTTTTGGCAGAGGTTTCTGGCACAGTTGGCACATGGTTTTGAAATTGTGTGGCCATGTCATGTGAGGTACCCCTTCTTTCCAATAGTTTAAGCATGGTTGGTTCACAAGTTGGAAAACTGTGTAGCCAAACTTTGTCAGATTATAAGAAATCATAGATATTAAAATATCTAATTATTTTTTTTGGTGATGGTGTTGTTTGGATTCTGATGATTCTATGCTAGCTGATTTCTTATGGTGGGGAGAACCCTCTCGTATTATCCCCTCATTCATGTGTTGTCATTTATTCTTGATCGGTCAGGTGAGACTTGTGTATTGAAATGTCACCCCAAGGATTATGTTTTCTTTGGGCATGATCAGGCATGAACTCCAGTTTTAGAACACATTTGAATTAGTGACTTTCTAGGGGAAGAAAGTGTTTGTGGTGGGGAGAATTGTCACACCCTTTCCATGGTTTTCATTTTTTTGTTTATTTCTCTATGTTGGATCTTTTGGTTTATGTTCAGGTTGAGTTTCCAACAAAATTATTTGTGTTTTGGTGGTGTTTATTTTCTTTTAGACCTATTCACGGTTATTATGAATATTATGTAGAAGAAGTGGTGTGGTGAATAGTTTGTGACACCCACGTTGTCACTATATTTTTTTTAAATCATTCAAGGATAATGTGGTGGGTCTTCCCTTGTGTTTGGGGTGTCATTTGAGGGTTTTTTGACACTTTTGGGGTCTCACAGTTTGTGCATGGTTTTCCCAAACTGTGAAACATAAACCTTCAAAGTTTCATATTTTTCAAGTAGCATTTTCATGGTTTGTGCAAGGTTTACAAAACCATGCAGCAAAATTGTGTACCCCATTAAGGGCTTAATATATTTTAACCTAAAAAAATTTGGTTGATTCTACCTCCCAAATACATCCATACTAGTTCTTTATCAATCGAAGGTGCCTCCCGCTTCGTTCTCAATTACTTGGGGCCATTTTTTGGAGATTTATCACCAATGTTTAGTGGTTCTCCATCAAATTGTCCCCATTCTACTTATCGTCTCTTCCCTCTCTTCATTTTCTTGGTTTTGTTTGGGATTATCCCTCGTGGATGAACCCTAGGGTTAGGGTTGGATGATTTTTTGTTTGATTTATTAGGGTTAGGGTATGCAGTTTTCCAATGGGACTTTGATCTCCCTCCCCTTTATTTTTTACACCATCTCCACTTTATTTGAGGTATGAAAATCACACTTTTCCTTTCCAAAATTTTCCTATGGCACTTTCAAGTCTTCATTTCTTCTTAAATGTTATTATCACCTCTATTATACCCATTTATATATGTAAATGATGTTTTTATATTGATTTATTTTTTTAAAAATAGTTTTCCATGGCTATTTGTGTAAAATTCCTATGTTTAAGGAACTTGGGGTGTTTATTTTAAATGTGTTTCTTCTTCTAAAGTGAAATTGGATGATTTATGAAATGTATATCTTTCCTTAATTGGTTATGATATTTTATTCTTTATGAACTTGGTTTTGTGTGTATTAGTTGGTGATGTTGTGTTAAAACTTCTTTGAATTGGTTTTATGGTTGTAATGGGGCTGGTTATGTTGTTTTTTGAACATAAGTGTCTGGAATTCATTTCAATGTAAGTTCTGAATTTTAAATAATGGTTTTCAAGTTCCATATAATATTTTTGTGTGTCATTGGATGTTGGAAAATCCATGGGTGCACTAGTTACCCACATGGATGTTCACTCAAATGAAGATGGAACTCAATAGATGATGTTCTCATTAAACCTCACTTTAGCCTTCAAATAATGTTTACCCTGTTGTGTGATACCTAAATAAGGTTTTATATGAGATTTTATAAAGTATTTCTTCAGGTGTTTTTGAAAATCATGGTTTTTAATGTCTTCTTTAAGGCTTGGTTGTTTGAATATAAAGTATGTTTTTGGTTTTTGTTTGGATCATAAGGGCCTATTTTGGCATTGTAAAAGGGAAAGTATTTTTTTGTGATTTTTTGGGAATGTTTTTGGACACTTTATCTTAAAGTCCTATTTGGAAACTCCATATGTTTTTTGTTTTTTATCCTAGCCTTAAAATGCACTTGGGCACCCATTTTTTGTGAATGATGTGTATAAAGCCATGTTTTTTCACATTAGTATAAATATGGAGTTTGATGTTGTTTTGGAAATGGTTTCTAAATATTTTTGTCAGTGGTAGAATTTTGTAAAGCTAAAGGCATGGTGGGAATTTTTAAATGGCCATTTGGAAAACCCGTCTTGAGATTGGTCTCCTACCTAATTTGTTAATTGGGAGATGGGTGGGTCATCAGTATGGGACCTTCATTATATAGTAATTATTTTAAGGCAAGGTAAAAACCATGATATGGTCAGGGTGATGTCAGATTGTGTGGTGTTTTTGGTTATATATGTTGCATGTTGTCTGAATTGTATGGAATACCCCCTTGTGAAATAGAACATGGGAACCTAGTAAAGAAAAGAGGTTTACTGAGACCGATTTTTCACAATTCTAGGTTATTGTACTAGCTAGTGTACTATAGCATATGGATACTTGGGTTTATTATTATGGGATCAGGCCCCTTGGCCAGGCTAGGTAGGGTGACGGTCAGACGTTAGGGTGTTATGATGTCATTGAGTAGGGCATGCCTTTAGTATGATTCAAATGCATATTATGTTCTGGTTATCCTCTGAGTTCTTAGGATTTTTTGTGTTTTCCCATTACCATCACTCTATATACCATTTCCTTTGATGTGTGGAATCATACCCTTATACTTGGTTTTTTTAGAAAAATTGTTATTGTGTGGCTATTTCAATAGAATTTTAAATTAACTTTTGGAAAGAGAATGTTCACATCCCTTATTCATTATTGTGCTTTGTTTTTTATTTTATTTTAAATGCATTGTGGTGGTTGGTTTTAGAAAAGAAACTTGTATGTGAAAATCCAACTTTTATAACTATATCTCAAACCTCTATAAACGGGTTGTTTTTGGAAAGGATATTCTTTGATTCAGTTGCTTATCTTAGCATCCCTACTATGAATCTTGGTGATTAGGCCTATTTTATCATTTAAGTTATTGGTTTGGCTTTATTTTAGGCTTCCTAGTATGTGATCATTCCTGAGCATGTTTGGTTTAGTGGTTGGATGTGACCAAGAGGTCACATAGGGATCGCAGTATCATGGCTTCATTTTTAGTTTGTCACTATTTTTTTCTATTTGTTCAGTTGTACCACCTCTCGGACTGAGTCTCGTGTTGGGTTGGATGGAATCTCGGCCTAGTTCATGACATCCAAATACACTAGAATTTTTTATCCTTGGTTTGTATTCAATGGATACTTATGATTAAAATGATTTAATGATATGTGTGAAAGGATTAGGTCACTATATAACATCTATTACGAAAACTATATTGATTAATGGGGAGACTTAGGAATCATACTCCTAATGTTCAACTCCTTAAAAAATTATTCAATCTCATTAACTCCACAATATCTAATATTAGAAAATTAGTAACATGTATTGTTTACATAAAACAGTTTATAAGTTCCTCATCATCATTATTCTTACCACCCTTTCCATAAAACATTTCAATTGAAATATATTAGTAACTGATGTAGTTATTTACAAATATTTTTACCAATATACCGAAAACATTTAATGATATGAAGTTGAATTCAGTTTTTATTTTTATCACAATGATCTTTTATTTTTTAACTTTGATATTTTTATGTCAAAACATGCTCTCAATAGCCTCTAAGGCAATATATTCTTTTCCTAAAATAATTGTATGATAAAAAAACCCTTTTGTGTTGGAAATAATTCTAATTTCATTTAGTGAGAATACTTAATAGATAAACTATTGTATCTATATCATATATGGTATTTTATCTATTTGGAAAATTCTCATGAAAATTATATATTTATTTAAAATATTCCACTGATGGGTAGTGAGATCATAACCCTTATATTTTAATAAATTTTGGCATACAATATTTTATCTTGTAAAAATATTCTTTATCCTTAGATTCTTTTCAAACATGTTATCGAATTTGATGAATAATAAACCATGAATATTAAATCCATCATTCCATTTTATTCAAAATAACACTTTTTTGACAATAAAATCCTTATATCACATAAAAGAAATAATATAACAATACACATACTTTATTTAGATCCACTAGATTTTGATTAATTCCTTTTCATTCAACTCTATGATTCTCTAACCTATAACTTCATCATTTGAATGAAAAATAAAAACTCCTTCAATTATACCCCTGATTTTTAATTTATTGTATTTTTATAAAATTTGAATAATATACAATTAGTATAATATTCCTTTTCAAATTTGAATAATTGTTTTGTATAATATTGATTTCAAAAATTGAAATTCTATATAATTTTTCAAACCCTTAAGGTATCCTAGAAAATCCCATCATATGAAACAATGTTTGTTCCTTATTTACATTAGTTTTAGGTTTCAGGGACTATCACTGACTATTTTGAAGAGACATTGTTGGTATCTCTATCAAAAGTTTCCTCTTCTAATTTGAAATTTTAATCATTTGTACTACTGATACAACAACACAACCTAGATATCACATGATCTTGTTTGTCTATTCTCAACACTTTTCTGAAAGGTATGTTTTTTTATAACTCCAAACATGATTTATCTATTCTTACTTGGATTGGGATTAAAGGAAAATTTTGGCCTCCCTTGGAACAATAAAAGTTGTATGGAAGGATCCTTTTGTGGATGGATTAAGATCATATCTAATGGAGCTTCGGGGGTAATCTGGGTCTTTCAAAAAAATTTGTTATCTTTAGGGATAATCAAGGTTATGCTCTTGGTTGTATTTATAGTTCATGTGGTATTGTCTCTTCCCAGGAAGCAAAAATGCTAAGTATTATGATGGTATTTGAACAAGTTGAACAATGGGGTTGTAACAAGCTTTGGCTCGTGTGTGACTCTACAGAAGTGGGGCTTTCCATCCAAACAGCTTCTTTACATCTCTCATGGAGACTCACTAATCAATATATAAGATTTCTGGAATTTCTATACTCAAGGTAACATATCGTCACTCATATTTATAGAGAATAAAATTCACTGGCTTATGGTCTTGCTAACAAAGGTGTTAATGGTAATGATTTTTATTGGGTTGATCATGTGTGAGGTGATCTCCTTCCTCTTTTCAAGAAGGATATTTGTAAATATTCCACCTTTAGAATTTTTTATGTTTTCTTTCTTTTTAAGAAATGGATCTTTCTTTTCTGGGCAAGGTCTCAGTTCATCTTAAAAAAAATGTTCCATAGGAAGTTTTCCATCTAATGAGTGTTAAAACCTTAAATGAATTTATCAATGATTCTATTAAAAATATGTATCCACATATTGAACAACTTAAACATTTTGTTACTAATTGGATTTTTTTAATCCAACACATAAAATTTTATTTATTACTGAAAAATTATTCTTAGGATTCAATAGAAATCTAAAAAGTTTCTTAAATTAAGTTTCAACTTTTATAAATAATGATATAATTTTATGTTAAATAATGATGATGTTATTTTGTCTAGAATGAAAACAATTATTTTATGAGTATCATGTGATACTGTCATTTAATTAGGATTTTTATAAATTTTAACACACTAAAATTATAAGTCCCCAGTATTTAATGTTACATAATCCTGAGTTAAATACAGAATTCACATTGAGGATATTTTCAAGTTTATAGTTTTATATAATTAGGCAATAACTATTACATAATATCTCAAATATTACAAAGTAGAAAATTCTACTCAACATCCATTTTTTCATAATCTAAAAAATTTAAAAATATATCAGGATCTCTTTTTCCTTGATAAAAATCCTCATAATATTCATCATGACTTCTTTCATTCTCTTTCCCATCGTTATATAATGTGTAAAACATCTCAAAAACATGGGATTAGCACAAAAATCTATGTGAGGGATATAAAATAAGGAATGAAACTATTAGTCCATCAATACTTTAAACCCATGAAAACATTTTCATAAAATCATACTTTTCACCCATAATACATAAACTCCTTAATATACCTCATGAAGTAATAAGATTCATGAAAAACATATTAGAAATAATAAATCATAAAGTTAATGTGGTGCATCCATGTCATACTTACATTGTAGCTTTCACAGCTACCTAGAGAGTAACCGTCATGGTTGCCTTTGGAATACCCATCATAGTATATTCCCTAAATATCTTAGCGGAAACCTTATTTTTTAACTCTATATCATTACCCAATGCATTGTAGAGCTATCAGAGGCACACCCACCCTCAATTTATCATGAAACCATCTGTATACATAAGCAATGCCCAAGAACCAAAACATAATCAAAACAAATTAACAAGAATAAAGGAAAAATAAAATTCCTACATTACTATCACAAGATATAATTTCAGGATATTAACATAATCAATCCCTTATAAAAATTATTTTCAATACCAAAATATATGAAAATGGAATATGGTATTTTTTTAAAATATTTAGGCATATATAGGAATCCAAATATCAAATAATGGTTACAGTGGTAGAAAAGTCATTGTCACTATATACATTAAAAAAACACTCCTATTGTCATTTAGTAAAATGATTCATAAAAAAATATTCATTTCTAAACCCATTTAATTAAATTAAAATTAAAAGGTGTTAATTATACAGTATATAAAATATGGTGGTGTATATTATCGAAATATGCCTCAATGAAAGTATATAGATATGATGTCCCTTACCGTGAGTCTGATTCATCACATAAAATCATTATATTTATAAATAGTACTATTAGGTTAATTTATAATTTCTTGAGAACCTTTTATATGTTTATTATTTCTTTTATATCACTTATTACAATATTATAAAAATTACCTAATTATTTAAGTTTATATCATACATTTGTTGAAATTCGGTACTCGAGTAAAAATGAACATTGTTTGATTTTATTAGTCTAGGTGTTCATAATTCCATAATATCTAGAATAACATTCGTGATATAATAATCACTTTTATATTTCAATTATACCTTTTAAATCAAACCAATTATTTATGTTATGAAAAATGAACAATGTTATAATCATGGAGATGGTAGCCCATACGTACGCATGAGTAACGTTTCAATTTTTCATTGATCATTATTGAAATAAGTTAATTATTCTTTTATATTTCCAGAATAATCATAATATTATTAACATAATTATAATAATTTAAATATACTTATGAATAAAAACGAGTCACGTCACTCCGTGGAAGTGATAGTTCACACATACGCACGAATGACTTTATCATTTTTTTACGCATGTAAAGTAAGAATGTAATAGATATATTACCATATAATTATTAATATGTTATTAATATAAAATATTAATATTAATTCCATTATTATAACCAGTCACGATATATGGTTATGAACAATGAATTAGATCAGTTCGTGGAGATGATAGTTCACATGTATGCACGAATGATTAATTTATTTTCCATTTAATGGATGTAGAGATGGATTTAGTTGATGATATTAACATAATAACATCTCATTATATTGAGTATACTTTAGTAACTAGTTCCCTATCAATGGAGTATATTTAAAGGAAGATGAAGAAGAAATAATATAGAAACACATAAAAACATTACCTTTCCTTCAGATGATCAATTTCTTAACACCTTAACACCTCTATGAAGGGTGTTATGCCTAAACCAAGGCCCCAAGAATGTGGGTAGGTATCATAGGAAGAGTTTTGGGTAGATTTAGGATGAAAGATTTTTTTGAAGTGTGGTACATAGAGAGGAATGGGTTCTTTTTATAGAGGAGGGTAGGGGAACACATGGAATTATTAAAAGTATTAAATTAATATTAATTCAATTTCAATTAAAAATGGGGCCAAGTTGATTTAGTTCAAAGATAAGATAAGGAAGGGTCCAAATATAATCAAATAATGAGAATTATATATGTTTTGAATTATTATTGAATCCTTATATTTTTTATTTAACATTTTTGACTCTTACTGTTTTATCAAGTAATTTCACATTTGAGAGTTAAAATAATTACAAATCATTCCAAACAACCAATGAATGAATCATTAATGAAATTTTTATAGTTATCACAACGTTTTGGTAGAATATTTTATTTTTATAAATTTTATATCATTTAATTAAATAGTTTATATTTTAAAAAATGAATTATGTTAATTTTGACACTATTCATTACATGACTTTTAAAAAATATCATAATAACATGATTGCATTGAAAAAAATACATTAACACTATCCTAAAATTTCATAGTTATCCACAAAATTCATGCATGACATCAAATATTTTAAACTATATTTATCTTAATATTATTAATAACATTTTTTTGATTCTTCCTTTAGTAAATAAATTATCCCATTATCATTGTGTCGTAGTTAAATTTAATTATTTAATTCCTTAAAATTATAAATTAATTACGATGTTGTAGGTAATATTTTTTATATTTATAAGGTCTATTCATTGTCAAATATATGACTTATATAACACCATATTTAAAAACAATCAGTAAGAGGAGACATATTTAGGACATATTTTCTTTTACTTTAAATTAAATGTTATAAATGTCATAATCAAACACAAGTGGATTCCAAAGTTCAAACTTTCATCCCAAGGATGGTCATGGTCGATAATTACTCATAAAATAATATTATAACAAGTTTTAAGGTAATTTTATAATTTTATAATATTAATTTTTCCTTAAATTACCCTATTTACCTTTAACGGTGGAAAATAAAATAATAAAGTTACTATTCAGAAAAATTATTTTCTTCATAATGGACCAAATTTTTCATAATGACTATAAAAATGTATTTATATTTTTTTAAATTCCATTCAAATAAGGAGATAAATTATTTCTAACACTAATCTCATTGACTGGTCGAGAAAACATGTTTTTTTATTAAAACATTCCAAAGTTCACATTTTTTTATTTAATTTTAATTTGAAATTGAATCCCATTAACTACATTATATTAATTGATAAAATATTAACCTAATTATACCTTAAAACCACGTAAAATTATATTCTAATAATATAATTAAATTATACAAAAATGTAGTTTTGAATTAAAATGTTGTATTTTTCACTATTCTTTAAATATAGATATTATCAGAAAAATACTAAAAATTCAACCAATATAAATTTTGATATCCCGCTTCCAAATAAGAAGTTTAGTTTTTCAAATATAATATATAAAATTGAAAAAAAAACAATATTTAAAATGGGTTCATTATCAAAAGGCATAAAAATATCTTTTAAAAATATTAGAGTATTTTATTCTTAAAATTAACATTATTCTCATTTTAAGACTCCAAAAAAAATTAGAAGAAAGTAAAAATGTTTAAACATTTTATAGATATCTATATTCATTCCCTCTATAAAACGCCTAGGTAATAACTATTATTTAGACTAATAATATTAATAATATATTATTTTCATTATAACTAAGTATTGTGAGCAACATAAGATTTAAGAGAAAATCATTATTGTGTGTCGGGTACTCTATAAAAAATATAATCCCCTTTAAATTAAAATTAATATTTAATTCATAATATTAATATATATATATATACATATATATATATTTGAAAAATTATTATTCTATAATCACCTAGGATGTTACATCCTTCCCGAAATTTGGAAATTTAATACCCACAATTTTATTTACTTATCAAATAAGTTGGGGTATTTATCCCTCATAGAATCTTCAGATTCTCATGTTTCCTCTTCAACTATATAATTTTTCCAAAGAAATTCTTAACCTGATGAGTCACCATATTACGTAACACTTGATTTCTGTGGTAAAAAAATACAGATAGGTTATTCCTCATACAAAATATTCTCTTCTAATTGAACTACTTTTAAAAACAAAAACATGATATGGATCTGGAATATAGTTTATTTAATTTGAAACATGAAAAAAATTATATACCTGGGATAAAATCATAGGTAAAGCCACTTGTTAGGCAATTGATCTTACTTTCCTTAGGATTTCATAGGGTATAATGAACCATTAACACAAATTCCCCCTCATACCAAAATGCATTACACTCTTCCATGAAGAAACTTTTGAGAATGACATTATCACCTACATCAAAAGAATGATTCTTCCTCTGGTTATCCATATGACTTTTCTACCTACTCTAAGTTGTCCTGATGTGTTTCTAAATAAACTAAACTTTTTCTACCATCTCTTCTACCAATTATGGTCCCATCAACAACTTTTCACCTACTTCAACCCAAAAAAGATATATTTCGATACATATTTCCATATAATGCCTCAAATGGTGCTTTTGTATACTGGAATGAAAACTGCTATTATAAGAAAAACTAAAGCAATGAAATTTGTTGATCCCAACTTCCCTAATAATACATTGAACAAGCTTATAGAATATCCTCCAAGGTCTAAATTATTTGGTCTGTTTTCCGACCATGTTGTGTATGAAAAACAATAATGAATATTAATTCAGTACCAAATGACTATTTCAGGCCTTTCCAAAAGTTATAAAGGAACCTTATATCATGATCAGATATAATGGAGAGGGGAACTCAATGTAACCTTATAGTCACTTTAATATACAACTAAGAAAGATGATCTACAAAAAAAGTATCCTGAATGGGAAGAAAATGAGCATTTTAGTCAATCACTCAACAATGACCCAGATCGCATTGTTACCTTAATAAGTCTTTTGTAATACCACTACGAAATCTAATAATATATTTTCCCATTTACACTATGATACTGTAAAAGGTTGAAGCATCCCCTTTGGCAACTGCCTCTCTTGTTTGACTTGTTGACAAGTCAAACACTTCATAATATAGTCAGCAATATATCTTTTCATTCCATCCCACCAGTAATACTCGCAAAGGTCTCTGTACATATTAGTGCTTCCAGGATGAACTGAAATTGAAGAACAATGAGATTAACATAACAACTATTTCTTCAATTTTGATTAAAAAATCATTCATAATCTATTCCCAAATCTCAAAACAAAGTCTTTATCAATGTTAAATTCTAGCAACATATCCAATCGAACCAATTATGCCTTTCTCACCAATTCAATATCTTCCTTCTGGACTTTCTTAATTCTGTCTTATATAGATAATTGTAGTGAAACCTGAAATAAAACAGATATATTCCCTACCCTAAAAACATTCATTCCAAATTTTAACAAATTATTTACCAAAGTATCATGTTCCAAATGTAGCATGGTTAATATAACATTAATTTTTTGACTCAAAACATCAGCCACCATATTTTCTTATCCTAAATTTTAATAAATAATGCAATCATAATCCTTGATTCATTCCAAAAATCTTCTCTATCTCATGTTAAATTCTTTTTTAGTGAATATAAACTTAAATGTTTTTTTATGAGTATATATTTCACTTTTTACTCCATACAGATGATGCCTCTATAATTTTAAACCAAAAACAATAGCATCTAATTTCAAATCTTGTGTAGGGTAATTAAACTCATGAGGTATCAACAAACGTGAAGCGTTAGAAATTACTAGATCATTCTTCATTAGGAAACAACCAACTCCTTTCAATAATGAATCACTGTAGATTTAAAATTCATAATTTCTGGAAGGAAATGCCAAAACTAGGGAATTCACCAATATTTGTTTCAATTCTTGAAAACAATCACCATGTTATTTTTTCCATATGAACTTAACACCATTTTGAGTTAACTAAGTCGATGGGATAGATAACCATGAAAAATTTTCAACAAAACTCATGTATTATCTTGCTAAACCTAGAGAATAATGGATCTTGGTTATATTTGTGGGTTTTGGATATTATTCGACTTGTGTTTTAGCTTGATCAATTGTTCTTCCATATTTAGAAATAATGTGACCAAAGAAAGATATTTGTTACAACCAAAATTCACTCTTTCTTAATTTCCCAAAAAATTTATTTTCTTTTAAGGTATACAAAATAACCCTTAGATTTCTTTCATAGCCCTATTTAATTTTATAATATACCAATATGTCATCCGTAAACACACAAAAAAACTTATCCAAGAACTCATGGAATATTCTATTCATAAGATTCAAGAATACAACAGGTGAATTAGTTAATCCAAATGGAATAACTAAAAATTTATAATGGACATATCTATTATGAAGTACAATCATCATAATGTATGTTTCTTTTACTTTCAACTAATGGTACCTCGACCTCAACTCAACATTTGAAATATATTATGCCTCCTATAGATAATCATAAAAACCTATATATGAGGTAATGGATACTCATTATTAAAATTTATGTTATTTAGGGCTCTATAGTTAATGAAAAGTCTTATTGAACCATCTTTCTTTTTAACAAACAAGAGATAATCACCCCATAGTGAAGTGCTAGTTTGAGTGAAACCTTTATCAAATAACTCCTATAATTTCTACTTCAACTCTTAAAGATCAATTTCATCCATTCGATAAGGGGTTATAAAATTGGATTAGAAATAGAAACAAAGTCAACAGTAAATTCAACTTCTCAATCACATTTAATACAAGGAAACTAATCAGGAAAAACATTTAGATACTCATTTACTATTGGAACATTATTAATCCAGAAAATTCCTTTGTTTTCATCAATATGTGAAAGGTAACAATCATTTCCATATTATAATAGTTTCAAATAATATTGATATTCTATCAATGGTATGGTTTCATTATTATATAAAAACTGGAAGCCTTTCTGAAAATCAGCCTCTTTAGATCTATAGTAAATCTTATCATGGTAAACCAAAATCCAATTCATACCAATAATGACATTAAAATATACTATAGGATGAAAAAAAGGTTATATGTAAATTATTTTCATAGATAAGGACAAGAATATTTTTATTAACTCTTTATTTCTCAAAATCTCCCCTATGTGTTTTTACCATATGTTTTGGATTCATTTCTTGATGTTGAATTTCTAATTTTCCATAAAATTTCCCAAAAATGGAAGAATGGATATACCATGAATCAAAAAAATATTAGAAACATTTGAATAAACAAAAAATGTACCTGATACCAATTCATTTTATGTCCCAACATATTCTCATGTAGTAATAATGGATTACACCACACCTTTTTGCTTATAGTCTAGCTACATTTCATCATTCATGTTCTTCATCAGACACTTGTTTTCATAAGGAACCATCTCATTTCACTTAAAAAAATTCACTGACTGTAAATAAGATTTCTTCTTACCAGTAACTTAATCTTTTTCAGTGAATTTATGATCCTTATGTCCCATTTTACCACATTGGAAGCACTTTTAAGAATTCAGAAGGCATTCTACAGTGTTTTTTTACCACAATTTTTACAAATAGTAATTTGAATTTTCTTACCATCATAATTTTTTGAAGAATTATTCCCTTTCACTTTCCACCTCGACCTCTTGTTATTTTGTTTGTCAAATAACACATTAGCATCAAAAAACTACATCTCCACATCCTCTGCACAATGAAAAAGTTTTTCATAATCTTTGAATTCATTAGAATCCAACACCATTAGATACTTGGGCTTTAATCCTGGGTGAAAATGATTGATTTACTATCATGATCATGAATGGAATTTGTAGCATACCTTTCCTGTTAAGTGGATTTTCCTTCGTAAGTAGCCAATGATTAATCCTCCTTCCTTAATTCCAAGAAAGGTTTTCTATCCTAAGTCAAACCACCTTAGGAAAATGTTTCTCAAGATACATATTTTAAAATTAATCCCCCTCAAGAGCATCAATCTCCTCACTAACCATGATATTATTAACCATAGACCACCACTATTCAGTTTCACCATAAAATTGATATACAAAAACACTAGACTTTTTAATTTATGAACACCCCATGACATCGAAAATGTTTTACAGTGCTTTAATCCATCCTTCGTATAACTCCGGGTCAGATGATCCTCTGAATGATGGGGGATGTTGCCTCATGAAATACTTCACAATTGACATGTTTCTCTGTGGTTGATCTGGATGATCTCGTTGATGGCTACCACCACCATTTATTAATAGATTCAAATGTTCCATCGTTGCACCAACATGTTCATTTCTGATTCTGACCATCTTAGGATGCTAATGTGGAAGGTTGTTTTCCTTTGGATGTCTTCCTAGCATAGCTACCCCATTTCCTCTATGGAAAACCATTCTGAAAAAACATATCTTAAATGAAACAACATTGTAATCTTAAAATTTTATTTTATTTTAATTTGAACATAAATTAAAAAAACATTTATAGATATTCTATTAACAATATTCTAACCCCTAAAGTTATCTAAACCGACCTTTGATACTAACTATAATTCCCCATCCTTTAACGTTACATAATCATGAGTTAAATCAAGACTTCAAATTGAGGATCCTTTCAGTTTTATAGTTTTAGAAAATTAGTCCATAACTATTACATAACATCTCAAATATTACAAAGTAGAAAAGTATAATTAATATTAATTTTTTCATAATTTAAAACAATTCAAAATAAATGATCATTTCTTTTTTCTTGACAAAGATCATAGTAACATTAATTTGACTTCTTCTATTCTCTTACCCAGCATTATATCCTGTGGAAAATTATTCAAAAAATTGGGATGAGCACAAAAATCTCACTATGTGATATGAAATAAGGAATGAAACTGTTTGTCCATGAATACTTTAAACCCATGAAATTATTTTCTAAAAATTATCATTTTCACCCATAATAAATAAACTCTTTAACATACCTCATGAAGTCATAATATTAATGAAAAACTTCTTAACAATTATAAATCTTAATGTTAACTGGTGGAATCAATATCATACATACATTTTAGCTTTCACAACTATATAGGGAGTAATGTTCATGTTAAATTTAGAATACCCATCATACTATATTCCCTAAATCTATTAGGAGGATCCATATTTTTTATCTCTTTCTTATTAACCAATGAATTATAGAGTTATCACGGGCTCACCTACCTCAGTTTATCACGGAACCAACTGTATTCATAAGAAAATCCTAATAACCAAAACATAATCATAATAGACAAACAAGCATAAAAGAAAAATAACATTTCCAAATTGTAATCAAAATATATCATTTGAAGAAATTAATATAATCAATCTGTTATCGAAATAATTTCCAAAACCAAAATACCTGAAAATGGAATATGGTATTTATTTTCCTTTTAAAAATTTTAAGTCTTATAGTGGAATCCAAATATCAAATAATTTTCTCAGCGATGGAAACTTCATTGTCATCTCATACATTAAAAAACTTTCCTTTTGTAATTAAGTAAAATACATCATAAAATAAATTTTTTAAAAAAAATTGAATGAAATTAAAAGTCAAAGGGTTAGATTATACACTATTTAAAAGAAGGCGATGTATATTACCGAAATATTCCTCAATGAAAGGAGATTGAGAAGAAGTCCCTTACTATGATTTTCACTCATCATGTACAATATTTATATTCCTAAATAGTAAAATTAGGTTAATACTTATTTATTCAGAACCTTTTTCATGTTTATGATATCTTTTATATCACTTAATATAATGTTATAAAAATTACATAATTTTTTATATTCATATAGTAAATTTGTCAATATTCAGTAGTTAAGTAAAAAATAAACATGGTTAGATGTCACTAGTCCATGTGTTCATAATTCCATCATATCTAGAATAACATTCATGACATAATAGTCACTTTTGTACCTCAATTATAATTTTTAAATCAAACTGTTCAGTTATGGTACGAGAAATGAACAATGTTATAATCAGGGAGACGGTAGATCATACATACACATGGGTAATGTTTCCATTTTTAATTGATAATTATATAAATAAGGTAAGTATTATTTTATATTTAAATAATGACCATAATATTATTATATCATTATAATAATTT
The DNA here is from genome assembly GCA_963277665.1 of Viscum album. Taxonomy (NCBI): domain Eukaryota; kingdom Viridiplantae; phylum Streptophyta; class Magnoliopsida; order Santalales; family Viscaceae; genus Viscum; species Viscum album. The sequence continues at coordinate 1,850,439,335 of OY728142.1, read as the reverse complement.
AAATATACTTATGAACAAAAAGAAGTCACATCGCTTTGTGGAGGTGATAGATCACACGTGCGCACGAATGAAATTGTCATTTTTATGTACATATAATGTAATATGATAGTTGATATATTATCATATATTTATTAATATGTCATTAATAAATAATATGAACATTAATTCCATTATTATAACTATTCATGAGAGATGGTAATGAAAATGAATTAGATCGGTTCGAAGAGGTGACAGTTCACACATAAGCACGAATAATTAATTCCATTCCCATTTAATGGAAGTGGAGATGGATTTAGGTGATGATATTAACATAATAAAATATCATTATATTGAGGATACAGGAATTATTAGTTCCACTTGTATGAATAATATTTAAATAAGCGGAAGAATAAATAAAATAGAATCGCTTAAATAAAAACATTATCTTTCCTTCGGATGATCATATTTTTTAACACCTTAACACCTCTAAAAAGGGTGTTATTCCTCAAATAAGTCCTCAAGAATGTGGTCTTGGATTTTAAGAAGGGTTTTGGGCCACATTGTCTTGAATCAAATGGTTTTCTAACTATGAGTAATAGAGAGTAATGGGTTTATTTTTATATGAGAGGGGAGGGAACCATTGGAGTTATTAAAAGTATTAAATAAATATAAATTCAATTTTGATTCCAAATGGTTCCAAGTTGATTTATATCAACTATAGTATGTGTAAAGGTAAACATATAATCATCTAATGATATTTATAAAAGTTTTCATTAATTTTTTAAACCTAATATTTTTTGTTTAACTATTTTAACTCGTACCGTTTTATCAAGTAGTTTACACTTTAAGAGATAAAATAATTACAAAATCATACCAAACGACCAATTAATGTGTAACTAATGACATTTTTATTATTATATCAACTTTTTGGTTTAATATTTTATTTTTTATTAGTTTTATAACTTTTAATTTAATATTTTATTTTGTAAAATATGAATTTTGTCAATTTTGAAACTATTCATTACATGACTTTATTAAAACATCATAACAACTTGATTACTTTGAAAAAATATATTAATTTAATCCTAAGATGTCTTAGTAATACATGAAATTTTTATATGGAATTAAATATTTCAAATTATATTTATTATAATATTATTAATATCATTTATTAGATTCTTTCTTTAATAAATCAATTATTGCATTATCATTGTGTCGACGGTAAATTTAAGTATTTAATTCCTGAAAATTATAAATAAATTACCAAAATATAGGTAATATATTTATATTTTGTCTTATTATTCATAGTATAATATTTCACTAATACAAACCCATATTAAAATTGTTTTAATAAGAAGAGATACATAGATAACATATTCTTCTTCACAATAAATTAAATGTTATAAATGTCATAATCACACCCAAGTGGCTTCCAAAGGTAAACATTTAATCTAAAGTATGTTTATGGTCAAAAATAACTTATATAATAAGATTATTACAAGTATTACGGGAATTTTATAATATTACAATATTAATTTTATGGTTAATTACCCTATTTACCTTTAACTGTGGTAAATAAAATACTAAAGTTATTATTAACCAAAAATTATTTTGATCTTATTTGACCGCATTTTTTATACTGAGTAAAACCATTTATGTCCATTATTTAAAATTCAATTTACAAATGTGTTTAAATTAGGTTTAAGACTAATCTCATTGGAAGATCGGGAAAAATATTTTTTAAAGTAAAACGTTCAAAAGTTCATGTTTTTTTAATTAATTTTAATTTGAAATTGCATCCAATAAAAAATTTAATTAACTGATAAAAATTTAATCTAATTATAACTTAAAACCATTTAAAAGGATAACCTAATAATATAAACAAATTATACAAAAATGCGGCTTTGAATTGAAATGCAATATTTTCACTATTCATTAAAAAATAAATATTATTAGAAAAATACAAAACATTAAACAGATGTAAATATTGATATCCTTATTCCAAAAGAGAAGTTTATATTTATATATAGAACATATAAAATTGAAAAAAAAATGTTCAAAAAGGGTTCTCCATTAAAAGGTGGTAAAATTACCATTTAAAATTTTTTTAGTGTTTTATGCTTAAAATTGGATTTACTCTCATTTTAAGCCTCCATAATTTATTGGAATAAAGTAAAAATATTTAATAAAAATGGGTAAACAAAGTATAGTTAGTTGTGTTCCTTCCCACCAATACAATGTCTTGGTGAAAACTACCATTTAAAAAAATATTAATAGTATATTATTTTTTGGTATAACTCAGTATTGTGTGAAACATAATATTTCAGAGAAACCCATTTTTGTTTTTCGGGTATGATATCATTCATAAAATCCCATTTAATGTAAAATTAATATCTAATTCAAAAATATTAATAGATATGAAAAAGTATTATTCTATAATTACCTAGGATGTTACAAAAATGATGATCCTTTATAGATTACATCATATCCATCAGTGGGACGATATCCATATTTCACTAAGAAATTAGTTCCCTTTGGTGTTCCTCTCAAAACATTGTTATTTAGGTAGGGTACTACCCAAATCATATCATATATGAATCTTTGGATGTCCAAATTGAAAACTGTTTCTCTAATCTATTATGCGGTTAAACTCAACACCATTCTTGAAGGTCTTTTTAAGTTTTTCTAGCATCCCAAATATAGAAACGAACAACTATAAAACATAATAAATCAAATAATCTATTTATATGTTTGGAAATAATACAAAAAATATAACAAATAAGTTTAGTTTACCTTACTCCATTCAATCCATCCCATCGAATTTTATCACAACCATTTGATCAAGATCACTATGAAGCAGATGAAAGAATCGGTTATTCAATGGTATCCATAAATCATGGAACTCACATGAGTCTCAGGTAGGATTTATATTAATCCATGGATTTGTAAAACCTTAAGTTCAATGTCAGGAGAGAATCACGATCTTGGAATGATCTCAGTTTCGAGGATTTTTATATGGTATTTAGATATTATGGAATGGAATATCAATTAAAAAAATCGACATTTAGAGATTGTTTTTACAGTGTTTAGTGATAGTTTAAACAATCGTGAGATAATTTCATGATGTTTTTTTTCAAAAATGATGCTAAATGAGGCAATGTGAATAATTTATTGATGCTTCTTTAAAACAATAAATAAATTTTTTCATGATGATTTTAAGAACCTTCGTTAAAGAATTACTGACATTTTTTAATTTTTTTGAAATATTTTTTAACATTTAATATTTTTTATAATTTAATATTTTTATTTTATTTTTGTTGTAATTTCTTTTTATTATTGATTTTTATTTATTATTATTGATTATTATTGATTATTATTTGTTATTATTATTATTTAATATTTTAAACTATTATTTATTATTATTCATTATTCATTATTCAATATTCATTATTCATTATTCATTATTCATTATTCATTATTCATTATTTTTTATTTTTTATGTTTTATTTTTTATTTGTTATTAATACCAAATAGTTAGTACTTATTACTACCGAATTAGACATAAATATGTGCATAGTGAGATCTGAACCTCTTACCTCCTTATTATTCTAAAAAGTCTTTACCACTTCACCTAAGCTTTCAAGTGGTGATTAAGGAAACGTTAATATATATATATATAGATAAATACATGTAAATACATATGTGTGTGTGTGTGAATATATATATATACTCATAATTTCTAAATACATACATATAAAAACAACAAAACAGCAATAGGGTGGAGCCTAAAGGCCCTGCCCCTTTTAATAAAAAATGAAAAGGTAATAACATTGGGAAATGGGGTCATAAATGGTAGTTAATACCGTCATCACAAAAATAAACAATAATTACTTTATGTAATAGACTCCCAAAAACATGGATCACTATAAGTAAGAAATGGGAAGAATGAGAGTGAGTACCCATACTATGATGGTAAACTCTACCACTATAGCCATGTTAGTGATCACCCCTTTTCCAGGTTTTAGAAGGCTATCAAGAGTTATTTTGGTCACTTTCATCAATTTCAATTTATTTTCAACCAACTTTCACACATGTCCCTTTCTCTGAGCAAATTTACTTATCTAATAGACAACCAACCTAAACCTCTTCCTCCTTATATTTTGAAAAAAAATAGATCATGGAAAATTAATTGGAAGTGGGAACTTTTCTTTTCACCCAATTAGTCATTGGATCAACTAAATCAGTAGTTCCTTAGAGAACAATAGTAGGGGAGGTGATAAAACTAGAAAACCCTTTATCCATAGCCTTATCATCTCTTTTGGATCAAAAAAAACTTTCAAATCAATACTTTATAGAATTATAATATTATTTATTATATTTCTTAAATAAAACATTGGTTAGATCCACTTCAACTTTTTTATAATAAGTATCATAAATTCATAGGATAGCAAAAAAAATCACCTTCCCTTTCTGAATTTAAGATGTTTTTGGAGATCCCATTTTGTTTGGAGTTCCAATATCATTATCCCTACTAGAATCAAGATTCCCTTTAGTTTTTCCTTTGTTGAGAGACTCATCACTGAGGTGTACCATGTCCTCTATAGTAAGGGCCTTCTAACTTATATCAGGCTTGACAACATCATACACCCACAACTTCCTCCTAGATATAAGATGTAAAAATTTCAGTAGTAGTGATTCCTAATGAGGAGGAGCTCTAGAAATTGTTGCATATCCCTAGACTTGATCAGGTCAAAAAGATGCGTGGTAATTAGATTTATGATTCATTGAAGAAGAAGGAGAACCCATTTTCGTCTTCCCTTTAACTTTAGTGATAAAAATTTTGTGCTCCCATCACACCTTAGAATATAAATCATCTTGTATATCTAATTCAATTAGATATTTTCTATCAAGAGAATAAGCATCAATCTTCTCATCCTCTATACCCTTAAAAAGTTTTTCCCTACATAAAATCCCAACATGAGGCATTTTTTCCCATCCACCTCTATATATATAATCTCAACCAAATATCCTTTAGTATGGATTTTATAAAACTATAAATTTAGGCTTAGTAGAGTACCCTAAACACCAGGATACTAAAATCAATGAGTATTATTTTATGTATCACGAAAATAATTACTATGTAGTCCAATATTAATTGTACCAACATGATTCCAGTTATCACCCATTTCATCCCAAACGTTTCCTTCATGTTGAAACTGATGAACACCCCTACATTAAAAGTCTCACATTGAGAATCTCATGAATTTCAATCCCCTTTTCCAGTCACATAGAAATTATTCTCCTTGTGACCACTCAATGAGTATAATGAGCATATAATACTAGTTTTATAACTTCATTGTTTATTCCACATATCCTTAAAGTCTAAAAACAAAACCATTTCATTGATAGTACACAGGGGAAATTCATCCTTAATTATTAAAAGGAACACTTTGTTAACTCAATTGGATCATAGATAAACTTCCACCATCTTACGAGAAATGTGACCAAACCTAACATTCTGAATTTCCCTATCTATGTTTATTGTAACAAAAATATTTTTATATATATATTTATAGACAATTGAAAAAACTTATCTTTTTATTTATTTATTTATTAAATATATATAAATATTAATAAATTTACCTATATATGTATAAATTTAATTAAAAAAATTATATATATTGACATAATATATATAATTTTATATAATTATACACAAATATACATAAATAAATATATAAAAATATAAAATTTTCAATAGGTTGGGGTCAAAACCCTTCTATTAAAAATAAAAAACACAATATATGATATGGGGTCAGACATGGAAAACTACCATCACCATGAAAATATAATATTAATGAGGGATACCAAGGTTATCCAAAAACTCGTCATGTGAGTGAAAGCTCGCATTCAGATCCCCCCCCCCCCCACACACACACAAAAACTACTCCATCCTCAAGGGTTGCCTTTTCAAAGTGGATAATGACCTATCATCTACATATTGGGTTTTTTTCAATTATTTTTCATATCATCATATTCCCCCTCTATAGGTAATTTATCAATACTGAAAGGCATAGTCAACATATTAGAAGACAGTTCATGCCTCACCCTCTCTTGAGGAAAATATATTAAATATTTCCAAAGATATAAAGAAACATAAAGATATTCATCCACTACTTTTTTCTATATACAATAGATCATTTCTTAATAGGCTTGATAAGGGGTTCAATCAGGGAAAAATAGTAGATACTAGAAAATTACTTTTCTCCATGCTTCTAGTTGGTTCACTTTGGTTAAATAAAAACATACATAGAAGAGTATGGTTCATTAATATCATTTTATAGACCATATAAAACTCCCTACACATTGGTAGAAGCAATTAGATTCACTATGGACTATGTATTTTGAGAAAAAAAAATAGGAACTGTAACCCCCTATGATTTTTTGATATATTTAACGTACAATAAAATTTCCTTGATTGATTATAACACACACAACCCTAAGTCTAAATGATATTTAATGTAGTATATAATTAAAACCTACCCATCAAATTTGTAGGTATGAATATAAAAAAATAAATTATCAATAACTCATGGTTTATAATAAAATCGTATGTTGACAATTGATTTTAAATTCAAATAACAATTCTTTAAAACTAAAATTGAAGTTTTTCTGAAAAAAACAATTTTTTTCTCACAATGTGTTCATATATTTATAAATTAAATTAATCACTATTAGTGAATTAATTTAATGAAAATTAAAAATCATATAATCAATAATTTTTTTAACATTAATATAATTTTATTCTAGGCATGGGGTAATGATAAATCCAATTTTATACTTAAAATGTATTTTTCAAAAAAAAATGGTTTTAGTCACGTTTTGTGCACTTATTTAGAAATGAATTTCTACCAGTTATATAAATTGAAAAATGAAAATTGGAATATATATTTGGAATTTTGAGGATAAATCTTAGAAAATATTTCCCTTTTATTTTTGTTCAACATAAATAGTAACCATAGTAATTTGTTTCCCTCTTGTAAGGATAAAACGGGTAAAATTGTGTTAAAATTTTTGGGATAAAGCATTAAAATTTCCTGACCACTTGACATTATCAAGTTTAATTAGTATATTTCATCCATTTTTATACAAGATTATAATATATGGTCCCTTGGTTTCATATTTCCTTGATTATGACCTTTATATAAAATTATGAAAAATATAAATATAGAGTTTCAATTTATTGACTTCAATATCTCTAAAAAATTTACATAAGGTTAAAAAATAGGATAAGTTTATTTATAAGTGTTTATTTTAAATGTAAATTAAATTTCTATAGTATTAAATTTTTTCTATTTTTTTATTTAATAATTACCTTTTATTCATATTCAATATTGAAATAGTATTAATTAAATTAATATAAAATAAAATACATGATTCTAAAAATATTAAATGTAATAAAATTTGGGTGAATGATTATATGACATGAATTTTAATGATTAATATAATATATTAGAGTTTTTTGAATGTTTATATTTGAATTAAATTATTGTCTTGTAATCTTTAAATCCAAATTAATTGAATAGTGTCAAAAATGACAATAATGGTACTTAATAAAAACAATAATTTTTAATTTTTTTTAAAAGAAAAAAAAACACCAAATAGGAAAATGTGGATAATATATTGTCTAAAATTTCATCCCTTTTCCATTTATGATAATATTTTCAACATATATTAGAAATGATAGCCCTTTAATATTAAAAATGTCGTTATTGTGGTTAAGGTTAAAATTGGTTAACAAAGGGGTTAATCAAAATGATAATCTTTAAAATGAAACAAAAACATATATAAATTTAATATTTCATTATATGTTTTCGTTATACTATTATTCTATAATATAAATCCATTTGGTATAATTTTTCTTGAGAATGACTCAATTATATTTCAATCATTTTTAATTCCAAGAGTGCCCCTCCCCTCACCTATAAAAGGGATCCTCTTCTCCTCTCTTACAAATACATTTTGATCCATATTCATTAGAAAAAACCATCCAAAATACCTTTATATTTGTAATCACTGTATCCTAGATCTTATTTTCTTTCCGAAATGCTTTCCCTTCATTTCCTAATCTGTAATCTAAAGCCGGGTTCTCAATGAAGAGATATAACTTTTAAATGATCGTCTTTAATTTTATTTATTATTAAACATATTATAAATCCAAGGTATCAATTATAAATTTTTTAATTTGTTATATTAAATATAATAATTTTTTGTTATGTAAAAACCATTTTCTACTTTCTTTCCATCCCATGGACAGATAAAATATCGCTCGTGTATATGCATGCCTTATCATCTCCATGTAGCGGTGTAATTCATTTATCATCTTCACTTTACATGTATTTTTCTAATTATTAATATAATAAATGTATATATTATTTATGGTATTCTTATGATTTTATAAAGGTGAATTTTTAATTAATTTTTTTTCATTCCATCCATCAAAAAATAGAAACAACATCCATGTGTACGTATGGTCTATTATCTCTTTGAAAGGTCTAATTCATTTTTAAATCTATATATTTTATAGAAAAATATAAATATAAATATAAATATATATAATGAATATATATTACATTAATATAATTTCTAACATTCTTGATATGATGGAACCATGATTAAATTATAAATATTAAGGCTTCTGAATTGAAACATGCATGAAAAATGAAACAGTTATCACCTAGAACAATGATTCTAATAAATAATTGTAAATAAATGGGTGATAGTATGTTATAAAATTATATGGGATGATATATATTAGTATGGTTCTATAATACATTTATAATAAATAAATATTTATTATTCTTGAGTTTTTAATGTGTACAATGAAATACAAGACTAAAGGTAATGGATTTTTATCTCACTTTTATTAACATGATACACATGCCATATTCACCACTTATATATTTTATGGGGTTTATATACTACCCATGAACATCTTTTATGGTTTTTATCATAAAACATTATGTGGTATACATATTCGTATAATTTTATTTCATTCATGAGGTGTATAATTCAAAAGTTATCAAAGCGATAAGGGATTTATATAATAATCTGATTATTTTACCAGATTTTTTATAATTATGTTTTTAATAATGAAATGTCATGAACTATATCACAATAATTCAATTAATTTTATTATCCTATTGTTATTTCAAAAAATTAAAATTTTCCTTTTCTTTTTCTACTTTTTTAAGTACTCAATAGATAAAAAGAATAATTTTAACAAAAACTGACTTTATTTATCTCTTCAGTCAAAAATAATTATTCTTTTATAACCATGTTTTATAAAAATGTTTTTAAGATTGTTTTTAATATTCTCATATGATTTTTAAATTCATTTTCCCCCGATATCTTTTTTACAAATTTTTTTAAAATTATCCTTCTTGTTATTTTTGGAATGATATATTTTTAAATTTTAATGTAAATGTGAAAAGAATATTTGTTTTTATATATAAAAAATAAATTTAATTTCCCACCATAATGAATTCCCAATTCTTTTATGATTCCTTTAAAATAATCCAAGGTTCTTTTTGAAGAAATGTTTTTCCATAATTTTTTTAGATTTTTTTATTTTAAATTAGTTATTCTAAAATTAATAGTGTATTTTTCTAAAGAAATATTCCAAGTTCTATTTTAAAAGGAATTTTAGTTTAAGAAAACATCAATTATTTTTACATATGATTTACTAAGGATATGATCCAATGATACGATATTTATTATTTCTCTATATGTTTTATGAATCCCATTTATTTTCCATGGGTTATGTTAGGATTAAATTTTAAAATGTTTATGAAACTAGTTTCATTTCTATGGGTTATGATATATAATGAATGAGTTATTATCTTCTTGAAACAAAATAATGGATTATTTTTACATGGTGGGTGTTCCCATAATTATATATTCATTTAATGAATTGGGTAAATATTGATATCTACTGAAATAAATTAGATTGGAATGGGGATTACATCTAGTTCAGTAAGGGACTTTGACCTCTATGATAGTCATAGGAGTGAACCTCGACTAATATTATAGAATAGGAAATGAACCCAGTTCCATAAGGGACTATGTCCACTATGATAATATTGGTATTGAACCTTGAATCATATTATGGAATGGGTAGTGAACCCAATGCAATTCGATAGTCTTGGAAGTGATCCTTGACTACTAAATAAAAAAAATTATACTCTTATGTGTATGCCACAAATCTTTATTATATGCTAATGTTATGATCTTATGGATCATGATCCCAATTTAATTTATAATTTATGAATTATGAATTTCTATGTTTTATTCCAAGACTCGTGATTATTATATATGACATAAAGGGTGTGGTTTTAAAATGTTATGCTCATGTTTTAATGTAGTTATACTAATGTTATACTTATTAGAAAAATTGATGTCTCCCTTATTTTCCCCTATTAATCATCTGAGATCACGCATTATTATGTTTCTTCTTCCCTAGTAATAAATAATTCTATTCAGTATGATATCTCTAAGAAGGTTACTACTTATGAAAAAATAAGTAAGAGACAATTCAAATCTTATATAATCCAGTTGTTTTGGTTTCTATGTTTATAAAGGCACTATACCTATATTATTATGGAATGGATAATTATGTAATGTAATTAATATTAATATAATAAGATTTAATATATTTGTATGAAAATTATGGGTTTTTAAAGTTGGTATTTGGGAAATGTTTAATTAACTTTGGAAACTAGGATGAAAAAAATAGTGAGAACCCTTAGGATAATCTTATGTATTGTAGAACATCCTATGTTATGGTAAATAAAAGAGTGTGGTTTTCTTAGGAAAAAATCCATGTCTGGATATTGTAAGTGGAATTTTTTTTTATCTTAGATGCATCTAGGGGTAATGACCCCTCAAATAGTTGGTCGAGTATATCTTGACCATTATTCTGGTTCATGGTGATTGTTTCCTTACTTTACAACTATTTTGTCACACCCAAGTTATATGCTTTGGATAAATAACATTTTCTTTATGAACCATTATGAAGAATTTGAATAGAATAGGATTATTAATGACCTAGTTTTATATAAAGTTGTTGTAGATTGAAAAGAATATATAAATATTTATACATCCACTAAATTATTTTTATGATTATAGGACTCATCACCCTAATTATTGATGTTTTATGGTCATCTAAACCATTTTAGTTCTAGTAAGGGGTTAATAACAGAATGATGAACTTGAGGTGGTAATAGGTATGCTCAAATTTTGACGTAACCTATTTGATATTATTTATATTAATTCCAATATATCATTAAAAGTATTAAGGAATCTTAATTCCTTACCTCAATGATTAGATATTGAATTAGTAGTGAAAAACTAATGGTATAATGATCACATATAAAATTTATTATTTTTCTCCAATTAATGTTTAGGGGAATGTTCTTCTTTAAAATTATGGTATTCTTCCTCCAGTTAAATTTGATATTATCTTAGGTAGGGGTTGGATTTCTTTAAATAAATCCTACAACCATTATTTATGAAGGGAAGTCATATTTGATATTCTAAATCATCCTATAATCATATGCCGGTGTGATGATAAGTGTTAACTTCCAATAGAAATTATATCCATTATATGGGTTATGATTCTAATTCAAAAGGGTTGTTTATCTAAGAAGGTTGGTTTTGATTAAATATTATAAATACTCAACACATTACCACCTTGGGAAAAAACAAGGTGGTTGACGCATTGGTTTTAAATTATTTTTCTAGATTATATATGATGAGTATAAAAAAGATACATATTTCTATATTTTAAAAGGATGGATAATGAAAACTTAATGGAAGAGGATAAATTTTATCTTTCACAAATTAGTGTTCAACCATATATCTATGTGTGGATCAAATAGGCACAAAAGGAAGATTTAAAACTATTGAAGAAGGTTAGAAATGTTCCTGAGTTCAACCTTAATCATGATGGAAGAATAGGTTTCATGAACCTTTTATGTGTTCTGTAAATACCATACTTGAATATGGAGCTATTGTATGAATCTCATAGTTCATCATTCTTAATTAATTCTAGAATTAAAAATATATACAACGATATAAAATAGTATTACTAGTGGGAAAACATTAAAAGATATATTAGAGAGTATATATCTCAATGCTTGGTATGTCAGAAAGTTAAGGCTGAAAGAATGAATTATAAGGGGATGTTACAATAACTTAACATACCAAAATCAAAATGAGAATACATAACCATGTAATTTTTCATCGAACTCCAAAAATGTATAAAGGCCATAACTCTATTTGGGTTGTATTTGATTACTTTACAAAGTTAACACACTTAATTAAGATTAGTTAAGATTTTTATCTTGATCAAATTTATATAATATAGATTATGTAAGTATTAAGGTTGTATGTAATACCACATTCAATTTTATTTGATCAATATCAAATGATTACATTGAAGTTTTTGAAAATTCTTCAGGAATAACTAGATATAGAGGTTAGTTTTAGTAATTCTTATCATTGAAAAATATATGGTTAGTCTAAGAGAACAACTAAACCCCTAAAGGATATGTTGAAATCTTGTTCTAGGTATTTTAATGGTTTTTGGGATCAGAACCCCCCTTTAGTCAAGTTTTCTTACAATAATATTTTTCACTCGAGCATTCAGATGCGTCATTATAAATCACTCTATGGAAAGACATTTAAAAATCCAACTTTATGGGATAAATTTGGACATTGAAATATATTGTGACATAATCTATTTGAGGAAATGGTAGAGAAATTTATATCCATTAGACATCATATTGAGGAATCTAGGTGTTAGTAAAAAATTTATGTTAACAAAGAACAGTGATATATGGAATTTAATGTTGGTGAGAAGTTATTCCAATTAATTTCTCCTTAGAAGAAGGTTATGGGATTTAGAAATAAGGGAAATTTTTTCCCTGGGTATATTGTCCCCTTCAAGATTCTTGATCGACTTGGGATAGTATCTTATCACTTGTTGCTTCCACTAAACCTCTCTCATGTTCATGACATATTTCATATACCTATCATGAGGAAGTACATACCTGATCCTTCACATGTAATAAACTCCTAGGTCATATTCCTAGAGAACAATATTTCTTATGTATAACATCCAATATAAATCTTAGATTGTAGAGATATAGTGTTATGTAACAAGACTACTCGCATGGTTAATATTCTCTACAGAAATAAAAAATATGAAGAAGCTACTTGGGAACTTGAGGATGTGATGAAATAGATATATACTCATTTTATTGTATTATATGGTGTAATTTTAAGGAAAATTTATTTTTAAGGGGGGTATGATGTAATAACACTATATTTTATGATATATTTCCCTTCAAATAGAATTTCATTGATAGCATATGATACATGCAACATTGAGTCTAAATGAATTGTAATATAGTATAAAATTATAAACATTCCATTAAATTGTAAATTATGAATTGGAGTAACTAAATTAAGAATAATTTATTGTTTATAATAAACTAAATAGTTATTAACTGATTATAAATTAAAATAAAATTCATTTGAAAGTAAAAGATGCATTTTTTCTAAAAAAAAATTTTTTTAACACAATGTGTTTTTATCTTAATGAATTAAATTAATAACAATTAGAGAATGATTTTAAAAAATATTATATAATATATATTCAATAAAATATTATCAAATTAATTTAATGTTTTTTCTATGAATGGGATAAGAATAAATCCATTTTTTATTAAAATGGTATTTTTCTAAAAAAACTATTTTCATCAGGTTTTGTACAATTATTTTAAACCGAATTTATGAAACTTATAGAAATTTAATATTGAAAAATTAATTATCTATTTGGAATAAAAAGGATTAAATTTTTAAAATTTTTCCTTTTTATTATTGATTAATATGAATAGTAACCATAGTAAATATTTGTAACTCTAGTATGAGTAAAATAAGTAAAATAAGGTTAAAAATTTTAGTATAAGGCTTTAAAATTTATCTAACCCTTGAGTTTTTACTATTTTATGTTTTTATTTCATACATTTACATCCAAGACTCACTTTGTGTCATATTACGTAGATTATGACCTTTATATTAATTTAATAAAGTAATAAATAAAAAATTTCCCTTTCTTGACTATAATATTTATAAAATATTTAAATACGGATCAAACGTGGATAAGTTCAGTTGTAAATTATTATTATAAATATAATTTAATTTTTTATCATTTTTATTTGTTTCTAATTTTGGTTAATTGAATAATAACCTTAAATTATTATGCAACATTGGGATAGTATTTATTCAATTAATAAAAAAATTATTTTACAAATATTAAAAGTTTTATTATTTGGGTAAATAATTCTATTACATGAATTTTATAGATTAATATAACATATAAGTGTTTTTTGAATGTTTTAAATTCAAATTCTATTGTGTTCTTATTGTCTTTAATGTAAAATTAAATAAATAGTGACAAAAAGGACATTAATGATATTTTATCAAAATAATATTGTATTAAATTATTTAAAAACAAAATAAATATTGAAAGTGGAAACGGTTTCTAATATATTATCAAAAATGTATTCCCTTTTCATTTTTATCCATTTTTGACTGTATAAGTAAAATTATAAATCTTTAATATTGAAAAATATGTTATTGAGATTACGGTTAAAATTAGTTAACCAAGTAGTTAGACAAAAACATAAGGTCTAAAATAATATCAAAATCTATATAAAATTTAACTTTATGGGGATATTTATTCCTTATAATATTTTTATTCTAATATATTTCCACATGGAATCATTTTTCTTGAGAAATATTCAACAATATTTTAATATTTTTTTAATTCCCTAAGGGTCATAGCCCTCACTTATAAAATGGAACATCCTATCCTTTATTCCTTACAACATTTGATCTTTTGGGTCAACAAATAATTAATATAATATCATCATATATTCTTTTAAAACATTTTAAATCTATAGTTATTTCAAAAATACCATCCCTTCAAGTATTATGTTGTAAGCCAAAAGAGGGTTCTCAGAGAAGAAGTATAACTCTTAACCAAGCATTTTCAATTTAATATCTTATTTAACCTATTATAGACACATAGTAACCATTATAAAATATATAATTTAGTATATTAAATATTCATAATTTTTATTATGATGATGTAACAACTGTTATCTACCTTTTTCTATCCTACAGAAAGTAAAAAACATTTCCTCGTGCATGCGTTCGGCTTACTATATCCACGTATGGGTGTAATTCGTTTTTCATCACCACTTTTCTTGGATAGTCATATTATAGATTTAATAAATATATATTTTATTCATTATATTAATATTATTCTGAAAATTTGAATTGTTATTTACCATTCTTTCATTCTATCCATCATGGAATAGAAACAACGTATATAAGTACTTACAACCAACCATCTCCACAAACGGTGTAATTCATATTTCAATCTCTATTATTTATAGATGAATAAATATATATATATATATAATGAATATATATTATATTAATATCATTTTTAAAATTATTTATATGATAGAATGATGATCAAATTATAAATAACTAGACAGCCGAACTCAAACAAGCATGAAAAACTAAGCAGCTATCAGCAAAACAATGATTTTAAAAATGAATTATTAATAAAAAGGTGATAAGATGTTATAATATAATCATACATGATATGATATATATGATTATTTTTCGTGAATACATTTATAATCAATGTATATTTATTATATATATGAGTTTTTAATTCATACAAAAAAAATATAATACTCAAGGTAATGGATTTTCATGTTACTTTTATTTCTCTATGACACATATCATATTCACCACTTGTAACTATTATGTTGTGTATATACATACCATGAATTAATTTTATTATAATTATCTCTAAAATTATGGAAATATGTTCCCATATGAGGTTATTCATTTCATAGGTATTACTATTCAAAAGTTACCAAAGTGATAAGGGATTTATCTTACAATCTCATTATTTATCAGGGGTTTTTAGGATTAAGTTTCAGATGATGAAATTTCATAATATATATCTTAGAAATATTATAAATTTTCTTATAATATAGTTATTTATATAAATTATTTGTTTTCATTTCATTTTAACCTTTTTAAAACACTGAATAGAATGAAAAAATATTTTTAAGGAAACCCACTTTTATTTCTCTCTTCGGTAAAAAATCATTTTTCATTTATATATATGTTTTCTAAAAATTTATTCAATACTATTTTAAATATTATCTTATGATTATTTAAAGCCATTTTTTTAGTTATTTACAATTTTAAAAAAATTAAAAGGAATCTTACTATCGTTTTCCTAATTATTTACTTTTGATTTTTTTTTCCGAAATGTAAAAAAGAATATTTTTTTCAGATACACAATATAAATGGAATTTTTTTACATCATGAATGCTCAATGATTTGAAGATTCCTATATGTGTTTCCAAGGTAATTTTCAAAGAAAAACGTTTTCCATATTATTTTTAAAATTTTTATATTTTAAATAAGTGATTCCAAAATAAAAAGGGTATTTTCTTAAAGAAATATTCTAAGTGATCTTTTAAATGAATTTTATTTTATGATAATATCATTTGATGTCACTTATGATTATTTGGGATATAATACCTGGGTATCATACTTATTATTTCCCTATATGGTTTATTATTATTATTATTATTATTATGTTATTTTTATTAAACTCCTTTTTTAGATGGGTTATGTTATGAGGAAATTTTTAAATTTTGATGACGAACATTTCCTAGTTATAGGTTATTATATATGATAAATGAGTTATGTTCTCTTATAACACATTTGAATATATTATGATTATGTGATGGGTGATATTTGAAGTATATATCCCTCAAACTAATTAGTTAAATATGGATATCTTCTGAGATAAGTAGGACTGAAATTGGGAGTGAACCAATTTTAGTAAAGGAATACATCCACTATGATAGTCTTGGGAGTAAAGCATGACTAATACAATATAATGGGGGAGTAAAACACATTTAATAATAAAATATTTCCACTATGATATTCTTGAGAGTTGATTCACACCGATCACTAGTCATGTAAAATCAAATTTTATTACCTAGTATAGTATAGTAGTTAACCTATGTAGTCTCTTGAAAATGAGTACTCATAAAGTCATTTGTCAATTTTTTAATTTTTTGAGAAAATTTATTGAAATTGATTTTTTTTGTAAATGGAAATGGAAAAAAGTGTAAATTTATTGATTTATAAATATTTTGGAAATATTGGGACAAAATGGGGATTTTATAAACTTTTTTTGTAATATCTCAGCTTGGCTTACTATCAAACGAGTAGCTAGACCAGTGGGTCATAGGCCTCTAGTACATCTCTACGTATTTCAGAGGCTCCCAACTAGAAGTGAGGGTATTGGGAGGTGATAGTGGGGAGACTATACCCTCTTATTAGTGTTTCAAAGTGGTATAACAGAATATAAATAGTATAAAATAGCATAAGTAGTGAAAAAATAAAATATAGTCATAGAAGAAAGGTTATAAAATTTTTTATAAAAGTGGCCAATGTTGTTTTATACAATAGATGAATACATTTCGTGGTGGTGGATGATACATAAGATAGATTACTAAACAAATATCATGATTTACAATAATGTATGAAAACAAAGAAATGAAAGAAAGTACCCAAGGGAGATCTACACGAGAATCCCAAGCTCTAGCTCGTTCCTCTCCTCCTAACACCCAGGTACAAGCAATAGAATAAGCAACCTAGGTCCTAAAAATATATGATCTACTCAGGTACTAAGGGTACCCAAGAAGGGTGTGAGATATAAATATCAATAGGCTCTAACCCATGGTTTCTAGCCCAATATATATTTTAAATAATAATTGAAAATGTGTATGTATAAATAAGTAATAAAATAATTTAATAAATAAATAAAAACCCATCCAAGATCCCAAGGGATACACGACGGTGATACCTAGTTCATCTCATTGTCGGGATAAGAGTTTATCATGTCTCTCTCTATATATATACTATATATATATGTATGTATATATATATCATAACTAGCATGGGGTAATAATTTCACCCATCCATAAGCAATTATATAGCTGAAATGGGAATTGAATGTCTCCCATCCATTTAAAATTATATAGCCAGCATGGGGTCAGAATGCCTCTCATCCATAAGTATTTATAATACTAACATGGGGTAATAATTCCTTCCATCCATAAAAATTTATAAAAATATCATAGGAAAAGAATACCTCCCATCCATAAACATTTATATAGCTAGCATGTGGTAAGAATGTCTCTCATCTATAAACATTTATAATACTGGCGTGGGGTAATAATGTATCTCATTCATAAAGATTTATAATATTGGTATGGGATAATAATTCCCCCAATCCATTGACATTTATAATACTATAATGGGGTAAAAATGCCTCTCATCCATAAACATTTATAATACTAGCCTGGGGTAAGAATACCTCACATCCATAAACATTTATATATCTAAAATGGGATAAGAATACTTCATATCCATAAACATTTATAATACCGGAATGGGTTAAGAATACCTCCCATCCATAAACATTTATATTCCTAGCATAGGGTAATAATTCCTTCCATCTATAATCATTTATATATCATGCATGGGTTAATAAATCCTCCCATCCATAATAATTTATACATAACTTCATATACAATGTTAGCATGTCCATACAAGAGGCACATTCATTTATCATAGGGGTACTTAATGTATATCATCTTAATCATTTAAAATTACATCATTGCATTCTCATTTTCAATCATGTGGAAAATTCTATCGTGGAATCCATTATCCATTTCAAATTCCACTTATTAAAACATTTCATATATGGAGTGAAAGTCACCATGAAAAAACCACTTTATTTTATTCATTTCATTTAATTAAACTTTTGAAAGGAGACATAACCGTGTACGTAATTCACTAAACCTAGAATTAAGTCTTATTAGGAAAGTTAACAATGTCTGGTTCCATTTAACTAATTCAATTCATAAAAACCTAGAAATACCAATTATAAGATCTGGGGTACACTTACTGGTTACATGGTTATTATAGTGCTCACCTACTTGGGAAATTCCATCTTAAAATTCCAAGGGCACTTAGATGGTAATTTGCTTCAACATCAATTTAAATAAAAAATTTGGAAACCCCATTTAGGGATATCAAGGAGGCCATAAATGATTTTTGATTTAAAACTAACAATGACTTCTAGAACAAGGATAAAAATAATGAATTAATTAAAATCATGGTAAATAAGCTTAAACTCTCACTGTGAGTTTTCACAAACAGTGCATCTCTATTGGATGGGTTTTATTATAAAATCATGGTTTTGTATATCAAACAATAAATTTATCAAAACTAATAATTTTATCAAAGATCTCAATTAAACTTATCAAAGGGTAATTAAGTAGGAAATTAATGCATTTTATAATTTAAAAGGGTGAAGAAAAGGATCCTAATTCAGGAAGAAGACTAACCCAATGGATGTATTACCCATGCATTTTGGGAATTCATACAAGAAGGATATATATATACACATACATACATGCCTATGTATGTGATAACAGGCATTCAATATTGATCAAAACTACCTAAAATAATTTTTAGGAATCCTAAATCATAAAAGGACCCTAAATAATAAGCGAACAAAAAAACATTGGGTATAAATATTTACCTTAGATGGTGGCGGTGAACTGAATCAACCCAACCACTTTTTTAGAATACACACAAAAAAATCTAGGATACCTTCCGCAAATCCTATCATTGGAAGAAATAAAGAAAAATAGATAAACCACAACTTAGGGTTTCAGCCGAACTATACTAGGAAATGAGGAAGCCAAAACCAGTCTAGAGATGGAGCGGTGAAGGAATAGAGTCATACCTTGAATATTCAGATAATTATCTAGAAAAAAAATCCATGATAATTGATGGAAGAATATGGGGTCAAAGGGGGCGTCGTCGGGTGGCCAAAGGGGAACCCCAGGGGGGGTGCGTCGCATAAGAGGTAGGAAGGGAGAGGTTGTGTTTTTATTTTGTTTTTATTTGAATTTAATTTAAATTAATTTTATTTTTAAAATTGGGTATCTAGCTCGGTTTGTCCATATGGTTTGGAAAAATGTGTGCCCCTTACTCGGTACCTGGGAACCCCACTCAGGCAGGCCGCATGGTTTGGAAATCGTGAACCAACCTTGTGGTGAATGCTATCTAGGTACTATCCAAACCCACTAATAGTGAAGGATAGGCACATGGTTTAGTAAATAGTATTAAGCCCATGTGATAGCCTCTATCCACCTGCAACATGTTACACCATTTCCTACAATGGGCCGCGCGGTTTCAGAAAAAACATACACCCAGTTCAGACCTTCTAAAACATTGATGTTTCAGGTCTGGCACTCCAAAAAATCACTAAGACCAACAAGAAACTCATAAATCATTCACCCAAGTCCAACAAACTCCCATTAATTCTTTCCAACATGTGAAATTGATCTCCATATCTCGATTTTAATTTTTTCTCATTCATTAATTGAAAAGGTTCAAATTCCCAAGGTTTTTCGATTGGTTCAAAATGTGGAATACTATAACCTTCCCACCTTAGAACTTCTCATTCCTAAGAAGCCTTTGGAAACAACATACACATCACCCAACCAAACAGGATTTTGGATCTTCATTAAAATGGTCACATTTTTGTTTATAAACACTAACTCACCCCTGATCATTGTTTTAAACACAAGGCATGCAAACCACCAAGACTCGATCCAACATTCGTTTTCCAACCAAAACACTAAGAGGGATCTTACCCGATCTTTTTTATCTAGAGACATAATCACATCATTGTATTTCTAAGAAATTGTACAAAGGTACTTACCATATTAGGCTTTAATGTTAAGAGTCCCATTACAAAATACGACTCGACCACCATTGTAATTTTCTTTCAAAGCATGCCTCTCAGCATTATAATGATGCTTCTTGTGTGATTCCCGAAATGGTTAAAATGTTTGATCCAAATAGACCTCAAAGACCATGTTGAGCTGTCTTTTCATGAAAATCCCTGACTAACACACATCAAACTCGTCATCACTTCACAATGTTCCAGAGAGTGGTCATCCATTGACTGTTGCATTAAATAATAAAAATAATTAATCGAGCGACTCTGGATAACCACTTCTCAAAACACTCAGCATAGATTGTCAAATTATTTCAAACAGAACTATGATGCCTTCTCCCAAGACATATTTCATTCACCATAAGGACATCAACCAAAGTACATAAAAAGTTTCAAATATTGTTCTAGACCAACCCATGATGGAAACTGCACATCCAGCGTGCAACACTAAAGAGAACCACCCAACAAGATCAAAAACTTGGAAATCATTAGCGTATACTAATAGTATTTTAACAGCTTCCAATTAAACATACCCAATTACTATAAAACAGATCATTCAAACCACAACTGGTCGAATTTTTCGATGAAACTCAACTTCACCAGTTGATGCACCAAAATTTAACTAAATGCATGCCTTTACTTCTAAAATTTTTTTGTAATCATTCATTATTCAATCACAAAATCCCATCCAAGACCAACAGTTCTTTTCAAGGGTTTCATATACAACCAACCTTTCCAACATCGTGCTACTGGGAATGCACCGGCTCGATTAAGAACTTCCAAGCCTCAATGAAATTTGAGAAAAATGACCATTTCTCAATGGCATTTCTTGGATTTGTTCCTTATTCTTGGAAGTAAACATAACCAATAAAATATATTGGACGCTCCTCTAATCCATGATCACATAATCAAAACATTAAACAAATAAACAAAAACTGATCTGACAGGCATGTCAAAACACCAAAGTCTCTAGAAATTCCTTCCAAGAATTGGGATGAACATGATTATTTAAAGGTTAGGTCAATATACTTGGATATGACTTGAGACCATTTATAATAGAACAAGACATTTATTCTAGAGTTATATTTCCCCATATAATATTAACCTGGAAAATGCCATACTAGGTCATCCAATGCTGAGGAATGAGAAGGTTCGAATAACAAATGAAGTAGCTGACCATTCCCTTACCATGTCCAAAATTTTGAAAACAATAATTATCCATTGATCAATCCCATAACGAGGACTATAAATGCATGACCACCCATTTGAAAAATGGTTTCACTAGAAACTGGAAGTCCTACAAGGTACAATTGTACCCAAAAAGCACTAAACCTCAGAAAAAAAAGGGCACTTGTAAGGAAATCATGTTATAAGGGTGATACCTAACATGGGATAGCCCATTAAAAAAAATAATCATCACCCCTAACACCAGGTCACACAAGTAGCATTCTCTAGGATCAAAAATCTGAACAATTAAGCCATTACTAAAAAGAAAACAACATATGGAGAATGTTATCACTTCTACTTCAAGGCATCTTAATAGAAACTAAACTACCCATTCACAAGGGTATCAATCAAGTATACCACAACATGTTCCATTTCCATGACCCTTTCTATTTTAACAAATTTAACCTTTTAAACATTTTAATGAATCTAAAACCATAGAATAAAGGCATACATGAAAGTCTCACAATAATTTTTTTAAACATTTAAACATCCATTATAATCCCATCATAGGTAGAAAATTTAGCATCTAAAATCATTTTAAAAAAATAAAGAAACCTTTAGAGGTTCTATTTTAACCATCCTAGGCAAAAACAAACCAATTAGTAGTTACTTAGTTTTAGAAATTTAACAAACTCTTATTGGTTCATCGCATACATACATTTCCCAACTGACCTACTTGGGTCTAGTTTCATTTATGTATTATCCAATTAATTTCATAATGAAAATAAAATCCTCTTACATTAATAATCATTTTTTAACATAACATAGTCCCATACAAATAGATTGACTACATGAGTTGTCATTTCACAACTCATGATGCACCCATACACTCCATGGATTGAAAATTCCCTCCCATTAATCAAAATAAATTTCATTTCCAAATTTAACATGCTAAAAAAATATTTTGGTGACATGGGTGGCCATATTCAAAACTATAAAGAGCCTATATTCTTTATCGTTCGTCACTTGTCTCCCTAACCAATTTTTTTGTTGCCTTTTAAATTAGTAGCCTTATAATTTTACAAAACTAAAAAGATATATCGAGTGTACGGGTCACCTTTTACCAATTATAAGGTTCCCATACACCTAATAATTAACAACTAGATCTTTTTTAATCACAATCCATATATTTATCCTATAAAACCATTTACATATATCAACAAAGTACGACCATTTTATCAAAATAAATAAACACAGAAACAAATTTTAGTAAGAATAATAAAAGGTTTTACATGAAAAACATACTAAATAAGTAGGTAGTGTGGAACAAATATAAGTTAGGAATTCTAAACAAAATAAAACAAGGCATAACAGGAAAGATAGTTGATCAAACAAGTAAGAAACTATAATGAAACTGCATGGAACGACACTATGCATGGAATTTGAATATTCTATGTTACATTTATGATGCATGTAATGCACCTTCCTGGTAATATCTACAAAAGGGAAAAATTTCATAATGTTCATAAATCCTATGCAGCGAATTGTAATCCAATCACTCTGGGTGAAATCATATCAAATGTAACATTGAACAACATTAGCAATAATCCTTGCCCTAGAAACTTGGTTATTTCACGTACATGGGGTGATCAGTCCCAATAAAAGATATTAACCAAGAGCCAACACATTGTTAGTCTCCTATCAACTATCCCAAAATAGTTAGACAATGTAAATGAAAAAATATCTAGTGCCACATTATAACATCTCGATCCAACTTACCATAAAAAGGTTAGCTAGAAAGGTGTATAACATGGCCTCAAGTGCATCTCCCTATATACTAGAGGCTTCCTAATAGCAACGAGGGTGTTGGGAGGTGATAGTGGGGAAACTGTACCCTCTTATTAGAGATTCAAAGTGGTATAACATAATATAAATATCAAAAAATAGTAGAAGCAGTGATAAAATGAAAGACATTAACGGAAGACAAATAATAAAAAAAATTATCAATATGTCCAATAGTAGTTTATAAAACAGATGAATCCATGTCATGTTTATGGATGACACATAAGCTAAATAAGTGAATAAGCAGCACACTTTACAGTAATGTGTGAAAATAAAGAAAAGACAGTAAATCCCAGGTTTGATCTCTATGAGAATCCTTAGCTCTAGATCATTCCTTTGTTCCCAACTCCCAAGTACAAGCAATATAGTAATCAACCTAAGTCTTCCAAATATAAGGTCTACTCAGGTACCAAGGGTACCTGAGTAGTGTGGGAGATATAAATCTTAGTTGGGCGGCACACACAATATCTATCTGAATCCATATAGTAAATAATAATTGAACAATGTTCATGTATAATTAAGTAATAAAATAATTGAATAAATAAATAACAACCCATCTAGGATCCCAAGGGATACCTGAGGTGATACCTACTTTAGCTCATCTTCAGTATAAGAGTCTTATCATATCACCATTTGTATTTAGTATATATATATATATCATAAATTTCAGGGGGTAATAATTCCACCCATCAATAAAAAATTATATAGCTGGCATGGGGTAAGAATACCTCACATCCATAAACAATTATATAGCTGACATGAATGAATTCCTCCCATCCATAAATATTTATAATACTAGAATGGGGTAATAATTCCTACCATCCATAAACATTAATAATACTATCATGGGGTAAGAATCCCTCCCATACATAAAAATTTATAATAGAGGAATGAGGTAAGAATGCCTCCAATCCATAAACATTCATATAGTTGGAATGGGGTAAGAATGCCTCTCATCCATACGCATTTATAATACTATTGTGGGGGTTAGAATGTCTACCACTCATATAAATTTATATTACTGAGGTTGGGTTAGAATAACTCCCTTCCATAAACGTTTATAATACTATCATGGGTATGAATGTCTCTTATCCATAAACATTTATAATACTAGATTGGGGTAAAATTCATCCCATCCACAAACATTTATATAGCTGGAAAGGGGTATGAATGTCTCCCATCCAAAAACATTTATAGTACTAGCATGGGGTAAGAATTCCTCCCATCCCTAATCATTTATACATAAATCCATATATAATATAATCATGTCCATACAATATGAACATTAATTTATCCAAAGTGTACTTAAGGCATGACATCTTAAGCATTTACAATGACATGGTAACATAGTCATTTTCAAGGATGAGGTAAAGTCTCTCATTGAATCCATTTATAGTTTTCCTTTTTATAAAATTTCAAATATGGACTGTAAATCACTATGAACAAGCCACTCTATTTTATTCATTTAATTTAATTGAGGTTTAGAAGGGAGACATAATCGTGTACAAAATTCACTACACAATGCATTACCTCTATTGCGCCAAGTTAACTATGTTAAGTTCCATTTAACACATTCAATTTTTAAAAACATGGAAATACCATTTATAAGATCATGGGGTTCATTGAGTGATGACATGGTCTATATAGCAGTCACCTACTTGGAAAATTTCATCTTAAAAGTCTAAGGTCACTTATAGGGTACTTTAGTTCAACATTAGTTTTAATAAATAGAGGGAAACTCCATTTAGGGATATCAAATATGACATATATGAGGTGTGATTTATAAATTAAAATTAATTAAAGAACAAGGACAATATAAATACATAACACCATGCAATATAAATAATCTTAAACTATCACTATCAGTTTTCACAGACAGTGTACCTCCATTGGAAGAGTTTTATTATAAAACCACGGTTTTGTTTATCAAAAATAATATTTTTCATAGCTAATACTTTTATCAATGGTCACAATTAAACTTATCCAAGGGCCATTAATTTGTAAATCAATGCATTTTAGAATTTAAAGCGGTGATGAAATGGATTTTACCTCAAGGAGAAGATAAATACAACACTTTTTTATGGCAGATTTATCGACAACAACCCAGAACCACCCCACACTCACATGCAAATACATATATATATATATATATATATATATATACTTAACCCAATTCACTTATTCCCACTTCCATGAGGGAATACATATATGAAGGATTTATATATTTATATACATATATACCTATGTATGTGAGTGCAGACCTTCAAGATTAATAAAAACTCACCAAAAAAATATATAGGAATACTAAATCATTAATGGATAAAAAATAATATGGTAGAAACCAAATAGAGGGTATAAATCTGTACCTCAGATGGAAAAGTCAAACTAAATCAACCTGAACCGCTTCACCATTGGAATTAGTTGTCGAAATATACATGAACACGAATCAAGAGACCTTCCACACAACCTAACATTGGAAGAAACAATGAAAAATATATAAACCAAAACCAAGGATTTTGGACGAGGTACACTGGGCAACGAGGAAGCCAAAACTGACCGAGAGATAGAGATGAGAAGGAATAGAGTACCATACCTTGATGATTTCGACAAATATCCAGACAAAAATTACATATATTTAGAAGGAAAATTGGGAGACATAGGGGGCTTCGTCATGCGGCCAAAGTGGAACCCCTGGGATGTGTTACGTCGCGTAAGAGGGAGGAAGGTAGAGGATAAGTTTTTATTTTTTTTATTATTTTAGTTTAATTTAAAATAATTCAATTTTTAAAACTGGTTATGATGCATGATTTGGGCAACATGGTTTTGAAAATCATGTTCCATCCTTTCACCCCTTACTAGGAACCTGGGCACCCCGCCCGGGCTGGGTGTAGGGTTTGGAAACCGTACACCAACCATACGATGAATAATGTCTAGGTACTATCCAAAACCACTAACTGTGTGGTCTAGGAACACAGTTTAGTAAACTGTGTGTATGCTGTGAGACAACCTTTTTCCACTTGTTTTCCTTCAATCGGCCACATGGTTTTAGAAAAACCATGTTCCAAGTATATACCCTTTAAAACGTGGATATTTTGGATTTGGAACTCCAAAAACTCACCAAAACGTCTGATAAACTCCATGGGACTTCACCCAATTCCAAAAAAACCACATTAAAGCCTTCCAGCTTGCGTAATTGAGTTCTGAATCTCGAATTCAAATTCATCCCATTTTGTAAATGAAAAGGTTCAAAATCACATGGTTTTTCATCCGATTTAAAACACAGAATGTTATATAGTTCAATTCTATCATGATTTTCAATTATTACCTATTCTTATTCATATTTCTAGTGAGAGATAGATTCCTCTATTTCTTACTTTATCTCCCTTTGAAAGGTGGTGAATGTGATAATAACCCTAACAGAAATCATAGATTGGTATACTCTTATTTCTATGTGAATTTCGATGATGCAGGTCCTTTTTATTAATTAGAGAAATCCTAAATAAGGTATTTTTCTTCCCAAAGAACCAATTGTTCCTACCACAATTACATACACATGATGGCGATCACCAATAACTCACCACCCAACCCTAATCTATTCCATTGTATATAGATAAGAATTGGGTGGAGGGAGATGTGGATCATCGACCAAGGAAATTAAAATAAATAGATTATAAGCATAAAAATTCACATTTAGTATTGAAATATAAAATTATAATTGAATCCAGTAAGAAGATGAAAGAGTGAATTTTATTTATTTATGCACAAATACTAAACGAAACACTTTCGTCCAGCCTACCCCTTTCCCAATCACTCAAAAACTACCCCATTTTGGATGGGAAAGTTGAGTTGATTCAAGTGAGGGGATACATTGCAGGAATTGAATGAAAATAAATAATGGAAAATAATGTAGTAAAGTAGTGCAGTAGTATGGTTTCCTAATATAGTTATTCCCTTTCACAAGTCAACCACTCCCAATCCCCCCCCCGCACTATGGAACTATATTTATAGGCATTTTTTTATCAGACTATCATTTGTTCATAAATGAGTTTTAAAGTCTCCCAAGAGTGTGTGTGGAAGTCAACATTCAAAACTTTAAAATAGTAATTATATAGTTAAGGATGATTTTAAAACCCAAATACACAATTCACATCATAAGTGGTGTTGTTATGACCTCTGAAATTTTATTTCCTTCAAACATACACTATAAAATGACTATTATGATGTAACTCAAATGTATTCCATCATTCTTATGATATTAATTTGTTTTAATATGTAAAATTATCTTGTGAAGAGGCTATGTGAATTCTTATGTGTCTTTTCCTCATCCAGTTTTTACTATGTAAATTCATATTTTAGGATGTAAAACTTGTATGTGTCTATATTTGTGTTTCTGGTTGTCCATTTGGCATCAAAATTCTGGTTTTGTTTCATACTTCTTCATGATTCCATGTTTCATGTCTTTAGCTTTACAAATTCAAGTCCTTTTGTTCATTTTTTTCATACATCATATCTAATGGTAAATCATGAAAACAAAAAAAACCCTAAGATTAATAAATTAATACATATAAATAATGCATTTTATATCCAAATATGAATCCATAAAATAGTTTTATAATGAGTGAATGTTGATTAATATAATTTAATGAGGATTGAACCCAATCCACTATGATGATCTTGATATTTATATTTGACTACTAAGGAATTTATTTTCTATTCTTATGTGTATGCAAAAAATATATGTCTTATGCCAATTTCATGATCTCATGGATCATGTTCATAAATTACTTTATGATTCATGTTTTATGAACTACCAAGCCCTATGAAATGATTCAAGATTATGATCTATGATATAGAGGGTATGGTTTTCAAATGTTTAGCTCATGTTTTCATACCCTTATTCTCATATTAGGTTTATGTGATCATTAATATCTCCCTTTTTATCCATATTGTGCATATGATATCACTCTTTATTTTTTTCCTTTTCCCAAGTTATGAATATAGGTATTGATTAAGTTATGTTTAAGAGGGGTTCTAGTTATAAATAGCAAAGCTTGAGATGATATAGATATTTTATGAACAAGTTTTTTATGTAATGTCTCATCCCAGATTCCACAAAACTGGTGCTCCAAGCCAATGGGTTACAAACACTCAAGTGCACCTCCCCATATTCTTGATGCTACAGACTAGAAGCGGGGGCCTAGGGTGTGATAGTGGGGGGACTATGCCTTCATATTAAAGTAAGAAAATAAAATAAATAGCTATTTATCATACACAACAATAATAAATAGAGTGCATAATTACTAAATAAACTAAAATAAAACATGTTGTAAGGATAAATAAAAATGTTATAAAATCCCAAACATCCATGTAAAACATAAAAAACTAGTGACCCGCTGGTCCAAGAATGAATATATATGAGTAAGAAAAGAAACTAAAATAAAATTACATGGCTCTACTACTAAATCATATCCAGACCACATACTCGATCTCCAAACACTATCAAACTACACCAAACTGATCAGAAGAACACACACAAGCATCTCTTCTCAATCATGCAACTCTAGGCCTCAACCCAATCCACCATGAAATTTTTTCTCAAACTTAAAATATGACATATGGTCAACATATATTCCTTGGTTCATGTGTAGGGTTCAGAAATAATATCAATAGGCCACCGCGATAAGGAATATATAAAATATGATGTCATAAGTGTATGAAAAAACAACTACTTATCCTAACTTAGACACAACTGAAAGATAGTAAAACCATAATGTGAAACCCTAGTAAAACCCTGGGTATGTAATCATGTCTAATTGGTAAAGTTACCCCATCTATGTCTATATCTATATATGTATACATGTATAGTCCCAAACCTATACATATATACCTAAATATGAACATTCATGATTAATTGAAAGCAATAACGTAAAACCAACAATAGGTGATCCTTGGGTCTGTAATCTCGATCTCCTAGACATATTCTGCAAGAGAATTTAGCTATATCTCCTAAAACACAAGTTGTGTATAATTAAATTGATCTCTTGTTCTATAATCCCAATCAATATATACCTGATTTGGACAACCCCAGAAATGTATTTGAGAAATCTATGCCACCATAATGGGATATTAATCCTAATATTGGGTTCACTCATACTCCCCTCCAATCACTATAAATAATGGATATTGTATAATAATTTTCAATACAGAAATAGTTCATCCAACCAACTACATCCTATGTTGAGTAATCACATATCAGACCCTAAGGTCCAGATCCATGGTATAAATACCAATGCATCCTCATTGGTATATTCCATGTAATCACATGTATAACATCCATCATGTATACGTTGTATATTCAAGCGGCAGTCCGTAAAGGGTTGGATCCTTGGTATTGAATACCAGGTTATCCTTGTTGAGTCTTAGGATCATCTCAATGGAAACTCAGTAAAGACTTGGGTGGGGTCTAAGGTGTATGTCAACTGACCATGTCCAAAAAGATCCCAAGAAAACCGGATCTAAGGGTTAAAAAGGCCCCAGTCTTCCTATTAAATCATGGCCCAATGAGAAAACTCATCCAAGCCATCAGCTACCATAATCCAAACCTACAAGAAAAATATACATTGTATCTAATGGAATCCGGATCTAAGGAGCTCATCCCAGGCATCCACTACCATAATCAACTAACTCATGAGCCCATAAAAGGAATACCTACAACAGGGGATCTATTTATAACTCAAGGAATATAATTCATCAATCTTATGATTCTATACAAGGAATTCCTACAACAGGAATCCAAGTATCATTCAATTCATACAGGTCATCTGAATCTAAGGATAAAGAAATTTTTAGGGAATCCTATATACATCATGTATGTCACAACAATCGGATTGTAGTAAACACATATAGTAATCCCATATAATGAAGCATATATTCTAGATCCCAAGAATAAATTCTGGGTATCCCAAAGAGAAAAAAAGACACCCCATGTT
The DNA here is from genome assembly GCA_963277665.1 of Viscum album. Lineage (NCBI taxonomy): Eukaryota > Viridiplantae > Streptophyta > Magnoliopsida > Santalales > Viscaceae > Viscum > Viscum album. The sequence continues at coordinate 1,850,408,363 of OY728142.1, read as the reverse complement.
GGGATCAACATCCATCAACCAAGAAGTGTGTCTGGTAACCCTAGTTGCATCAGCAATAAACATGTGATAGTATTACAAGAGAGTGAGGTTGGTTGAATGCCTTAATCAACCAATATTGTCACAACCCCATGAGATCAAAATCATGGAATGGGTTCTAAGGTGACACCCTCTTCCATCTCTACCCAAACATTATGTACAAACTCTAGGTCATTCAAATAATGGACACCCACTAGGTCCCTCAAGTCAAACATTGTGAGGCATCCTACTTGGGATCCTTAAGGTATCCATGTAAGAGAAGGCATACAACTTGGGATATCTGGATATAATGGTGAAGAAGGTATCCTACAAGATATCCTCATTAGGTAATGTAATGGAGGGATCCTACATAGGAACCTCAATAAGTAAAGAAGAAAAGTAATCCTACAAGGGATCCACAGAACATCACAAAGGTGAAGGCATCCGGCAGGGGACCATCTATAACCCTATAAAAAGGCATAGGCATCCTACAAGGGATCCTCAAAATAGTACTCTGGTGAATAAATCCTACTATTGATTTCCTGGACCATCTTATAAGAAAAGGAATCCCACAGGGAATCCATGGTACCATGAAGAAGATAGGGGCATCCTACACAGGATGTTCTTGGTTGAAACATAAGCAGATGAATCCTACTGGGGATCATCAAAAACAACTGGTCCCACATCCTCCTAGTCTAGAAGTGACCATCACATAGGATAAATCATAAAAATAAATCTAAAAATGGATAGTTCATGATATATAGCCCATGGATTATATCAAAACAAAGGTCTCACTATGAGGATACACTAAAAAAAGATCACCGGAAGAAGAACCACTCTGATCATGAAAGTCCTAAAATACCAAAGAGGATTTATCAAAACACCTCATAGGTCTTACCATTAATATCTATGTGAAACGATAATAAGAGTGGATTACTCATGCTTACAATTCTAATGCTTAGGAGAAAATATATGAAAACCCCAAGAAGGGTTACAAGGGGTAGTACAAGACATTTCACTATTAGTACATGATGTGTACTCCCAAATCCCCACATGGGTGTGTACTCCTTTCCTCATGGGCATGTAAATGACCTAGGTACATAGTGAACAAGGATGGTACATGGAGTGTACCATACATTGGGTAACTACCTATTTCCCTCAAATGACTTATCCATGTATTTACATGCCCATGTACTTTTACATGGCATGTAACCCACACATGGTATAGCCATCTACTCTACATGACCATGTACCCCTAAATTTGTATCCTGTATAGGTACTAAGTTATATGGGTGAGACCCAATACATGGAATGTACACCCTAGTACATGGAGTGTAAATAAAAAACATCATCTTCTCAAAATGGGAAGAACACACAATGTGACACCCTAAACCACACACCATATAGCCTAGTTTTCTTGAACGAAAATGATCTGAAATGCCTGAAACCCCCATTTTCACCCCCATGACAATAGATCAGGCCTAAAGAGGCCATAATAAATCATAAAAGCGGATTAAATTTAAAAAAACATATCTACAAGGTTATATAGTGAAAACTTGAAAAGTCATACCTTTAGAAGGAAATTGTCGAACCTTTACTCAAATCTGTAGTCCATAATTACAACACATTAAACTAGAACATTGAGAGCTATGATTTAGTACCACCATCCATCGCTCTCTCTATATCTATCTATTTCTCCCTCTCTCTCTCTCTCTCTCCTCTCTTATTCATGTAATTAAGGAACCCATATAGGGGCGTACAAGATAAGAAAAAGGAATAATTAATGAAAATAAAAAGAAAATAAAGACAAATGAAAAGGACAGAAAAAAAGAAAGGGGGTCCCAAGTGACCGACCAAAGTTTATGCCCTACCTTGGAAAAAATCCACATTTTGGACTCAACGGATGATATGGAATATCAATATAACACTTAAAAAGATATATCTGAATAAACCTGTGTGAATGAATATATATTTATTTATTAAACAATAAATATTAATTATTCTACTAAAATTTGAACCACTCGAATTTCCACCAAACTTCAGTCCTAGGGTAAAAATCCTATTATGGGACCAATGGAGTGGTTAGAAAATTATCCAAGATAATCTTAGAGGGTAAAATTACCATTTTATCCCTTATAAGCATCTGAAAGTAGCAATTTAAATTTTTTCTCAAAAATTTAGACCGGAAAAAATTGAGTCCTTACAATCACCCCACCAAAAACCTTCTCATCCTTAAGAATTCTTGGTGGCCATACTAGAATCCATGTTATCAACCCAATAATTTATATAATTAGGATATTTGGACTATCCAATAACCAACCTCATAGAACCCACAACTATCACTTACACGGAATACTTTCAACTATGACTGATATGGTACTCCCAACTATAGGAATACCCTTATTTTTATCACACAAACCAAACTCCAAGAACAATTCCCAGTAGAAAACAAAAAAGTAAAACTAAAAATAGGGTTCACCACCCTCAAAAAGTCAATGGTGTGATCCTCCCCATATGCCTAACCATACATTGATCCTTGAGTGTAACCTAAATGGGTTTCCTCATCAAGCTAGAAAAACATTTGAAAAGAACAAGGTGATTCGTGTAGTGTCGAAACTCATATAGAATTCTCAATTCGAACCATGATAGAGAATGATCATATCTAAAATGGGTACACTATGATTCTAAAAAAGGAAATGTAAGACTCCCTTATATCTATTCTCATATCCTTTCAAAACCTATCTAAGATTTAGCCACAGGTCAACTATTTTATGGTACCCAGTTCATTAACAATGTCACCACTACCATGGAGGGAAATTTTTAATTTTAACCACAACTCCTAGGAATACAATCCCACTATGAGTCTTGGAAAACATCTTTCCTCAACTCACACAAGGCTACTCACTGATTTAAATCATAATGGAATTACACAAAACCAGAGTTTACTTTTATCATCCGACTTGTAATCCACAAATTAATCCACTTCAAGGATAAGTTGATTATGTTATGAAGCACATCAATATCATTCAGCCAGAATCTCCCTTGGAAATATTTTTTAAAATTAGATACCTCGCCTATGACATAATTCATTCCAAGAATGCCCATTACATAGCATCATTGCAGTCACGAGTGCCTATTTGTGATCTGACAAGATTAGATTTAGAGGAAACACTAGTAGATTAGCATAGGAACCTGAATGGTATTACTCGTCAAATCCAATATTGAAAAACAACCACCGAAGGTGCTTATCAAAAGATAAAGGTATAAACCGACCTCTATCACAACACTTTAGCACATATCTTGCATCGATCTCAGAATGAGTGTATAGACAAACTTTAATCCGAAAAAGGCATATGAAAACATGATCTAACCTATTTCATGTAGGTGGCATTCAAAAAAAATAGACATCGACCATTACGGGGATGAGTTGAAGCTAACGGTTACTAGGTATCCCATCCAACACTACTAAATAGGTTTCAAAACTAGGTCACAATTTCTAACCACCTAGCCCAAAATTTCAAACCTATTGAAGAATTATCATATTTATAAAAACCTATAAGGTTCAAATCTGAAAACATAGCCTACATGTTCTTAATCCTCACCAATCATCCGTATAAAGAACTACTCCCTGGAGGTCATGATACCAAGGAAGAAGTAAGACATAACTTTGGGAATCGGATTACTGTAATTTACCTCAATGTCTAGTTCATGAGAGCATCGTTCTCATCAATCCAACTAAGAAACCATTACCTTATAAATAACATCGCACAAGGGGTACAATAGAAGAGAATCACGTGACATATCGACCTACTAGGGTCACTACACCTCCCTTGTATAATGACTGAGCCATCATCCTTACACCAACACTACAAAATAGATCCACATAAACTTCAATCAGAACAAAATATATATATGTAAGTAGGATTAATTAAATAGGCCTCATCCTTTAGTAAAAATCACACACTATAAGACCTATATCATGTGAATCCTACATGAAAAATATGATGCATGAGACCCCTCTTTCCATTTCCATCCAAGAGTCAAATCCATAAATGGCCACTTGCTAATGGCCAAGATCTAGATATCCATAATAAATCATGACATCTACACAACATGTGAATCTCTCAAGGAGAAAATTATATGCAACTGTAACATTGTAGATTAGAAAAACAATACGATACCCATGGAAACTAGGACCTCTTAATAGAACAAGTGTTCTTGACACACCATCCTGATATCCATCAAAGGTTTTGACTCATTCCTAATACTCATTTCTACAGTATTCAAAATAGAAAATTATATAATAATAACCCCTCTAATACTACATTGTATTTTCATAGCCCGGATTCCAATAAACTATTTCCCCAAACTAGTTGGTTATGAGGCCTCATGCATGCCTCTCCGTTTTCCAGAGGATACCAACTATTAGCGAGGTCCTAGAGTGTGATAGTGGGGAGATTATTCCCTAATATCAAACTAAGAAAACATGGGAAATATTTTATTATCATACACATCAGTAATAAATAGATTTTGGATGAAATAAATAAAATAAAATAGAAAAGGTTGTAATGATAAATGAAAATTTAATAAAATACTGAATATCCTTGTCAAACATACGACATAGGTCACCAAATAATCCGACCATATAGATACAGTACAAATGAAACTGAAATAAAATTATAGGGATTTACTACTATCTTTGACCCAAACCATGTACCAAATCTCCAAACATTGTTGAACTGTACCAACCCAATTAGAAGAACCCACATGTGCAGCTTCACTTGATCATGTAACTCTGGGCCTCATACATATCCACCATGAAATTTTTTCTCAACCTAAAAAGTAGACATAAGGTCTACACATACACCAAGGTGCACAATCAGGGGTGATAAATAATCTTAGAAGGCCACCCTGGATAGGAACCGAAAAATATGATGCTATAATTATATTCAAAACAAATTCTCAGCCTAGATGAGACACATATGAAAGATAGTAAAACTAGAATGTGAAACCATGATCGAACCCTGGATCCATATTCCCAACCAACTGGTCAAGTGCCACCATGGATTTCCACATCTATATCTATGTACATTTATAGTCCCATACCAATGTATATACATAAATATGAATATTCATGAGTAAGTGAAAAAAATCACATAAAACCAACAATAGAAGATCCTTAGCTCTGTATTCCTAATCATCTAGGAAACCAATCTAACGGAAATGGGTTGGATGTCGTACCACTAAATTCATGTATCATTAATTTGATCTCTGAGTCCATAATACCAATTGACATGTACTAATGGCCGAAATTCCTCTGAGAAAAATTCTCTACAGGGGGATACTCATCCTACACTTGGGTTCACCTATACATTCCTTCAATCACTGTAGAGAATGGATACCATATCCCAATGTTAAATACTAAAAAAGGTCATTAAAATCAACTATTTCCTATGCCGAGTAATCATGTGTCACACACCACGAGTTAGATCCATTTTATAAATACCAATGCATTTTCATCAGCCTATGCTATGTAATCACATGTAAAAAATACATCATGGTCACACCATATAATAAACTATACGGCCATGAAGGGTTGTATCCATGGTATAGAAGACCAATGAATTCTCATAGTGTCCCAAGATCATCTCAATGGAAACTCAGTAAATACAAGGTTGGGTTCCATAGAGTATGTCAATAGACCTTATCGAAGGAGTTCTTAAGAAATCCAGATCCATGGGGTTGCAAGGCCCAATGAGTCCTACAGAATCAAGACCCAAGGAGAAAACTCATCCTTAGAATCCACTACCATAATCAATATCCATGTGAAAATATCCATGAAATATAATGGAATTAGTATACAAGGATCTCAGCCAAGGTATCTGTTACCATCATCAACTGGACTATGATTCCATCCAAGGAATCCCTATAACGGGGAATCCAAGTATCACTCAAGGCATACAGTTCATTAGGGATATGAGTCCATCCAAGGAATTTTTACATTGGTAATACTAGTATCAATCATTGTGTGCAAGTTATTAGGATCCAAGGAGCTATAAATTTCCAAGTAACCCTATATACATCATGAAAGGCTCAATAGTTGAATTCCATGAAACACCTCAAAAAATTCAAAAAAATTGGGCTCAGATGTTGGATCCTAGGATGAACATATTGGCCTCTAAACACAACACTATTGTTAGAGCCCCATAGGATCACAAGATAATTATGGGTTCTAAGGTGACCCATGCTATCATCTCTACCCAAACCCAATGTACTAACTCGGGTTCGGTCAAACAACAAGCACCCACTGGGTCCTTTAAGTCAAACACTAAGAGGAATCCTACATGGGATCCTCGAGGTGTAACAACCCATGTATTTATAGAATAATACTTTCTAATTTCCACCAATACTTATAAATAAGAAATTAATTTTACATTAAAGGAACTCTTTTTTTGATAGTGTACTTGACATGAAATAAGGGGTTTCTCTGAAATCTTACATTGCACACAACTTTGAGTTATACCAAAAAAATAATATATTATTATTATTATTTTAAATGTTATTTAACGCCTAGCAGTTGTATTTATGGGAATTAATAGATATAACTAAAATTTTATTATAAATTTTTATTAAATATCTTTAAATTTTATCCAATAAGTTTTAGAGGCTTAAAATAATAATGATTCTTTTTTTAATCATGAAATACTGTAATATTTTTAAAAAGTCAGTTTACCTCCCTTTTATGGAGAAACAATTTTAAATATAGTTTTTGTCACTTCTAGATGTTCTATTTAACAAAATAAACTTCTTATATAGATGTGGTATATCAAAGTTAACATTGGTTAGATTTTTGGTAACTTTCTGATAAAGTTCATTTTTTTAATGAATAGTGCAAAATACCGCATTTAAAGTCAAATCTATCTTTTCATCTAATTTATTTATGTAGTTAGATTTTACTTCTAATTTGTTTTAAAGTGTAATTAGATTATATTTTTATTATCTAATCAAATTATATTCATCTAAAGTAATTTCACGTTTAAATTGGACATAAATATATGCCAATATTTCGATATTTATTACTTCTTTAAAACCCACTTGTTGGTTTTAACAACAAGAATTAATTTAAAGTTAATTTCTACAGCTTTTGTGTTTTGAATTTGGAAAAATGGATTCCATATTTTCAATCAGGAGATCCAAATTTTTTTAATAGATAAATTTTATTTTTAGACACTATAAATTGTAACTTTGCTAAATATTTTATTTACCATGGTTAAAACGTAAATCCGGTAAATAAGGGTAAAAAATAATATTATAATAATACTAAATTACACTAAAAGGTATCTGAATCATATTTGATAAGATATTTCCCACCATGGGAATCCTTGGGACGATTTTAGGGCTCCATGGGGCCACTTGTGTGTGAAAATGTCATTTAATTACTTTTAATTTAAAGTTAAGGAAAATATAACATAAACATATATATTATATTAAAACAATTTATATATGGTGTTATATATATTATATCTTTGACTATTAATATTCATTAGAAAGATAATAATATTTCTTACATAATGGTGTTTTATTTATAATTTTTATAAATTAAATAATAAATTTATTTATGATGCAATGATGACGTACTGATTACCCTATTATTGAATGTTTTAAATAAATGAGATTATAAAAATTAAAATAAAATTATTTTGGAAAATTTTATTCCATACAATAATATTACATATAATTATGAATTTTTATTTTTTAATTAATGTAGGTTTTTTAATGAATCTAGTTATTATGGATTTTTTAAAAAACATGACCTGAATAGTATATAAATTGACATAAATGAGTTTTTAAAATAAATACTATTTTATTAAATGATATAATAGTCCTAAAAAATAAGATTTAGAAAAATTACTTAAATAATATTTCAAATGTCATTAATGAACCACTAGAGGTTCTATTTTCATTTAATACTAACTATATTAACCATATATTATGAATATATAAGAAGACATGGTAAGAGTAAAATAAGTTAACTAAGGGTTAGATCAAAATGATAAGGTTTCATTTGAAACCAAAACTTGTATAAAAACTATTTTTTGAGAGGATTTAAAAAAATCCTCATCTTATCTTTAAATTAAATGAGTTTTGGACCTTTTAAAAATCTAATTTATGTTTATAAGAAAACAATCTTTCAATCATTCCTAAAGTACCCCTCCTCCCTCTTATAAAAGGTCACAACATATAACCCTTACTCACACCTCTCAAACACAATTGGATCCTCAAACCTCCGAAAAAATAATCTCCCAACATCTCTATCTTCCACCCAGTATCCTTACCTTGGGTATAAGGCAATTCAAGAAGGCCTTTTAGCTTAAATCAAAAGGAGTTACCTGATTTTTGGTAATTTATTCGCTCAAGATTATTTCATTTGTTTTCCTTATCTAACCCCCTAAAATATCTTTATTCCATTATTTTATAACAAGACCAGTATCTTTAATATACTATTATGTTTTTATGAGAAGGATTCGATCTACACTTACACACACCTCCATCTAATTGATATGAACATATTGTTTCTGTGTACGGTGAACTATTGCCTCACGAAATGATGATTGTTTGGTTTTCCCCATCCACCTCTAATGGTGGCCATTATGAGGGAAATTTATTTATTTATGATATATATAATATTTATTTTATTTATATGATACTATAATTTTTATTTACAAATATACCTTTAAGCTTTTCATGCTGAGTAAATACGATGATTTCATTTGAGGAAGTGCGGACTACCACCCCCACAAAGTGATATGAATCATTCATGTCATACATGGAAAGTATAATGGATGGTGTTAATTAAAATATATATGATATTATAATAGAATTATTATATACATATTTATCATTTAGTTTTCATTCTTTTATGTATGAAAAAGAAATTAAAGTCGTGTTCATGTGTACGTATGGCTTACTATCTCCAGGAATGGTGTAATTCATTTCTTATCTCAAAATTTTATGTAATATTATAAATACATATATATACTATATATATGTGATATTTAAATCATAAATAATATTCTATAGATAATGGATTTTCCCCACATAGAAAAATTTTAATTATAACAAGTTCATTTTCGACTCAAGTGCCCAATGTCGACAAAACGACCGATATAAACTTAAATAATTATGTAATTTTTATAACATGATAATAAGTGATATAAAAGTAATAATAAAAATTAAAATGTTCTTAAGAAATAAGAAATTAACTTATGTTTATTATTCTGGAAGAACAAGTAACCTAAATGATGAATTAGACTCAAGGTATGGGAACCTTTCACCCTCCTCTTTTACTCAAAGACTTATTTTATGTTATGTCTTTTAATTCCCATTTTCCTTTGTTGGGATACGTTATTATATATCTTCATTTCTGTAAATTTTATTTCCAAGTGATGAGATAACCTTTTCTCCCTCATTAACACATTTTCTGAATTTTTAAGTGACAATGTTAGGCTACTGAATTTTTGTAAAGGAATTTCTAAACTCAATTTCCACTCATTGGGTTTTACATAAACTTCATTGATTATATTATGCCAGATTATGTGTGGAACTTCAATTTATTTATTTATGTTGTAATTTCCACTTCCCTTTGTGTGTATATACTGTTTCTACACATAATCTTCAAATTCATAGACTCTTACGTCATTTATATGAATTTTGTAAAGGACTTCATCTCAATCTCCTTTCATTAAGGCATTTCTTGATATTGTTCACCCTATTTATCCTTTAAGGTGTATATACTACCACTTTTAAAATTTTATATCATGAATTAATACATTGTAATGATATTTAATGTTTTGTTGGATTTTATTCAATAATTATTTTTCTTCAAGTATTTATTGGAGTGGTAAGGGACTCTTTAACTAAAAGATTGTTTTAAATGTTTAAATGTTTATTATTCTAAATATTTCTCATTAATGTACATGTTTTCAAAAATGGTTTTAAGGATTTATTTATATTGATATTAATTTTTTAAAATTTTATTTCATTTAAATGTTTTAAAGTGGTATGGGACACTTTGATTCAAAATATTCTTTTTAAATGTTTTGAATTTTTATTTTAAATTGGATTGATTATGCCAATATCTTGAACTGATATCTTGTTATTGTAATATGGAAATTTTATCTTTACTTTATGCATTTTTTATGTGTTATGATTATTTTATGGGTATTGGTCATTGTTTACGTATATAGGTGGTTTTGGGATAAATTGAGGGCGGGTGAGCCCGAGATAGCGCTCTAATGCAATGGGTAACGTGACAGAGGTAAACATTAATGTTTCTACTAATATATTTAGGTAATATAATGTGATGGGTATTCCAAACATAACTCCATATGTATTTTTGAAAGCTATAATGTAAGTATGTAACGAGTGCCTCAATTTTCTTTTATGATTTATAATTTCAATGTGTTATTCATAAATCTTATAATTTCATGAGGTATGTTAAAGAGATTATGTTATATGAGTGAAAGTATGATTTCATTGATTCTTATGAATTGATGGAATAATGTTTTATTTCTTTATTTTACAACCCTTAATGGGAATTTTGTGTTCATCCCAATTTTTAGAAATTTTTTTTCACAGGGTATAAGGAAGGGTAAGAGAAAGAAATATTTCAAGAAGATTTATATCAAGATTATAATTCTTGTTTTATTTAAGGATTTTATTGTTGTAATCAAATTAGTTAGACTATAAGTGTCTAATTTGTAATATTTGAGATGTAATGTAATAATTATGTCCTAATTCTCTAAAACACTAAATCATAAAATATCCTCAATGCAGATTCTTGATTTAACACAATATTAAGTAAATGTTTAAGGTTGGTGTCTTATAGTAGGTATTAGATGAAAGGTTTTGACAACATTAGGGATTATAAGTCTTCGTTAAAACACATGGTAAGTCTTTATGTCTATTATTTAAGTTAAATCATTGTTTTATAACAATTTTATATCAAGTGAAGTTGGTTACAAATGGAAGTAGGAGAACTTCAAATGATGTTCCTATCTCTTCCTAATGACATGCTTGCAATAATTATTGCAAAGTCATGTTCTGGTGAATGTGAAACATTTTATAGAATACAACTCACTTTCATGAAGTTTTTTTAAATATCAAACACCTCCACTATACCTTGATACCATCATAGATCATGTCATGTATTTAATCAAATCCTATTTTCACAATATTCTCAAATTTTGAAGAAAGATAATTATTATCAAGGCATTTTAAAATATTTTTCCTTATAAAAAGAATTTGAAGCATATTATGATTTTGAAAATTGTGCTGATGAAGGAGAACCTTATACAAACTATTTAAATTTTATTTTCAAATATAGTTTCCCAAAACATACTTATGGTATTTTAAAACGACCATAGATTGAAAGAAAAATCTCAAACTCAGTCCGACAGTTTTATAAAAATAAATTTTTATTAGATGTTTTGAAATTATATGTCATATATGATTTTTTTCCAAAACTAGTTTTCTGGAAACACCCATATGACCCAAGTTGCACAAGGTGTATTTGAATGAAGGAAGAAAATTACTTTGAAGGATCTCTAAATCATTGTTGAAATGCATAGACCTTATACCTACGCGAACAAGATGGCGATGAAACCATTTGGAAATCATGATCATGGTATGATGTTTTATATATTGGGAATAGTTTTATTTTATAATATGGATTTCGGAAAAATGAAAATATATATAATACATCATGAATTGAGATGTTGAGGTCTTAATGAGTTTGTATGAAAATGATAGGTATAAGACAACCATTTAGGTTAAAAATTTCCAGGGTTATTTTTGAGTTTTATAAAAAGGAGAACATGTAAGATGGGTGACAACCTATCGTGACTGACAAGGCCATAAGAATTTAACCCATAACTGAAGTAAGACAACGGCTTATTGCCTACCACTGACCTACGTGAAGTCCCTGGTTAGTTTGACTTATCCTTTTTAGTTAAATGATTTTATGAATCAAGAATAAGGTGATTTTGGAACTTATGTTTTATCAAATGGATATATTTAGTGTAGGAAAATGATTTGGTGATTAAGTGATAAATGTTATTTTGGAGGATGTTATTTCTTTTTGGAACACTACATATGTAAAGAAAATTTAATGATATAGGATTTAATTTGTGGAGTAATCGTTGAAATAGTATTTTCAAAAAATCTATGTTTTATTGTGGACATATGGATATTTTGGTAATTTATGGAAATGATTAACCTATCATAGAGAATATGTGATTACATTAATTACTTTTCATTATGATACATTAAGAGTATTTAATGTTATTTAGAGATAAATGATAAGATTTATTATGAAAGACTATGTAATCCAATCCTTCTAAATTTTGGGATTCAATAAAAGTTGAATTATTTTCAATAATTTTAAATAAAGTTGTTTATTGAATGGTCTTTATTAAACTTTGGGTATTGTTTGTTCAATTTTGGTTATTAAGAGTATTATTTCATTTTATAAATTATTATCCTTGTTGGGGATTATCTGATCTAGTACTAACCATTTTTGTTTTGTTTAATGTATAAAGATAGGGAAAATATATAGTTCATATTTTTTGGATTATGAGATTCTATAGAATTTTATTCTAGTGAATCAGGTGTGAACAAGTAATCTTGAGTACTCATCATTTGGATAAAAATGAGTTTGTGGTAGAAATTTATTAATGGATGAAACTCTACATAGAAGGTAAGTATATTTCCTTATGTTCTTAGTCATTCTCATAAATAAATTCCTCAACTTTATGAAAAGGAACTTAAATAAAAAATATCGTTACATCACATTTGCTACTAGGTAATCAAATACAATTTAAATCATCCCATGTTTATGTTTTTCTGTTAATTAACTTTCTCCTGATCATGTTTTCTATCACTCTCCATCAGAACTTGATGGTTTTTTCTCTTCTATATCCATGTTTTCTGAGATGGAATTCTAGTATGTGTTATCTCAGGTGACCTTTTTACTTCTCTTTATTTCTTTTAAAGTTTTATTTTTATTGAATATTTTACTGATTTGGGACTTTCAATGAAGTTTCTGATCCCAATTTTAAAATTGTGAGGATGCAATTCCCAAACGAGGGGAAGGATGTAACAACCCAGGTATATATAGAATAATACTTTTTGACTTATATTAATACTTATGAATAAGATATTAATTTTAAATTAAAGGGACTCTTTTTTCGATAGCATACTTTACAGGCAACTAGGGATTTATTTTAAATCTTACGTTTCACAGAACTTTGAGTTATACTAAAAAATATAATATTATTTTTATTATTTTAAATGGTAGTTAACACTTAGTTTTTTTATTAAAGGGAATTAATTAAAATAACTAAAATATGATTATAAATGTTTATTAAATGTCATAAAATTTATCCAATTAATTTTTGAGGGATAATATAAGAGTGAATCTCATTTTAATCATGAAATACTCTAATGTTTTTAAAATGTCAGTTTACTGCCCATTGATAGAGAACCCATTTTAAATATAGTTTTTGTCACATTCATATCTTCTATTTGAAAAAAAAACTTCTAATATAGAATTGGGAAATAAATTTTTACTTTGGTTAAATTTTTTGTAATTTTCTGATAAATTTTAGGTTTTTAATGAATAATGAAAAATATCGTATTTTAAGTTAAAACTATCTTTTAATCTAATTTATTTATATAGATAGATTGTACTTTTAATTGGTTTTTAATGTTTAATTGGATTATATTTTTCTAATTTAATACAATTATATTCATTTTATGTAATTTCACATTTAAATTGGACATAAGTACATGTCAATCATTTCATTGTTACTACTTATTAAAACCCCTCTTTTTGGTTTTGACAATACGAATTAATTTTAAATAAATTTCTGCAACTTCTGTATTTTTAATTTGGAAAAATCGATTCCATATTTGCAATTAGAGTTATAAATTCTATTAATAGGTTACTTTTATTTTTAGACATTATGAATAGTAACTTCAGTAAATTTTTAATTTACTATGGTTAAAGGGTGAATCTGTAAATAAGGGTAAAAATAATATTATAATAATATTAAATTGCCCTAACACATGTCCTAATCCTATTGGAGGAGATATGTTTGACCATGGAAATTTTTGGAACGATTTTAGGACCCCATGGGGCCACTTGTGTGTGAAAATGACATTTAATTACTTTTAATTTAAAGTTAAGGAAAATATAAAATAAACATATATCTTTTGCTAAAACAATTTATATTGGGTTATATAAGTGATCGTATAGACTATAAATAGTCATTATAAATTTACAAATATTTCATACATCGTGGTATTTTATTTATAACTTTTATACATAAAATAAAGAAATTTATTTGTGACACAATGATGATATAGTGATTGTCGTTTTAATAAATGTTTTAAATAAATTAGATTATAAAAATTTAAATAAAATTTTTTTAAAATTTTTATTCTATAAAAGAAATTGAGGGATATGTATGAATTGTTATATTTAAATTAAGGAATGTTTTTATAACTAATCCAGTTGTTATATATTATTGAAAATTCTTGATATGAATAGTATATAAATTGACATAAATGAGTTTTTTAAAAAAACACTATTTTATTAATAAATATAATTATCTTGAAAATCTAATAATCCTCAAAATGACTTATATATGGTTTAAAATGTCATTAATTAATCACTTGATCTTTTATTATATTTTTAAAGTAACTTTATTAACAATATAGTATGAATATACAAGAATACACGGTAAGAGTCAAATAAGTTAACTAAGGGTTAAAGCTAAATGATTAGGTTAAATTTGAAACTAAAACTAGTATAAAACTATTTTTTGAGAGGATTTATAACAATAATCATATTATCTTTGAATTAAATGAGTTTTGGACTATTTGAAAATCTAAATTTATTTTATAATAAAATAATATTTCAAACATTCTTAAAGTACCCCTCCACCCTCTTATAAAAGGTTGCCACCTCTAACCCTTAATCACACATATCAATCCCCCTTGTCTCATTCAAGCTATAACAAAAAAATATCCCAATATCCCTCTATTCCTACTATAATCTTTACCTTGGTCAGAAGGAAATTCATGAAATCCTTTTAGCTAAAATCAAAAGGAGTTACCCGATTTGAGGAAATGTCTTCTCTCAAGCTTCGTTCGTTAATTTTCTTTCTTTGACCACCTAAACTCTCTTTATTCCATCGTTTTATAAATAAAAAAGTATATTAAATATAATAGGATAATTTTAGGAGAATTATTATAACTACACTTACAAACACCTCAATCTAATGGATACGAAAATATTGTTTCTGTGTATGGAAAACTATTGCCTCACGAAACGATGATTGTTCGATTTTCCCTTACCACATCTCATGGTGGCCATTATGATGGAAATATGATTATATATGATATATATTATATTTATTTTATCTCTATAATACTGTAATTTTTATTTAAAAATATGACTTTATTATTTTCATGATATGTAAATACAATAATTTCATTTGAGGAAGTGCGGACTACCGCCCCATCAAAATGATATGACTCATCCATGAAAAACATGGAATGTATAAAGGATGGATTTAATGAAATTATAAATGATATTATACTGGAATTATAATATACTTATGTATCATTTAGTTTTTAGTTCTTTAAATGTGAAAAGAAAATCAAAGTAGCATTCATGCGTATGTACGACTTACCGTCTCCATGAACGGCTCAATTCATTTGTTATCTCCAAATGTTATGTACTATTATAAATACATATATATAATATATATATATGTGATATTTAAATCATGAATATGATTCTTGAGACAATGGTCTTTTGTTCACATATACAATTTGTAATTATATGAAGTTCATTTTCGACTCAAGTACCTAATATCGACAAAACAACCGATATTAACTTAAATAATTATGTAATTTTTTAAATGTGGTATTAAGTGATATAAATTGAATAATAAACTTTAAAAAGGTTTTTAATCAATTATCAATTGTCATAATTTTATTATTCATGAAGAACAAGGAACATACATGACGAATGAGACTCAAGGTAAGAGAACCATTCACCCTCCTCTTTTTCTCAAATACTTCTTTTATGTAATGTCTTTTGTAACACCTCGACCCTAGATTCCCAGATTCGGTGCATTATTTTAATAAATTGGAATGATTAAAAGGAATCAAGTCCCAAAATACTTATCAGTTTAGCAGTCTTGGAAAATATAATACATACATGAACGTCACATTACACTTTCTAACATACAACCCAAAAATAATAATCCTTTGAGAATGCCATTATACCCTTAGCATAACCCTGCATATCAAACATAAAACACTTCTTGGGATCCTGGGAAAATAAAACATAAGAAAGGGGTGAGCTCAAATGCTCATTAATGGTAAATAATTTAGTAAAAGCTATAAAATTTTGAGGCAAGATTTGTAAATAAAACAATAGCCTTTTAAACATAAACTTGAACATTATATGGAAAAAATAAATCAAACATTACCATATAAACATGCACATGGATATTCTAGTAGTCGAATAAATACATTTAATAACTAATTTCATAATGAGGGAATGTATAGTATCGGACATTAATTTCTATGTTATGGCCTCATTCCAGGACTTAGGGGCTAACTGTAACTGAACCCCAACCCGGAGAGCCTCTGTAACCGGACTCCAACCCAAAGAGCCTATGTAACTGGACTCCAACTCAGAGGGTCTTCTATAACTGGATTCCAACCTGGAGGGCTTACTTTTACCAGTCCCCAACCCATAACATACTAGTCCAATACATTCATATTATGAAAAGGATGAAATATAACATAATCATTCGTATTAAAATTAGCATACGAAATGTAAATACTTTCACCTTATAACATGAATGACCTAAAAATAACTCATACATAGTAAGCATATCACAAAATTTTAAATACAATATGGGAGATTTGAATCATAATAAATCAACTACAAACAAGTGTAAAATTTATCCAAGGATGTTGACATAGATGAAATCAAAACTATTTGAGAGAAATATCTTTTTCTATTTTGAAATCATTTAAGAGTCACATAATTAAAAAGAAAACCTTTATTTTGAAAATATTCTTATAAGCTTGTAAGGTAAGATTATACGATGTTATAATGGAATAAGAGATCTGCACCCACCGTATATGTTAAAAAAACATTCTTACATTAATTTTGTCGAAAAGGTCATCGGGTACATTGTTTGGAAAACAATGGAAAGATTCCTTTATAAACATCTAATAAAAAGTAACACAAGGGTATAAATCACTTTATCCCATAGTCTAGAAATTATTAAAAAAATTGAAATACATTTTTATGAAAACACGGATGTGGATGATAAATATGTCCAAGTAGATACATACATAAATACAACCTCAGATAATAAAGAGATTGTAAAATTAACCCTTACCTTGTACTTTTCATAGGTCAAGGGTACGTTAAACTCAGGGATAATAGTTAAATAATTGTTATTAAATTATTCAAGAACCATATACATAATTATGATATCATATATTATCTTCTACTAATTCTTTATTAATGGTATTTTTGTATTATTGTCGTTTCGGGGGTTAACTGATTAGTTTTCCTTTATATTTTTTGTTATGTGAGTCATGTTTGTTATGGATGGGATGTTTCTTATTCATATCAAGAATGATATCAAGTCTTTAAACATTATTTTTAATCATCAAATGAAAATTAGTCTTGAATGGTTACGATGGGGAATGAATCTCAACATGTTTGTGGAGACGGTAATCCATTCGTATGCATGAGCGACAATATCATTATTTTGATATTAAAATAGTATATAATTGGATGATATATCATGTATACAGAATCATTATCATGTTATATTTATTATTTACATCAATTATACATCATTATTATACCCATAAAAATAATAATGTATTGAATAACAACTACACCACGACGTGGAGACAGTAAGCCGTACATGCGCACGTATGGTGACATGTCTTTCAAAGAATAGATAAAATAATGAATATGGTTGTACAATATTTATGATAACATCACCGTATATAGAATATATTGGAGTTATTATTTTAGAATGGAATCAACAAGGAAAGAATAAGTGTAAGAAGAAAAGAACTTGAAAGAGGTGATGAAATATTTACCTCGTCTTCGGGTTCTTCCTATTGATTTGATCAAAAGGGATCCTTAGGTTTGATTTATTACTAAATTAAGGAATCTAAAATGAAGGTAGCATAGTTGAGAGGATATTTGGACGGGGGCTGGCTGATCCAAATGGCTTTGAAGGTGTGAATTTGAGAGAAGGGGGTACCATTTTATAAGAGGGGTGAGGGGCACCTTATGAAAAGAATGAAATATTGTTTTATAATAAAATACTATTCGGTTTATAATGGGTCCAAATAGATTTATTTAAAATTCAAATTGGGGATGGTTCTAAATTCTGTCAACCAATAGGTTTTAGACAAGTATAGGATACCATTTTAACCTTATCTTTTGGATTCAACTCTAAGTTAAATTATTTAACTTTTACAGTGTCTTTTTGTATTCTTACACTATATGGTTAATAAACTTACTATAAACATCCAAGTGAACCTCAAGTGGTTCATTAATGACATATGTAATATTATTTAATCCTTTTTTCTAAACCTTAGATTTTTAAGAATATTATATCAACCTATAATACAGTATTTTATTTAAAATTAATTTATGTCAGTTTTGACACTATTTGGTATTTTGTTTTTGTGAAAGTCATAACTACCTTGTCACATCGAAAACAATTTATCTATTCAACTCGAACATGTCATATTAACCTCTAAAAATAGTTTAATTCATCAAAAGTCTCAAATTACATTTATTTGGATATTTGTAATATCAATTATTTTAATCTTTCATTAATAAGGTAATTACTACATCATCATTCTGTCATAAATAAGTTAAATTATTTAATGTCTAAAAATTAAAAATAAATACCATTATATAGTAAATATTTTTATCTTTTTAATTAAAATTTATTATTGAATTTATATTATGTATAACCCTATACTAAAATGTTTTAGTTACAAAAACATTATTTTAACACTTTTAACTCTTCTTTAAATTACAATTATATTAAATGTCATAATATAATACATGTGGTCCTAAAGGATCATATTTTATTACTAAGGTTGTTTTTGGTCTACTTAAACTTATCCAATAGAATTAGCACTTGTGTTAAGTTAATTATAATATCATTTTTACCCTTAATTACCATATTTATTTTTAACTGTGGTAAATAAATGTCAAAACCTACTATTCACCAAAAATTATTTTCATCTTATTGAACCACATTTTACTTACTGAGGTTATATTTTTCCCTCATGTTTTTGAAATTTATCTCACAAAATCAATAAAATTATGTTTTATACAAATTTTTAAATGCTCATAGAATGTGGGTAAAAAGACGGTAAAAAGTTCAATAAAATTTTATACATATAATTTTATAAAAAAAAGACTCCAATGAATTAAATTGAACTAATATTTTTATTATGTTTCTATTTTTACTTTAAAAAAAATTTAAATAAAATAATTAATTATTTAAATAAAAGGTGTTTTTTAAACAAAAAATGAAGTGTTTTTCACAATTCATCTAAAATTGAAAGTTTTCAGAAAAATACCAAAAATTCACCCTAAGATAATTTTGATATTATGAATTCAAAAATGAATTCTATTTTACCAACTTCAAAACATAGAAGTTTAATTAATAAATTTTAAATTAATTTCCATTTTCTAAACTAAAAGAAGTATTTTTAAGAAATAATAACTATCAAAAGATTGACACTTGTTTATGTCCAATTTCAAAGTGAAATTACTTAAAATGAACAAAAATGAGTTAAATGGTAAAAATATAATCTAATTATACTTCCAAACCATTATTATATATAATTCAAAAATATTAATTATTTTTTATTAAAAAATTTATTTTCTGTTAAAATTTAGTATTTTACATTATTCACCAAAATATGAAAGTTATCAAAAAAACACAAAAAATTTATTAAAATGAAATTCTTATGTCACGGTTCTAAAGAAGAAGTTTATTTTTTCAAATTGAATATATAAAAGTTTCAAATATTTGATTTAATAAGGGTTCTCCATTAAAAGGCTGTAAAATTGCATTTTTGAAAAATACTTCTTTTATCTAAAAAATGAATTTGTTCTTAAATTATGTCTAAGAAACTCATAATATGGATTATAAAATTATATGTATTATATAAAGTTAAAAATTCAGTCAATAATATTCATAATCTCTTTTGAATGGCTAGTTTGGAAAGTCGTGGTGCGCTTGAACTCAGTGTTGCATGTAGTGCAAGTTATTGAATTACATTGAAAAAATAACGTACTATAAAATCTTAGGGTGTTAAATTTTTCCCTCCATTAATAAATTTCATCCTTGAAATTTGAAATTTTTTTAAAAAAAATAAAAGGTTGAAAATAGAAAATATCTTTGTGGGAAAACCCACATCAGAAATTGTGTTAATAAAATTTAGTCCTAATAAGAGGAAAAGGGAAATGAAAGGGTCCCCACCAAATTATCATCTCTATTAGGAGACCATTGGTGGAAATTAGAGAAACATAATTGGAGTAAAAATTTAAATATTTACTGGTATTGATTGAGGTAATCAATCACAAACAAGTGTAAAATTGAGGGCCTCAAATCCATCAATCTATGATGATTTAAAATACCATCAGTTCAACAAAACATAAGGTATTAGGATAACACATTTTTTGTTTTAAGATCTCTTCCCTAAAGTTTAAGAATTAATCTATCCATAGAATAAGAGGGAATATATATATATATATATATATATATTTGACACCCCAAGATTTCATAGTGTGTTACTTCTTCCAAATAATTCAAAAACATGCACTACACGCAACACCGAGTTCAAGCGCACCATGACTTACAAAACACGCCGTTCAAAAGAAGTTATGAATAGTATTAACTAAATTTTAAACTTTATATAATATTTATAATTTTAGAATCCATATTATGTGTTTCTTAGACAAAATTTATGAACAAATTCATTTTTTCAGATAAAAGAAGTATTTTTCAAAAATGCACTTTTACCAACTTTTAATAGTGAACCCTTTTTAAATCCAATATTTTAAACTTTTATATATTCAATTTGATTAAATAAATTTATTATTTAGAATGAGGACATCAAAAATTTATAATGAAAGACTCCATGCTTCCACAGTATGCTTCTCTTTGAATAAAACAGTAGCGTGTGTTGTACGCAGCTTTGAGTTCTAACACACACTACAACCAATCAAACTAGCCATTATGAATAGTAATACCTAATATTTGAAATTTTATAAATTTTATCTCTCAAAATGAAATTCATTTTTGGATTTTTAATATCTAATTTATCCTAAGATAAAATTTTGGTACTTTTCAGATAACTTTTATATTTTGATGAATAGTGAAAATTACTAAATTTTAATTAAAAACAACGTCTTTCAATCCAAATAATTAATAGTGATAAATTTTGAATTTGAGTGGTTTTAAAGTATATTTAGAATATATTTTTACCATTTAATAAAATTTTAGTCATTGGACATAATTTCACAATTAAACCGTACATAAACAAGTGTCAATATTTTGATAGTTATTATATCTTAAAAACACGCTTTTTGTTTTGACAGCGGTAATTAATTTTAAATTAATTTCTGCGACTTCTATGTTTTTAATTTGGAAAAATGTATTCCATATTTGGAATCATTATGCCCAAATTTTTTAAATAGGTAATTTTAATTATTAGACATTTTGAATAATTACTTCGGTAAATATTTTATTTACCATGGTTAAAGGGTAAATCTGGTAAATAAGGGTTAAAAATATTATTATAATAGTAATAAATTACCCTAAAAGGTGTCCTATCCTTATTGGTGGATAAATTTCCGACCATGGGCATCTTTGGGTCGATTTGTGGGACCCCATGGAGCCACTTGTAGATGATAGGGACACTTTATTTTAATTAAGATAAAGTAAATACAAAAATGACATAAGCTTATATCTTTTAAAAAACGAATTTTTACATAGGGTTATATATGTTATATTTTAGATTATAAATATTAATTAGAAATCTAAATGTATTTCCTATATAATGAAATTTTATTTATAATTTTTAGACATTTTAAAAGTAAAAATATATATGACACAATAATGATGCAGTATTTTCCTTATTAATGAATGAATCAAATAATTGGTATTATAAATGTTAAAATAAATATAATTTTAAGGTTTTGAGGACATAAAAAAATTTATTGGTTAATATGACATGTTAATATTTCTTAAATAAATTTTTTTCTAATTAGTAAAGTTTTTAAGACTTTAATAAAAATAAATTATTGAGTAGTGTCAAAATTGACATAGATGAGTTATTAAAAAAATATTATATTATTAATTTATATTCTACTCCTAAAAATCCAAGTTTCAGCAAAAGGACTTATATCATTATTTTTTTATCATTAATGGACCACTTTGGGGTCTCTTGGATGTATATAGTAAGTTTTTTAACTATATATTATAAAAATACAAAGTGACATGGTAAGTGTTAAACTAATTATCCAAGAGTTAAAACTAAAAGATAAGGTTAGTATAATGAACCAAACCTATCTAAAATCTATTGGTTGGAAGGATTTCGACCCCTACCCACCTTAGATATTGAATAATTCACTTTGGATACATTAGAAACCGAATATAAATTTATTATAAATTAATACTTTAAGATTTTTCTAAAGAGCCCCCCCCCCCCCTTATAAAAGGACACTACTTCTAACCAATTCCTCACACCTCTAAAGGCTTTTGGCTCGTACAAACTCTGCCCAATTAAGATACCTACATCCCTATACTCCTCCTAGAAGTCTCACCTTAGGTAGAAGGCAATTCAAGATTCTTTTTTGGTTCGACCCAAAGGGAGTTACCCCAATTAAAGGTAACGATTTCTCTTAGCTTCTTTTCTTTTATTTTACTTATCCAACCCCTAAACTCTTCTCATTGTTTTCTTTTGTAAAACAAGTATCCTAAATATACTAGGATATTTTTATAATAAGAATTCTAACTACACTTACACACACCTCCATCTAATGGGTGAAGAACATAATGTTTCCGTGGATGGAAACCAAACGCCTCACGAAACGATGACTGTTCAATTATCTCCTACCACCTCTCATGGTGGCCATTATTATAGAAATATAATTAAATATGATATTGATGATATTTATTTTATATATATGATTCTTTAATTCCTTTTTATTCCTACCATTATTCATTCCATGTTGTATATATATATATGATAATTTCATTTGAGGAAGTGCGGACACCGCCCCCTCAAAGTGATATGGCTCGTTTATATCACACATGGATCATATAAAGGATGGTATTAATGAACATAAGTAACACATATAAGATATTATATTATACTGTAATAATAATATACCTGTGTATTATTTGGTTTTGATTCCTTTTAAAATGAAAAATGAAATGGAAGTAGCGTTCGTGCGTACATACTTACTACCATCTCCATGAATGCGATTAGATTCATTCCCCCATCATATCCATTGAAGTATAATTATCATTTTATGATTAAAAATAATTTTTAAGGACTTTATATCATTCTGGATATGTATAAGATACAACCTATCCATAACAAACATGGCTTATTTAACAAAACATATAAAATAAAACGAGTAAGTTAACACCCGAAACAACTATAATACTAAGTTATTATTAATAAAGAAATATTAAAAGATCATATATGGTATCATATTAATGTAAATTATTCTTTGATAATTTAATAAAAATCATTTAACCATTATATAGGATATTATGCTACCCTCGACAAAGGAAAAGTACAATGTAAGGGGTTTTCATCTCAATCCTTATTCCCATGAGATTCATGCCATATTGCCACTATTTCCTTTTGTGTGGTGTATGTACTGACCATAATTTTATTCCTTGTGTAATACACATTAATATATTTGTATTTACATATTCATTGTATGATACATCTTTTTTGGGTTGTATTTTTCGTAAGTTACCAAATTTGTAAGGGTTAATTTCACAATCTCATTATTATCTGAGGTTGTTTTGCGTAAGTATCTACTGGGACATATTTATTATCCATGTTAATGTTTTATAAAAGAGTTTTCAAAGGGATTATTTTAAGTGACTTTTTACTAAAACATCATTTCAAATGTTTAAAATATTTATTCACCTAAATCTTTCTCATTAATTTCCATGTCTTCAAAATGGTTTTTAAGGATTTATTTATATGAACATGAATGTTTTTAAAATGTTAATTCCTTTCAAAAGTAACAAAGTGGTATGGGACACTTTGATTAAAAAACGTCTTTAAATGACTTCTTTTCCAAATTGTGTGACTTTTAAATGTTTTTATGAAAAGGGTAATTTCTATCAAAGATTTTTACAAATCATTTCCATTTATGTCAAATCCTTCAATGGATTTTAAACATGTTTTAAAGTTTATTTATTATGATACCAAACTTCCATATTGTATTGAAGATTTTGGGATATGTTTGACTGTGGATGTGTTATTTTTATACCATTTGTGGTTTCTAGTTAAAGTATTGAAATTTCTTATCCTAGATCTTATGCAAATGTTTATGTTAAGTTTCATCCTTTTCATATGAGGAATTTATTGCACATAGTAAGTGACGGGTGGAGACCTCTATAGCTCCTTGATGCATCGGTAGGTCTCATGAGACAACTAGATGTGGAATTGGCCGACGCCCTTTCCCAATTTGATTTATGGTTTTGGATGAGGCCTTAATCATTTTAGACATCTTGACCGAGGCCTTGAAAAAATGTTTTAGAATGTCTGGCATTATACATTCCCTCATTATGGAAATAATATTGATGATTCATGTGGTTATTCGACTAGTAGAATACCCAGGATTATGTTTTATTATGGCATTATTTACTCAACTCATATTCTTTCCATAAAATTATTCGTGCTTATTATTGGTAAAGGCATGTGGTTTCAATTATTCACCATGCTTAATATTTATGTCATTTTCCGCAGTATTGTTTACCCTTACTGAGCGTTTGAGCTCACCCCTTTCTGTGTTTTATTTTTCCCAGGATTCCAATAAGTGTATTATGATTGATATGCAGGTTTAAGCTAAAGGGAATAATGGCGTTCTCAAAGAACTATTTTTGTTGTGTTTTATGTTTGAAATTGTAATGTAATGTTAATGTATTTAATCTATTTTCCAAGACTGCTAAACCGATCGGTCCTTTGGGACTTGATTCCTTGAAATCATGCCAATTTATTAAAATAATGCACTAACTCTAGGTAACTGGGGTCGGGGTGTTATAGTTGGTATTAGAGGAAGTCTAGCAATAACCTTGGAAACTAGATTTAGATAAACTATGATTAGATCACATCACCCTAAGATAGAGTTTAAGGATTATTATAGAAGAACTTCCTAGAATTTTGGTATTGTAGAGATTTTGGGAGTTTTCTGAGCAATACATCCATGTCTAGATATGAGCAGGTAGAGGCGGTTCTGGCACAGATGTACCTAGGGGTAAAACCCGAAAACACCGCTTTGAGCTAGACTCGAATGGGAACTGGTGAATGACAACGGGCCTTGCTGCACTCTTGGTTACGACACTCCCGGGGGATATGCTTAGGATAATTCTCATTTTCTTTACAAACCGTTATGAAGGGTTTATGAGTATATACTTCCTCAAAGAAGACATTTTTATGATTATGGATTATATCCATAAACTATTTAATTTATGTCAAGTGTTTTACAATTTGGGGATTAGGTATTGCTATTCGTAAACTAATCAAGTGTATACCATTATTTAGAAAGGGCGCCCAGTAGAAGGAATGAGAACTCCAGTAATACACATGATCCAAAGAGTAAGAAAGATCATATCTTTCATGGTCTTAAACTAGAATTTATAAGGGAAATAGTCTCCCACGTATTATCATCATATGAATAAATAGTATCATGTGTTGATAAGATAAGTAAAGAGTTCTCTGAGCCCTATGGCTTTGAAGGGAAGCAAGAGAAGAAAATGATGGAAGAGAGAAAGATGGATAAAGGGAAGAGGGAAAAGAAGAATTTTCCCATATGTGATAACTGTGGGAAGAAACACCCTAGAACATGCCTGAAAGGAATGGGTGTTTATTATAAGTGTGGAGAAAAAGGATGCCACGTTTGTTATTGCGAGGTTAAGAAAAAGGTTTCAAATGTACAATGCTTCATCTGCAAGGAGTGGGGACGCTATGAGAATCAATGTTCAAATCATTAGAGTATGACCCAAATGATGCTATTGGATAATAATAAAGTTGGTATACTACCACAGATGAAGAGGAATGACTAGTGTTCGTATGTTTTCATTAAAGAATTATTTCATTTTAGTGTTGTATCAACGATGTACTGGTTATATGAAGTATGGAGATAAATAAGGATTGTACTGCAGTACTATTTCGTTGAGGATTTGAGATTATATGGTACTATGAAAAGTGACTCAACAACAAGTTAATATTTTTTTCTAAATAAATAGTTTAAGGAAAGGTAATCATTAATATGGTCTTGATACTGAGGTAGTAATTTTGGAATAAGAGATGGTTGATTTGGATAAATTATATTGGATATTCTTGACTACCTTGGCACTAATTAATGGTTTGTTTATTTCATCATTGTTGGAATATTCAAAGTTTATGGACATAAGGAATATATATAGTGTTCTATAAGGAATAAGGGAGCATGAATGTAATCAATAAGGTTTTATGGTAATTCATGGTGTTATATATTTTAAAATAATACATGATGAAGGTATTCACATGTTATTACGTGGAAAAAAAGACCTTCATTATATTTACCTTCCTTATAAATTTTGGACAGTGAGTTTGGACAGAGGTAATTTGGATAAGTCTAAAGGTTGGAATGGATTATATTTGACATTTCATACAGTTTTTAAGGTTAAATAATTTCTGAAGATTATTTTTGGATTGTTATAAAAAGTACAACCTCGAGGTCGGGCGGCAACTCATCGCATCCGGCAAGGCCGGGAGACTTAACCCCACAACTGAAGGGTGACAAGGTTGTATCACCTACCACTGGCCCATGAGATGTCCTGTATTAAATAAAGTAGTTTATATTAAGAAGTTCTAGTAGATGAATTATAAATTCATTTTTCTAACCCCAGACTAATAGGATAAATAGAATATTTTTTTAAGTTCTATTATCTTTTAGAGTGAAAGATGAGTTTGTGGTAGAAATTAGTTAAAGGATGGAACTCTAGTTTTCAAGTATATATTTTCATTATCCTATTATTCTATGAAGAAATAAATTCTTATACTTTATTTAAGGGATCTTAAAACTAAAAATGTTTTATCCTAATACATTATGTTTTGTTGAACCGATGGTATTTTAAATAATCATAGATTGATGAATTTGGGGACCTCAATTTTAAACTTGTTTGTGATTGATGACCTCAATCACTACCTATAAATATTTATGTTTTTCCTTCAATTATATGTCTCTAATTGAAACCAATCTTCTCCTAATCAAGATAATAATTTGGTGGTGACCCTTTCATTTCTCTTTTCTTCTTATTAAGACAAAATTTTATTAACCAAATTTTTGATGTGGGTTTTCCCACAAATATATTTTCTATTTTAAACATTTATTTTTGGAGAACAATATCATATTGTGAGGACACAAAGTTTTGACAGAGTGAAGAATGTAACACCCCAAGATTTCATAGTGTGTTACTTCTTCAAAAAAATTCAATAACTTGCACTACACGCAACACCGAGTTCAAGCGCACCATGACTTACCAAAAAAGTCGTTCAAAAGAGGTTATAAATATTATTAACTAAATTTTGAACTTTATATAATCTTTATAATTTTAGAATCCATATTATTAGTTTCTTATACATAATGTAAGAACAAGTTCATTTTTTCAGATAAAAGAAGTATTTTTCAAAAATGCACTATTACAAACTTTTAATACTGAACCCTTTATAAATCCAACATTTTGAACTTTTATATATTCAATTTGACTAAATATATTTATTCTTTAGAATGGGGACACAAAGAATTTAAAATGAAACACCCCACGCTTCCATGGTATGCTTCTCTTTGAATAAAACAGTAGCATGTGTTGTATGTAACTTCGAGTTCTAACACACACCACAACCAATCAAACTAGCCATGATGAATAGTAATACATACTTTTTCAAATTTTATAAATTTTACCTCTTAAAAAGGACTTAATTTTCGGTTTTTGAATTTCGAATTTATCCTAGGGTGAAATTTTGGTACTTTCCGGATAACATTTATAATTTGATAAATAGTGAAAATTACTAAATTTTAATTAAAAATAACTTTTTTAATCAAAATAATTAATATGGATAAATTTTGAATTTGATTGGTTTTAAAGTATATTTAGAATATATTTTTTCCATTTAATACAATTTTGGTCATTGGACATAATTTCACAATTAAATCGGACATAAACAAATGTAAATCTTTTGATAGTTATTATATCTTAAAAACACGCTTTTTGTTTTGACAGTGGGAATTAATTTTAAATTAATTTTTTCTACTTATGTGTTTTGAATTTGTAAAAATGGATTCCATATTTGGAATAATTATGTCCAAATTGTGTAAATAGGTAAATTTTATTTTTATACATTTTGAATAACTACTTCGGTAAATATTTTATTTACCATGGTTAAAGGGTAAATCTGGTAAATAAGGGTCATAAATAATATTATAATAATAATAAATTACCCTAAAATGTGTCCTAACCTTATTTGTGGATACATTTCCATCCATGGTCATCATTGGGTTGATTTTTGGGACACCATGGAGCCACTTGAGGTGATAGGGACACTTTATTTTAATTAAGATAAAGTAAATACAAAAATGGCATAAGCTTATATCTTTTAGAAAACCAATTTTTACATAGGGTTATATATGTTATATTTTAGATTATAAATATTAAATAGAAATATATAAATATTTCCTACATAATTAAATTTTATTTATAATTTTTATACATTTAAAAAGTAAAAATATATATGACACAATAATGATACAGTATTTTCATTATTAATGAAAGAATAAAATAATTGTTATTATAAATGTTAAAATAAATATAATTTTAACGTTTTGCTGACATAAAAAGTTTTATTGGTTAATATGACATTTAAGGATTTATTAAATGAATTTTTTTCTAATTAGTAAAGTTGTTAAGACTTTAATAAAAATAAATTAGTGAATAGTGTCAAAATTGACATAAATGAGTTTTTAAAACAAATATTATATTATTAATTTATATTCTATTCCTAAAATTCTAAGGATCAGCCAAATGACTTATATAATTATTTTTGTATCATTAATGGACCACTTGGGGGTATCTTGGATGTATATAGTATGTTTATTAACTATATATTATAAAAATACAAAGTGACATGGTAAGTGTTAAACTAATTATCCAACAGTTAAAACTAAAAGATAATGTTAGTATAATGACCCAAACCTATCTAAAATCTATTGGTTGGAAGTATTTAGACCCATACCCACCTTAGAGATTTAATAATCCACTTTGGAGCCATTATAAACCGAATATAAATTTATTATAATTATTACTTTAAGATTTTCCTAAAGAGTCCCTCCTCCCCCTTATAAAAGGACACCATGTCTAACCAATTCGTCACACCTCTAAAGCCATTTAGCTCATCCAAACACTGCCCAATTAAGATCCCTACATCCCTATCCTCCTCCTAGAAGTCTAACTTTAGGTATAAGGAACTTCAATATTCCTTTTTGGTTCAAACCAAAGGGAGTTACCCCAATTAAAGGTAACGATTTCTCTTAGCTTCTTTTCTTTTATTTTACTTCTCCAACCCCTAAACTCTTATCATTATTTTCTATTGTAACAAAACCAGTATCCTAAATATACTAGGATATTTTTATAAGATGTATTTTAACTACACTTATACACACCTCTATCTAATGGGTGAAGAACATAATGTTTCTGTGAATAGAAACCAAACGCCTCACGAAATGATGATTGTTCAATTATCTCATACCACCTCTCATGGTGGACATTATGATGGAAATATAATTAAATATGATATTTATGATATTTATTTTATATATAAGCTTATTTAATTCCATTTTATGTCCTACCATTATTTGTTTCATGTTGTATATATATATGATAATTTCATTTGAGGAAATGCGGACTACCGCCCCCTCAAAGTGATATGACTCGTTTATATCATACATAGAACATATAAAGGATGATATTAATGAACTTAAGTAACACATATAAGATATTATATTATACTTTAATAATAATATACCTATGTATTATTTGGTTTTGATTCCTTTTAAAATGAAAAATGAAATGGAAGTAGCGTTCGTGTATACGTACGGACTACCGTCTCCACGAACGCGATAAGATTCATTACCCATCGTGTCTGTTGAAGTATAATTCTCATTTTATGATTAAAAATAATGTTTAAGGACTTGATATCATTCTAGATATGTATAAGATACAACCTATCCATAACAAACATGGCTTATCTAACAAAACATATAAAATAAAACGAGTAAGTTAACACCCTAAACGATGATAATACTAGGATATTATTAACAAAGAAATGTTAAAAGATCATATATGATATAATATTAATGTATATTATTCTTGTATAATTTAATAATAATCATTTAACCATTATACAGGATATTACCCTACCCTCAACAAAGGAAAAGTACAAGGTAAGGGGTTTTCATCTCACTCCTCATTCCCGTGAGATTCATGCCATATTTCCACTATTACCTTTTGTACGGTGTATGTACTGACCATAATTGTATTTATTGTGTAATACACTTTAATATATGTGTATTTACATATTCATTGTATGATACTTCTTTTAAGGGGTGTATGTTTCGAAAGTTACCAAATTGGTAAGGGTTAATTTCACAATCTCATTATTATCCGAGGTTGTTTTGCGTAAGTATCTACTGGGACATATTTATTATCCATGTTCATGTTTTATGAAAGAGTTTTCTAATGGATTATTTTAAGGGACACTTTACTAAAAAATCACTTCAATTGTTTTAAATATTTATTCTTCAAATTTATTCTCATTAATTTCCATGTCTTCAAAATGGTTTTTAAGGATTTCTTTATATGGACTTAAATGTTTTTAAAATGTTAATTCCTTTCAAATGTTTCAAAGTGGTATGGGACACTTTTATTCAAAAATGTATTTAAATGACTTATTTTCCAAATTGTGTGACTTTTAAATGTTTTCTTGAAAAGGGGTATTTCTATCAAAGAGTTTTACAAATCATTTCCATCTATGTCAAATCCTTTAATGGATTTTAAACGTGATTTAATGTTGATTTATTATGATACAAAACATCCATATTGTATTGAAGGTTTTTTATATGTTTGATTGTCGATGTGTTATTTTTATACCATAAATGGTTTATGGTGAAAGTATTTACATTTTTCATCCTAGATCTTATACGAATTTTTATGTTAAGTTTCATCCTTTTCATATGAGGAATGTATTAGACATAGTAGGTGATGGGTGGAGCCCGCTATAGCTCCTCGATGCATCGGTAGGTCTCATGAGACAACTAGATGTGGAATTGGCCAAGTCCCTTTACCAATTTGATTTATGGTCTTGGCCGAGGCCTTAATCATTTTAGACGTCTTGGCCGAGGCCTTGAGAAAATGTTTTAAAATGTTTGGCATTATACATTCCATCATTATGGAAATAATATTGATGATTCATGTGGTTATTTTACTAGTAGAATACCCATGATTATGTTTTATTATGGAATTATTTACTGAACTCATATTCTTTCCATAAAAGTATACATGTTTAATATTGGTAAAGCCATGTAGTTTCAATTATTCACCATTCTTAATATTTATGTAATTTTCCGCAGTATTGCTTACCCTTACTGAGCGTTTGAGCTCAGCCCTTTCTATATTTTATTTATCCCAGGATTCCAAGATGTGTATTATTATTGATATGCAGGATTAAGATAAATGGAATAATGGCGTTCTCAAAGAACTATTTATGCTGTGTTTTGTGTTTGAAATTGTAATGTAATGTTAATGTATGTAATCTATTTTCTAAGACTGCTAAACGGATCGGTCCTTCGGGACTTGATTCCTTTAATCATGCCAATGTATTAAAATAATGCACCGACTCTGGGTAACTAGGTTCGGGGCGTTACAATACTTGAAAAGTAGAGTTTCATCCTTCAGCGAATTCCTACCACAAACTCATCTTTCACTCCAAAAGATTTCAAAAAAAAGTCTATTTATCGTAATTGTATTGGGTTCCTAAAATAATGAATTTATAATTCACCTATCAAACATTTTAAAAAAAATAAACTACATTATACAATTCAGGACATCACATAGGCCAGTGGTAGATGATTCACCCTTTTCGCCCATCGGTTACGGGTATAAGTCTTGTGGCCTTGTTGGACGCGATTGGTTGTCACCCGACCTCTGGGTTGTCCTTTTCATGACAATCAAAAAGTAACCTTAAAATAGTATCCAGTTTTAAACATAATCCATTCCAACCTTTAGACTTTTCCAAAATACTTCTATCCAAACTCACATTCCAAGATTTATAAGGAATTTAAACACAATGAAGATCATTTTATCTACATAATAACATGTGAACAACTTCATCCTGTATTATTTTTTTAAACATGGAAACACCCTGAATTACCATAAAACCTTATTGACTACATTCATGCTCCCTTTTTCTTAATAGAATACCATATATCTTTTTTATATCCAAAATTTTTTAATATTCCAACAATGAAGAAATAAAATAAATATTAATCAGTTCCAAGGAAGTCAGGAATATCCAATATAATTTATCCAAATCAACCATTTCTTATTCCATTATCACTACCTCATTATCAGGACCATATTAAGGATTACCATTCCTTCAACAATGTATTTTCCAAAAAGTGTGTCTTACTATTAAGTAACTTTTCTTAGAATCGTATAATCTCAAATCCTTAATAAAATAGTGTTTCAGTACAATTTTTATTTATCTAATTAATTCATATAACCAATATATTGTTGATACAACACTCACATGAAATAATTATATAATAACAACATAAGAACACTTGTTTTTCCTCTTCATCTAAGGTAGTATCATACCTTGATTATTATCCAATATAATCATTTACGGTATACTATGGTGACTGGGACTTTGATACACGTAGTTTCCCAACGCCTTGCAGGTGAATCATTTTACATTTGAAACCTTTTTCTTACCCTTTCTATCACGTACTTGGTGTCCTTTTTCTCCACACTTATAACAAACTCTCATTCCCTTAAAAGATTTACCAAGGGTATTATTTACACATTTATCATATATTGGAAAATCCTTCTTTCCCCTCTTCCCTTTATCCATTTTCTCTCTACCATCCTTTTCTTATCTTTCTTCCCTTCAAAGCCATAGGACTCAGAAAATTCTTTACTTATCTTATTAACACATGATATTATTTCTTCATATGTTGAGAATACATTGGAGACTATTTCCCTTATAAATGTTGGCTTAATACTTTGAATGATATGATCCTTCTTACTCTTTGTACATACTTATTGCTGGAGTTATTATTCCTTCTACTAGGTGCCATTTCTATAAATTGGCATATAGTAGGTCAGTTTACGAATCGTAATGAATAATTCCAAACTTGTAAAATACCTAACGCAAATTGTACAGTTTATGGATAAAATCTATAATCATAAAAATATTTTCTTTGAGGACGTATAAACTCATAAAACCTTCATAATGATTTGTAAATAAAATGAGAATTATCCTAAGCATATCCCTCAGGAGTGTCCTAACCAAGAGTGCAGCAAGGCCTGTTGTCATGCACCAGTTCCCGTTCTAGTCTAGCTCAAAGCGGTGTTTTTTGGTTTTACCACTAGGTACATCTATTCTAGAGCAACCTCTTCCTTCTCGTATCTATATAGGGATGTATTTCCTTGTAAAACTCACAAAATCTCTACATTGCCAAAATTCTAGGAAGTTCTTCTATAATAATCCTCAAAATCTATCTTAGGGTAATGTGCTCTAATTAGAGTTTATCTAAATCTAGTTTCCAAAGTTACTTCTAAAATTCCCCTGATACCAACTGTAATGCCCCGACCCTAGATTCCAAGAGTCGGTGCATTATCGTAATACATTGGCATGATTACATGGAATGAAGTCCTGAAATACCGATCATTTTAGCAGTCTTGGAAAATAGAATACATACATGAACGTTACATTACACTTTCTAAAATACAACCCAAAAAAATAATCCTTTGAAAATTCCATTGTTCCCTTAGCTTAACCCTGCATCTCAAACATAAAAAACTTCTTAGGATCCTGGGAAAATAAAACATAATAAAGGGGTGAGATAAGGGTAAATAATTTAGCGGAAGCTATAAACTTTTGAGGTAAGAAGTGTAAATAAAACAATAGGCTTTTAACCATAAACCTGAATATAATATGGGAAAAATAAATCAAATATTTCCATATAAACTTTCACATCGATATTCTACTAGTCGAATAATAACATGTAATAACTAATTTCATAATGAGGGAATGTATAGTACCAGACATTAATTTATGTGTCAATGCCTCGTGCCTGGACCTAGGGGCTATCTATAACCGGACCACAACCCGGAGAGCCTCTGTAATCGGACTCCAACCTGGAGAGCCTCTGTAACCGGACTCCAACCTGGAGGGTTTTCTGTAACCAGATCCTAACCCGAGAGAATCTTTTACTGGTCCCCAACCTGGAACATACTAGTCCAACACATTCATCTTAAGAAAATGATGAAATATAACATAAACATTAGTATTAAAATTAGCATATAAAATGTCAATACTATAACCTTAAACCATGAATGGAATAAAAATAAGTCATCCATAGTTAAACATATCACAAAAACATAAATACAATACAGGAGATTTGTATCATAATAAATCAACATCGAAGAAGTGTAAAATTTTTCAAAGGATATTGATAGACATGAAATCAAAACTATTTGAGAGAAATATCTAATTCTATTTTGAAAGCATTTAAGGGTGAAATAATTAAAAAAGAAAACATTTATTTTGAAAATATTATTATAAAAATGTAAGGGAAGATTCAACGATGTTATAATGGCAAAATATAGCTTCACCCTCATTATAAGTTAAAAAACATTCTTACGTTAATTTTGTCGAAAAGGGTATAAAGTACCTTGTTTGGAAAACGACGTAAAGATTCCTTTATAAACATCTTATAAAAATTAAAAAGAGGGTATAAATGACTTTATCCCATAGATTAGTAAATTGTAAATATGTTTTGAAATAAATTTTTAAGAAAACATAGATGTCTATGACAAATAGGTCTCATTAGATACTTACGTAAAAACAACCTCGAATAATAAAGAGATTGTAAAATTAACTGTAACCTTGTACTTTTACTTGGTTGAGTGTATGTTAACCTCATGTATAATAGTTAAATAATTGTTATTAAATTTTACAATAACCATATACATAATTATGATATCATATATGATCTTCTAATAATGCTTTGTTAATGGTATTTCTGTATTATCATCGTTTCGGGTGTTAACTGCTTTGTTTTCCTTTATATTATTTATTACAAGAGTCATGTTTTTTATGGATGGGATTTTTCTTATTCATATCCAGAATGTTACTATATCTTTAAACATTATTTTTAATCATCAAAGGAAATTTTTTCTTGAATGGTTACGATGGGGAATGAATCTCATCGCATTCGTGGAGACAGTAATCCGTACGTACGCACGGGCGACAATATCATTCTTTTGATATTAAAATCATATATAAATGGATGGTATATCATATATAAATAATAATTATCCTATTATATTTATTATTTACATCAATTATACATCATTATTATACCCATCCAAATAATAATGTATTGAATAACAACTACAGCAAGACGTGGAGATGGTAATCCGTACATACGCACGTATGGTGACATGTCATTCAATGGATGGATAGAATAATGAATATGGTTGTCCCATATTAAAAATAACATCACAGAATATATAATATACTAGTGTTACTATTTTAGAATGGAAACAACAATGAATGAAGAAGTGTAAGAAGAAAATAACTTGAAATAGGTGATGAAATATTTACCTCTTCTTCGGGTTATTCCTTTTGATTTTATCAAAAGGGATCCTTAGGTTGGATTTTTAACTGAATGAAGGCCTCTATGTAAAGGTAGGGCAGTTTAGAGGTTATTTGGGAAAGGTTTGGCCAATCCAAATGGCTTTGAATGTGTTAATTTGAGAGAAGGGGGAGTGCACATTTATAAGAGGGGTGAGGGGCTCCTTAAGAAAAGATCTAAATATTATTTTATAATAAAAGAATATTTGGGTTATATTGGATAAAAATTGATTTATTTAGAATCTAATGTGGGGATGGGTCGATATAATCTCCACAAATATATTTTAGACAATTTTAGGTTACCATTTTAACCTTATCTTTTATATTCAACTCTAAGTTAAATAATTTAACTTTTACCGTGTCTTCTTGTATTCTTACACTATATGGTTAATAAACATACTATAAACATCCAAAAGAATGAAAAGTTGTTAATTAATGGAATATATAATATTATTTAATCCCTTTGACCAAACCATAATTTTTTGTAATATTATATCAACCAATAATATAGTATTTGTTTTAAATATTAATTTATGTCAATTTTGACACTATTTTGTATTTTGTTTTTGTGAAAGTCATAACAACCTTATCGCTTGGAAAAATATTTATCTAATAAACCCTAACATGTCATATTAATATAGATAGTTAGTGTAGTTCATCAAAAGTCTAAAATTACATTTATTTGGATATTTGTAATATCAATTATTTTAATCATTCATTAATAAGCTAATTACTTCATCATAACTATGTCATAAATAAATTAAATTATTTAATATCTAAAAACTATAAACAAAATATCATTATTTAGGAAATATTTTTATATTTATAATAAATATTTATAGTCTAATTTATATTTTGTATAACCATATATTAAAATGTTTTAGTTATGAAAACTTGAATTTAACACTTTTAACTCTTCTTTAAATTAAATAATAATAAATATCCTAATCTAATACAAGTGTACCTAAGGGGTCATATTTTATTACTAAGGTTTTTTTTGGTCTAATTACACTTATCCAATAGAATTTAAACATGTTTTAATGTAATTATAATATCATTTTTACCCATAATTACCCTATTTACTTTTAACTATGGTAAATAAAAGTCAAAAGTTATTATTCAACAAAAATTATTTTCATCTTATTGAACAAAATTTTACATATTGAGGTTAATTGTGTCTCTCTATTTTTTGAAATTCATCTCATAAAAGAGGTAAAATTAATTTTTATACAAATTTTCAAATGCTCCAAGAAGGTGGGTAAAAAAACAGTAAAAAGTTCAATAAAATTTTACACATCTAATTTTATTATAAAAAAGACTCCAATGAATTACATTAAACTAATATTTTTATTATGTATATATTTTGACTTTAAATAAATTTAAATAAAATAATTAATTATTTAAATAAAAATGGGGTTTTAAACAATAACGCAGTGTTTTTTACTATTCATCAAAAATTGAAAGTTTTTAGAGAAATACCAAAAATAAACACTAAGATAATTTTGATATTCATAATTAAAAAATGAATTCAATTTTACCAATTTCAAAACATAGAAGTTTTATTGATTAATTTAAAATTAATTCTCGTTGTTGAAACCAAAAAAACGTACTTTTATGAAATAATAACTATCTAAAGATTAACACTTGTTTATGTCTAATTTCAAAGTGAAATTACTTACAATGACCAGAATTGGATTAAATGGTAAAAATATAATCTAATTATACTTCCAAACCATTAAAATTTATAACTAAACACTATAAATTATTTTGATTAAAAACTTGATTTCAGTTAAAATGTATTATTTTTCACTATTCACCCAAATATGAAAGTTATCAGAAAAACACCAAAAATTTATTGAAAATAAATTATTATGTACTTATTCTAAAGAAGAAGTTTATTTTGTCAAATTTTATATATAAAAGATTCAAATATTGGATTTAAAAAGGGTTCACCATTAAAAGGTGGTAAAATTACATTTTTTAAAAAATTCTTCTTTTATCTTGAAAAAAATGAATTTGTTCTTAAATTATGTCTAATAATTTCATAATATGGATTCTAAAATTATAAGGATTATAGAAAGTTGAAAATTTAGTTAAAACTATTCATAATCTCTTTTGAATGGCTAGTTTGATAAGTTGTGGTGCGTTTGAACGCGGTGTTGCATGTAGTGCATGTTACTGAATTACATTGAACAAATAACGTTCTATGAAATCTTGGGGTCTTAGATTATTCCTTCCCTGAACAAATTGCATCTTCACAATTTGAAATTGTTCTTTCCAAATAAAATGTTGAAAATAGAAAATACCTTTTTGGGAAAACCCAAATCGGAAATTAGGTTAATAAAATTTAGTCTTTATAAGAGGAAAAGGGAAATGAAAGGGCCACCACCAAATTATGATCTCGATTAGGAGAACATTGGTGGAAATTAGAGACACATAATTGTAGTAAAAACTTGTATATTTATAGGGATTGATTCAGGTCATCAATCACAAACATGTGTAAAATTTAGGGGTCCAAATCCATCAATCTATGATGAGTTAAAATACCATCAGTTCAACAAAACATAAGGTATTAGGATAACACATTTTTGGTTTTAAGATCCCTTACCTAAAGTTTAAGAATTAATTTATCCAATGAATAAGTGGGAATATATATATATATATATTTGACAAGTAGAGTTTCATCCTTTGACTAATTCCTACCACAAACTCATCTTTCACTACAAAATATTTCAAAAAAATATTCTATTTAACCTAATTGTATAGGGTTCCAAAAATAATGAATTTATAATTCAACTATCAGACCTTTTTTTAAAAAAACTACATTATACAATCTAGAACATCACAAAGGACAATGGTAGGTGATGCACTCTAGTTGCCTTTCGGTTGCAGGTACAAGTCTCACGGCCTTGCCAGACGCGACTGGTTGTCGCCCGGCCTCTGGGTTGTTCTTTTCATGACAAAAATATCATTAAAAATAGAAACCAATTTAAAAATTAATCTATTTCAACCGTTAGTCTTATCCAAAATACTTCTATTCAAAATCATAGTCCAAAATTTATAAGGAATTTAAACACAACGAAGATCCTTTTCGCCACGTAATAACATTTGAACACCTTCATCCTTTATTCTTTTTTAAAACATGGTAACACCCTGAATTACCATAAAACCATATTGATTACATTCATGCTCCCTTATTCATTGTAGAATACTGGATATATTCCTTATATCAATTTTTTGTTTGAATATTCCAATAATGATTAAATAAAAAAACTACTAATTTGTTGCAAGGAAGTTAAGAATATCCGATATAATTTATCCAAATCAACAATCTCTTATTCCAAAATCACTACCTCATTATCATGACTATATTAAGGATTACCTTTCCTTCAACCATGTATTTTAAAAAAAGTGTAGCATACTACTAATTAAATTTTCTTAGAATCGTATAATCTCAAATCATAAATAAAATAGTACTGCAGTACAATACTTATTTATCTCCATAATTCATATTACTAGTATATTGTTGATAAAAAACTCAAATGAAATAATTTTATAATAAAAAAATAAAAACAATAGTCATTTCTCTTCATCTGAGATAATATCATAAATTGATTATTATCCAATAGCATCATTGGTGGTATACTCTGAGGACTGAGTCATTGATTCATGTAGTGTCCCAACGCCTTGAAGATGAAGCATTTTACATTTGAAACCATTTTCTCACCCTTGCAATCACATACTTGGTGTCCTTTTTCTCCACACATATAACAAACTCTCATTCCCTTTAAGAATTTACCAAGGTTATTCTTTCCATATTTATCACATATGGGAAAATCCTTCCTTCCCCTCTTCCCTTTATCAATCTTTCTCTCTACCATCCTTTTCTTCTTCAATTTACCTTCAAATCCATATGACTCAAAGAATTCTTTACTTATCTTATTAACAGATGATATTATTTCTTCATAATTTAATAATAAATGGGAGACTATTTCCCTTCTAAATGTGGGCTCAATACCAAGAATGATTTGATCCTTCTTACTCTTTGGATCATACGTATTTCTTGAGTTCTCATTCCATCTACTGGGCAACATTTCTATACAATGGCATACACTAGGTCAGTTTACGAGTCATAATGAATAATTCCAAACTTTTAAAATACCTATCATAAATTGAACAGTTTATGTATATAATCCATAATCATAAAAATATTTTCATTGAGGATGTATGTAATCATAAATACTTCATAAATATTTATAAAAAAAATTAGAATTATCCTAAGGATATCCCCCAAGAGTGTCGTAACAAAGAGTGCAGCAAGGCCCATTTTTGTGCACCAGTTCCCGTTTGAGTCTATCTAACAGTTGTATTTTTAGGTTTTACCCCTAGGTATATCTGTGCCAGAGCTGCCTCTACCTACTCGTATCTAAACAGGGATGTATGTTTTTGGAAAACTCATAAAATCTCTACATTACCATAATTCTAGGAAGTTATTCTATACTAATCCTCAAAGTATATCTTAGGGTAATGTGCTCTAATCAGTGTTTATCTAAATGTAGTTTCCAAGGTTATTGGTAAACTTCCTCTAATGCCAACTGTAATGCCTCAACCCTAGATTCCCAGAGTTGGTGCATTATTTTAATACATTGGCATGATTACAAGTAATCAAGTCCCGAAAGACCGATCAGTTTAGCAGTCTTGGAAAATAGATTACATATATGAACGTTACATTACACTTTCTAACATACAACTCAAAAAAATATTCCTTTGATAAAGTGATTCTTCCATTAGCTTAACGCTGAATCTCAAACATAAAACACTTTTTGGGATTTTGGGAAAATAAAACATAAGAAAGGGGTTATCTCAGATGCTTAGTAAGGTTAAATAATTTAGCAGAAGCTATAACCTTTTGAGGCAAGATGTGTAAATAAAACTATATCCATTTAAATATAAAATTGAACATAATATGGTAGAAATAAATAAAACATTACCATATAAATATTCACATGGATATTCTACTAGTAGAATAATCACATGTAATAACTAATTTTATAATGAGGGAATGTATAGTACCGGACTTTAATTTCTGTGTCAAGGCCTCGTTCCAGGACCTAGGGTCTAATAGCAACCGGACCCCAACCCGGAGAGCCTCTATAACCGGACTCCAACCAGGAGAGCCTCTCTAATTGAACTCCAACCCAGAGGGTCTACTGTAACCAGACCCCAACTTGGCGGGCTTACTTTTACCCATCCCCAAACCGGAACATACTAGTCCAATACATTAATCTTAATAAAAGGTTAAAATATAACATAAACATTCGTATTAAAATTAGTATATAAAATTTCAACACTTTATCCTTAAACCATGAATGTCCTAAAAATAAATCATCCACATTCAAACATATCAAAAAACCATAAATAAAATATTGGAGATTTTTATCATAATAAGTCAACTTCAAACAAGTGTAAAATTTATCAATGTATGTTTACATAGATGAAATCAAAACTATTTGAGAGTAATATCTCTTTCTATTTTGAAATCATTTAATAATCACATAATTATAAAGAAAAAATTTATTTTGAAAATATTATTATAATATTGTAATGGAATATTCGATGATCTTATAACGGCAGAAGTTAGTCGAACCTGCCGTATAAGTTAAAAAACATTCTAACCTTAATTTTTTTGAAAAGGTCATAAAGTACCTTGTTAGGAAAATGACGGAAATATTCCTTTATAAAAATCTTATAAAAATTAAAACAAGGGTATAAATGGATTTATCCCTTTGTCTATTAAATAGTAAAAAATTTTGAAATACATTTATAAGAAAACACAGATGTGGGGGATAAATAGGTCCCAGTGGATACTTACTTAAAAACAACCTCAGATAAAAAAGAGATTGTAAAATTAACCCTTAATTGGTACTTTTTGTTTTTCAAGGGTATGTTAACATCCTGTATAATAGTTAAATAATTGTTATTAAATTATTTAAGGACCATATACATAATTATTATATCATATATGATCTTCTAATAATGTTTTGTTAATGGTATTTTAGAATTATCATTGTTTTGGGTGTTAACTGATTTGTTTTACTTCATATTCATTGTTACGTGAGTCATGTTTGTTATGGATGGTATGTTTCTTATTAATATAAATAATGATATCAAGTCTTTAAACATTTTTTTTAATCATAAAATGAAAATTATTCTTGAATGGTTATGATAGGGAATGAATCTCATTGCATTCGTGGAAACAGAAATTTGTACGTACGCAAGGGCAATAATATCATTATTTGATATTAAAATCGTATATAATTGGATTTTATATCATATATACATAATTATTATCATGTTATATTTATTATTTACATCAGTTATACATCATTATAATACCCATTAAACTAATAATGTATTGAATAACAACTACACCATGACGTGGAGACGGCAAGCCGTACGTATGCATGTATAGTTACATGTCATTCAAAGGATGGATAGAATAATGAATATGGTTGTACCATATTTATAATAAAATCACATTATATAGAAGATATTGGATTTTTTATTTTATAATGGAAACAACAAGGAATGAATAAGTGTTTGAAGAAAAGAACTTGAATGAGGTGATGAAACCTCTTCTTCGGGTTCTTCTGTTTGATTTGATCAAAAGGTCTCCATAGATTGACTTTATGACTAAAGGAAGGACTCTAGGATTAAGGGAAAACAATTTAGAGTATATTTGGGGATGTTTTGGCCAAGAAAAATGTCTTTGAAGGTGTGAATTTGAGAGAAGTGGGGGTGCCCTTTTATAAGAGGGGTGAGGGGCACCTTAGAAAAAGATTGAATTATTATTTTATAACAAAATAATATGTGGTTTATAATGTCTCAAAATTGATTTATTTCGAATATAAAGTGGGAATGGGTCTAAATAATATCATCCAATAGGTTTTATACAAGTTTAGGTTACCATTTTAACATTATATTTTAGATTCAACTCTAAGTTAAATAATTTAGCTTTTACTGTGTCTTCTTGTATTCTTACACTATATGGGTAATAAACATACAATAAACAACCTAGAGAACAAAAATTGTTTCATTAATTACATATATAATATTATTTATGCCCTTTTGATGAACCTTTTATTTTTAGAAATATTATATCATCCAATAATATAGTATTTTTTTTAAAATTATTTTTTGTCAATTTTGACGCTATTTGGTATTTTGTTTTTGTGAAAGTCAAAATAACCATATCATTTCGAAAAAAATCTCTAACCAATACTAACATGTAATATTAAACTATAAAATTAGTTTAATTCGTGAAAAGTCTCAAATTACATATATTTGGATATTTATAATATCAATTATTTTTATATTTCAATAATAAGGTAATTATTGCATCATCATTGTGTCAAAAATAAGGTAAACTATTTAATGTCTAAAAATTATAAATAAAATATGATTATGTAATAAATCATTTTATATTTATAATGGATATTTATAGTCGAATTTATCTTATGTATAAACCAATATTAAAATGTTTTATTTATGAAAACATGAATTTAACACTTGTAACTCTTCTAAAATTAAATAATAATAAATGTCCTAATCTAATCCAAGTGGAGCTAAAGGGTCATATTTTATTCCTAAAATTGTTATTTGTCGAATTAAACTTATCCAATAGAATTTGGACATGTGTTAAGGTAATTATTATATCATTTTTACCATTAACTACCCCATTAACTTTTAACTATGGTCAATAAAAGTTAAAAGTTACTATTCACCAAATATTGTTTTTATCTTATTTAACCACATTTTACTTACTGAGGTTAACTGTGTCTCTATTATTTTTGAAATTAATCTCACAGAAGTGGTAAAATTAATTTTTATACAAATTTTCAAATACTCCTTGAAGGTGGGTAAAAAGACGGTAAAATGTTCAATAAAATTTTATTCATCTGTTTTTATTATAAAAAATACTCCAATGAATTACATTGAACTAATATTTTTATTATATATCTATTTTGACTTAAAATAAATATATATAAAATAATTAATTATTAAAATAAAAAGTGGGTTTTAAAAAATAACATAGTGTTT
This sequence comes from Viscum album, assembly GCA_963277665.1. Taxonomy (NCBI): domain Eukaryota; kingdom Viridiplantae; phylum Streptophyta; class Magnoliopsida; order Santalales; family Viscaceae; genus Viscum; species Viscum album. The sequence goes on along the minus strand of OY728142.1, from coordinate 1,850,363,885 downwards.
TTCACTATTCATCCAAATTTGAAATTATTCAGAAAAATACCAAAAATTCACCCTAAGATAATTTTGATATTAAAAATTAAAAAATGAATTCTATTTTACTAATTTTTAAACATTGAAGTTGAATTAATTAATTTAAAATTAATTCATGTTGTCAAAACCAAAAAGCATATTTTTAAGAAATAATAACTATCAAAATATTGACACTTGTTTATGTCTAATTTCAAAGTGAAATTACTTACATTGACCAGCATTGGATTAAATGGTAAAAATATAATCTAATTATAATTCCAAACAATTTCAATTTATAACTCAACACTATAAATTATTTTGATTAAAATTTTGTTTATAATTAAAATATATTATTTTTCACTATTCACCCAAATATTAAAGTTTTCAGAAAAACAAAAAAAAATGAAACTAAAATCTTATGTACCGATTCTATAGAAGAATTTTATTTTGTCAAATTGAATATATAGAAGTTTCAAATATTAGATTCAAAAAGGGTTCTCCATTAAAAGGCGGTAAAATTTCATTATTTGAAAAATACTTCTTTTATCTGAATAAAATGAATTTGTTCCTACATTTTGTCTAAGAAACTCATAATATGGATTCAAAAATTATAATGATTATATAAAATTCAAAATTCAGTTAATACTATTCATAATCACTTTTGAACAGCTAGTTTGGTATGTCATGGTGCGCTTGAACTCAGTGTTGCGTGTAGTGCAAGTTATTAAATTACTTAGAAGAAATAACATAATATGAAATGTTGGGGGTGTTACATTATTCCCTCCTTCAATAAATTGGGTCCTCTAAATTTGAAATTGTTCTTAAAAAAATAAAAGGTTGAAAATAGAAAATTTCTTTGTGGGAAAACCCACATTTAAAATTGGGTTAATAAAATTTAGTCTTAATAAGAGGAAAAGGGAAATGAAAGGGTTGCCACCAAATTATGATCTCTATTAGGAGAACATTGGTGGAAATTAGAGACGCATAATTGTAGTAAAAATTTAAATATTTATAGTCAGTGATTGAGGTCATCAATCACAAAAAAGTGTAAAATTGAGGGCCTCAAATCGATCAATCTATGATAATTGAAAATACCATCGGTTCAACAAAACATAAGGTATTAGGATAACACATTTTCAGTTTTAAGATCTCCTCCCTAAAGTTTAGGAATTAATTTATCCATAGATGAAGAGGATATATATATACACACACACACTTGAAAAGTACAGTTTCATCCTTAAACTAATTCTTACCACAAACTCATCTTTCACTCCAAAAGATTTAAAAAATTATTCCATTTATCCTAATCGTATAGGGTTCCAAAAATAATAAATTTATAATTCACCTATCAGAACTTTTTTTAAAACTAAACTACATTATAAAATCCAAGACATCACATAGGCCAGTGGTAGATGATGCACCCTTGTCACCCTTCGGTTGCGGGTACAAGTCTCACAGCCTTACCGGACGCGACTGGTTGTCGCCCGACCTATGGGTTGTCCTTTTCATGACAATTAAAAAGTAACCTTAATAATAGTATAAAATTTCTAACTTAATACATTAAAACCTTTAGACTTATCCAAAATTATTCTGTCCAAAATCACTGTCCAAAATCTATAAGGATGTTAAACACTATGAAGGTCCTTTTTCCCACATAATAACATGTGAACACCTTCATCGTGTATTCTTTTTTAAAACATGGTAACACCCTAAATAACCATAAAACCTTATTGATTACATTCATTCAACCTTATTATTTATATAATATTGGATATATTCCTTATATCCAAAAATTTTGAATATTCCAATAATGATGAAATAAACAAACTATTAATCAGTTCTAAGGTAGTCAAGAATATCCAATATATTTTATCCAAATCAATCATCTCTTATTCCAAAATCACTACCTCTTTATCAGGACCATATTAAGGATTACCTTTCCTTCAACCATGTATTTTATAAAAAGTGTAGCTTACTCTTAAGACACTTTTCTTAGAATCATATAATCTCAAATCCTCAATAAAATAGTATTGTAGTAAAATCCTTATTTATCTCCATAATTTATATAACAGTATATTGTTGATACAACACTTAAATGAAATAAAACTATAATAACAACATAAGAATCTAGTCATTTCTCTTCATCTGAGGTAGTATCATAACTAGATTATTTTCTAATAGCATCATTTGCGGTATACTATGATGACTGGGACATTGATTCACGTAGTGTCCCAATGCATTTCAGGTGAATAATTTTACATCTGAATCCTTTTTATTACCCTTCCAGTCACATAATTAGTGTCCTTTTTCACCACACTTATAAAAAAATCTCATTCCCTTAAATATTTTACCAAGGTGATTGTTTCCACATTTATACCATATGTGAAAATCCTTCTTTCCCCTCTTCCCTTTATCCATATTTCTCTCTACCATCCTTTTCTTCACTTGCTTCCCTTCAAATCCATAGGACTTAGAGATTAATAACTTATCTTATTAACACATGATATAATTTCTTAATATTTTGAGAATACATGGGAGAATATTTCCCTTATAAATGTTGGATTGATACCATGAATTATATAATCCTTCTTACTCTTTGGATCATACATATTTCTATAATTCTCATTCCTTCTACTGGGCGCCATTTTTATACAATGGAATACACTAGGTCAGTTTACGAATTGTAATGAAAAATTCCAAACTTTTAAAATACCTAACGTACATTGAATAGTTTATGGATATAATTCATAATCATGAAAATATTTTCTTTGAGAAGGTATATACTCATAAATCCTTTATAATTATTTATAAAGAAAATGAGAATTATCCTAAGCATATCCCCCGGGAGGGTTGTAACCAAGAGTGTAGCAATGCCTGTTGTTGTGCACTAGTTCTCATTTGATTCTAGCTCAAAGTGGTGTTTTCGGGTTTTACCCCAAGGTACATATGTTCCAGAGCCGCCTCTACCTACTCGTATCTAGACAGGGATGTATTTTCTTGGAAAACTCACAAAATCACTACATTACCAAAATTCAAGTAATTTCTTCTATACTAATCCTCAAAGTCTATCTTAGGGTAATGTGATCTAATTAGATTTTATCAAAATCTAGTTTCGAAGGTTATTGGTAAACTTCTTATGATACCAACTATAATTCCCCGACCATAGATTCCCAGAGTCGGTGCATTATTTTAATACATTGGCATATTACAAGGAATCAAATCCCAAAACACTGATCAGTTTAGCAGTCTTGAAAAATAGATTACATACATGAATGTTACATTACACTTTCTAACATACAACCCAAATAAATAATTATTTGAAAAATCCATTATTCCCTTAGCTTAACCCTATATCTCAAACATAAAACACTTCTTCAGGTCTTTGGAAAATAAATCATAAGAAAATGGTGAGCTCAGATTCTCAGTAAGGGTAAATAATTTAGTAGAAGCTATAAACTTTTGAGGCAAGATGTGTAAATAAAAAAATATCATTTTAAACAAAAACATGAACATAAAATGGAAAAAATAAATCCAGAATTTCCATATAAATATGCCCATGGATATTCTAATAGTTTAATAATCACATGTGATAACTAATTTCATAATGAGGGAATGTATAGTACCGGACATTAATTTCTGTGTCAATGGCTCGTGCCAGGACCTAGGGGATAACTGTAACCGGACCCCAACCCGGAGAACCTATGTAACCAAACTCTAACCCAAAGAGCCTCTGTTACCGGACTCCGACCCGGAGATCCTCTATAACCAGACTCCAACTCGGAGGGTCTGCTCTAACTGGACCCCAACCCGGAGGGCTTACTTTTTACGGTCCCCAACCTAGAACATACTAGTCTAATACATTCATCTTACGAAAAGGTTGAAATATAACATAAACATTCGTATTAAAATTATCATGGGAAATGTCAATAATTTAACCTTAAACCATGAGTGGCCTAAAAATAACTCATACACGGTCATGCATATCACAAAACCATAAATACAATATGAGACATTTTTGTCATCATAAATCAACTTCAAACAAGTGTAAAATTTATCAAAGGATGTTAACATATATGAAATGAAAACTATTTGAGAGAAATATCTCTTTATATTTTGAAATAATTTAAGAGTCACATAATTAAAATGATAATATTTATTTGAAAACTATTAGTATAAGGTTGTAAGGTAATATTCAATGATGTTATAATGGTGAATGATAGTCGCACCCACCGTATAAGTAAAAAAACATTCTTACCTTAATTTTGTCGAAAAGGTCATAAGGTAACTTATTTGGAAAACGGCGTAGTGATTCCTTTATAAATATCTTATAAAAAGTAAAAAAAAATTGTATAAATGACCTATCCCATAGTCTTGTAAATAGTAAACATGTTTTTAAATAAATTTTTAAGAAAACACGTATGTGGATGATAAATAGGTCCCAGTAGATACTTACGTAAAAAAAACCTCGGATAATGAAGAAATTGTGAAATTAACCCTTACATTTTAATTTTCCTTGGTCTAGGGTATTTTAACCTCATGTATAATAGTTACATAATTGTTATTAAATTATAGTAGAACCATATACATAATTATGATTCCATATATGATTTTTTAATAATTCTTTGTTAATGGTATTCTAGTATTATCTTCGTTTCAGGTGTTAACTGATTCATTTTCCTTTATATTCTTTGTTATGTGAGTCATGTGTGTTATGGATGAGATGTTTTTTATTCATATCCAGAATGATATCAAGTATTTAAACATTATTTTTAATTGTTAAATGAAAATTATTCTTGAATGGTTATGATGGGGAATAAATCTCATCGCGTTCGTGGAGACTGTAATTCGTACGTACGCACGAGTGACAATATACTTATTTTGATATTAAAATCGTATATAACTGGATGGTATATCATATATACCGAATCATTATCATGTTATATTTATTATTTACATCAATTATACATCATTATTATACCCATCCAAATAATAATGTATTGAATAACAATTACATTATGATGTGGAGACGGTATGTCATACATACGCACGTATGGTGAATTGTCATTCAAAGTATGGATAGAATAATGAATATGTTTGTACCATATATATAATAAAATCATAGTATATATAATATATTTGATTTATTATATTTAATTTAAACAACAAGGAAAGAATAACTGTAAGAATAAATGAACTTGAAAGTGGTGATGAAATATTTACCTCTTCTTCAGGTTCTTCATTTTGATTTGATCAAAAGGGCTCCATAGGTAGGATTTATGACTAAAGGAATGACTCTAGGATGAATTTAGGACAGTTGAGAGGATATTTGGGTTAGGTTTGGATGAGACAAATGGCTTTGAAGGTTTGAATTTGAGAGAAGGGGGAGTGCCCTTTTTATAAGAGGGGTGAGGGACACCTTTGGAAAAGATTGAAATATTATTTTATAAAAAAATAATATTCATTTTATAATGGATTAAAATTGATTAATTTCCAATACAAAGTGGGTATGGGGGGAAATACTCTCAACTAATAGGTTTTAGACAAGTTTAGGTTACCATTTTAACCTTATCTTTTAGATTCAACTCTAAGTTATATAATTTAACTTGTATCATGTCTTATTGTATTCTTACACTATATGGTTTATAAACATACTATAAACATCCCATAGAACCACAATTGGTTCATTAATGACATATATAATATTATTTAATCCCTTTGGATGAACCTTATATTTTTAGGAATATTATATCAACCAATAATTTAGCATTTGTTTTAAAAATTAATTTATGTCAATTTTGATACTATTTGTTATTTTTTTTGTGAAAGTAAAAACAACCTTATCAAATAAAAAAAATTATCTAATCAACCCTGACAAGTCATTTTAACCTATAAAATTATTTTGATTCATAAAAAGTCTCAAATTACATTTATTTGGATTTTTATAATATCAATTATTTTAATCATTCATTGATAAGGTAATTGCTACATCATCATTGTGTGATTAATAATTTAAATTATTTAATGTATAAAAATAATTAATAAAATACCATTACGTAGGAAATATGTAGAGACCCAAAGATTGACGTACATGGGAATTACATTAATTTTTCGGAATACTGAATACATAACAAAAACAGACACACATGGACCGTAATAGTTTAGTGTCTTTGGAAACTCGGAACGTAATCTTCTAATCGTGGTGAAATATCTTCAACATCTCCCATAAAGATCTTTCCCTTTTGGTTTTCTTACCTAAAACCGTTCTTTTAATCCTGGGGAAAAGAAAACATATAAATAGTGAGCTCAAATGCTCGGTAAGGGTAAGCATTGATAAAATAGAACAAATCATATACACTTGAACTTAAAAACATGAACATAATGTTTAAACATCAAAATCTTGGGCAATGACATAAAACATGGAAGTACATAAGGCATAGATCATAATACAACATCAATCATGATAAAATATCTTGGAAATAAAACGTTTAATTGTGTAAAAACTTTAAGCACATGATATGATTTCTATAGTAGCCAAGGCATTGCTATCAAGACCATCTTAGTGGACAATGTCCCTTTCTGAATCGAGTTCACTCCTCATTCCAGTCCTATAACACTGAACTGGATTAACTTACCATTCCAACCATGTATATCTCATGAGATATAAATCTTTACCCAATGCATTGGAGGGAGATATAGGTCCCACCCATCTCATAAGGAAATCATTCTTACTTGTGCCACAAAATAAACTTAAAACAATTGTCATAACCCAAAGAATAAAATGGGTTTCATAAACATCATCCCATCAACACATAATCAATATAAAACAAATGGATATTTCATCATAATAAAAGTGAAACCATGTAAATCATAGAGACGTTATACTTGAAACATACACATATGAAATAATGTCATCTTAGATGGAAAATGGTTTTCATAAAACATTTGAAATTAATTCTTGAGGAAAATATCCTTCCTTCTTCAAAATCAATTTCTATTCACAAAACGTCATGAAATTTTTAAAAGAATGATATTTTATTGAAAATATTCATGAAATATTTTGGAGGAGGGTTCATGAAAATATGGCTTTATAAAACCGTAAAAATCCTTTCATGTCATATAAGTTAAAAAACATTATTCTCGTACTTTTGCCAGAAAAGTCGAAAAGTTCCTCGTAACTTAAACAAAATAAAGATTCCTTACATACCATGTAGTAAAAGTAAAAATTAGGTAAAAGGGACTTTAAACATACATGAAACCGTTTTTAGAAAACAGGAACATGGATGATAAATATAACCCCAGTGAATACATACGAATAAACAATCTCGGATAAAAACGAGATTGGAAAAGTTATCCCTTACCTTATGTCTGATATGCTTCGTATGTATCCAAACCTCCTATATAATAATTTAAATAATGTCATTTACTTATTAAAGAATCATATTCACTATTAATATAACATATATGGTTCACTTATGTATTTATATTACCCATTCATTTGTCAATTCCATGTTAAAGTAGCGTTTTGGGTAAAATTGTTTCATTTATCGTACGTGTTTGGACTTGTTGTTATTGATATTATTATTAATTATATAATGATTTACTTACATCCAGAATGTAAAACATGATTTATATATCATATATATTTATTATATATATATAATATATATATATATATATATTAAATGAAACACATCTTTCATTGTGACAGTAGGTCGTATGTACGCATGAACGCTGTTTTCCTTTCTTTATTGACTTGAATGGAAGTAAGTTGATGACATATATATATATATGTGTGTGTATGTATACATAAATCCAGTAGCTTCATTATGTCATATATTTCATTATTATTCATTATATATACTTTATAATCATTCTTGAATTGTTAATCATGGAAAATGAATCTCATCGCGTTCGTGGAGACAGTAGTCCGTACGTACGCACGAGCGATGATATCATTCCCATAATCCTGGAATTGTATTGAATTGTATGTATAATATTAAAAAATCAATATCACTTTATAATATCCATATATAGTTATTTATTTACATCATTATACCCATCCATTTAAGGTGGTTGTGGAAAAACTGATTACACCACGGCGTAGAGATGGTATTCCGTACGTACACACTCGTGGTGATTTCATTTTCCGTAGAATGGATGGAAGGTGAAATATGGTTGTTTCATATTAATAATAACATATCAGTATATAATTGATACTGATGTTATTATTTTATAATGAAACAACTAAATAAGAAGAATTTGAAGAAGAAAGAAACTTGAGAGAATCGAAAGAAGAGAGTACCTCTTCTTCGACGCACCTCCTTTAAGCCTTCTCTTAATGAAGTAGAGTCGCTCTTTTGAGAAGACCAGAACCTCCAGAATGTTCCTAGGGATGTGGAAAAGATAAATGGTCAGGTTTGGGCTGATATTGAAGGCTCAAAAGAGTGTGAAGAGAAGAGGGAAGGGGTGCCCTTTTTATAAGGGAGGAGAGGGGCACCTTTGGAAAAACTCAAAATATTATTTTCTAATAAAGTCATATTCCGTTTATAATACCTCCAAATTGATTGATTTCAAAGATAAAGTGGGAATGGGTAGAAATACTCTAATAAAATAGAATTTAGACAAGTTGAGGTTTCTATTTTAACCTTATCATTTAGATTTAACTTTAAGTTAAACGATTTTACTTTTATTATGTCTTCTTGTTTTCTTACACTATGATGTTAATAAACTTAATATAACAAGGAGAAAGAATCCCAAGTTGTTTATTATTAATATATATAACCTTATATACGTTATTTGGCTGAACCTTAGATTTTTAGTAATAAAATAACAATTAATAATATAATATTATTTTTTAAAAAAAATTTATGTCAATTTTTGAAACTATTTGGTAATTGATTTTTGTGAAAGTCATAACAGAATGATTAGTTCTAAAAAAGATTATTAAATAAATAATAACATGTCATTTTAAGCTATAAAATTTTTTTAATTCATAAAAAGTCTCAAATTATATTTATTTGTGTATTTATAACTTTAATTATGTCAATATTTCATTAATAAGATAATTACTACTTCATCATTGTGTCATAAATAAATTACATTATTTAATGTATAAAAATAATAAATAAAATACCATTATGTAGGATATCTTGTTATATTTCTAAGGAATATTTATAGTCGAATTTATCTTATGTATAACCCTATATTAAAAATGTTTTAGTTATTAATATTTGATTTTAACTATTTTAACTATTCATTAAATAAAATAATATTAAATGTCCTAATCTAATCCAAGTGGACCTAAATGGTCATATTTTATTCCTAAGGTTGTTTTTGGTCAAATTAAAGTTATCCAATAGAATTAGTACATGTGTTAGGGTAATAATAATATCATTTTTACACTTAATTACCCTATTTACTTTTAACAGTGGTAAAAAAAAGTAACAAGTTACTATTCCCCAAAAATTATTTTCATCTCATTGAACCACATTTTAGTCCTTGATATTAACCGTGCCTCTCGGATTTTCAAAATTCCACTCACAGAAGCAGTAAAAATAATTTTTATGTGAATTTCAAAATTCTCTTATGAGATCGGTAAAAGACGGTGAAAAGTTCAATAAAATTTTTATATATCTAAAATTATTATAAAATGACTCCAATGAATTACTTTGAACTTATATAGGTATTATATATCAATTTTGACCTAAAATAAATTTAAATAAAATAAATAATTATTTAAATAAAAAAGTTGGTTTTTAAATAGTAACCCAGTGTTTTCACTATGCATCAAAAATTGAAAGTTTTTAGAAAAATACCAAAATTTCACCCTAGGATAATTTCGATATTCCAAATCCAAAAATGAAATCCATTTTGAAAGATAAAATTTATAAAATTTTAAAAGGTGGGTATTGTTATTCATAATGGCTAGTTTATATAACATATCATTGTGTAGTGAAACCCGGTATTGCATACTACACAGACTATCGAGGAAGGTCACGATTGCATGTAACGCAAGCCAAGTCAAGGTTGCATGTAGTGAAAGACTCCTTTGTTGTTGCGTATAATAGAATCCAACCATATTTCATTTATAAATTTAATATATATATATATACACACTCAATGTTGCGTATAACATAATCAAAAATTATTTCATTTATAGATTAACCAAAATCTATACTTAATGTTGTGTAAAATAATTTCCACAAAACGAACTTAAAATTGTGTGTAACATAATCCAGGAATAGTGTTGTGTATATTGCAAGCTAATATGGTGTTGTGTATAGCGCAAGATAATCTTGGTGTAGCGTACAAAAAAAGACATCAAATAAATTAAAATTAATAATTCTCATAAAATCTTGGGTTGTTACATTCTACCCCCCTTAAAATGAATTTCTCCCTCGAAATTCGTCGGGGTTATAAATGGTTTATTACATGAGAGTTTCTTTCATAGAAACCCACATCGTAAAAAGGAATACCAAAACTTTTCTTTAAAAACTAATGTATGAAACGTAATGGTTACCCAAATTAACTAATCATTGGGGTTCCACATATGATGACATAGGTGAAAATATGGATATGGAAGAGAAATCTAACCATCAAGTTCTGATGGAGAGTGTTAGAGAACATGGCTATGAAAAAGACAACAATCACAAAGCCATAAATTTGTGATGATCTAAGGTACCATCCGATTCATCAGATATGAGAGCTCTAGGACAACATTTTTTGTTTTCAAGATCACTTCCCTAAAGTTGAAGAATTGTTGAATTAAAAGAAATACTTACGTGATTTTGGTACAAACTCACTGTTGCTCGTGCCTCGAACAACTTCCACTTTGTCTCTTAAATAAATGATGTTGAATTTGTCTTCTGTGAAGTGATAGCAGATTATACGATAGAATGATAGGTCATTCCATCTATTTCTATCACAAAAAGTTTAGCACAATTTATTAAATATACATAATTCCATATATGAGGAGATTAATCATATATGGTTGCTAGAATGGACTTATAATTCATCTATCATAGCGCATAATAAAATAAAACTAGTTTCTACTAACCAGGGTCTTCCTATAGGCTAGTGGTAGGCGATTAAGGCCTTTCACACATTGGTTGTGCGTTCGATTCCCGCATCCTTGTCCCACGCGACGTGTTGTCGCCCGTCTTATAGGTTATTCTTTTTATAAAACAATACTATTATAACAAAAAGTTCTAGCCTTAAACAATACTATCTTATTTCCAACATAATCCATTCCAATCTTTAGGGTTATCCAAAATACATCTTTCCAATCTCATTGTATAAAGAAAACGATTACTTGAAATGTCACATAACAAGCACATGAATGCCATCATTTATCCCACATATATCATAAGATATTTATCTTGTTGGTCAGATTCCAAACATGTGAATACCTTAATCATGTATTCTTTTGAAACATGAATTACCATAGAACCTTAGAGAAAACTTGAGTGCGGACAAAAGTTAACTCTTTCCACATAACAAAATCCCAAAAATTCTATATACTCAAACCCTGATATCACTTAGTCCTTATTTCAATCATGAGCTAATGAATACTATCAAACAATTTATTTTCTCCTTATCCCTTCATTATGTTCATATCATCTGCTTTCCAAAATATTTGAATCACTTTTCATGGTTATCGGTACCATAAAATTATTGAAAAACACAATAGACTAATTCAAAAATATTCTAATATACCATAAAAGTACCTCAAAAACATTATTATTGAATACAAATACATAAACACTTCAATCCATCCTCTTCAATTATTTTCATGTAATAAGTCCTTCCTTGATTTAGAAGTATCCTCTAAGGTCAGGGCATTGAGTTGGGTAATGCCCATGTTCTCCACAAATAAGACATTGAACCCCATAACAGTGTGTCACTCTATGACCCTTTTCTCCACACAGATAACATCTTCCCCTCTATTTGAGGTATTCCTCAAGGTTCTTCTTCCCTTCTTTACAAATCTCAATCATTCTTTCTCTATGCTCATCAGCATGCGAAGATGCATAAAATTCCATCTTCCTCTTATTTGATGACTTAGGAATACCACCAAAGTTCACCTTGTTAATCATATATCGAGATGACTGATTAGGCATAATCACAATATCTTTCTCTCTAAGAATTACACAATTTTGTTGATCACAGTCATCAATTTCTCCATTGGAATCAACATTAATTGAATTCCTTCTCGTTCCCTCCATTGACTAAAACCAGAAACCATAGTGTAAAAAACAATTAAAATAACGAGGAACCACATAATCATAAAAAGTCACTTATGGGATGTCTAACTTATAAAAAAATCATTAATCCATGACAACTTAGGTTCACCCTAGGTTATTCATGATCGTCAACAAAATTATAGGACTCTAACTTATATGTGTACTTAACCATAGGGACATCCCTAGATATACCTTAGAAAAATCTCTAGGGATTTCACTGAAGTTTTCGCATCCTAGTTTCCAAAGGTTAACTAAACCTTTCCTCTGATACAAACTGTAGAGACCCAAAGCTTGACATACATGGACATTACATTACTTTTTCGGATAACTTAATACATAACAAAAACAGACACACAAGGACCATAATAGTTTAGTGTCTTTGGAAACTCAGAATGTAATCTTCTAATCGTGGTGAATGATCTTCAACATCTCCCATAAAGATCTTCCCCTTTTGGTTTTCCTACATAAAACCTTTCTTTAAATCCTGGGGAAAAGAAAACGTATAAAGGGTGATCTCAAATGCTCAATAAGGGTAATCATGGATAAAATATAACAAATCATATACATTTTAACTTAAAAACATGAACATAAAGTTTAAACATCAAAATCTTGGGCAATGACATAAAACATGGCAGTACATAAGGCATAGATCATAATAGAACATCAATCATGATAAAATAGCTTGGAAGTAAAACTTGTAATTGTGGAAAAACTTTAAGCACATGATTTGATTTCCATAGTAGCCAAGTCATTGCTGCCAAGACCATCTTAGTGGACAAATTCCCTTTCTGAATCCAGTTCACTCCATGTTCTAGTCCTCTAACACTGAACCGGATTAACTTACCATTACAGCCATGTTTATCTCATGAGATATAAATCTTTACCTAATTAATTGTAGGGAGATATAGGTCCCACTCATCTCATAATGAAATCATTCTTACTTGTGCCACAAAATAAACTTAAAACATTCATCATAACCCAAAGAATAAAATGGGTTTCATAAACATCATCCCATCATCACATAATCAATATAAAACAAATTGATATTTTATCATAAGAAAAGTGAAACCATGTAAATCATAGAGACATTATACTAGAAATATACACATATTAAATAATGTCATCTTAGATGGAAAATGGTTTTGATAAAACATTTGAAATGAAATCTTGAGGAAAATATCCTTTCTTCTTCAAAATAAATTTCCTTTCACAAAATGTCAAGAAATTTTTAAAATAATGATATTTTGTTGAAAATAGTCATGAAATATTTTGGAGGAAGCTTCATGAAAATAAGAATTTATAAAACCGTAAAAATCCTTTCATGTGGTATAAGTTAAAAAATCATTATTCTCGTACTTTTGTCGGAAAAGTCATAAAGTACCTCGTAACGTAAAAAAAAGAAAGATTCCTTACATACCATGTAGTAAAAGTCAAAATGGGTAAAAAGGACTTTAAACGTACATGAAACCATTTTTAGAAAACCGGAACATGGATGATAAATATAGCTCCAGTGAATACGTATGAATAAACAATCTCGGATAAAAACGAGATTGGAAACGTTATCCCTTACCTTATGTCTGATATGCTTCGTATCTATCCGAACCTCATATATAATGATTTAAATAATGTCATTGACTTATTACAGAATCATATTCATTGTTATTATATCATATATGGTTCACTTAGGTATTTATATTACCCGTTCATTTGTTAATTCCATGTTAAAGTAGCGTTTTGGGTAAAATTGTTTCATTTATCGTACGTGTTTGGACTTGTTGTTCGTGATATTATTATTACTTATATCATTATTTACTTACTTCCAGAATGTAAAACATGATTTATATATCTTATATATTCATTTTATATATATATAATATAGATAAATGAAATGAAACACACCATTCATGGAGACGGTAGGCTGTACGTACGCATTAATGCTGTTTTCCTTTCTTTATTGACTTGAATGGAAGTAAGTAGATGACATATATATATATATATATATATGTATACATAAATCCAGTAGCTTAATTATGTCATATATTTCATTATTATTCATTATTATTCATTATATATACTTTATAATTATTCTTGAATGGTTAATCATGGAAAATGAATCTCATCGCGTTCATGGAGACGGTAGTCCGTACGTACACATGAGCGATGATATCATTCCCATGATCGTGGAATTGTATTTAAGTGTATGTATAATATTACAGAATCAATATCAATTTACAATAACCATATATATTTATTTATTTACATCATTATACCCATCCATGTAAGGTGGTGGTGGAGAAACTGATTACACCACGGCGTGGAGACGGTATTATGTACGTACGCACGCGTGGTAATTTTGTTTTCTATAGGATGGATAGAAGGGTAAATTGGGTTGTTTAATATTCATAATAACATATCAGTATATATTTGATACTGATGTTATTACTTTATAATGAAACAACTAAATAAGAAGAAGTTGAAGAAGGAAGAAGCTTGAGAGAATCGAAAGAAGAGATTACCTCTTCTTCGACACACCTCCTTTAAGACATCTCTTAAGGAAGTAGAGTTGGTCTTTTAAGAAGACCCAAACCTCCAAAATGTTTCTTTGGAAGTGGAGAATTGAAATGGGTAGTGGTTGTCCGATCTTAAAGGCTCAAAAGGGTGTGAAGAGAAGTGGGAAGGGGTGCCCTTTTTATAAGGGAGGAGAGGGGCACCTTTGAAAAAACTCAAAATATTATTTTATAATAAAGTCATATTCGGTTTATAATAGCTCCAAATTGATTTATTTAGAATAGAAAGTGTGGATGGGTAGAAATCCTTTAATCAAATAGAATTTAGACAAGTTTAGGGTTCCATTTTAGCCTTATCATTTAGGTTTAACTTTAAGTTAAATAACTTTTCTTTTACCGTGTCTTCTTGTTTTCTTACACTATAAGGTTAATAAAATTACTATAACAAGACAAAAGAACCCCAAGTTGTTTATTATTAATATATATAACCTTATCTAAGTCATTTTTCTGATCCTTAGATTTTTATGAATAAAATAACAATTAATAATATAATATTTGTTTTAAAAAATATTTTATGTCAATTTTGAAACTATTTGGTAATTGATTTTTGTGAAAATCATAACAGAATTATTAGTTCGAGAAACATTAATTAAATAAATAATAACATGTCATATTAACCTATAAAATTAGTTGAATTCATAAAAAGACTCAAATTACATTTATTTGGGTATTTACAACATCAATTATGTCAATATTTCATTAATAAGATAATTACAACATCATCATTGTGTCATAAATAAATTAAATTATTTAAGGTCTAAAAATTATTAATATAATACCATTATGTAGGAAATATTTTTATCTTTCTAATGAATATTTATAGTCGAATTTATCTTATGTATAACCCAATATTAAAAATGTTTTAGTTATTAGACTTTGATTTTAACTATTTTAACTATTCTTTAAATAAAATAATATTAAATGTCCTAATCTAATCCAAGTGGACCTAAATGGTCATATTTTATTCCTAAGGTTGTTTTTGGTCGAATTAAACTTATCCAATAGAATTATAACATGTGTTAGATTAATAATAATATCATTTTTACCCTTAATTACCCTATTTACTTTTAACCGTGGTAAAAAAAGTAAAAAGTTACTATTCACCAAAAAGTATTTTCTTCTCATTGAACCACATTTTAGTCCTTGATATTAACCATGTGTCTCGGATTTTCGAAATTCCACTCACAAAATCGGTAAAATTATGTTTTATGTGAATTTCCAAATTCTCCTAGGAGGTGGGTTAAAGACGGTGAAAAGTTCAATAAAACTTTTATATATCTAAAATTATTATTAAATGACTCTAATGAATTACTTTGAACTTATATATGTATTATGTATCATTTTTGACCTAAAATAAATTTAAATTAAATAAATAATTATTTAAATAAAAAGTCGGTTTTTAAATA
Source organism: Viscum album (assembly GCA_963277665.1). NCBI lineage: Eukaryota > Viridiplantae > Streptophyta > Magnoliopsida > Santalales > Viscaceae > Viscum > Viscum album. The sequence continues at coordinate 1,850,347,661 of OY728142.1, read as the reverse complement.
GTAACCCAGTGTTTTCACTATTCATCAAAAATTGAAAGTTTTCAGAAAAATACCAAAATTTCAACCTAGACTAATTTCTATATTCTGAATCCAAAAATGATGTCCATTTTGAAAGATAAAATTTATAAAATTTAAAAAAGTGGGTATTACTATTCATAACGGCTAGTTTATATAACATCTCGTTGTTTAGTGAAACCTGGTATTGCGTACTACACACGCTATTGAGGAAGGTCATGATTGCCTGTAACGCAAGCCAAGTCAGGGTTGCGTGTAGTGAAAGACTCCTTTGTTGTATCATATAATAGAATCTAACCATATTTCATTTATACATTGAATATATATATATTCACTCAATGTTGCATATAACATAATCAAAAATTATTTCATTTATACATTAAACAAAATATACACTTAATGTTGCATAAAATAATTTCCAAAAAACAAACTTGAAATTGTGTGTAACACGAGCCAAGAATAGTGTTGCGTATATTGCAAGCTAATATGGTGTTGCGTATAGCGCAAGATAATCTTGGTGTAGCGTACACTAAAAGACATCAAAGAAATTAAAAATAATAATTCTAATAAAATCTCAGGTTGTTACAAAATCTCTTTATCTTTCTAATGAATATTTATAGTCGAATTTATCTTATGTATAACCCTATATTAAAATGTTCTAGTTACGAAAACACGAATTTAACACTTTTAACTCTTCCTTAAATTAAATAATAATAAATGTCCTAATATCATCCAAGTGGACCTAAAGGGTCATATTTTCTTCCTAAGGTTTATTTTTTCTAATTATATTTATCAAATAGAATTTGGACATGTGTTAAGTAATTATAATATCATTTTTACCCTTATTTACCCTATATTCTTTTAACTATGGTAAATAAAAAAAAATTTACTATTCAACAAAAATTATTTTCATATTATTGAACCACGTTTTACTTACTGAGGTTAACTGTGTCTCTTGAATTTTTTAAATTCATATCACAGAAGCTGTAAAATTAAGTTATATACAAATTTTCAAATGCTCCTAGAAGGTGGATAAAAGGACGGTAAAAAGTTCAATAAAATTTTATACATCTAATTTTATTATAAAAAAGTCCTTATTAATTACATTGAACTAATATCGTTATTATTTATATAATTCGATTTAAAATAAATTTAAATAAAATAATTAATTATTGAAATAAAAGGTAGGTTTTAAACAATAACGCACTGTTTTTTATTATTCATCAAAAATTGAAAGTTTTCAGAAAAATACCAAAAATTCACCCTAAGCTAATTTTGATATTCTTAATTCAAAAATGAATTATATTTTACAAATTTCAAATCATAGAATTTTAATTAATTAATTTAAAATTAATTCCCATTGTCAAAACCAAAATGCGTATTTTTAAGAAATAATAACTATCAAAAGATTGACACTTGTTTGTGCCCAATTTCAAAGTGAAATTACATACAATTACCAGAGTTAGATTAAATAGTAAAAATATAATCTAATTATACTTCCAAACCATTAAAATTTATAATTCAACACTATATATTCTTTTTATTAAAAAAGTTATTTTCAGTTAAAATTTAGAATTTTTCACAATTCACCCAAATATGAAAGTTATCAGAAAAACCCAAAGAATTTATTGAAACTAAATTCTTATGTCCTGATTATAATGAAGAAGTTTATTTTTTAATATTAAATATATAAAATTTTCGAATATTGGATTTAAAAATGGTTCTCCTTTAAAAGGTGGTAAAATTACATTTTTTGAAAAATACTTCTTTTATTTGAAAAAAATAAATTTATTCTTACATTATGTCTAAAAAAATCATAATATGGATTCCAAAATTATAAGGATTATATAATGTTAATAATTAAGTTAATACTATTCATAACCGCTTTTTAACGGCTAGTTTGGTAAGTCGTGGTGCTCTTAAACTCGGTGTTGCGTGTAGTGCAAGTTATTGAATTACTTTGAAGAAATAACATACTATAAAATCATGGGGGAATAAATATTTAAATTTCTATTTTACAATTTTGGGATTTGTTATTATATATACTTATTTATGTGCATTTTATGTCCAGGTGATGACATACCCATTTCTCTATCATCAACTCATTTTCTAAATTTTGAAGTGATGTTGTTAGGCTGTCGAATTTTTATAAGGTAATTTGTAAACTCAATTTCCACTCATTGGGTTTTACATATAATTTATTGATTATATTATGCCATATTATATGTTTAATCACTATTTATTTATTTATGATTTAATTTCCACTTTACTTTGTGTCGATATACTATTTCTACACATAATCACCTCATTGATAAACTCTTACATCATTTATACGAATTTTGTAAGGGACTTCCTCTCAATCTCCTTTCATTGAGGAATATCTTGATATTGTGCACATTATTTATCCTTTATGGAGTATATACAACCCCTTTTGAAAAGTTATATCCTGAATTACTCTATTCTCATGATATTTAAAGTGTTTTTTGATGTTATTTCTTAATTATTTTTATTCATGTGTTTACTAAAGTTGTAAGGGACTCTTTTACTAAAAAATTATTTTAAATGTTTTAAAGATTTATTCTTCAAAATATTTCTCATTAATGTCTATGTCTTCAAAATTGTTTAAAGGATTTATTTATATTGACATTAATGTTTTAAATTTTTAATTCACTTAAAATTTTCAATGTGGTGTGGGACACTTTGATTCCAAAATATTTTTTTGAAAAATTTATATGTTTTTTTAAAATTTTATTGATTAAGTCAATATCTTGAACTGATGTCTTGTGATTGTAATGTTGAAATCTTATATTTCCTTTATTCATGTTTTGTATATTATGATTATTTTATGGTTCTTGGAAATTATTTACATATACATGTGGTTCTATGATAAACTGAGGGAGGGTAAGCCCAATATAGCTCTCCAATGCATTGGATAATGTGATGGAGGTAAACATGAATGTTTCTCCTAATAGATTTAGGTAATATAATATGATGTTTATTCAAAATTTAACTCCCTATGTAGCTATGAAAGGTTAAATGTAAGTATGTTATGGAATCCGTTTGATACCTTTATGATTTATTATTTCTATGTGTTATTCATAAATCGTATGATTTCATGAGGTATGGTAAAGAGATTATGTTATATGAGTGAAAGTGTGATTCATTGATTGGTATGAATTAATGGAATAATGTTTTATTTCCTTATATTATAACCCTTAATGAGTTTTTTATGCTCATTCCATGTTTTTGAAATGTTTTTCACAGGGTATAAGGAATGGTAAGTAAAGGGAATAACTCAAGAAGATTTATATCAAGAAGATAATTCTTCTTTTATTTAATAAGTGTTATTGTTGTGAAGATATTGGTTAGAGTATAAGTGTCTACTTTGTAATATTTTCGATGTAATATAATATTTATGGCCTAATTATCAAAGACACTAAACCTGAAAATATCCACAATGTGGACACTAGATTTAACTCAAGATTAAGTAAATGTTTAAGGTTGGGGCCTTATATGAGGTATCCACTTAAGTTAAGGAATTTTACTTGGGATCCTTGGATGCAAAGGTAATGGATGAATCCTACAATGGATCCTATGTATATATATTAAATGAAGAATCCCCCATGGGATCTACAATAGAAAAATATTTAGAGGAATCTTATAATGGATTCTCGGAATATCAAAATGGTGGCTTCATATTATAGGGGACCCTCTATAACCATATAAAAATGTAGAGGCATCTTAAAAGGGATCCTCAAAATGGTGCAAAGGTGAATGGTGTCTACTAGGTAATACCAAGATCATATAACAGGAAAATTCATTCAAAAGGGGGTCCTTGGTAACAAGAAGAATATATAGGCATCCTACATGGGATCATCTAGGACTAAATGTAAGAAAAGGAATCCTACAAGGGGTACTTGATAACAAATTTTCTTATGGTCTCATAGGATAGACAGAAACATCTCACAAGGGATACATCCTCAAAAAAATCTAAAAAGGAAATGGTGAAGAGATATAGCTCATGGATCATCTCAAGACAAATTTTCACTCTCAGGAGACATAGTAAAAGACCACAACAAGAAGAGACTATCCATTCATAAAAGGTATAAAATTCCACTTAGGAATTTTCAAAAAACCTTATGGGTCTTATCAATGTAATATATGTGAAAAGATACTCATAATTGACTACTAATGTTTCCAATTATGACTACTGGGTGAAATGATACAAAAACCACAAGAAGGGTTATAAGGGGGTTATACAAGCATATCTCCATGAGTACACAATGTGTAATCTGGAAGCCCCAGATGGGAATGTACACTCATCAGACTGGGCATGTAATTGCCCCATGTACACATCATGAAAGTCGATTACATGGTGTTTACCCTATATTGGGTACCTCCCTATGTCCATCAAATGTAATGGCTATGTATTGTCCTTGTTTTGTACTTTTATATGGCGTTCGACCGACATGGTGGTCTGGCAGTGTACTCGACATAGCCATATACCACTACAAGGTAATCTTGTCTAGGTGCTCACCTAAAAACTTGATGTAACACCCTAACCCTAGTAACCCATAGTCGGTGCATTATTACTTAATATTGGCATGATCACAAAAGATCAAGTCTCAAAAGACCAATTAGTTTAGTAGCCTTGGAATCACTAGATACATTCATAAAGTTTACATTACATTATAAAGTGAAAAATACAAAAAAATATTGTCTCTAAATTCATATCCCCTTATATTATCCCTACAGGTCATTCATAAAATATATCTTCACATACAAGTAAAAATCAAACATAGAAAGGGGTGACCTCAAATGCCCAGTAATGATAACAATATAGCGAAAACTTTCATAAATAAGCATAAACATGTAAGGAAATGTATAACTAAAACAAAATCCTTTTAAACATGAACATCAGCATAATATGGATGAAATAAAATGAAATAATTCCATTTACTTATTCACATCGATATTCTACTAGTCGAATAATCACATTCAATGTCAATAACAACTTTCATAATGAAGGAATACAGAATGCTAGACTATCATAACCATGTAGCCAAGGCCTCATTCCAAGACTACAAATAGTATTTTGTCAAGTCCACATTCCAAGACACTAGTTTGTCTCTTGAGACCTACCAATGCATCGAGGAGCTATAGCGAGCTCTACCCGTCACTTATTAAGTCCAACACATTCCTCATATGAACAGGTTTAAACATAACATAAACATTTGTATTGAAACTAGCATAAAAAATGTCAATACTTTGTCCATAAACCATGAATGGTATAAAAATAAAACATCCACAATCAGACATATCACAAAACCTTCAATACAATATGGTTGTTTTGTATTATAAAAATTCAACTTCAAATAAACGTAAAATCCATCAAAGGATGTTGACATAGATGAAATCAAAACTATTTGAGAGAAATATCTCTTTTTTGAAATCATTTAAATGTCACATAATTATAAATGAAAACATTTAATTTGAAAATATTCTTATAATCTTGTAAGGGATGCTTCTACGATTTTATAATGGTGGAAAATAGCTGCACTTTACGTGTAAGTTAAAAATACATTCTTACCTTAATTTTGTCGAAAAGGTTAAAAAGGAATTTGTTTGGAAAACGATGGAAAGATCCCTTTATAAACCTCTTATAAAAAGTCAAACAAGTGTATAAAGGACATTAACCCATATTCTTTAAAATAGTAAGAATGTTTTGAAATACATTTTTAAGAAACATGGGTGTGGATGATAAAGAGGTCCCAGTAGATAATTACATATAAACAACCTCGGATAATGAAGTGATTCCAAAATAAACCCTTACCTTGTACTTTTCCTTAGTTGAGGGTAGGTTAACCTCCTGTATAATGGTGAAATAATTGTTATAAAATTATAAAAGAATCATATACATTAATATGATATCATATATCATCTTTTAACATTGATTTGTTAATAATATCTTTGTATTATCATCGTTTCGGGTGTTAACTTACTCGTTTTCTTTTATATATTTTATTAAATAAGGTGTGTTTGTTATGGATAGGTTGTATATTATTCATATCCATAATTATATCAAGTCCTTAAACATTATTTTTAATCATCAAATGAGAATTATAATTGCATTGATACGATGGGGAATGAATATCATGGTGTTCGTGGAGACGGTAGTCTGTACGTACGCACGAGCGACAATGTCATTCTTTTGATATTAAAATAAAATATTATTGGATGGTATATCATATATACATAATCATTACCATGTTATATTTATTATTTACATCAATTACATATCATTATCATACCCATCCAAATAATAATGATTTTGAATAACAATTACACCATGACGTGGAGATGGTAAACCGTACGTATGCACGTATGCTGACATGTCATTAAAAAGATGGATAGAATACTGAATATGGTTGTAAAATATTTATAAAAACATTATAGTATATATAAGATAAAGGATTTATTATTTTAGAATGTAAATAACAAAGAAAGAAGAAGTTGAAGAAGAAAGGAACTTGAAAAAGGGTGGTGAAAACATTACCTCTTCTTCGGGTTCTTCCTTTAGATTTGATCAAAAATGCTCTTTAGGTTGGCTTTATGATCAAACTAATGACTCTAGGTAGAATTTAGGGAATTTGATAGATTATTCGAGCAGGGTTTGGCCGAACCAAAAGGCTTTTAAGGTGTTAAGAATTGGTTAGAAGTTGTGTCCTTTTATAAGGGGGGAGGGGCTCTTTAGGAAAAACTTAAAGTATTATTTTATAATAAATTCATATTCAGTTTTTAATGGTTCCAAAGTGGATTATTCAATGTCTAAGGTGGGTATGGGTCGAAATCATTTCAACCAGTAGAAATTAGATAGTTTTGGGTCATTATATTAACCTTATCTTTTAGTTTTAACTCTTTGTTAATTAGTTTGACACTTACCATTTCACTTTGTATTTTTATATTATATAGTTAATAAACATACTATATACATCCAATCGACCCCCAAGTGGTCCATTAATAATAAACCTACCATTATATAAGTCCTTTTTCTGAACCTTATAATTTTATGAATAGAATATCAATTAATAATATAATATTTGTTTTAAAAACTCATTTATGTCAATTTTGAATCTATTCAATAATTGATGGTTGTTAAAGTCATAAAAACATTATTAATTCGAATAAAATTAATTTAAGCAATCATAAAATGTAATATTAACCAATAAAAGTCGTGTATGTTATCAAAACTTTCAAATTATATTTATTTTAACTTTTATAATACCAATTATTTTATTATTTTGTTATTATGGAAAATACAACATCATTATTGTGTCATAAATAAAATTAATTATTTAATGTCTAAAAATTATAGAAAAAATACCATTATGTAGGAAATTGTTTTATCTTTCTAATGAATATTTTTAGTCGAAAATATTACATATATAACTTTATCTAAATATTGTTTTTCTAAAAGACATATGCTTTTGTCATTTTTGTATTTACTTTAACTTAATTAATATAAAGTGTCATTATCACTTACAAGTGGATCCATGGGGTCCCCAAATCGACCCAAAGATTCCCATGGTCGGACATGTATCAACCAATAGGTTTAAGACATGTTTTAGGGTAATTTATTATTATTAAAATATTATTTTTTACCCTTATTTACCGGATTTACCTTTTAACAATGGTAAATAAAATATTTACCGAAGTAATTATTCAAAATGTATAAAAATAAAAGTTACCTATTTACACAATTTGGACCTCCTGATTCTAAATATGGAATCCATTTTTCTAAATTCAAAACACAGAAGTGGAAGAAATTAAATTAAAATTAATTCCCGTTGTTAAAACAAAAAACATGTTTTTAAGAGATAATAACTATCAAAAGATTGACACTTGTTTATGTCCTGTTTAAATGTGAAATTATGTCCAATGGAAAACATTTTATTAAATGGTAAAAATATATTCTAAATATACTTTAAAACCACTCAAATTAATAAATTTTCACTATTAATTATTTTGATTTAAAAAGTTGTTTTTAATTAAAATTTAGTAATTTTCACTATTCATCAAAATATAAAAGTTCTCCGTAAAGTACCAAAATTTCACCCTAGGATAATTTCAATATTCTAAATACAAAAATGAAGTCTATTTTGAGAGATTAAATTTATAAAATTTCAAAAATTGGGTATTACTATTTATAACGGCTACATTGATTGGTCACGGTGTGTTAGAATCTCGAAGTTGCGTAAAACACATGCTACTGTATTATTAAAATAGAATCGTATCGTGGAAGCTTGGGGTGTTACATTCTCCCCTCCTTAAAATTATTTCATCCTTGAAATTTCTAGAGTACAACTGCATAAAAAGACTCGGGTGGTTCTTCATCATAAGTTCATTGGGTTCCCACATTTCCTCTTCCATCTTATTGTTTCTCCATAAAACTTTTACCAGATGAGTCTTCTGATTTCTCAACACTTTTTCTCTGGTATCAAGAATCTTGATTGGCGCTTCACAATAATACATATCGGGTTCATGTTATACTTTCTCATAGGTGAGTACATGCATTGGGTCAGGCATGTATTTTCTCAATAGTGATACGTGGAACACATCGTGGACTTTGGAGAGATTTGGCGGCATTTCCAAATGGTAAGCTACAGCCCCAATCCATTCTAGAATTTCAAAAGGTCTGATGTACCTGGGACTCAATTAACCTTTCTTATCAAAAAATATAACTCCCATTCAGGAGGATATCTTCAAGAAAACATGATCTCCTACATGAAACTCCAAATCCTTCCTTCAGTTATCGGAATAGCTCTTCTGCCTACTTTGAGATTCTTTGATGTGGTTTTGGATTACCTTTACATTTTCCATCATTTCCTCCACCAGTTCTAGGCCTACAATTTTTCTTTCACCAATTTCATCCCAACAGGTTGGTGTCTGACATCTCTTTTCATATAACTCTTCATATAGTGTCATTTGAATACTTGAATGGAAGCTATTGTTAGAGGAAAATTCCACCAAAGGTAAATATTTATCCCACATACCTTGAAATTCAAGTTGGCATGATCTCAACATGTATTCTAAGGTTTGAATAGTTCATTCTGATTGTCCATCTGTTTGAGGGTGGTAGGCAGTGCTCAAACAAAGTTCAGTATCAAAGGCCTTCTGAAGACTCTTCCAAAATCTTGAAGTAAAATGGGGATCACGATCAGAAACAATCGATAGGGGTACTCCATGAAGTCTCACAACATCATTAATATATAGCCTTACTAGACTTTCAAGTGGTAAATCTTCTCTTATTTAAAGAAAATGTGCTGACTTGGTAAGATGATCAATAATGACCCATATTGGATAATTCGTTCTAGGATTATTTGGTTGTCCTATGAAAAATTCCATCATGATATTATCCCATTTCCACTCAGGTATGGGAAGAGGTTTCATGACTCCTCCAGGCTATTTCCTTCCAGCTTTAACTTGTTGACAAACCATACATCTTGACACAAAATCAGCAATCTACCTCTTCATGTTGTCCCACCAAAAATGTTCCTTCAAATCTCTATACATTTTGGTGCTCATAGGGTGTATAGAGAAATTGTAACTATGAGCCTCGTCCAACAATTCCCTTTTTTGATCAGGTATATCGGGAACACAAATTATCATCCCAAATTTCAAAATTACATCTTCATACACAAATTCACTCAATCTCCCATCATTCACAGCTTTAATCTTCTTTTTAAACTCTTCATCCTCGGCCTGAGAATTCTTTATCCTTTCTACTAAAGATGGTTTGGAATCCATTTGAAAAGGTGTTAATGTTTCACCTTCCATGGTGATTCTCATATCCATCTTTACTAGATCCATGAAAATATGATCCCTTTCTACTCTCATCTTGTTCGAAACTCGATGATTCTTTCTACACAAAGCATCTTTTACCTTATTTGCCTTCCTCGGGTGGTAGTGTATCGTGCAATCATAATCCTTGAGTAGTTCAAGCCATCTCATTTGCCTCATGTTGATTTCTTTCTGTGAGAAAATATACTTCAAACTCTTATGATCGGTATATATCTCTCATTTTTTACCATAGAGATAATTTCTCCATATCTTCAAATAAATGATTACAGCAGCTAACTCAAGATCATGAGTAGGATAGTTTTGTTCATGAATTTTCAGCTATCGTGATTCATAGGCAACAACTTTGTCATTCTGCATAAGGACACAACCAAGTCCTTTCGTCAATGCATCACTATAAATAACGAACCCATCATTCCCCAATAGTAGAGTCAATATAGGAGCATTGACTAATCTTCTCTTCAGTTCATCAAAACATTCTTCACACTCTTTTGTCCAAACAAATTTAAACCCTTTACGTGTGAGCTTCGTTAATGGGTTAGTCAACCGGGCAAAATTCTGGACGAAACGTCGATAATAACCTGCTAAACCAATAAAACTACGTACCTCGGTTATACTCATTGGTGATGGGAATTCATGGATTGATCTTGTATTAGCAGGATCAACAGAGATACCATATTTAGAGACAATATGGCCAAGAAAAGAAATATCTTGAAGCTAGAATTCACACTTTCTAAACTTCCCATATAATTCATGTCTTTTCAGAGTCTTCAGGATAATACGCAGGTGATTTTCATGATCTTCGTATCTTTTGGAGTATACGAAGATATCATCAATAAATACCACTACAAAATCATCAATATATTACTTAAAAACAATATTCATTAGATCCATGAAAATAGAGGGTGCATTAGTCAGCCCAAAAGGCATTACTGTAAACTCGTAATGCCCGTACCTGGTTCGAAATGTTGTCTTCGAAATTTCTTCCTTCTTCACACACAACTGATGGTATCCAGATCGAAGGTCAATCTTTGAAAAGTATTGAGATCTATGAATTTGGTCAAATAAATCATCAATGTGAGGTACGGGATACTTGTTCATTATTGTTATAATAATGATTTAAATGTAGTTGATACATAACCTCATAGATCCATCTTTATTCTTAACAAAAAGGACAGGGGCTCCCCATGGAGAAACAATATGGTGAATAAATCCCTTATTACTAAATTCTTCTAGTTATTTATTTAGTTCAAAAAATTCCATAGTGGCCATTCTATAAGGGGCATTCGATATGGGCCTTGATCTAGGAATTAAATCAATGGAAAACTCAACTTCTCATTCTGGAGGATGTCCAGGTAAATATTCTAGAAACACATATACATATTCTTTGACAATAGGTACATCCTCTATTTAAACATTCATTCCCTTTCCCACAGTCATTTCATTCTCTTACTCCCCAATAATTGAATTTAGTTGAGTTACTGGGGGTGGATCTAGATATGAATTAGGTGGTGATGATTCTACTCTAAAGATAAGGTGTTCCTTATCATCATCATCAAAAATTGTAACCTCCTTCTTCTTACAATAAATCTTTTCATAATGGTCCAATAGCCAGTCCATACTGATAATTATATCAAACTCAATCATAGGTATGACGATGAGATCAGTGGATAAAGAACATTTATGTGCTTTAATGGGGACTGATTCACAAAAATTTGTTGCAATGATACTTCCCTTAGGAGTTTTAACTAACAACAACCTAGTTAAATAAAAGTGGAAATATCTAATTTTCTTAGGAAACTGGGAAGATATGAAACAATGCGATGATCCAGAATCAAATAAAGTATCTTTTAAACTTGAGGAAACCATTAAATTACCCGCCACCACTTCTTTCAGAGCTTCTACCTCAGCAGTAGTGATAGCATAAGCTTGGCCTTGATCCCTTATCCTTTTCTAAGGTAGGTTCTCCTAATTCTTAGAACATTCATTTTCGTAATTTCGCATATCCCTATAGTTATAGAATTGAACATCATTAGCTTCTTTCTTCCCCTTACAATCACGATCTTGGTGGCCTTTTTCACCACACTTATAACAGACTCCCATTCCCTTCAAGCAAGTACTAGTGTGTTTCTTCCCACATTTACTAAAAGAAGGATATTATATGTTTCCCTTCTTCCCCTTATTTCCATTTCCATATTAATCAGAAGAACTCTTCTTCTCTTTCTTTTCTTTAATGTCATAAGACTTAGAGAATTATTTTTCTGTCTTGATAGTACATGAGACAATATCTTCATACGACGAGAAGGATTGTGAGACTAATGCTCAATGAAGAAATGGTTTTAACCCATAAAATAAATGATAAATCTTAATTCTTGGGTTACATATATAATATGTAGCATGCCTCACTAACCTTGTAATGTTAGCCTCATACTTTGTGACATTCTCATCCCCATTTTATCTCAGACTCAGAAATTGTCTTTCCATATCTGCTCGACGGTCAAGAGGAAAGTATTTTTCTAAGAAAATCTCTTTTAACTCCCTCCATTACATATTTGATACTTCATCATCTTCCTTAATGTTTTGAATTAATGACCACCATTGATCAGCATCTCCTGTGAGGCGGTAAACTGCCATGAAAACTTTTTCTCTTTCGCTACTCCCCAAGGCGTGGAATATTTTCTCTAAGGAATTTATCCATTACTCAGCTAATAAGGGATTTTTACTCACATTTAATGTTTTTGGTTGTTGCCTCATGAAGAAATCTATCATTGATCCTCCATGCTGCAGATCAGGGTGCTCCATACGGGTAAGGTTATTATTCATAACCTGAGTGAGTTCTCTTAGTATGGTGATTAGATGATCAACACAAGTTTCATCACAAACTCCACTATAATTATCTTGATTAGGAGTTAAATCCCTATATAGAGTGTGTGCATTGATATGGTTTCCATTTCTTCCACTAGGCATCATTTCTAAACAATGGCATAAACTAGATCAGTTTATAAATCAAAATACATAATTCCATAATTGTAAAACACTTTACATAAATTGAACTATTTATGGATATAATCCATAATTGTAAAAAATGTTTTCTTTGGGGAATTATATACAAATAAACCCTTCATAATTATTTGTAAAGAAAATGAGAATTATCCTAAGCATATCCCTCGGGAGTGTCGTAACCAAGAGTGCAGCAAGGCCTGTTGTCGTTCACTACTTCTCATTCCAGTCTAGGTCAAATCAATGTTTTCGAGTTTTACCTCGAGGTGCATCTGTGCCAGAGCCGACTCTACCTGCTCATATCTATACAGGGATGTATTACTTTGAAAACTCACAAAATATCTACAATACCGAAATTCTAGGATGATCTTCTATACTAATCCTCAAAGTCCATTTTAGGGCTATGTGCCCTAATCAGAGTTTATTTAAATCTAGCTTCCATGGTTTGTACTAAAATTTCTCTAATACCAACTGAAATTCCCTGACCCTAGTTACCCAGAGTCAGTGCATTATTACTAAATATTGGCATGGTCACAAAATATCATGTCTTGAAAGACTGATTTGATTAGTAGCCTTAGAATCACTAGATACATTTATAAAGTTTAAATTACATCATAAAGTGTACAATACAACAACATATTGTCTCCACACTCATATCCCCTAATACTATCCCTGCAGGTCATTCATAAAATACTTCTTCACATCTTGGGAAAAATAAAACATAGAAAGGGGTGAGTTCAAATACCCAGTAAAGATAAAAATATAGTGGAAACTTTCATAAATAAGAATAAACATTTAAGGCAATATATAACTAAAACAAAAGCCTTTTAAACAAGAACATCATAATAATATGGCAGAAATAAAATGAAATAATTCCATTTAATTGTTCACATTGATATTATACTAGTTGAATAATCACATGAAATATCAATAACCTATTTCATAATGAATGAATGCATAATTCCAGACCATCATAACCACGTACCCAAGGCCTCATGCCAAAACTACAAAAAGATTTTGTCAAGGTCTCGTGCCAAGACACTAGTTTGTCTCATGAGACCTACCGATGCATCGAGGAGCTATAGCGGGCTCCACCCATCACTTATTAAGTCCAATGCATTCCCCATATGAACATGTTTAAACATAACATAAAAATTCGTATTAAAACTAGCATACTAATTGTCAATAATTTCTCCATAAACCATGAATGGTATAAAAATAACACATCCATAGTCAAACATATCAAAAAACCTACAATACAATATGGACGTTTTGTATCATAATAAATCTACTTCAAATAATCTTAAAACCCATCAAAGGATGTTGATATAGATGAAATCAAAACTATTTGAGAGAAATATCTCTTTTGAAATCATTTAGAAGTTACATAACTATAAAAGAAAACATTTAATTTAAAAATATTCTTATAATATTGAATGGGAATCTTCGACGATTTTATAATGGCATAAAATAGCCGCACCCGCCGTATAAGTTAAAAATACATTCTTACCTTAATTTTGTCAAAAAATTTAAAAATGACCTTGTTTGCAAAACGATAGATAGATTCCTTTATAAACTTTTTATAAAAAGTCAAACAAGTGTATAAATGACTTTAACCCATATTCTGTAAAATAGTAATAATGTTTTGAAATACATTATTAAGAAACATGGATGTGGATGATAAAGATGTCCCATTAGATAATTACATATAAACAACCTCGGATAATAAAGAGATTGCGAAATAAACCCTTACCTTGTACTTTTCATTGGTTATGGGTAGGTTAACCTCCTGTGTAATGGTGAAATAATTTTTTATTAAATTATAAAATAATCATATACCTTAATATGACATCATATATGATCTTTTAACAATGATTTGTTAATAATATCTTAGTATTATCATCGTTTCGGGTGTTAACATACTCGTTTTCTTTTATATATTTTATTACATAAGTCATATTTGTTATGGATAGGTTGTATCTTATTCATATCCATAATGATATAAAGTCCTTAAAAATTATTTTTAATCATCAAATGAGGATTTATAATTTCATAGATATGATGGGGAATGAAACTCATCACGTTCGTGGAGACGGTAGTCCGTACGTACGAACGAGCGACAATATCATTCTTTTGATATTAAAATAATATATAATTGGATGGTATATCATATATAAAGAATAATTATCTTGTTATATTTATTATTTAAATCAATTACATATCGTTATCATACCCATCCAAATAATAATGTTTTTAATAACAATTACACCACGACGTGGAGACGGTAAGTTGTACGTACGCACGTATGGTGACATGTCATTCAAAGGATGTATAGAATACTAAATATTGTTGTACCATATTTATAATAAAATCACATTACATAGAAGATACTTGATTTATTATTTTCGGAATGAAATAACAATGAAAGAAGAAGTTGATGAAGAAAGGAACTTGAAAAGGTTTGGTGAAAACATTACCTCTTCTTCGGGTTCTTCCTTTTGATTTGATCAAAAGGGCTCCATAGGTTGCATTTCTAATCAAACTAAGGAATCTAGTTTTAAGTGAGGGAAGTTGATAGAGTATTTGTTCAGGGGTTGGCCAAACCAAAAGGCTTTGAAGGTGTGAATAACTGGATAGAAGTTGTGTCCTTTTATAAGGGGGAGGAGGGGCTCTTTAGGAAAAACTTAATGTATTATTTTATAATAAATTCATATTCGGTTTCTAATGGCTCTAAAGTGGATTATTCAAAGTATAAGGTGGGGATGGGTTGAAATCCTTTCAAACAATATATTTTAGACCTTTTTGGTTCATTATATTAACCTTATCTTTTAGTTTTTACTCTTTGTTAATTAGTTTGACACTTACCATGTCACTTTGTATTTCTATATTATATAGTTAATAAACATACTATATACATCCAAGAAACACCGAAGTGGTCCATTAATAATACACCTAACATTAAATAAGTCCCTTGGCATATCCTTAGAATTTTAGGAATAGAATATCAATTAATAATATAATATATTTTTTAAAAACACATTTATGTCAATTTTGACACTATTCGATAATTGATTTTTGTTAAAGTCTTAACAAATTTATTAATTTGAATAAAATTCATTTAAGAAATACTAACATGTAATATTAACCAATAAAATTCTTGTATGTCATCAAAACAGTCAAATTATATTTATTTTAACTTTTATAATACTAATTATTTGATTATTTTATTATTAAGGAAAATACTGCATCATTATTGTGTCATAAATAAATTTAATTATTCAATGTATAAAAATTATAAATAAAATACCGTTATGTAGGAAATATTTTTAGATTTATAATGAATATTTACAGTTGAAAATATAACATATATAACTCTACGTAAAAAAATTTCTGCTAAAATATATATGTTTATGTCATTTTTGTATTTACTTTAACTTAATTAATATAAAGTGTCATTATCACTTACAAGTGGATCCATGGGGTCCCAAAATCGAACCAAAGATTCCCATGGTCATACATGTATAAAAAATAGGGTTAGGACACTTTTTATTGTAATTTATTATTATTATAATATTATTATTTTTACCCTTATTTACTGGATTTACCCTTTAACCATGGTAAATAAAATATTTACCGAAGTAATTATTCAAAATGTCTAAAAATAAAAGTTACCTATTTAAACAATTTGGACCTCCTTATTATAAACATGGAATCCATATTTATAAATTCAAAACATTGAAGTGGCAGAAATTAATTTAAAATTAATTCTCACTGTTAAAACAAAACGCGTGTTTTTAAGAGATAATAACTATCAGAAGATTGACACTTGTTTATGTCCAGTTTAAATTTGAAATTATGTCCAATGACCAAAATTGTATTAAATGGTAAAAATATATTCTAAATATACTTTAAAACCACTCAAATTCATAATTTATCACTATTAATTATTTTTATTTAAAAAGTTCATTTTAATTAAAATTTAGTAATTTTCACTATTCATCAAAATATAAAAGTTATTTGAAAATTACCAAAATTTTACCATAGGCTAATTTCGATATTCTAAATCCAAAAATTAATACCATTTTGAGAGCTAAAATTTATAAAATTTAAAAAGTGGGTATTACTATAAATAACAGCTACTTTGATTGGTCGTGTTGTGTTAGAATCTCGAAGTTGCGTACAACACATGCTACTGTATTATTCAAAGAGAATCGTACCGTGGAAGAATGGGGTGTTACACTTGAGACCTAGTACATGGTGTGTTCACCCTATTACACGATGTGTACTTCTAAAACATCACCTTCCCCAAACAGGAAGAACACACAACCTGTCACCCTAAACCACACAACGTGTAGTCCTGTTTTCCCAAATGGAAAACATTTGAAATGCCTAGAACCCTCATTTTCACCACCAAATCAATAGATCAGTCCTCAAGAAAAAATAATCTCAAATAAAAGGGGATTAAATTTATAAAACATCAAATCTACATGATTATATGGATAAAACATAAAAATTCCTACCATTGGGTGGAAACCGCTGAAGCAATGCAAAAATCTGTTGTCCACAATTGTCGCACACCAATATAGTGTGTCAAGAGCTCGGTGGTGGTACCATCCATCTCTCCCACACTATTTATATTTATCTCTATCCCTATCCTCTCTCGATCATGTAGCTAAGGAACCCATGTAGGGGATTAAGTGAGAAGTAAGAGGAAGAAAGAAATAAATGAAAAAGAAAAAGAAAATGGGGGGCCCGACGAACCCCAATGCTCGACATGAGTATATGCAACAACTAGGGAAAACTACCCATACCAAACTCAATAGAGGAGATATAATCTCAATTTGAAACTCCATTAAAAATATATTTCTTGTCAAAGCTGGAAAAATAAATTAATATTTATTTATTAAATATTAAATATTAATTATTCCACTAAAATTTGAACGACTCAGATTTCCACCAAACTATTGTACTATGGAAAAAATATTATTCTAGGACTAATTTTGTATTCAAAAAATATCCTAGATTATATACTAGTGTAAAATTACCATTTTACCCCTCATAAGCATTTGAAAGCAAAAAAATCCAATTTCTGCTTTAAAATTTTGTCCAAAAAAATGGGTATGTATTTTTCATGCATTGAAGTTTCCAAAGGCAACAGACCTATAAGGTTATTTCTTAAATCATTATGTTATGTAATGAATATTCCTCTTATAATATGTAATATCTATATATGAAAATTACGGATCTCTATAAAAACTATCATTCGAAGAATGCTAACTATAAGAGTTATCCTTGAAGATTGATTCTGCTTCTGCCCCTCTTAGGATGACTCCTTCCTAGTCGAGTGCTCTATAACAAATGATTGTAAAGCCAATATCCAATGGACTACTCAAGAAAAATAAGAACATTCCAATCAAGGATATTTCTCTCTTCCCTATCTCCTACCTTCTAGGGACAAGAACATCTATAGGGCTCCAAAAATGAAGGTTGTAGAAAGTGCCTGATCTGACCCAGCTATAAGAGATATATTCATAGATTTGGATCTTATAGAAGAATTAAATACCACTTTCATCATTCCTTTTTACCCTTTGAATTAACCATCTTATTCTCTTTCCATAACTATCAGTCAACCACTACTTGGGTAAATACATTCACACACACACACTCACATATATAATTAAATATAATTGTGTATAAATATATATATATATATATCTATAAACATATATAAATATACATAAATATAAATATACCCACCATATATATATAAATATATATGTATATAAACACAGAAAATGTACATATATATACCCACATAATATATATATATATATATATTCATATAAATATATATATATATATATAAACACATATATATACAGACATAATATATAAATATATATACACATAAATATATATAATTATAAATATATATAAATAATATATATATACATATAAATATCTAAATATATGTATACACACCCATTTAATTTACATATATAAGTAAATATGTATATATATATAATTAAGTTTATGTATATATTTATATACATACATACCTGCATACATAAAAATAAATGTGTGTTTCTGTGTGTATGCATACATAAATATACATAATAAATACATATAAATAGATAAATAAATATAAATAAATTGATATATATATATATAGGAATATATTTATATCTATATACATTTATATATATATATATATATGTATATATATGTTAGTTTATGTATTTATATATATTCATATCTTTATATATAAGTATGTAGTTATATGTATTTATATATTTATATTATTTATATATATTTTATATAAATATAATATATTTATATATATTTGTATATATACTTCTACTTACATCTATTTATATATACATATGTAATTATAAATATTTAAATTTTTCTATATATCTATGTATTTGCATAAGACATATATATTATTATTTATATATTTATTTGTATTCATATTTATTTATATATTTTTATCTATTTAAATATATTTAAATACATCTATATGTTTAAATCGATTTATAATTATATATATACACATAAATTTATACATTTATTTATGTTTATATATTTATATGTTTATATGTTTATTTAATTACAAATTAATTTCATATTATATATAATTATTAACAATTATTATATTTTAATTATAATATTATATTGTTTATATATATATCTAAATTGTGGTGTGATATTGGTCCTTGTTCTCTAAAGGGTATTTGGACTGCATCACTTGAGAGGAATGAAATTTTTCATTGAAAGGTTCATTCTGATGAATACATGGCAACTAATAATGGAGCTATTCTATGTTTGGTTAACCAACATAGATGGAGTCTCATTAAAAAAGTTTTACGGGAAAGAAGAAATCTTATTATTTTTTGCATGGACTTTTTGTAAAGACCCAGATTTTCCAATTAATTTTTTTTTAATTATATATGATTCTGAGGCCCGGTGTGCCTGAAATGAATTTTTGAACTTTTTTAAAGGTATGTTCAGTAAACGTGAGAGTGGTGTTTTCTATCATTTGAACAAGTGCTCGGATTAAAAATCTGAGAGCACCATTGAATCCGCAACAATGGGATTCTCTTAAGGGAGGATTCACTTCAACCGTAGTAAGTTTGGAGAAAAAGTTGGATTTTGGGCATTTTAAAAGAATAATAAAATAAATTTGTTATTTTATTTCTTTCTTTCTTTTCCTCCAATGTACAAGCATCAGTGGAGAGTCCAACGACGTGTCAATCCATTAAATGGATTGAATCCCCAAATCTTGTGTAAAAGTGCCATTTGAATTAGGAAGGTTCATATTAAATGAACCCCAATTAATTCAACGGGCGTTACTCACCCTTCCCTCTCCTATTTATATGGAGCTTGGGGAGAGGTATAGGCACGAATTCACCAAGCATTAATGTTCTGATAAAGTGTCACAACGCTAATCACTTGGAGGATGGAGACGGTTCAAGTGGGTTGTGACGAGCGACACGGAATCTCGAATTGAAGCCGTCGCACGCCGCCATTAGGGAAGGTCACGACCGAAACCGCGGCTAGTGAAGACGACGACCAGCTGGATTCGGCCACGGAAGGTGAAGACGGAGTGGTGCGTCGGCACGTGCCGCTAGAGGAGGTCACAGCTCGAATCCATAGTGGTGGAGGGACCCACCCTTCTGTGGATCCCATGGTGACCGAGCGGCACCTTGTGGCATCGCTTCTTCTCAAGCCAAACAGCCACTTGACTGTTTGGGAAACCCACCCACCCCCCCCCATCTGTCAGCTAGGGCGGGCTCCGCTCCAGCCGGTCGCGTGTGCCTAGCAGTCCAATCCACCGTGAGCAGAGATGAGCATGTCCAGCAAGCCGCCCCTCCGCTGGCCGGGTCGTGCAAGCCCAGTGGGTCGCGCCTCCGCGGGATGGCCCGTGTGAGCCCAGTCTGTCGCGTGAGCACAGTAGGTCGTGTGTGCCCAGCGAGCCACACCCTTGCAGGCAGGGCCACGCCCCGCTATGGGTCGGGCAGGACTACGACCCAGTGGGCCGAGCCTCCCGCGTCCCATCCCAGTCGGGTCAGACCCAGACTGGGTCGGGTCAACCTGAACTAGGTCGCACTAGATCCGGGCCCTTCTATGCCAGTTTCACCCAATGAACCATAACTTGAAATCTGGGCATCTGTTTGGTGAACCATTTATGCAGCTAGGACCCTTGGAGTGAGGCGGTCCTTTTTGAATAATCCACATGAGTTTTGGAGAAAGTTGGAGTATGGCCAGGTTGGATCGAATCTGAATCTAACCGGGCCCTAGGAACTGAAACGCTTATAAGTCACAGACTGGGCGTCCGATTGATGTTCCATCTGTCGTGTTGGAACCCTTATGACATAGTGGTCCTTTGGGATACTTCTTCGCGGAGCTTTGTGGGGGGTTGAGGTATGAATATGTTTTGAGAAGCTTGTCCTCATAGAATCAAGCATACTGAGAGGGAATCCCGTTGTTGGATGTGAGGTGGAGGTTGGAGACAAATCATATGGAGGTTAGTACTGAGCGATCCTGTGTGGCTCAGAACTTATGGATCCTGTGTGTGTCAGATCATGTGTGGTTCAGTGCTCAGTGAACCTGTGTGGGTCAGCACATACCGATCATGTGTGGGTCAGATCCTGTGTGGGCCATCGCTTAGTGATCTTGTGTGGGTTAGCACATACCGATCATGTGAGGGTCAGATGTTGTGTGGGTAATTACAAGGTTTAGTACCTATCGACTTCGGGTGAGTTGGATACTATGCGGGTCATTGCGGGGGTTAGTACCTATCTATCCTATGTGGTTAGACTCTGTATGGTCTAAAATAGTGCCTCTTGACAGAATAAGATGATCCAGCTTCACGACTGATCATTTGTCCTTCTATACTTCACTCATTCCTAGTTTGATCTGAGACTCTGTGTGAGTTGAATGTTTTACCTTCGTGGCATTACCTTTGTGGTACTTTTACCATCGTGGTGTTACCTTCATGGGGTTACCTATGTGATATTCTTCCCTCATGTATGAGATGAGTATATCTTGATAACATAGGTATATGTATGGGAATATACTTAAGTAGAGTTGTTGAATGCTTCATGAATTGTGGTTGAGGTCTTACTTTGTGGTTTTTCATTTATGGAAATCAGGGAGACCTTCGAGGTCTAAGGGTCCCTACTGAGTATCGTTATAATCACCCCTGCACGATATATGTCTGTACTTTGTTATGTCTTTTGCAGATGACAGACAACATTGATTGAGGCTGAGGGTGCCAGGACAGGACGGTGCTTGGAGGTAGACCTTTGACTTAACGTGCTGTCGTGACTAATGATCGTGAGTTTACCTACCCTTCAGGCAGGATCCTTGTTGGACGATCCTGGAGCTATTTTTCAATTCTCAGTTGTACTTCTACTTTCTAGTTGGGCTTATATTCTGGCCTCTTTACTTTCACCACATTTTTTACTACAACAATTTATTTCATGTTTCCTTCTTGTAGTACTCTTGGATTGTGTGTTTGTACAAGTTTAAAGGAAATGACTTCCCATTATAGGGATACACCTTTTTGGTGCTAGTATATAGCCCCTGGTCTATGTAAAGTGGGCTTGGGGTAGTCACAGCACGGGCCCCAGGGGATGGGTCATGACAAAGTGTTATCAGAGGAGTCGGTCCTACCCAAGAACAATGAATCTGAACTTTTTAATGGAGAAATAGTGTTAAGTGTTTTGAGTGTGGTTTTTAGTTTGGGGATTCCAGTGTTGGGGTGGAGGACGACATATCCATACACCAATCCTTGAATTCTGATTTCTGACTTGGTGCATGAAAACACTAATTGTCTGTGTTTTGGAAATGTTTTTCTTATGATTTCTTTGAGTCAGCTCACTAGGTATAACTTATTGACTATGGCCCACATATTATCTTTCAGGATTCCACCACATAGACAGCCAACCAGGATTCCAGAGAGAGTAAACGATGAAGGACCACCGAGTGATAAGGCCTCAATGTAGGGCCCTCTTACAACAATAGCACCTTCAGGTGGTGTACCAGCAGCACCACTACTCGTTGGGTAGATTTTTTCCCCAGCCCCACCAGCAAATTGTGCACACTGACTGAGTGTGTTGCATGAGTTTCAGCAATAGAGATCTCTGAGGATTCGAGGCGAGACAGATCTGCAGGCAGATGAGGACTGGCTGGAGGTTTGGTTAGAGTTTTTTTCTTAGTGGGGACACCAACTGATCTGATAGTGATCCTATCTACCAGTATCTTCTATGGAGCAGCTAGGAGATGGTGGAGTCTGACACTCTAGTTACACGATGAGGTGACCCTCAGCTGGGTGGACTTGGGGGGGGGGGGAATTTCAGGGAAGAGTTCATCCTAGTGACCATATGCTCAGTGTATATACAAGAGCTGTTGCACTTACAGCAGGGTAGCATGACCATGGCCCAGTACTCGGTGAGGTTCACTAATCTCTCCCGCTACTCCACTGACATGGTATGAGACCCTTTCATAAGGGCCCAGACCTTGGATCATGGTTTTCTATGGGAGATCAGAGCATCGATGATACCAATAATCATTATGACAGGGGATGGGGTGATATAGAGAGCACTTTTTGGGGAGAGCTTCTTAGTTGAGTAGGCACTGATAGCGAGTGCCACCACTGGATGTCAGGTAGCGGAGTCATCCACAGCAGGCAGTAGACGGATGACGTAGGGGCCCAAGTGGGTCAGACCTTTTGTTAGACAACCTTAGGATATGGGATTGGTGGTTAGGGGCTCCCGGGATTGAGGAGGACAGTCACTACAACAGAATCTTCGTTTAGCGGCGGTTTTTTTTGCGTTTAGCGGCTTTTTAAACCACCACAACTTTGTTTGGTGGCGGTTTATAGAAACCGCTGCAAAATAGGGCATCACCAATCTATTAGTGGTGGTTATTTGCATTTAGCGGTAGTTTTAGGAAAGCGTCGTAGCTGCCTCATTTTGTGGTGGTTTTTCCGATTTTAGCGGCGGTTTTACGAGCCCTGGAAATCACTTTATTCGTGGAAGTTATAACCGCCGCAAATAAACTCAAATTCCAGCGGCCGTAAAACCGTCGCTAAAGTCATGGTAACCGCTATGGAATGAGGCATCCATGATGCTCCTGTTTAGCAGCAGTTTTCACAATTAAGCGGCGGTGTGAACCGCCGCGATACCGCCGCGAATGTGCATGTAGCGGCGGTTAAACCCACCGCGAAAAGATTCCCAGAATAAAAATAATGATTCTTTTCTTCTACTACACTACTGCCCTGAAAAACAAATAAAACCAGAAATATAAACCAACTGAGAATGACCTGAGAAACAACACCCAACAAGGGGATCAATAAGAAGGAATCACATATCATATCGACCAACCAGGTCATTACACCTCTTGTGTAGGAGGACAAAGTCATTAGCCTCACAAAACAAATTTTTCAACATAGACCCAAAATCCATTCCAGTAATAATGTTCAAATGTAAAATCAATACATTGTGCAATAAAACTTCAATGTAATAAAATAAGAGGGACTATGAAGCAACATCAACTATTACGATGCCTAAGCTATTAATATCTCGAGTGATCCTCAAATCCACCTGGATACCTGGTTGTAGTTGTATATATATAAGGTGATCATACATGTATACTCAGTATGGAAACCCAAGTCACTCATGCATTGGTGGGGAACATACTAATATTCTTGTGAAGACAGTAGAATCCAAAATAACCTATCATGGAATTCTCGCTACACAGCCTCACCACGACACACTCACCGAATAAAACAAGTCAAGTAAAGTAGTAGTATTAGATCATTGTTATTTGGGTACCCATCATCACTTTGACACTACTTAATTGAGACATCCTAACACATCATACCTCCCCCACAAATCCCATTGTAATCTTACTACCACAACCCACCCGCTCACACCAGGTCCATAACCACACACATATACTTCCTACAACAACAACATGCTTATCAATCCTGAAATAATGACCATGTGGTCCACCAAAAAAACATGCATACCCTTCCCACAACAACGACCATGTGGTCCACCACAACCACACAAATACCTCGACCACAAAAACAACCATATGGTTCACCCCAACTACAAACATAACCCTCCTCTAATAATAAACATTTGGGCCATGAAAACCAAACACAAACATTACCATAAACAACAACCATATAGGCCACCAAAATCACACGTTCCATCCATAGACACATGGAACTCATCCCTAATACACTTGGGGAAAAAACCAGCCTCCAGACACCTAGGTATCCCATCCGCAACACCTCATACCCAAAGAGACTTGGGAAATAGAAAACATCAAGCCATCATAGACTGCTCGGATTACACGAGTGGTATGGAAGGTGAAGAAGAGATGATCCAATAACTATCCATTCTGAAGAGCCGGGATGGTGGGAAAAGACACCCTATCCAATGGAATGGGGGTGTTAAACACATGGTGTTAAATAACGGTCGGGTGTGTATAGAAATCACAAAAAACAATATGTTCATATACATATAGATAATCAAATAGTATCTCAACCGATAGGTTTCAACCAAACAATGAACAACCCAATAGTAACACTTTTGTTGCTACCGTTATATGCAAACCCACACCATAGATACTTCCAAAGAATAATCTAGCCACTTTTTATTTAACCACATTATATTCATTTATTCAAGGGATTCACATTATATATTCCATTACAACCAAAAAATAAAAACCCTAACCAACTCAAAAATGAATGAAAACCATTCATGTAGTCCCACTGCACAACACCACCAGTACCACATTGTAGTCCCCATACAGAAATCTGTCTGATGGACACAATACAACCAAAGGTAGTTCAACTGACTACAAGTTCTTCCATTCAAAAATCAATCCCACAAACATAGATAGAATTGTCGCTTCAATACACAAACATTCCACATAAACCATAAAACCCAACCATAACACACATTACATAACCACACCCATCAAACAGAGGTAAATTCATATTTAGCCAACAATGTTCTTGAATTACATTTTTTTACTGGGTTATCACATAATGGTTCTTATTCCTCGAGCATCCATTTAATTAACCATGTGTACATGATTAATCATTTTCCACATTACAACATTTTTCCCCAGAATTATAACCAATAAAAATATTAATAGTGTGTAAAAAAATACCACCAATTGCCATGATTTTTATAAGGCAAAAATCCACAACAAGTCAGAACAATAAAAAAATATAACAAGTAGCAATATTAAATGTACTATAACCCCTTAAATGAATTTTTATCATCATAATAAATAAATTATTCCTTATGCTAAATAATATATTTGAGTCGTATTCACATAGAACATTACTAAACCTACAATGCAAGATGCTCATAGGAACTGAAATGAAGGAAATCCTTACTTGGATGATCAAAGGATCGAAGTTCCTCCTTGATTAAAGAGCATGATATCATATGAGGAGTAAGGAATAACTCCAAGGAACTACATGAACGTAGAACAGGGTGGGGGAATGTATCTTCTAAGGAGGAAGGACTCTTTCCACACCTTGGGAGAAGGAAAAGAATCCACTGGAAATTAGAGGATCTTCGCTTAAGAATGAGTGAGATCCTAATAACATGGGATATAATTTCAATGTGGTGGATAAAATAGATCATGGATGGACCATGATATTTGAATATCTCACATCCCCAAGGACATTAGTAAAATAAATATATAAAAAATATCCTTCAAAAAACTCTTAAAAACACCCAAACATAGCATTAAACTCAGTTTTTTGAAAACATATAACAATAAAATTAGAGAGATGACTTCAAAATACTTGAAATACGTGTTATGGTCAACACCACGTATAGTTAATTTGGTTTTTCCAAATTTAAGGGTGATTACGTTTTGGAGAAACAATAATTCTCCTTGAATACAGTGGAAAATGATTTAATAAAATTCAAACTCAATAGGTAACATATTTTTTGTTAAAAGAAAATCATAAGGGAGAGATTGGGATGTCTAGGGAAAACATGAAATGAATCATTGATGGGTGGCTCATTGATACCCTATCACCGATGCCATGACATTGTCACCCTAGCACCAAGACCCTAGCATCGATGCCCTTGAACTGATTCCATGTGAGCAACACCCTTGTACCAATGCACTGGAACCGACACCATGGCACTGACACCCTTGACTCACCGACACCAAATTCCTGAGTCACTGATAGGATGATTCACTGAAAACCTGACTCATTGACAGGCTGACTCATGGATAGTTAAAAACTGTATTTTTTAAAAACTCCTGGAATGAGTGAAAAACATCCCCTAGAACACCCTAATTACTGAAGTTTCCCAACGTATTTAATCTAAGAGGTTTACTCCATTACATCATATAGCTCTCAAAACCGCCTCACCCTATAGAATGAAAAACTACCCAAGAAGAGAGGGGTCTAAACAACCACCATGTAATATAACAATCAGTTATAAACCACCATGATTTGTTCTAAAGCTGGAATAAAAACCTCGACATTCCTGAACCCCTCCTCAATAGTTATCTTTCTCCAAAACAATTGTGTAATCCCCAAGGCCCCAAACTACACCTAGAAAACATGTAATCACATATGGTCACACCATCCGGACAAATGGATTAGAGATCTCCTTCCTCCATTTCAAGATACAACATATCTTATTGCAAAACTAGGTCAGATATCACTTCAATGAAAATTAAAAAATTAAAACATCAAAGTAATGCTCAGAACATCAACAATGGGTTTAACTCCTAGTAATCCAAAATATCGACTACCAATTCAAACACAGACCTAAATGGAATGATATAGACCACACTCAAGATATGAAGACATAAGAAACATCAGAAATTAATAAAATGCATAAAAAGAAACATGAGAAATCAAATAAATTTTAGGACATGAAAATTTGTGGTGGAAACTATGTGCCACAAATGTTACATATACAAACCAACTGTTTCCATTTTTGTTCAACACATCAACAATACAACTAATCAGGGACGGATGATGCATCTTCACCCTCTCCACCTTCATTTCCACTTTGTTTTGTCACCTATAAGAACATTATATTGAAAATTAAATACGGTTAAATATTTATATTAAAACTTAAAACCAATGAATGTTAGGAAACTAAATGATTTCGATTTTCTTTGATTTACCTACATACCACCAATTAATTCACTACCACCAGGGGCATATCTGCTCATCTTCTGATGTATTTCAGTCAACTCTTTCTACAATGCAGATATTTGATCCCCCTACTGGTGAACTGTGTTTCATAAAGAAACAATCTTTTTATTAGCAACTCTGGGTATGGGCTGACTAAAGTCAGTAGTAGATGCAGCAGATATCCCCGGTGTCCTGCTAAAAACCTCAGATGGCACAGGTCCCAAACCCATCCTGCACACTCTCCCAGGATGCTCCTTTCCAAGGACTTTAACAACCGGGTCATCCTAGGAGACAGACTAGGAATGCACAGGATTGGCATCCCATAGTTCTTTAATTATTACCTATAAATCAAATATCAATATATATTAACACAGTAAAAACTTATAATAAATTATTATGATAAAAAATTGACTTCAAACCCCAACTTATTTAGTAGGCTCATTAACAAAACATCCATCTGATTTCTTGTGAACATCCAACCACAGTTCAGTTCTGGATGCTTCATGGCCTAAACTCTATGACTGTGTTAATCAAATATAAATCTACAATTCAATATATTAAACAGATAATATTGTATTATAAATATTTAAACTAATTAAAGGATTACCAATGTCGTTTGACTTCTAGAAAAACTTTTTGATCCCGTAGTGTGCGGGATGCCTTGCTTCGCCCAGTTTGACGCATTCTGTCTTGAGAGATCCTGAAATAAATAAAATTTAATTTATTACTGATGTATTTAATATCATGTCCTTTTCATATACATCTATAAATGTAAAATGAGGATAATATGATAATATATATTTCAATACCATCCGCTTCTGATCCCGATGCCTGTCAACAAACACTTTCCACTACTCTTTCGGTACCCCACTAGGTATCTTCTCATACATTTGCAGTATGGTAAACGAAGCATCGTTGACATCACACCACAATATCCATTTAAAATCTTTCCACTTCTTACCTAGATTTTTCAACATCCACTTCTGTGCTATCACATCAACAATGGTAAAGTAGAAGAACATTTGTATACAGAAATTCATTTTGAACATATTAGTAACATGACATTCAATTAAACCATAATGTAATAAATTTACCTTGATTTGAGAATCAAACACTTCATTTTTCCAGCTTGGAGGCATATGTCTCCAATCATCATATGAAATGGGAAGGGAAATGGGCTCCGCTTCTAGCTGGCCTAGAATCTGGCCGAGTAACCCCGCGACATCATCCGTAGGGACCCCGTAAGAATCAAATGGCACAACAATATTCTCCCCATTCAGATTCCAAACATCGGAAGTTTTTTTGATTTTCTCCACTGTTTCATTTTTGTCATCTTAAAGGAGAAAACAATTAGTATAAACAAAATTCAATAAATTTATTTCATTAAAATTTGTACCTATGATAGTGACACTCCAGTATGTCTAGGATGAACTACAAGGGGTGTGTCGCTTCCCCACTACTGAGGCTCCTGAAGGGGGAGTCGATGACTCATCCTCTACTGGGACATCCATAGATGGTGTGAGAGATGGTGCAGGGGGAGATGGTGTAGGGGTCTCTGCAGCTGGTTCCTCAAATGTCGTGGGGAGGGAGCCAGATGGATAGTCATTTGTCGCAGAATTGAATGAAATAATGTACCGCTTCTTCCTTGGCATTCCTGTCATTTAATCAAATAAAATTAAGTTCAGAATATATATTTCAAAAAAATTATGCAGAAAAAAAATTAAAAATGATAACAGATGGAGTACTAACAGACAAAATATATATAACAATGATAATAAATGACTGTAGAAATGAAACAAGTGGTTGCTGAATAAATAAATAATTGTACATACAATAATTTTCCCCTTCAATCATGTCGGTTTCCTGCTCCATTGATTCATCCACTTCATTCATCATTTCTAGACTAATATTTTCAATATCTTGAGGGACAAATAATTCTGCTTCCTGTTGCTAATTAAATTAAATTTCAGAGGTCAAATTTTCCACTTCATCACCCATATCATACAAATCTCTTTGTATTACGTGAGCAACTACACTCCACCCTTCATTGGAAACATCATTCACATAATATACCATTTTTTTCTTGTGATGCTAAGACATATAGATCATGCAGTTCACGATCACCAGCATCCATCAAGCAAGAGAAGTTCACAGAATTAAATTGTCAGGAATATATTTTAACACCTATGATAATATCGACCCATTTTCATTTGAATAAAACAACCAAAAAATGTCCATGGTAGTTTAATTAAATAATATCATGCATCTTCCCATAGTATTCCACTTCAGTAAATGTAAATATACCACTATTCTATGTTCTCAAACCCACTTCTCGATCTACTGTACGAAATATAAATCCATTCAACTTATAAGCTTCGAGCTTTCTAACTTCTTTTAGAGGACCTCTAACAAGAAACTTCAAATCTTCTGACACCTCTGCTCGAGTATCAGTATTCATGATCTGAAAAAATAAATATACTTTATTGGATTTACAAAATGTATGTGTCAGACTAATATTCCTATTTATTGCAATATTTCGGAACTTACACGTTGTGAAAACCATTCTACAAGCTCTTTATTAACAGCTTTCATTATATCATTCTCATTTTGTGTTTGGACCCTCATTCGTCTCTTTGTTTGTATCCTCAAATCTTCAGTAAATGGATCTGCAATTTCACTATTCAGCAGCACATATCTATGTGCCTGTAATAATTACAATTCAATCAGTGTCACATTTGAGGTCCTCCCAACTAATCGGCCAATAGAAAGAAATATTTTGGATTTCTGATGTATTTGAGACTGATTTGAGGTGTCATCAACACGTCCAACTCGATTAAATCTTGTCTCAATATCATCCATGTATCGAGAACAAAAGTTAAGAAAATTCTCAGCCACATAGCCTTCAGTAATTGAGCCTTCTGTTTTAGATTTATTTCTCACGTATGATTTCAAATTCCCAAGATATCTGTGAAATAAAATAAACATAATTATGAATTTAATTAAGTACCGAAAATTGTTTACATAACTGGAAAACATATAAATAATGTACCTCTCAATTGGATACATCCATTGATAATGAACAGGGCCTCCTAATTTAGCTTCCTCAACCAAATGCACAGTTAAATGCATCATTACAGTAAAAAAAGACGGAGGAAAGATCATCTCTATTGCGCAAAGGGTCAAAACAAACCTCTCCTAGAGGTTTTCAAGCTGAAATGGATGTAGATATTTCTCACATAGTTTTCTGAAAAATGTGCAGAACTGGAGTACAACTGTAGTAATCTTTTCAGGTAATAATGTACGCAATGCCAATGGTAGTAACTTTTGTAACAAAATATGTGAATCATGGCTTTACAATCCATGTAACTTCTGATTCTTCAGGTCAACACACCTCAAGATGTTACTTGAATACCCATCAGATACCTTAACATTCTTTAACATTTGAAGGAATGTATCTTTATCCCTATTTTTCATTGCAAAAATTTCTAGAGGATACTTTTCATTCTCATCTGGCCAGAGATCGTGTTTTATGTTCATTGCTTGTAAGTCTTTGTGATCATTGAGATGATCCTCCGACTTTCCATGCTCACTAAGCAATGTGAAAATAAAATTTTCACAGAAATTCTTCTCAATATTCATCACATCAAGATTATGCCGCAACAAATTAAATTCCGAATACGGAAGTTTGAAAAATATACTTTTTTTCTTCCATTGTTGCATTCTGGTTTCACTTGATGATGCACTTTGGACCTGTTTTCTGCTATCATTCAAATGATGGACCTTCCCAAATTCTGTTTCAACATTTTCAAGATATGCCAATATTTCAAAACCATTTAACAACTTTGGAGGTGGTCTACGATCAATGGAACCATAAAATTTTGATCTGTTCAGCCAAAATCTATGAGATGCATCAAGAAATCTTCGATGACACAAGAAGCACCATTTTCTACTGTGAGGTATCCATTTGGGCTCAAAATCAAAATTACAAATAGGTCAATCCAAACCCATGTAAGTGTTCCAACCAAATAAATTTCCAAGCCTAGGGAAGTCACTAATGGTCCACATTAAAGCAGCATGCATTTTGAACATTGTTTTAGAAGAAGCATCGAATGTCTCAAAACCGTTGCTCCATAACTCCTCCAATTATTCAATCAAAGGCTGCATGTATACATCAATATCATTTCCAGGAATTTTGTTTTCCAGGAATAATCATAGAAAGGATAAAAGATGTTTTTTGCAAACACATCCATGGAGGAAGATTATAAGGGATCAAAAGAACTGGCCAAATGCTATAATTGGTACTCAAAGTCCGAAATGGGTTGAATCCATCGGCAACCAATCCCAATCAAACATTCCTAGTATCAGCTGAGTAATAGAGATGTAATGAATCAAATGTCTTCCATGATTGGGAATCATGTGGATGCCTCCTTAACCCATCATTGTTATTATCTATAGAATGTCACTTCATGTGTTCGGCGGTTTTCGATGACATGAATTATCTTTGCAATCGAGGATTCAAAGGAAAGTAACACAAAACCTTTGCAGGTGTGCTGCTTTTATTCTTCTCTATGAAATTATACTCATTCATACTTCCAACATCACCCTTTTCCTGCCATCTAGAAGAAGAACATTTCTTCTAATTCTGTCTACTTGAATCATCTCCCCAATAAATCATACAATCATTTGGACACACATATATTTTTTTGTAATTCAGACCAAGCTTGTTAACAACTTTTTTCATATCATTAAAATATTTTGAGATTTTTGCTTCAGGAAATTCATCACGAATCAATTCCAATATCATGGACATTTCCTTATTTGTAATTCCACATAGTCATTTGATATGGTACAACTTTAGCAGAAATGAAAGATTTGAATATTTTAAACACCCACTATACAAATCTTGATTTCCATCATCAACTAAATCATGAAACACATTTTCCTCAGTGAAGTTTTATCTTACATTTGGCTTCACAAAATCAAGAGGAGGATCCAATGATATGTGACAATCTTGATCTGCCTGTGTTACAGTCTTAAAAACATCACTTGTCACATTGCAATTTGTAGCACCTTCTTTTGGTTGTTCTGATATGTTTTGATGCTGATAGTGGTGTCTTGCAGTGCTGAATGCATCATTTATTAGGTTTTGCATTTCATTTTCCATTGTCGATAAACTTGGGACTTCATTCTGCGGATTAACATTAGTGCTCAATCTTTCTGTAACATTTGATTCTCCATTCCAAATCCAACAAAAATATTGATCAGGGAATTGCTTCAGTATTAAATGTTTATAAACTTCATCTCTCTTCAACCATGTTCTAAATTTACAATTAGGACATGGACATCTTATTCTCCCTTAAACGGATCGACTAGAAATTTCAAAATCTAAAAACTCATTCAAACCCTTAACATATTGAGGTGTGTTCCTCGTTAATGTGATCCATATTTTATCCATGTATATCACAATGTGCCTAAAAAATAAAAAAAAATTAAAACACATAGTTACTACTAAATAGAGAAAGAGATTCATATATATGATAGTGTAAGATTACAGAAACATAATATAATAAAGATGACCCATTGATCATAAAGTATGCATAATATTATACAGATGATACATTGATCACATTTACCACTTACTTAGCATGCCCAGAAAAACAAAACAATTTTGGTCCCTAGGAGACAGCGTCAACACCTCATTGATGAGAAATAAGAATATCTGGTTACACACTTATCATAACACTATTGATCACACATTTATGTTGCCTCAAACAACACCCCATTGAAAGTGATGTCATTGAACACACCAAAGATGCACTATTTTCATACCATTAGTACAACCACATTACTAGAAATCTTTAGCCCTTATATGACACCCTTTGAGACTTATCGCAGGCTAGCTTGGGTACCTGAATTATGGGTATCCTAGGTCAGTTCATGAAAATTGGTCATGTTTCATTGCTCTTTATGTTTTTCAATATTTTCACTATCTATTTGAATTTACCTCTCTCTTTGAATTTGATATTGTTTCTTATTTCCTTGAATTTAGAGATACCTTTGTTATTCATTATATCATTAGGTTGTGCAATTTTAATTCATCCACTTGGATTTCCATAGTGGGGTTCTCATTAAAATCTATTTTAAAAACTAATGAATGATGTATGTTATTTTCACTTAAATATGTTTTATGTTTAGTACTATAAAAATTTATCTTCAATATTTCAAACAAATCATATTAAAAATGTCATGCAAACCATAACATTTGGATTTGATATAATACAAAGGACATGTCCAATTTTTACTTCAAATATTTATGTATATTTCTAGTCCTAACCTCAGTTAATTTGAAGTAATTATTTGGAAATGGATTTTCAACTTGAACACAAACTATTATACTTAATTCAACCATAATAAATTTAAAATATTTAGTAAGTGACAATATTTCAGAACTTATGATGATCTTTGCTAACATGTTTGATAATCCCATGGTGAGAATCCTGGTGTTCAACTTATTGGTCTGAGCATAAAGACCATAAATTGTCTTCACCTCTCTTTGTGGTCATTTATACTGATTTAGACCACTAACAAATTCATGTCATGTTTGATTTTACCTTATTATGAAATATAGTAATTCACCATTCGTGGTCTGAGTTTAAAATATTTAAACAAAGTGAATAATCCCCTATTAGGGGTAATATGAATTGGTATGGGGCAAAACAATTTTAGTAGGGATAGTTTATCTTCTATGTTGAATATACGACCTCACCTCTGTGGTCTAAGCTATAAAACTATAACCCCCTATATATTTTTGTCTAAGAAATATAAATTTAATCTATGTGAACCCATAATTGAGTCTTTTTGTATTATTATTAGGCTCTTAATCTTACTTGGTATTACCTTAAACTTACCACTGTAGAGAAAACCTCATACTTTAATTAAATATTTATAAAGTTAAGCATCATCCACACATTGGTCTACAATGTTTGGACTTAGACATAAAATACATTGGAACACCTTAAAAGTCCATAAGATACTAATGTAAATATAATTTCCACTCTTGACATCAAAAACCCATAATAGGTGACATTGGAAAAATCGAGTCTCCACTCACAAGATATTTACCTTGTATAGATAGGGAATCATTTTGATCATCTGAAAATTAGAAAGGAAAAAAAATTCAGGTTGAAAACTTTCAAAGGGGGAACTATGAAAAATCAAAGTTTCTTCCCCCTAAGTCCTTTACAATTCACTGCTAAGGGAAATATTAGGGATAAATTTAAATGACGTAAACCTACTAGAAATCACCACTCAACCCTAGAAAAAGTCATGGTATACCCTATAGGCCCATCAACTAGGAATATTGTAAGATAACACTTATGTTCCTTGAATATGATAGTGCATATTATTTTAACAGAATGCAAAAATATTCAATAAGAGATGCAACATAAATTGATTTCATTGAACACACCAAAACCAAACCAAACTGCTACCGCAATCCCCATGTGACCTCAAGTTCACCACCATCCTCTACTAACCCATGGATGTTCCCACATCCAATGAAACCCTCTAACATCCAGGAGACACCCAAAAATATTTTTAGAATCATCACTTTCCATTCAAACCAAACTCATCCATTTCAAATAATTTCCAAAGGACCAACAATTATCTTTAAAAACTAAGAGAGCCTTCCAAACAACACTTTAACCATACTATAAAAATCACCATGTTCCACATAACAAATTCCAAACACCATAAAATCAATTAAATAAAACATTAATAAGGTAAAGAACCATCCAAATCATCCAATTTTACTATTAAAGACCAATTAACATTTTACCACACACATTAGGCATAAGAAAAGATTGGAATAATTTAAGATTCACATTGAAAGATATTTTTAACAAATCATATCACCAATAAAACACCATAATAATTTAACCAAGTACATTAACAAGGTGTAAATCATGTTTTAAAAACTATTTAGTAACACCCAAGGATCATATGGATTGAATTAGAAAGAAAAGTCAGGGAAATGCCCACTAATTTAGTGTGAATGCAACGAAACTTCAACAGGAGGGAGAACAAGGCCCCACATACCAACCACATACCCTAGATCCAAAGAAAAATGAACTAAACATCAACCCTAACATCTAGGGTCTGGAAAAGATCTAAAATGAAACCAAGAAATAGATAAGGGGAAGAGAGAAAGGGGGATATGGGGAAAAACACTAAAAACCACCTTGGATGTGTAGACGGGGTCGTTGTAGGCTCGCGGGTCGCCGTGGAAGGGGTTCCGGGGTCGCGGGGTCACGGGGTCGCATGGGGTTGCAGGGGGTCGGGAGAACAAGGTGAGTCAGGGTAGGGGGGAAGGGTCGGCAGCATAAATAAATATGGAGGGTTTCACGATGGTTTATAATAAACCTCCGCGAAACCATTTTAGCGAAAGGATTAGTGGCGGTTTTGTGAACCTTTTCCACAAAACCACCGCTAAAACCTAATTTTGGTGTAGTGAGTTGAGTATTAGGCAGTGCTAATTGTGCGGAGGGTAGGTTGAAATGGATCACGACTACCCAACCCACCGTACGAATGACCAGCTCATGGTTGAGGTACCGCTGAGGCAGAGGTAGAGGTCTGAGCGAGGAGGTTCGTAGGGTGGCACACATTACAAAGGAGTTGGTCGTGCAGTTGGCGGTGGGCGGTGATTCGAGGTTCGGCCCCCACCACCTCCAGGTGGTCGACCCCAGCCACAAGGAGCAAGAGGAAAGGGACGAGCTCAGCTCCAAGAAGTTGATTCCTATGACCACAGCATTGCAGAGATGATTGGAGGTATAATTTATGTCCATTACACCATAGCTATAGTACTTTTAGTCATAGGTGTTAGTCACTCTTTTATTTACATGGCCCTTGTTCGGAGCTCAGAGATTCGGATGGATCCGTTGGCCCGATCTTTATGGCTCGAGACCCTTATAGGATGGGAATCACTGATTACACACTGGTTTCGGTAGTGTGAGCATACTCTAGGAGGTGAGAGATTCGGTTGGGATCTTCTAGTAGCAGCGTCGAGGCCTTATGACTTCATCTTGGGTATGGGCTGGTTAACCATTGTTCATGATTAGATTGATTGTATTAGGTGTAAAGTACAATGTTTCCATGAGGATGGACCAGGTTTTTTTATCATAGAAAAGGGAACCTTTGCAGCATAGGACAGACTTTCTCAGAGGAGGGTGTAGCCGATCACACATCAGTATTCTAGCCTTACCCTCGAGGAAGTTGATGTTGAGAGTCCGAGCTATCCTGTAGTGGTGGACCTGTATGCCGCTAACTATCTTAATGATGTTATGGGACTACCTCCACATAGTGAGGTATACTTTTACATCGACTTGATCCCTGGGATGGCACCGATATCTACACCCGCATATCAAATGGATATTGTGGAGCTTTTTGAGTTATGGGTGAAGTTGGAGGACTTGCAGAGAAAGGGGTTCATAAAGACTAGTGTATCTCCATGGGTAGCCCCAATTTTGTTTTCCATGAAGATATATGGGAGTTTGAGAATCTGTGTAGATTATCGGTGCCTGAACTAGCTGACCATGAAGAATAAGTATCCACTACCGAGGATTGATGATCTTTTAGATCAACTGAAAGGAGCTTGATGGTTTTCAAAGATAGACCTAAGATCTAGCTATCATCAGCTCAGGGTACGAGATGAGGATGTGAAGAAGTCAGCCTTTAGATGTCAGTATGGCCATGATGAGTTCTTGGTTATGCCTTTCTTCATGACCAACTCCCCTAAAGTGTTCATGGGACTCATGAACAGGATTTCCCAACCATAACTCGATCGCTTTGTGGTGGTCTTCATCGATGATATCTCAGTGTACTCAGTGACGGAGGAGCATACCTATCATCTATAGATAGTTCTGGATACACTCTATGAGCACCAACTTTATGGTAAGTTCTCGAAGTGCTAGTTTTGGATATGAGAGGTTCACTTTATGGGACATGTTATCTCGGAGGCTAGAGTTGTAGTAGATCCAGAAAATATAGGGGTTGTGCTAGCTTGGGAGCCACCCAGGAGTGTGACCGAGGTTTCGAGTTTCCTACGGTTGGCTGGGTACTACTGGAGATTCGTACATGACTTTTCCAGAGTTTTGGTACCCTTTTCAGGTTTGAAAAAGAAGGTAAATCCCTTTGTATGGACGTAGAGATGCCAATAGAGTTTTCAGGAGCTCAGGACGAGACTGACGAGTGCCCCCATCTTGAGGCTACCAGAAGATGGCGTTGGATATGTAGTCTATTGTGACATGATGAGGATTGGACTTGGATGTTACCTGATATAGGATCGAGTATTCATCGCTTATGGTTCACAATAGCTAAGATAACATGAGCAGAACAACACTACCCATGACCTAGAGTTAGCAGCAGTGGTATTTGCCTTGAAAATGTGGCGACACTACTTGATGGGTGAATGTTTTACAGTCTACTCTGATCACAAGAGTCTCAGGTATATATTCTAACAGAAGAACCTGAACTAGGGACATCGATGATGGATAGAGTTCCTCTAAGACTATAAATTTGAGATAGTCTATACTCTTGAGAAGGGGAACGTAGTGGCAGATGCACTCAGTAGGAGGTATGGTCTATAGTATCTGAGTGAGGTGACAGAGTAGTTATCCACATTGTAGATATCCTTTTTGGATATAGATGGAGCATCTTACCTCTAGTCTATGAATTTTAGTCCCCCACATATTCACTGAGTTCAGGAGGCACAAGATGGGGACATGGACTGTGAAGCACGACGTGCTTAGATATCCATAGGAGAGGAACATGATGGATTTTATGAAGGTGGGGATCACGTCATCCTCTTTAGAGGAAGCACAATGGTACCAATGGAACTATGGGAGGAGGTGTCGAGGGAGTTCTATATGTCCCCCCTGTAGGTACATCCTGGTGTGAAGAAGATGTACCCGGTCCTTTGGCATCATCACTGGTGGCCATGGATGAAGTAGGTAATGGAAGAGTTTGTTTCACAATGCCTCACTTGTTAGCAAGTGGAGGTCGAGCATCAGGTTCCAAGAGGCTTAGCCCATCCACTAGAGGTGCTGGAGTGGAAGTGGGATGGTATCTCCATGGAAATTGTGATAGGGCTTCACCGTACGTCTCAGTGACATGATTCTATCTGGGTGATCATTGACGGACTCACCAAGTAATCCCGCTTCCTACCCATCTGATAGCAGGTATCAAAAGAGGTCTTGGGACACCTCTATATACAGGAGATTATACGACTTCATGGGGTTCCATTGACAATCATCTAAGAATGTGACATGCGTTTTACATCTCAATTGTGGAAAGGATTGTAGGAGGAGTTCGGGAAACAACTACATTTGAGCACCGCCTTTCATCCATAGACAGATGGTCAGACAGAGCGGACCATACAAACACTAGAGGACATTCTTCTTTCTTGCATTCAATATTTTTTCTGTAGTAGTAAGGATCACTTTCCCTTGGTGGAGTTCACGTATAACAACATCTATCACTCCACCATCATTATGGATCCATTATAGGCCTTGTACGGTCAACCTTGCAGATCACCTCTATGCTGGATAGACCTAGGACAGTCAACACTTATGGTTCTAGAGTTTGTATATTCTACCACTGAGAAGGTGAAAATCATCCAAGTGTGGATGAAGATAATACAGAGTAGGTAGAGGTCTTATGATTACAGGAGATGAAGACCTTTCGAGTTCGAGGAAGGAGACCATGTCTTCCTACGGGTCTCACCTTGACAAGGTTTGCGGAGGTTTGGTCGAGGAGACAAGTTATCACTGAGGTTTATCAGACCATTTCTGATACATAGAAGGATTGGCAAGGTGGAATATCGCTTGGCACTACCACCACAGCTGGAGAGGGTGCACGACGTCTTCCACATATCCCAGTTGAGGAGATACGTACATGACCCATCTCATATCATCGACCATGGAGAGCTGTAATTTGATGATGGGGCGACGTTTAAGGAGGTTCTAGTGGAGATTGAGGATCAATAGGAGTAGGTCCTTTTTGGACGAACAATACCTCTGGTGCACGTTTGTTGGTGTCATGGGAACATTCAGGGGAGCACAAGGGAGCGGGAGGCTCTTATTTTTTCTCAGTACCCCCCTTTTGTTTCCTTAGTCTATGTTGTGGCTTTCAGAGATGAAAATCCCTAAGGTGGGGAGAATGTAAACACTCGTATTTTCCATGTAATTTTATTTAATTAAATGGAATTATGATGAGTCAGTGAAAATCGATGTCTCGTGATTCGGAGGCTCGGTGCACCCAGAATGAATTTCTAAACTTTTGTAAAGGTATGTTCAATAAACACGTAGGTGGCATTTTCTGTCTTTTGAACTAGTGCTCAGATTAAAAATATGAGGGCATCGTTGAATATGAAGTGCTGGGATTCGCTTAAGGGAGGCTTCACTTTGAGTGCATTATGTTTGGAGATAAAGTTAGATTTTGGAATTTTTAAAAGAATAATAAAATAACATTGTTATTTTATTTCATTATTTCTTTTCCTCCAACGGACAAGAATCTGTGGAGACAACAACGACGTGTCAAGCCATTAAATGGCTTGACTCATCAAATTGTTTGTAATAGAACCGTGGGAATTAGGAAGGTTCCTATTAAATGAACCCCCATATATTTTGTGGGCATTACTAACCCTTC
This sequence comes from Viscum album, assembly GCA_963277665.1. Classification (NCBI taxonomy): domain Eukaryota; kingdom Viridiplantae; phylum Streptophyta; class Magnoliopsida; order Santalales; family Viscaceae; genus Viscum; species Viscum album. Next base: position 1,850,306,881 of record OY728142.1, on the reverse strand, counting down.
CCCTATTCTATTTATATGGAGCTTCAGGATAGGTAAAGGCACAGATTTTCTAAGAAATGATATTCTGATAAAGGGTCATGATGCCTATCACTAGGAGGATGGATTTGGATCCAGTGGGCAGAAACGAGTGACACCGACTCACGAACTGAAGGACGATTTTTGAGAGGCAACATTGGCAGCTTGTTATAGGGATGAAGAGAACCTACTATTCATCAATCTCAAGTTTCCTCCAACAAACATGTGGTAGGGATTTATTTCCTTATTATTTCAAGTGATTATTGAATCATATACCTCTCTCATGTTTTCAAGCTAACATATAGGGCGTTGGCCAAACTAACATGGTTCGGACCCTCCGCTACCTTGTTTACCCTTAAGTTCTCCATGGAAGACCATTGGCGAGGTGGCACCGGCCATCCATGAAGGAGTCTATGCACTGTATCACACTGTAGGTGGAGGAGGTCATGACACTATATCGCAGTAGTAAGCAGAGTGGCAGTCACTGGTTGGTCGTGGAGGTGGTGCGGTGCGCCATCACACGTCACCTGTTGGGAAGGTCATGACCAAAGACATGGTGGGTGAAGACGGCAGCCGGCTAAAGATAGTCGCGGAAGGTGAAGATAGTGCGGCGCTCCATTGCGCACCACTGGGGGAGGCCGCAGCTCGAAGCCACTGCGGTGGAGGGACCCGCCCTTTTGCGGGTCCCGCGATGACTGTGAGACGCATCATGGCGCCACCGCTTCACAAGATGAATGGCCGCTCGACCATTCAGGAAAACCGAGGGGACTCCCCCCCACCCATGTCGGCTAGGGCGAGCCCCACTCCAGTGGGTCGTGCATGCCCAGCAGGCCGCATCACCGCAGGCCGGGTCCTGGCATGCCGGGCCATGCCCCCTGTGGGCTATGCCAGATAGTGGACCAGTGGGACGAGGCCACTATGGCCCATCCCAGACCGGTAGACCCAGACCAGGTCGTTTCAACCCAAACCAGATCAGGTCGGGTCGGTCCGGCCCTGTCGGACTGGACCCGGGCCCTTCCAGACTAGTTTCACCTAAAGGACCACAACTTGAAAATCTGAGCATCTGTTTGATGAATTTATTGTGGCTCTATGATCCTTGGAGTGAGATGGTCATTTTGGTATACTCCACTAGAGTTTTGAAGAACGTTGGAGTAAATTTGGGTTGGATCGAATCCGAATCCAACAGGGCCCTTAGAACTAAAATTCCTTAAGTCACTGACTCAGCGTCTGATTGACGCGTCCTTTATCGCATTAGAACCCTTAAGACATGGCAGTGCTTTGGGATACTTATTTATAGATCTTCAAGGTGGTTTAGTTATGACTGATGTATTTAGGAGAGGATCCTCCTGGAATCAAGTGTACTGAGTGGGAATCTAGTGGTTGGTAGTGAGACAGAGGCTCAAGACAAATCATACAGAGGTTAACACCTTGAAATTTTTTGTGGGTCAGCACTTATCAATCCTGTGTGGATTAGCACTCAGTGATCCTATGTGGGTCAGTGCATACTGATCTTTTATTGGTCATATCCTTTGTGGGTCAATACCTAGCGATCTTATGTGGGTCAGCGCATACCAATCATGTGTAGGTCATTGGAGGGGTTAGTACCTATCAACTCTGGGTGGGATGGATCCTATTTGGGTCATTGTGAGGGTTAGTACCTATCGATTCTATGTGGGTAAGACTCCATATGGTCAGAAGAAGTGCCTCCTGACAGAATAAGATGATCTATCTTCACGACTGATCATTTGTACTTCTATACATCACTCATATCTGGTTTGAGCTGAAACTATGTGTGATCGGAGTCTTTTAACTTTGTGGTATTACCTTTGTGGTAACTTCACCTTCATGGTGTTATCTTCATAGTGATACCTGTGTAATAATTTTACCTTCGTGGTGTTATCTTCGCGGTGTTACCTGTGTGGTACTTTTATCTTCTTGGTATTATATTCATGGTGTTACCTGTGTGGTACTTTACATTCCTGGTGTTACTTTTGTGGTGTTACTTTTTTGATATTCTTCCCTCATGTATGAGACAAGTATATCATGATAACATAGTTATATGTATGGGTATATACCTAAGTAGAGTTTTTGACTGCTTCTTGCTTTGTGGATGAGGTATTCCTTTGTGGTTTTTCATTTCTATAACTCTGGGAGAACTTCAGAGGTCTCAAGGTCCCTACTGAATATTGTTATACTCTCCCATGCATGAGCTATGCATACACAATGTTTTTTCTTGTGCGGACGATAGACAACTTTGATCGAGGTTGAGAGAGATTGGATGGGATGGTGATCTGAGGTGGACCTTGAACGTTACGTGATGTAGTTACTACTGATCCTGAGTTGTACCTACCCTTCAGGTAGGATCCTCAGTGGACGATCTAAGAGATATTTTTCTCTTTTCAGTTCTACTTGTACTTTCTAGTTGGGCTTGTATTCTGGCCCCTTTACATTCAAAAAACCTTTTACTATCATATTTTACTTCATGGTTTCTTCTTGTTGTACTCTTGGATTGTGTGTTTGTACATGTTTAAATCCAATGCCTTCCCGTTATAGGGATACACCTTTCTGGTTCTAGTCACTATCCCCTAGCCTATTGAACGCTGGCTTGGGATAGTCATGGCACGAGCCCTAGGAGATGGGTCGTGACACTTTCAAAAAATCAAGAAGATGTTAATTATCTATTGATGTTAAATTAAATTGATAGAAGGTGGGAAGATGTGGAAGATGAAACATCTAATAGGATCACCCCTTAAGAGCATTCTCTAACAGGGAAATAAAACCTTGGTAGATGATGAGGGCTTTCAAAAGAAGACTCCTCAGAAGACCATAAAATGGATGTACTATTCACTTATCCAAAGGATCTTGATCACTATAGAGAAAATACCTTCCTTATATAACATAACTCATATAATGAATACAACTTTGAGAATAAATTATTTTATTTTGATTGTAAAGGTATTTTGGACTTTTTTTTGGATTTGGGAATCATGTCATGTCTTGACCTTATCCCTACCTACCTTGTAAACCATGATTTTTTAATAAATGGGTAGTGGTATTTTAACTTGTTGATTGATCTATTTTGATATTATATATATTTATATATTTACTAAAAGATATATATATATATACATACATATAATTATATTTCTATGTTTGTATATTTATACATATATTTATATATATTTAAACAAACACATATATATATAATTATATTTATATATTTTGATATATATATATATATACTAATTTCCTTATACTAGGTAGATGTGATTACAAAGTGAAAAAAACTCTCGTATCTAGGAACCTCAGTGGGTTAATCCTCATCCCTCCCCATAAGGAATGATAGTCACTCAGTAGACTGATTTTATTACATTTCCAATGGCCTGAAGGTCCTATGGATTTGAAATCCATTTTTTTCCCAATGGCCCATGGCCTAAAGTCACTGTAGAATATGGCCCATGGGACTCTAAAAGATATTAATTTAAGGCCTCACATTAGTATTTTGTATCATTTCATGATACCAAACTCAATCCCCCTCACCCACTAATCATTATACCTATGTTACTAGTCATGGATATTGTGTCACCCCCAGCTAAGTCATTGAACTGTGATACCATAGATTCATCATGATAGGAAAACCCTATATACTAAATCAATGTATGAGAAGAAGTTAGGGTGATAGGGAACACCTAAGCCACTCATCCAACTATTCCTGCATGGAACCTGTATGCATCTTAAACCAGCTACTCCTCATAATTTGATCGGTCTCATTGTGTTGGAAGACACAAGGTAGGGAACTCATCTCTTAAAAATAAAAAATCCATGATGAAGGATGTTTATTTTATAGGTTTCAACAAACTAATCCCTATTTCATAGTCTCCCAACCAGCTACACTTGCATGTGGCCATGCTTATGTTTCCTACTTAATGCACTGATCTATTTTTCTAGTTTGGTCATATTATTTCATTAATTTTTTGGGAGGTCTGGAGGCCCTACTTGCATGGCTCGGAGGCCCAATGGCCCTAAATTCCAATGTAATGCCTCTAAGTCCCATTGATGATTAGTGTATGTGACTAATAGAACACCACTACAATACTATTTCTATAGTACTACTATAGTAACTATGTTAGATCCCACCAAATGGATGGTTATTAGGGGTTAAACCTCTAACCACATGGATTCCAAACAGGAGCATATACCACTCAACTATAGGCTCACCATTATATATATATATATTTTTAATGAGTATTACTTGTTAATAATGAATTAAAATAAACAAAAATACAAACACACATATATATATAAATATAATTATTGATAATGAGTAATGAATAATTAAAAATTAATAATAACTAATTATGAATTTCTAATTATTAGTTAATTTTAATCATAAATCATAAAAAATTAATAAGATAAAATTAGCAGTTAAAAATGAAAAATTATTAATATTTAATTAAAAATTATCATTAATGGATTATTAATTTATAAAATGTATAATTTATTACATAATATTTTTTTATAATTATTAGTTATTTTTTAAAAAATTTAACATATATATATATATATTTCTTATTATTTATTATTTATTTATTATATTTAATAAATTTAGTGGGGATTTTATAAAAACAATCAAAATATTAAATAATTGGAAGTGTTTTTTTCAAAAATCACCCCTAAAATTACGTAAAAACTAAAATTTATTATTTATCATTTAAAAAAATTGTCATTAATTAACATTTATTTTTGAAAACCGCCACTTCAAAAATTTAATAGAAATATTTAGTTGTTTTTTTGAAAACCACACCTAAAAAGTTTCACTAAATGTATTTTTTCCTATAGTGACCCCTTATGAGGATTGAAACAACTTATATATGCCTCAGAAAACTCAAAAGGTTCATCCTATATTAAAAGTCCATCTCAAAAAATGCTTAAACATTTTCATTTTTAAACACTCAAATTTTATCCTCATAAGGAATGTTTAATGTTTTAACATTCATGTTATGCAATCAAACTCTTTATAATCATCATCACGTTATAGTTTTAATTGAGACTGATAACTAGGTAAAAAGATGGAGACCAAACCAAGTATTATTGAAAATTTTGATAATCCCCTTTTATTAACACCATGTCATAGTATCTCATATTATGTCATTATCCACACATGGTTAGATAATGGATTTCTATAAATCACCACATCAAAGTCAACCTTTTAGTTCATATATCCAACAATCTCTTAGATACACTAAAAGACTCATGGACTTACTGAAATTTCACCATATGTCACATCATATAAAAAAACACATAAATTTATAAAATAAAATACTTTTGGATATCTCTAAAACTATTTTTGGAAAAGTTATCATCAATTCACCATGTACCACATCATATGATGTACCTTATGAATATTCATCCAGATCTTTTTCGGGATACCCACTAATGAAATTTTAGGGTAACTTCCAAAGTGTTATATACTTGATCCTCATTCAAACGAACATAATTTAGGACCCCATGATCCTTTATATCATTGAAATAAATTATGAATTCCCCAATCCATAAATGTAAGAAAGAATAATCCTCCAAAAAATCATCATTTCTACTCAAGTTATAAGTGGATTTCAAATTACATCCATCAAACACATGTATCACTATACCTATGCCCACCAATTGAATTGTATTCAAGTATGAAATTTCATGAGATCCATTTTTTTGAGACATAGAGTAACCACAGGACATGGAGGATGTTAATCCCACACATTTACTCATACATTCTCAAATTTTTTATTATAAACTAACTGAGTCAATGAATACATCACACATAATTCACCCTTATGGATGATCACATCTCATAACCATCATCCAATATATAATCTCATCATGTTTATTATCTAGGTATAGTCATACACCTCCACAGCCTATCTTAATTGAGGTTCTATATTTCATATGTATTATACGAGAGGACAAATCCCATCTTAGTTAAGATCTAGCTGGTGATATGATCTATTGCATACCCAACCACCCCTGATTAGCTAAGCCTCGAGACTTGAATAAGGAAGGTATCAATGTATGAAGGTTCTCATGCTAGGTTTCTCAACAACCTCATGTATGAGTAAATCCAAATAAGAAATATGCACCCCTAGTATACCAAATATATAGTGTATGACACTCCATGTGGTATATACTTATATATTCATTCAGTGTAACAAAAATAGTGTTGTGCCTCATGGGAATATTCCATAACTTGATATAAGAATCCTAGTCATGCTAACCAACCATTTCATTACAACTTATAATATTCCAAGACAAACATCATTTAGGGATAACTCAGAGTCATACTTTTTGAGGTTAATTCATGTAATATAGGTAGCTCATGTAAAAAAAATAATGATTATTTTTTCTATTAACATGATATATTATATATACTTATACTCCTATAAAAAAATTAAAAAACCACTTATATGTACATGCCTAATCATATGTCATTTGATATACCTCCATATCATCCTTATATTTGTTACACTATTAACATTTTGTTAAATTTATTTCATCTTTATATATTTTTTGATACATATATATGTGACTATCTTAAAAACTATTTCCGCTAAACTCCTTTAGTTATTAAAATTATTGATGTATTCCAATTTGAATAAGGTTTATAATTGGAAATCATATTCCTAATGTTCATTTCATTGAACATATATTCAAACTCATTTACTTCACAACATCAAATGCTATGAAGTTAATAACTTTAGTTTTCTACTTATAAGTCTTTCCAAGTTTATCATTATTATTCTTTGAATCTTACCATTAAAATTTTATTTGAGATGATTTTGGTAACTAATTTAACTTTTTATATTATTTATTTACCAACACATCCTAAATACCTATAATATATAATTGGATATTATTCACTTTATTTTAACTAAATATAACTCTTTCCATTTCTCTTTAATTTGATACTGATAACCATTTTAGGATATTGGGTAAAATTAAAATTGAATATTGACTAACATAATCTTTTATTTATTTTATTAATGCTTATATAAGTCCAAAATATACTCCCACTATCAACTTAAAAGCTACATTCATTTTGAATATCTATTTGAAAACTCTATTTTGATAAAGATATAAAACTTAGTTCCTTAGAGTGGAAATAATTAATGAATAAACTTTAGAGCACTAAAACATATATGGTATTCTATGTTTTTGGATAATTTTTTTCCAAAAATAAGATATTGTTCTTCAAAATATTTCATTGGTGGTACTGGAGTTATATTCATTCTATTTTAACAAACAACTTGGATAAATATTTTATCTAGGATAAAACCAATTTTATCCTTATCTTCTTTTCAAAACATGTTATGAAATATGATGAATCATAAATTGTGTGTGTAAAAAAATCATATCATTTATTCATTAAATAATAATTATTTACAATCACTTCTTGTTACCCAAGATGAAACAAATGAGATCCAAAATAATAATCATTTATTAAAATTCATCCAAACTTTTGTTGGCCCTAGGAAAGGCAAATACCTTGAGAGGTGATATGATTTAGGGTATGTTAGTTTATTAAAAGTACCCTTACTGATTATCTTATTCCACTATTAGTAGGAAAACCACTCTCCCTCATGATATATATGAATTGATAAATCAAGTAAATAGGGACACAAGTAATTTTTACATTGTTCACCAAACTGGGCTAATCCAAGGAGTATACGATGGTGATGTGCCAATGTGTAGGAATCACTGATTGAACTTATTATTTATAATGTTAAATATAGATTAATTTTCCCATAGTTTACAACCAATAATAATTTGGAACTCACTTCTCACTTAACTATTATGTACTCAATATTATTTATAATATTCCTTAGATGAACTGAATCTGCTTTCTTTACACAAAAATTGGGGTCTTATTATGCTATTATTTAACTAGAATGATAAAATCCACTTTACAATAGAAATTTTGGGCTATTCCCTTAAGGTTAATGTAAATACCTTTTGTTCAGAACTAATTTTTTCTAAATCATGTTTGTAAAAATTCATGTTCATGCAATGTATTTTATGCACACAATGTTTGGTTGAGTAAATTCCATCACATAAAAAATACACTCACATAATTCTTACAAACATCCATGAAATGAATATTAATTATAAAAAATTTATCACCTAGTGTTCATGATGTCACCAAGCTTTTCCAACACTCTATGTTTTTTGAGAACTCGTCTAGTGTGTGTGAGAATTATTCCTTTTCATTAAATTATTATAAAACTTATTAAAAGGGATTGAAAATTATCTAGAGCCTTTCATTTATGAATACCTCATTGTCTTATCTTCTTCATAACTTTTCCAATATGTTTACTCAGAAAACGCAATACAAAGTCTCTAAAAATTCACCTCGAGGGTTTTTTACTAATAATCTTTTTCTTTGGGTTTATTGAAAACACTTTAAACTCCTTAATCATCTTATTGGAAAATCATTTGAAATTTTTTATTCAAAACAATTCTCTATCTATAACTACATATATCAATAAAATATTCACTTTATAGAGACATTCTCTTTTCATATATTATCATTACATAACTTTTGTGGGATACTAAAAACATTATATGCACAAACACCCAAAGATCGTACTAGTCTAGTGCTTTTAGAAACATGGAAACATAAACACTAGTACATAAATGAGCTACATCATCTCCCACTAGTTTCATCTTTACTAGAACCCTTTTTAGACACGTCAAACATAATACATATATTAATAAACTTGGGTAAGGAAACATAAAATGGGTGAGATAAAATGCTCAGTAAGGGTAAACAAGGGAGATAAATAAGCATAATCTTGAGCATAAGGGTATGAGAACCTAATAATGAAAATATAATATCATTCCCTACATATCAATGATACTAAAAATGAATCCTGGAATAAATCATGGTAGTTCCAAAGAAATTAATCATAATAAAATATTGAACATAATCCATGAAAGCATATCATAGGATTAAAATGTGGAATTATGTCAGAAAAATAAGCATATATAATGGTTTCCATAGTAGTCAAGGCATTTCTGCCAAGGTTATCTTAGTAGAAAAAGTCCATTACTGAATCAGGTTTACACCCCATTCTAGCCCTATATTACTGAACTGAGTTCACTCCTTATTACAGACCTATATTGTTGAACTGATTTTATTTCTCATTCAATCCCACTAATACCAAATCTATTTAATTTATCATTCAATCCATGTATATCTCATGAGATATAAATCTATACCCAATTCATTAGAGGTAGATATAGGTCCCACCCATCTCATAATGAAATCATACATACATATGCCATAAAATTATAAAAATTCATATCATAACCCATGAAATGAAATGGGTATCATAAAAATATAATCATATCATAATCTATGGGAAAGAGAAATAATTCATAATCATTTAATCATAAGCATAACCTTTTAAAAGAAGTAGATTTAAAAATCATATAACCTAGGAAAGTGAAAAAGGTGTCATAAGCATAATTTCATAAAAACATAAACCATTTAAGTAATAATATGAATGGAATAATAGGATTATTTCTTATAAGGGTGTGATTAACATTAATGAATTCCATATAATATGAAAAATATATTTTAAGGATATGTTGAAAACATTTCTTGAGGAAAACATCCATTCTTATATGAAAAGTCTCTTTAAAACATAAAATCTTTTGAAAACCATTTACTTTGAAAATACATTAAAATATACAAAGAAGTCTTGAAAAAAAATTTAAAAACATTTTCCTTGATATATTATAAAATAATCTTGAAAACATTTTGAAAAATATGTTTCTTGAAAACATTGAAAAGAAGCTTCAAAATGTTTTAAAAAACCTTTTTATTTGAAAATAGATATGATAACATAAAAAGTACTATTTTAAAATAAAAATAAACAATTTTAAAATATTTTTTCCTTGAAAATTATCTTAAATTATCTTTTTAAAAACTCTTTAAATTTGTTTCAAAAATAGGGTTTTTCTAAAAAAATAGATTTCTAGTTGAAGAGAGAAATACGGTCAGATTTACTTTAAAAAATTATTTATTATATTAAGTACCAAAGAGTGTAAAATGGTACTAATAAAAGGATGTATCCTCAATAAATATATGATAAATAAAATAAATATTTTTTCTTGAGATACGTATCATAATATTTCATCAATGAAGTATAATCATTAATAATCATGAAAAGCGATGAGATTATTTCAATAAACTCTTATCACTTGGTAACTTTGGATCATACTATCCATGTAATAAGAGGAATGATATTAAGATTAAAATATGATTAAGATAATTATATTGATGATATAATGTGTGAAATAGATGATTATACACCTCAAAAAATAATTTAGGTTCACAACAATACCTGAGTCTCAAAGAAAGAATATTGAGACAAAACTATTTTACTGATTTGGTAACTTTTAAAACTTAAACCCCATGAAATAAATATCATAAAATAGATATGTAAATAACCCTAAATTTTAGTATAATAATAATTTAATACATCTTTGGGTAGTATAAAAACTACACAAAATGATTGATTAGTGAATAAATCAGTTATCTCACGGAAACAAAAAGTGAGATGAAATCCCTCTATATTGTGTATTAAATTTCTTCGTACTCATAAAAGATTCATATATTATAAACTTAATTTTATTATAAATATTTTAATGAAGAATAATATAATATATAATACCTTATATGTTTTTATTATGACCATATATTTCCCTCTTGTTAATAATTCTGTGTTAAGGTTTCACTTCGGGTAATAATTTCTTTATTCTTCGCATGTGTCTTAATTTGTTATATATTTGGTCCTTATACTTATATCATGATTTTCAGAATGTACACCATGATATAAATATAATTTATATTCATTATATATTTATTATAATAATCTCTATAATATATAAGTATGAAATGTAATACACTGTTCAAGGAGACGGTAAGCCGTACGTACGAATGAATGATGTTTCCATTTTTATTGTCATATTAAAAGAAAGTAAGTAAATGACATATGTATATATATACATGTGCATATATATAATTATTAAAATGTAGTTATTATATAATATATATCATATAATTTCACTAAATCCATCCTTAATACATTTCATGTAGTTTTTGAATGAAATATGTCGCTTTGAGTGGGCGACAGTCCACAATTCCTCAAACAAAATTTTCATATTTACACAAAATGGAAAATATAGAGATATGTGTTGTAAAAGGATTAAATAATTTTAAATACATAATAAATATAATATATAATATATATAAATATATTTTCCATCATAATTTCCACCATGATAGATGGTAAAGGAAAAAATTAACAATCATGGTTTCGTGAGGCGGTAGTTTGTCATACACATAAACACTATGTTTGTTACAAAAAAGATAGATGTGTGTGTATGTGTAGGTAGAAAAAATATCAAAACATCATAGTATTATATTTATAATAATATTGTTTTTATACTGTAATTGAATAATTATAGTTGAGGGGTGGAGAAAAAATATAAAAGAAAGGATCTTGAGAGAAGATGTTTCCACTTAATCGGCTAACTCCTTTTGGTTTTGCCAAAAGGATTCCTTGGATTACTTTATACCCAAGGGAAAGATTATAGGAGTAAGGTTGTAATATTAAGAGGATATTTCCATATATATTGGATTAATCTAATTTCTTATAGTTTTAAATATATTGGGTAGATGAGACCTTTTATAGTGGAGAAGGAGTCGCACTCTTGTAATATTATGACAGAGGAATTCCATGCACATTTTTCACATGTCAAGTGGATACAATAATAGAAAAAATTTAATAAATGGTAGTATAGGGTTTAAATATGTCCATAAAAGGGATCATATTCAATTTTCTAGGTCTTTTGGGTCTTAAATTTAAGGTTTAGTCCTTAGTTAAGCTTCATTTTACCTTAATCGATGTAATTAATTTTAATTATATTCACTAATTATTTTAGTAAAAAAAATAAGTTGACCTAATTATAAATTATAAATTATTCTGATTCAAAATATTGAATCAAATTTTTCTAAATTCCAATTATATAAGTTGAATAAATTTATTTAAAATTAATCCCACTGTTAGGTCGACATAGTAAATTTTTAAATTAAAAAACATTCATATGTTTGCTAAGTTTTTATAACCAATTTCAAAGTGAAATTGACCTAAATCAACTAAATTTTATTAACTGATATAAAATATTATCTAATTAAACTTTGAAACCAATTTAAAATATAAGTTATCTTTATAAATAAATTAGATGAAAAGGCAGTTTTGAATTAAAATCTTGTATCTTTCACTATTCATCAAAAAAATTAAGTTTCTCAAAAAACCCCAAATATTATACCTAGGATAATTTCAAAATTATAAATTACAAAATGAATTTTATTGTATGAAATAAAATTTATAAATGTGACTAAAATTAATTTTATTATTTTTTAAAAAAGGACCTTAAAAGAAGTTCATTTGAGAAAATAGTATTTTTAAACATATAAGGACTTTACCAAAAAATGAATCTTTAATTATAGATATGTTTTATTTCTATAAAAACATTATCTAAAATATTTTTAATTTAGTCATTAATATTCATATTACTATGTTTAATGTTTATAATATAATTATCTCTTTTAAATAGTTATAACAATAAAATGATGTTTCGTAGAAACATCACTGTTGTGTGTAATGTACGCCAAGTCAGTGTTGCATGTAACATATGTCTAGTCCATGTTGTGTGTAAGGTATACTAATTATATGTTTGATATACCGATTATGTTTCATGTGAAATGAATTTCTAGCATAGTTCAATGTAAGATATCAAAGAAAATTAATTTATTCAAAAATGGTCTATAAAAAATAAGGGGGTTTCATTCTACCCCCCTTAAAATGAATTTCACCATAAATATTCATCATACCAGTACAAAAAAATTTAGATACTTCTATTTAATAATATCTTTATGTTCCTATATAACTTCCTCTAACTGGTGAGTTCTCCAAAAAAAATTGAGCAGGTGAGTGGTCTTGTTTTGTAGAACATTATCTGATCAATCCAGAATTTCAACTAGTAGTTCTTTGTAAAAAAGATCCTTCTCCAGTGGTGTGAAATTTTATTTAAATACATTTTAAGGGTCAAAAATTTACTTCCTCAAAAGGGATATAAGGAACCCATCATGGACTTGAGTGAGATTTGGAGAAGGTTCCAAGACATAGGCTATAATCCCGATATGATCAAGAATCTCAAAGGGGTTGATATACCTAGAGATTAGTTTCCATTTCTTTCTAAACCTCACAACTTTTTTCTAGGGTGAGATTCATAGAAACAACTTTTCACCATCATCAAATTCTAGATCATGTCATCAGTTGCTAGCATAAATATTTTATTGAATTTTAGATTCCTGGATATCTTGCTGAATGGTTCTAACCATCTTGACAATTTATTCATAAATCTCAGGTCCCAATAGCTTTCTTTATCCAACCTCATCCCAGCATGTTGGACCTCTACATATCATCCCATAAAGGGATTTATAAGGTTCCTTTTGAATTCGAGAGTAAACCCAATTTTTGTAAGAAAACTAAACTAGAGGGAGGTGTTGATCACATCCACCATTGAAATCTAGAGAAAAATATCTCAACATATCCTCTATGGTTGGAATTGTTATTTTAGATAGACCATATGTCTGAGGATGATAGGTAGTACTAAAACCCAATTATTTAATAAATAATTATGGAAAATTTGCCTAAAAATTTGTGGTAATCCTCTAATCCTGATCCCATAAAATATAATGTGGTGCTCCCTAAAACCATACCACTTTCTTAATATATATCCTAGAAAGCTAATTCAGAGAGAAGTATTATCAAATAGTGATGAAGTGTATAAAAATAGTAATAATATTGAATACCACCTATATAGAATTAATTCATTTAGAGGAACTGGGTTTCCAATGAAAAAATGCATGGTGATGTTCTCTCATTCCCATTCTAGTATGGGTAAGGGTTGCAACATCCCCTTTGACTTTTGACTTTCATCCTTATCTTTTTGGCATACCACGAATCGAGATACAAATTAAATGATATCTCTATTAATTTCATCCCACTAGAAGTATTATTTCAAATCCCAATACATATTTATACTCCCATGATAAATGGAAAATGAATAACTATGACCTTCCTCTAACAGATCCTTCTTCAGATCTGTAATGGAAGAAACATATACATGTTTCATGAACCATTTCATTTCATCCATATCAAGGTTAAACTAATGAACATTTGAGACTTTCATTTCTAGGTCTACACCTTCCTTCTGCACATTCTTAATCTTCACATGGATATAGGGTTGAAAATTCATTTGATAAAGACAATATATTATCCCCTTCCTTTAGTATTTCAAGATCCATACTTTGGAAATCTATAAATATTGGATATTTTGCGATCCTTATCATGGATAAGAAAAAATGATCCTTTAAACTCAAATCATTGTCCACCTTGTTCACTTTTCTAGGGTGGTAATTTATTGAGAATTCATAATCCTTTATCAACTCTAACCATCTTCTATAGTATATATTCAACTACTTATATGTGAATATTTATTTTATACTTTTATGATCGGTATATATATCACAATTTTATCCATAAAAATAATACCTCCAAATATTTAATGAAAAAAATATCACTGCTAAATTGAAATCATGAGTTGGGTAATTTCAATCATGAATCTTCATCTTCCTTGAAACATAAGTGATAACCATGTTATTCTTCATAATAAAACATCCCAAACCCTTTTTAATGCATCACTATAGATTAAAAACTCTTATCCACTATACAGTAATGTAAGTATAGGTGCACTAACTATCCTTCTATTCAGTTCCTTGAAATTTTCCTCACATTCATCTGTCCATAGGAACTTGACACCCTTACAAGTTAACTTAGTCAGATTATTAGATAGTTATGAGAAATTATCCAAAACCCATCTATACTATCTAGATAAACTAAGAAATATATGTATCTCGGTCACCATGGTTGGTCAGGGACTTAATTCAATAGCCTCCATCTTTGATATATTTAATATCATACCATATCATAAGATAATATGGCCCAAAAAATGAAACCTTTTTCACCCAAAATTCAACCATTCTAAATTTTTAATATTGTTTCTCCATCCTTGGGGTCTTTAATACAATTCTGAAGTGATCTTCGTGCTCTTATTTTCACTTTTAACAGATAAAAATATCATCTATAAAGGCTAACACAAACATATCGTGGTAATCTCTGAAGAATCTATTCATTAAATCCATGAAGATAAAAGGGAATTTATAAGACTAAAATGAATCACTATATATTTATAGTGTCCATACCTTTTACAGAATGTTTTATTGGGTATATATTCCTCCTTGAACCTCAATTTATGATATTCAAAATGAAGGTCAGTCATGGAAAAGTATTTATCTCGATGTAGTTGATCAAAAAAATCATCAATATGGGGAAAAGGATACTTTTTCTTAATTTAGATCTTCTTAAACTCCTGATAATCAATACATAGTCACATTGATCCATATTTCTTTTTCAAAAAAAATAAAAGGTGCACCCCATGTTGATACACTTGGCTGAATGAATCATTTATCAATTTTTTCTTGGAGATTCTTCTTCAATTCCTACAACTCAACCAGGGATATTTTATAAGGATATATTTAAATTAGTGTAGAACTAGGTATAAGTTGTATTGAGAAGTCAACTTCAAGTTTTGATGGAATAATAAGAAACTTTTTTGGAAACACACCCTCAAATTCTCAAATAATAGGCATGTCATCGATGTCAATTTCTCCCAAAAATTTGAGATAAGAAACCCTTTTGATTGGGAATTAAGACCCATACACTGGATGTAATATCCACTAGAATTTCTGGCTTTTCATCACATTGATGGATGATCATAGGTGGGTCTGAAATATCAAATAAACCATACCTTCCTTGACAATTGATTTTAGATTTATTCAGATAAATCTAATCCATTCCTTTGATGAAATCAAATTAATCCAAAAGAAGAGTGAAAATTCTTGAAAAGAAGTATGTTCCCACAAAATTAAACTAGATTTGAATCATAGAATTGGGATGAAATCATTGTACCTTAAGGGTTTCCACTGCTAATTCCACATCTAATCAATTTGGTGGAATCTTAACACCATTATAAAATTCTTTAGATATGAAAGAGTGGGTAGATCTAGAATCAAATATGACATTAGCTGTTCTATAGTAGATGGTAAGTGTACCTTTCATTATGTCTTTATCACACCCCTCGTCAAAAATATTGATTGCATGATATTTCCCCTTGTCCCTTAGCTTAAGTGGTTACCGTCAACGATCATCATCACTATCCCTTAGGTTTGGGTAGTGGTTAGCATAATGCACATTCTCCATGCATTTGTAGCACTAAATCGTGGGAGGTGAATAATGTTAATCTTTCTCCCAATTAGCATTTTTAGCTAACTTCTTCCAATCATTTTAACAATCAATTTCCTAGTGACCTTCCTTTTGGAAAATAAAAATTTTACCAGACACATTAATACAAATTCCTCCATGCTTATTTCTATATTTATAGCATAAAAGAAAACTCATCTTCTTTTCTCCATGGTTTTTAGAGTTTCATTTGAACTCCATATTCCTTTTATTGTCCAAACCATGAGGATAATACATGACTCTAACCTCTATTTCTACCTTTATTTCACAATATAAAATATCTTCATAGGTAGTAACGTCTCTTTTGGCCAACATCCTTCTGAGAATTGGCTTTAAGATAGCGAATAACCTATCAACTTTACATTCAGGTTAGATGATATTCTAGATGCATACCTAAAAAGTCTTGTGAAATTTCCCCCATAGGTACCAATAGATTCATTATCCCTTCACTTAAACTCAAGAAACTCTTTCTTCATATTAGTAAGAATAATATGAGTAAAGTAATACTTGAAAAATTAGTCCTTGAACTTTTCCCATTACATGGATTGAATTTCATCTTGATTACTCATATTCTTAATTAGATTCCACAACTGATCCACTTCACCTTTTAAATGATAAACATCTAGAATAAAATTCTCAAGTTCTAAACACTAATGGAAGGGAAAAAACATTTCATGGGTACCAATCCATTATCCATCAAAGAGTGGATCAAGAGACCCTCTGACAGAAGGTGGACATTTACTCATGATGGAATCAACAGAGTGTTGTTCCTACATTTTCTCATTTGGATGTCCACCATGATTTATATATTGAGAAAGATGTTTCAGCAAAACAAACATATTTTTCATTCCTTATCCCATAGAATTTTCTTTCATGGGAGGAAAATCATTCAATTGTCCCTCACAATCACCATTAACATGGTTCTTTTGGGTTCTATCCATTTAATAAAACAAAAAATTCTAGAGTAAGAAACATTTATCATAGTGAGGAACCACATGATCATGAAAAGTCACTTATAGGACGATTAATTTATGAAACCATCCCTATTCTATAAATCTTTATGTTTATCATAGGTTATTCATAGAAAAATTATATTTAAATCCTTAGTAGTGGTTCACGAATAGTTTTTTAATTCCCAAATCAAATCCCCTAGGAGTGTCAAACCAGGTGTATAGTAAGGCTCATTGTCATGTTTCAGATTACCATGAGTCTGAAACTGAACATATTATATAAGTTGTTAACCATATGTAAATCCATGCTATATCCACATCCACTAATAGTATATAGATAGGGACACATTTATAGAAAACCACTCACTCTCTAATTTACCAATATTCTTATACATTTTCCTATAATTTTCCTTATCCTTAGACATGTTCTTAGACATGTTCTTAGACATGTCCTTTGGGTTCTCACTAAGTTTATCTCATCCTTGCTTCAATGGTTAACTAAACATTTTCTCTGAAACAAAATATAGGGACCTTAACTTTTCATGTGGTAACATTACAAAACATTTTTTGAATAATTAAAACATTATACTCTCAAACGCCCAAAGATCATACCGTTCTAGTGACTTTAGAAACCTAGAAACATAATCACTAGTACATAAATGATCCACATCATCTTCCATAAGGTTATTCTTGACTATCACCCTTATTATACACATAAATAATAATACATATATTCATAACCTTTGGAAAGGAAATATAAATAGGGGTGAGATCAAATGCACAATAAGGATAAAAAAGGGAGATAAATAAGCATAATCATGATCATATGGTAATGAGCACATGATCAGGAAAATAGAATATCATACCTTGTAGATCAAAGATCATAAACGTGAATCATTGAATAAATCTTGGAAGTTCATAAGACAAGAATCATAAGAAAACAAATAACATAATCCATTAAAAGAATAATATGGGAATAAAACATGGAATTATGGAAGATAGATAAGTATATATAATTATTTCTAGAGTAGTTAAGGCATTACTGCCAAGTACATCTTAGTGGAAAATCCTTTACTAAATTGGTTTCACACCTCATTCTGGACCTGTATTATTAAACTGAGTTCACTCATCATTCCATACCTATATTAATAAACCAAGTTCATTTCTCATTCCAAACCTTTAATACTAAACTAATATCATTTATCATTCCATCCAAGTCTATCACATGAGATATAAATCATTACCCAACGAATTGGAGAGATATATAAGTCTTACCCATCTCATAATGAAATCATACATAGTTGTTGCACAAAATCATAAACAATCCAACCATACCCCATTAAATGTAATAGTTATCACAATCATGTAATATTATCATAACATTTAGTAATGAAATAGTTTTCATAATCATTTCATCATAAGCATACCCATTAAAAGAAGTTGGTTTCAAAACTATATAACCTGTGAATGATAAATGGATTATATAAGCATCATTACATCAAAAGATAGACCATTAAATAAATAAAATGAATGTAACCTAAAAATTATTTCCCTTAACGGAATGAGTAACATCAACAAATTTAATCTAAGATGTAAAATCAAGTGAAAGTATATTTTGAAAACAATTATTGGGGAAAATATCAGTTCTTCTTTGAAAAATACTCTTTAAAACATAAAATCTTTGGAAAAAAATTTCATTCCAACATAATTTGAAAACATATAAATTTGTATTGAAAGAATTTTGAAAACATTTTTTCTTGAAAACTTTAGAAATAAACATGAAAACATTATAAAATATATTTTTCTTGAAAACTTATAAAAGAATATTCAAAACATTTTAAAATATTTTTCTTTGAAAATAGATTTGAAAACATATAAAAGAAGATTTAAAAAAAATAAGACATTTTTAAAATACCATGTCCTTGAGAATTATCTTCATGTTTAATTTGAAAACTTTTTTGAAAACCTTTTTGAAAATATGGTTTTCGTAATAAAACATATTTTTGACAAAAGACAGAAATACGGTCATATTTTCTTAAAAATATTTTATATATTATATTAAAATAAAAAGAGAGTAAAATGGTACAAATATAAGTATATATCCTGAATAAACATAAGATAAGTAAACTCAGAAGTTATCTTGAGATATGGATCATAATATTTCTTTAAATAAGCATAATCGTTAATAATCCTGAAATTCTATGAGATTTTTCAATAAAATCTTATCAATTGGTAACTTGGGATCATAATCTCCATGTAAGAAAATTAAATTAAATTAATCTTTAAATATCATGAAAATAATTTTATTCATGAAATAAAATATAAAATGTATGTATATGAACCTTGAAAAATAATTTAGGTGCATAACAAAACATGAGTCTCAAAGAAGTAAAATTGAGACAAAATTATATTACTGATTTTATAAATTTTTGAAACATAAAACACTTTAATGAAATATCATAAAAAGGATATGTGAATACCCATAAAATTATATATATGAATCATTTAATACATCCATGGTCAGTATGCACACCACACAAAAGGAATGTGTGGTGAATAAAGCGTGTATCACTTGGACATAAAAAGTGAGATGAAATCCTCTTACCTTGTGTATTGACTCTCTTCCTACTCATAAAATATTAATGTAAAATAAATTTAATTTTATTAAAAATATTTTTCAAATGAATATTCATATATCTAATACCATATTTTTCTATTATAACCTTATCTTACCCACTTGTTAACAATTCTATGTTAAGTTTTCACTTCAGGTAATATTCCCTTTGTTCTTTGCATGTGCCTTAATTTGTTATATCATTGGTCGTTATACTTGTATAATGATTTCCAAAATGTACAACCTGATATAAATATCATTTATATTCATTATATTTGTTTTATAATAATCTATATAATATATTATTATGAAATATAATTCACCGTTCATGGAGACGATAAGCCGTACATACGCATGAATGATGTTTCCATTTTTATTATCGTATTGAAGGAAAAAAGGTAAATGACATATGGGTAAATATATGTATATATATAATTATTAATTTATCATTATTATATCATATATACCATATAATTTCACTAAACACATCATTAATACATTTCATATAATGTGTGAATGAATCACAATTCTTTGAGGTGGCGGTAGTCCACACTTCCTCAAACAAAATTATCATATTTACACCAAACGAAAAGTATAAAGATATGTGTTATAAAAGGATTAAAAAATATTGATTATTTAATAAATATAATACGTATAATACTTTAAAATAATTTTTATCATAATGTCCACCATGAGAGGCGGTAAAGGAAAAATAAACAATCGTCATTTCATGAGGCAGTAGTTTTTTGTACACATAAACAGTATGTTTGTTACCCATTATATAGAGTTATGTGTTTGTGTAGGTAAAACCATTATAATTAAAACATCATGTTTTATTGATGATGATTTATTTTCTATAAAATCATGTAATAAATATAGTTGAGGTTGTGGAGAAATAAAATAAATGAAAAGAACCTGAGAGA
The DNA here is from genome assembly GCA_963277665.1 of Viscum album. Classification (NCBI taxonomy): domain Eukaryota; kingdom Viridiplantae; phylum Streptophyta; class Magnoliopsida; order Santalales; family Viscaceae; genus Viscum; species Viscum album. The sequence goes on along the minus strand of OY728142.1, from coordinate 1,850,285,895 downwards.
AGGCATTACCTCTTAATCGGGCAACTCCTTTTAGTTTCTGAAAAAAGGAATCCATGGATTACTTTATGCAAAAGGGTAGTATTATAGGAGGAATGGAGTATATTTTTATAGTATTTAAGTATAAATTGGCTGAACTTAATTGGTTTTAGGGTTTTAAACATGCGAAAGATAGGAGTCTTTTTTATAGTAGAGGAGGAGTGGCACTCTTGTAATATTTTGATAAATGAATTCCATACATGTTTTTCATAAGTCATGTGGATCCAATAATGTAAAATATTTCATAAAAGGGATTATAGGGTCTAAATATGTCTATAAAGAGTATTTTGTTCAAGTTTATAGGTTGTTTTGGGTCTCAAATTTTAATATTAGTGCATAGTTAAGCTTAATTTTACTTAAATCAATGTAATTAATTTTAATTACATTCACTAATCATTTTGGCCAAAACTAAGTTGACAGTATTATATATTATAAATTATTATTATTCTAAATATTTAATACATTTTTCCTAATTACAATCATTTAAGTGACATAAATTAGTTTAAAATTAATCCTGCTGTCATGTTGATAATGTGAGTTTTTACAGTAAAAACATTAAATGATTGAAAGGTTTTTATACCCAAGTTCAAAGTAAAATCAATCTAAATTACCTAAATTATATTAATTGATAAAAATATTATCTAAATATAATTTAAAACCAATTTAAAATATAATTTATCCTTATAAATAAATTATACAAAAAGTCAGTTTTGAATTAAAATCAGGTATCTTTCATTATTGATCAAAAAAATAAATTTTCTCAGAAAAAATCAAAAAAATCTCCCTAAGATAATTTCATCTTTATAAATTCAAAAATTAAGTTTATTTTATAAAATTAAATTTATAAATTATTCAAATATTGATTTTATTATTTTTCAAAGAAGGACATTAAAAGCAGTTCATTTGAGAAAATAGTATTTTTAAACATATAAAGACTTTACAAAAATTTATATCTTTCATTATCAATATGTTTTATTTTTATAAAATCATTATAAACAATATTTTTAAAGTAATTTTTAATAATCATATTACTATGTTTAATGGGTAGGTTGTAATTATCTTGTTTAAATAATTATAATAATAAAATAATGCTACGTAGAAACAAAAATGTTGCATGTAACGTACACTAAGTCAGTGTTGCATGTAACATGTGCCAATTCGGTGTTACATATAACGTATTCTGAGTCAGTTTTATGTAAACTAATTTAGTCTCATGTGAAATAAATTTTTGACATAGTACAATGTAATAAATAAATGAAAATTAATTTGTTTGAAAAAAGGGTCCATAAATACTCAGGGTGTTATACACTTAACATGTACTATAATCCCGTAAGAGTCAAGATTTTCACGAGAAACAAGAGTAAACTAAATAAATTATCAATTAATCAATCAATTATACTCTATATCATTACAAGGTTCTTGAAATTCATTATCATTATAGCTTTGTTTCTCACCGTATATCATCTCTCCTCATGATTTAACATTGAAACCCCCCTATTTCAGGTTCCTAATGATATTTTTCACCCTTGAAAGGATTGATCTATTTATCCCCCTTTATTGAAAAATAATCTATCCACCTTTTTAATGAACTAAATGGTCACTACTTCGTGGATTATTAAAGGAGGGAAAATATCTAACTATTAATAGATACTGAAATATGATTTGGGAAGTGGGGGTCCTAAATCCATACTTAATTGATTGTGAATATTTTACTAGACACTAAGTGTTGGTTGATATTTCCCAAATGCATCCTTAAGTAAGTCCTTTTTCAGAATATATGTGACTTGATATTATATAGGAATGTACTCTAATTTCTGAAATTCTTCATCCAAGTTATCCCATATAAAGTGATACTTTATTTTAATATACTTCATCCTTGAGTGATTTATGATATTTTTCCTAAGATTTGTAGCACTATAATTGTGAATTTAATATTAATAAGAAACTTCACTTCAAATATTATATTCTAAAGATAAAAATTCATCCATAAAATATTTATTTAAGATTTAGTGGTGGTAATATATTCATCTTATATAATGTTCAATGAAATAAAACTTATTTCTTACTAATCAAAGAAATCTACAATCCTACAAGATGGAATGAAACACCGAATATTGAATTTATATTAACAATCAAACATGTCCAATCTACATCTGTATATCCCAATAACTCCTGTTAATATGTTTTACTATAATCAAACTAAAGTCCATCATTTTTTTATTATTCCATAGTCTTCTCTTCACTATTTGGAAGTTGATTTCATTAGTATTACTCGGGTACCTTGGATCTTGAAAAATGGAAAACATGATGTCTAGTGTTATTATTGAAAATATATTAGGCTTTGGATTATTTTCCTATAATATGTGATTTTGAGGACTTTTCCATCTTATTCCATTAGAAACATTAACATGGTTTAAAATGGTGTTTTCACTACATTTAAATCCCCCATTCTATGTTTTTTCAAAACATCCTTGGCATATTTGGATTATGAGATAAATGTCACATTCCTTCCTTGTATCACCTACAACCCTAGGAAAAAATTCAACTCACTAATCATTGATATTTATAAATCAAACATCATTAATTATTAAAATGATAATAATTATACTTCATTTGATCCACATAATATTATGTCATTCAAATTTAAAAAAACAATAACTTTTAACACTATCCTTTTTAATATAAATATTATGATCATCTCTATCAGATTGAAATCTTTGATTTTGACAAATATTTCTGAGCCATTTATTAAAAAAAGTACTCATTTATCTTCGATTAGTATCCAAGTAAAATACCTTCGTATTCACAAGAATATAACTTCATGTGTTTCTATTAATTAAAAATAAATCACTTACTTACAAAGATTCAAAATTATTTCAAATTTATCTTCTTCCCTCATCACATCCAATATAAATTATTTTCTTCTCCCAAACAAAAAAAATATATATTATATATATCAACTAATTTAAAAATTTATTCCTTACAAAACAACTCATGTATGTCTTTCTCAATAAGAATCATCATCAACATGTTGTTTATGAAGTTTATCTGCTCAACTAAACCATTTTTTTAGTTATCACTACTGATACATGCTAGCTTATCCCATGCTTATTGAGATAATTCTCTACATTGATATTGGTTAACATTGTATCATCATTAGATCATAAATTTAAAATATTCTACCCAATCATAATTCAAACCTTCCTATGATACTAAGTAATAAAAATAGACACCATATACATCTGGTTGATGACCATAAACCATTCTATTATACTATAATCAGTAATGAATAGTACATAATATCTCTTCCCATTAATGATCCTTAGTGATATTGTCCCACACACATCAACATGCACCAATTAATTTAACCATATTTACTTCTAGTCATTCATCTTATATATCTTCTTAATAATCATAACTTTTGGAAAACATCGCACATGTGTGTGTTATCATGTGACAGTCTAGGGATATCACAAGAATCATTATTCTTCCCCATATCCTCCATGTATTATTAGATCATATAACCAATCCCTTTATTCTACAAACTATTTTCCTTTTCCTTGAATAGAAATTACATAACTTCTTCTACACTAATGAGGTTGATATTCCTCTTTATGAACTTACATTTCATCACAATTATATTATCCTAGTCATCGATGATATAACTATTTTTGGTGAAATTCACTATATTTAATGAGTCATAAACTTGAATTATACATAGAAATCAATTATTAAGATCTTAAAAAACCAATATATTCAAGAATTTAATGTATTTACCACCAAATTTGTCTTTTTTTATAATGTAATAATTTTCAACCCTTTATCATTTCCATATATAATTACACCTTCATTTACAGACATGATGGATGTAACTAGATCCTCATTTCTCACCATATAGGAAGTAGATCTGCAATCAGGAATCTATACCCCATAACAATTCAGTTCATTTAGGGAAATATCTATATTTATTACCTTTCAATATATTTTTTTATCCATGTATTTGTCTTCACACCTGATGATGATTTGTATGATTTATCCCATTATATAATAGAGTAACTTCATCCTATAAAGATTAAAATTGATTTTTAATTTTAAAAATGCATGATGATTCCTTGAGCTTCTATGTATGACCAATTTGGTTTTTCATGTAAACAATTAATTACATTATTGATGATAAATACCTATACATATGACCATATACACCACTCTAGAAACAGATTCCATCAAAATCATACCTAAAATGTTTTTCTTTTTTTTTGGGATTACTTCATTTATCTTACATTCTTTTGTGCCTCTTGTCAATGGAACATACATTTTAAGATTATAAAATCTTCCTACAACAATAGTGCCTAATTTTTCATTTAATTTGTTATGTATATACTAAAACATTTGTGGTAATTTGGTTTCTTTGTGTGTTCTTATTCTATGTCACACAAAAATTAGTATTTTACATTAGAGTCTGTGTTTGTGGAATAGTATCAACCAACACTATCATATACTTGTGATCAATACCCATACCATCCTTTTCATTCTAATTTATGTTTTCTATGGTAGATTCTCTAACTTCCTTTAATAACCTCTATGTTTCTACTTCAGCTTTTTTGTAACCCATTCAAACTAATTTCCAGATGTCATTCTCATAGTAAAGTGTCTCTTCTAATCTTCAGTATTTCTAACATAGACCAATGATTTCTCCCTAAATAACATTGATACATTTGACTTGATCTATAACTATGTTAGTGAAAGAATTGATAATATTGGTCTACTGTTCAATCTTGAGTTTGTACTCAAAAATATTCCACAATATTTTTAGATTTTCAGATTTTATATATTTTTTAACTCCTGTGTTCAACACAATATTCTCTTATTCCATCTATTGTATAAATATTTGAACCACTCCATTGGATTTCTTTATTTTTTTCACTCTAAATATCTATCTTGTCAACTATCACCTATATATATTTTTTAATATCAAATCTCCCATTTATTTATCCCTTGATAGTGTTATTGTCTTACATTGTTTTTTAATTATCCAAAAAAACATAAGAACATATTCTTTGAGTTATTTATTGTCCTAAATTTCATACACATGTATTTCTTATGAGTTATTATCCTCTTGGGATAATAGGATCTTCATTTTGAATAATTGTTTCTTAGTTTTCATCTTACTAGACACATTTTTTAAATATTTATTCATGGGAACCTCATCATCATCATCATAAAATTAAAACCTACCAAGGAACTTTGTAGTAAGGTTACTGACCTTTCCACAACAGAAACATGTGGTTAGAAGTTTCCCATTAAACATTATATTTCCTATTTTTAGGTTTAAGTACAGGAATAGAAAAACTTCATAAAATTCTTCTTCTTCCAGATCATTTTCCAAGGTAATCTTCTTCAATTCCTTGAATACCACTTCTTGAGACTTTACTTTTTCAACACCCTCACTATCATTTTTCCGAATTTCATATTCAACAAGGGGTCTATGAAGACTATCCAATTTAATCATTTTTAGAACCTTATCTTCAATCCGATATACATTTTAATGAAACTGAGGTGAAAATATTCCCAAGATAGACATGATAATCTACACATCCTCAAGGGTTCCACTAAGCCATTTCATATAATCTTCAATCAGATTTATTTGATAAAATAATTTATCAACAAATTCATTTTTGTACATCCTATGTTCCCCAAAATTGTACCATATAAGCTATTAATTATCTTCAAAAACCTTTAATTCACCTTCATTGTTGTTGAGAAACATTTCCTATATTGTGTGAGATGATTTACATAACATCACCTTTATATAGATTATATTGGAAAAATCTCCCTATAACACATTAATTACCTTTGAATAATCATCCAAATATTTATGGTCTCCCTCTAATAAAGATCCATTATCCACATTGATTGAAATTCCATGAATATCATCTTTGTAAACATCAATTCCTAAATGTAAAAAATATCGATTAACTAGATTATTATATATTTGGAAGTTATTTCCATCAAAGATTGAAATAACTGTGTGGTTTATTACTTCTATGACTTCTCTTTAGAGAAGAATTACACTAACTTTAACAATTGGATATTATGGAACTTATTGGCCCTAAGAAAGGTAAATACCCTAATAGGGGATGAATTATTGTATGGAAATTTCATTAAATGGCCCTCATCAGTGATATTGTTACACTATTAGTTGGAACACCATTCTCCCTTATGATATATATGAAGAGATAAAGCATGTAAAGAGGAACAAAAAAAATTACTTTATTAACACAAACTGGGATAATCCAAGGAATATACATTGACGATTTATCAATATATCAAAATCACTAAGCGTACTTATTGTTTATAATGGTCAAATCAGACCCGTTATCCTCTTAGTTTTTAACCCATCATAATTTGAGGACTCACTACTCTACAAACTAATTTTTTCTCACTATTCCATAAAATAATTCCTCAAATAAAGATAATAAAATCCATTCTTAACTGAATTTGTATATCATGAATCTCTTCTTTCAGCAGAATGATGAATTCTACTTTATATTAGAAATTTTTAATAATTACCTTATGGTTCACATAAACCCATTTTGTACACAACTGATGTTCCTTTAAATATGGTTTGAAAAAATTCTTGTATGTTTAATTTCTTTTATACTTAAAATTTATGGTCATTTAAATTCCTTAATGAAATAAATATGTTTTCATATGTTTTATGTGAGAACTAGTCACTCAGATCTCTTGATATTCCTATAAGTATTCTTCTCTACGCAAATGAAATAATTTGTTCCCTATTTATAAAAAAATCATCTTGTAAAAAAATTGTTTTCACAATCCTTCTTGGTTAAAAAAACACATTACCATGTATTCATGAAAGTCACTGGGTTACAAAAACACTCTTTCTTCCCCAAGCACCCACAAAGTTTGTTAAAGAATTATTAATTTTCTCCAAATTACTACAAAAACTTATTAAAAGGATTAAAACTCATCTGGATCCTTTTTTCATGAATACCTAATGGTCTTAACCACTTTGGATCTTTATTAACATGATTTTTAAGAAGGTCACAACCCAAAGTCTCCAAAAAGTCAACTCAAGGGATTTCTGCTAAAGAATTGAATTGATTCTCACATTCAAGTCCTTAATGTAGAAATTTATTTCTCCAATACCTGAAAGTAAACATAATGCTTCTATCATTAATTATTTATTAGTATTAAACTTTTTCATATTTAAAACACTTATAAAAAATATAGTTAGTATCATATACCTTTTCTAAAATCTAAGAATTTATTTCAATAAAATCAAACCTATCGTTGAATCTCCACTATGATTCTCACAACCCTTTAGGTACTTCGTAAAATTCCTTCTCTTGAGTGTAGGTTTTCCATAATAGAAAAAATAATCTTTATTTTTAACTATACCATTTAGTTTCAAAGTTATTGATGAGCTATCGAAATTTACTCTTAGACTTTCTAATAAATATTTTCATATTTTTGTGTGAAATTTTACCACCATGCACTATTAGTAAATTGATAGATCCTATTCCTCTCATGCCCTACTCAAATATCCTAAATATATTGAGTATCATGGATAAACATTTTGTGATTTCATTTATACTATAATTAATAATGAACTACTAAAACCTTTTTAATAAATAATTTTTATGAGATTAATAGTTAGGTCGTGATTGATGGGTAGAACAAATATCTCCAAGTATTTAATATAGCCAATAATATTGATTAAATGAGATGATAATGAAGTATATTTTATCATATTACATGGAAAAAGTTATTTAGGCACTTCATATCTGTAATTTTCAACTATCTCATGTTATATCCTTTTTGAGGTTATCAATCATCCAATAAGAATTCATGGGTTCATATTTATTCTCAATTTTAGGTTCTATAGATACAAGCATAAATATATACGCATAATGAGAATACCTATTATGTTTACAATAAACATTCATCACCTCTTAACTTGCTTTATCAAAATGTGTTTCCTTGGGAATTAGTTTCTCTAACAAATAGAATTTCCCTTCATATCTCAAATTTATATTTAATTCAAAGAAGTGACTACCATTTAGCTTGTCATTTTCAAATATCGATCACAAAATTATATTGTAATTATATTTTTTCATTTATATATATACAAATTCTTTCATCAAATTATTTTCAAAAAAATGGAAATTATTTTATAATTGATTTTATTAAATGTATTTTCACTAAAATTATGACCCCTTTTAAAATCATCATATCCATTAGTGGTACAAGATCTATATTTCACTATGAAATGAAATCAATTTGGACTTCCCCTAACCACTTATATATTTAGGTAGGTCATCCTTCCAATCATATCATATATGAAACCTATATGGTTGAGAAGAAAACTCTTTTCTCTATCCATCATATGGATAAACTCAACATCATTCCACTAGTGTCCTTATTAATGGTATACTATATAAGCTAAACTCAAATATCATAGTGGGATTTGGTTTACTAATTCATAGGGTTATCTATTTCTACTATTACTTACACAATATAATCTATGGAAACCCTGATTTGGAAGAACCTACATGGTTAAATGATCACGGTCTTTATGTAGGCATGATTTGAAAGGAATCTAACACTTAGTATTATTTTATTTGGATTTAATCTTACCATCTTATCTCATATATTCTCTTTACAGGTATGCATTCTTCTAGTGATTTATTTTTGTATCCTATTCCTCCTATAAAATCAATTTGTTCAAACATTATTTATTTTTATCCTTTTATACAACTCATAGATTTTGTTAGTAGTCGAAAATAGAGTTTACCCCTATCCACATATAACTAAATCCATCATATAAATAAGGTAAATGAACTAATTTATTTTAATGTATTAGAATCATAAGAAATAAGAAATCCCTAAAAGGGTTAGGTTGAAGTGATAGATATCCTACCCCCCACCTTTCTAGATAGGGCATATGCCTCCAGGATAGTGGGTAGTCCAACCCAAAGTCCCCCTGACATAATATACTTAACTCAAGAGAGATTCCAACCCTATCACAATTCTAAAACCTAATATGTAAAAATCATATTTAAATTATTAATTCAAGATCATAATCTAATTCAATCCAAATTCAATGTATAAGAAAACTAAATCCATTAAATACCAAACATGTAACTCCTTATATGTATGTATGATAGTTTAAAATTGAGTTAACTATTTAAACTAAAGTATACAAAATAATTCACAATATAACACATAATATATATTAATAAAATAGTAAATAAACAAATAAATTATAGAGAATAAATGGATAAATGAATAATTTATATATCGAATCATGAGATAAACAATTTATAAACAATTCATAATTTAATTATAAACACATTATAATTTAGGCATGGATAAACATGAACAATTCACTTTTTTCTACTTTGAACATTTCATATAACCATTTACATGGTTTTTATGTGAACTAATTCATATTTAAATTATGAGATATATTATGAACAATTTTTTTGGGATAATAAAAATTTTATATTTTATGTAAATAATTCGAATAAATTATGTCTCACAATTAATCTTATTTAAAATAATGATTAATTAAACAACAAAAACTCTTTTTAGAATGTATTAACTATTTATCAAATAAATTCTTAATATAAAAAAGTTATATTAAATTTTACGAAATATTCATAATTAATTATAATAAATTTCATATTTTAATTTATTTAATTCATAAAAATTGTATAAATTATTTACCATTTAAATATACATTATCCCAAGATCAAATATAATAAAAAATTAGAATTTTAACAAAAAAATATTTTCTTTAAAATTATGTCATAAATATGTTTCATTTTGGAATAGTATTTCCCATTTGGAAAAATCTTTCCATAGGAAGTGCATGATGATTTTGGATCTGATTTTTAGGGCGGATCACTATTTTAGGATATATATGAGTAAATCAGTTCCTCAATTTTCACGGTCTATTAACGGGTGGGTGTAACATTAAACCTATATGTAATAACCTATATATAAGTAATAGAATTTTGGGAATGAAATTAATAAGTCCAAAATAGATTGGTTTATTTAATGGAGATTCCACATAGTTGAGCTTGAATATGGTCCAAAAAATACATCCCCCAGACCATGATGTAGATAATCATTCAATGATGCTATATTTTTCCACGAAATTATTAAAATTCTAGAAAAACTATTTATCCATAACTATATCATGTCCTATTTTAATCAAAAAAATCCCATTTTTATAAGGAATGAAAAATGGTATTGAAATATCAAGAAAAAAATTGTTTTTTGGAATCATTAATGTTATGGAACCTGGAAAACATTTTTCCTAATTTTCTTCATCAGTTGGAAATTCAATACAAACATGGATATATTTTATATCATTACATTTAAAGTTAGAACAAATCTATCATGTGAACACATACAACATGAAATCCATGTAAACCTATCAAAGTGATCTATTTCCCCAACTATTTGTGTAATGAAACTCTTTACATCAATAATGGATATCCTAAGTGGAGATCCATACTTTTTCATTATTCATGTGTGTGAGTTACACAGAATAAGTTAACTCTATAACCTTTGGTGTTATAACATTGATCATTTTTATAGGGATTTCTAACATCATAAACATAATTTAAGAGTAATTACAAAAACCATTAATCCTAGAATCTATCAATACATTTTGAAAATATACAAAAAATAATAATGACAAGTATGAAATAACATACTCTAGTCAATTTTTCTTGTCAGACATTTTAACAATTTTTTGATCAAGATCACCAAGAAGAATCTAAAACACTCCTTCATTTAGAGAAATTAACATATCATGGGAATCACTTGATTATTAGGTAGGACCTCCCTCAATCAATGGTTTTATATAAACATGAGTTCAAAGTTAGGAGAAAATTGAGAGATAATAATGATCTCAATTTCTAGGAGTTATATATAGTATTTAGATACTATGAAAATAAACCCCACTTATGAGGATTAAACTGAAATATATATGAATCATGGAAGTAAAAATATTTGTCCTATTTTAAATGAGAACCACACAAAATTCTTGAATGTTTCAAATTTTATAATGTTCTTATTGAATCCTTAGATGAATGTTTAAAATTTAAACACTCGTGTCATGAAATTAAACTCCTCATAATCCTCATCACAAGATGCTTGTAACTAAGAATAATTGTTGAGGAAAAATATTGAGTCATAACCATGTATTATCGTATAACTTGACAGTCCTCTTGAATTTCCACCATTACATAGTTTCTTGAAATATGTTGTGGTTAACATATGGTTAGACCATGGGATAGTATAAATCACCACATTTTTATCATAATTTTAATACCCATATCCAACACATTCTTCTAGTATCTAATTTCTTAGGGTTTCCTAGCTAATTGTAACCCAAATCTCACCATGGAATTTGGTTACCCAACTCTTAGGGTTATTGATTTCCACAATTCCTTACATATGATAATTCATGGTCACCATTATTTAGAAGAACCTATCTAGTTGAATTATTAAGGTCTTGAAATTTGTTTACGTTTTAAATAATCTAACACTTAGTATTATTTTTATAGGGAATTTAATCTCACCATATTATCTTATTTTATTTCCTTAACATGTATGCATGATTTTAATGATTTATTTTGGAATATTATTTCTTCCACGGAATTAATATTTTCATACCATATTTAATTATAATTACTTAAAAAAACTTATAGATTATGTTACTTAACCAAACTAAAATCCAACTATATTTACATATATCAAATTTTTCATAACCTGAGACACCTAGAGAAGGGTATGAATTAGGGTGTTTCCAAATTTAAACTCTTTATCACTCGCAAATCTCTTTCGATATTGTTCCGTTATTAGAAGGAACTTTTTCAACCTTTAACTACTATCTCTCACAATATCACTAAATATCAAGAATAGATGAAAATATATAAAACACATTGAACATAAATATTTTAATTGGATCACCCACATTCAGATATATCCAAGAATCATGCATATGATATTATGTTGGTATACCAAAATCCACTATAAACACACTACTATTGGGGATAAAATATTTAGATGAAATAAATTATCACCAAGCCTCATTGAATATATAATTTATGTGGAGTCACTATTCACTAAGGCTCACAACATATTTAATGATTTATGTAATATCTCACTTCCACCCAAGGGTCACTCCCTTATTATATTTTACACATTAATCCAGATGATATCAGTTTATAGACTTTAGGCTTTTTATCATTTTTTCTATATGAAGGCCACACCAATCATAATATGTCCACCTAATGTAAATTTAATCATACTTTTATATGTGATAATGCAATGTATATCATATGTTGCTCCCAAATTCAATGGATAGATATATTCAATATCAATTAGAAGAGTTGATGATTCAATTTTTATATAAATTTCACATAGTAAGAAAAAATATTCTTCATATTAAATAATTTTTTCATAGGGATTATCTTCAATATATTCTATCTTCATTACTCTAACAAACTAGATTTATCGATAAAAATCCAAAAATATGATATTTAATGTATCCGAAAATATTAAAAATACAATCCACTATATTTGGATATACAATAAATCCAATGTTTTTGTCCACCTTACTTTTTCTTCCTTCTACCTTCTTGAAAATCATTGCTCTTTTTCTATCTTTTTTATATTAGTTTTATGACTAAATTTTATCCAACTTTTTATTCCAATCATCTCCCTCTATTTCCGATCAATATAATTTAATTTAAATTAATATTCATAAATTTAAATACCTTGAACTTCCACTTCTGAAAATTCATCTATCAGATCATAATCAAGTAAATCTCCACCATTAACATCAATTTAGGTTGTTGAAGTTCATTCTATAATCTCCAAATAGTGGAAAATTGCAAACATATCAATTCAATTCAAACTACTTGTGCTTCAGAAATCATGGTGGGTATACTATATTGTGGTATGACATAGTAGTTCTTTTCTACACTACAGGTTTCATCATGGAAATATATAGAGCTTCACGGAACAACCTTGATCTATATTCTAAAAAAACCAAAAGCTTAAATTCATGGAATTTATTAATTATTTATGTAATAAATACCATGGAATGTTCCCTTTAATCATAGTGTGACCTTTTTATTATTGTGTTTCAATATCAATGAAATACTACATTATCAATTGTATTTAATGATATAATCTATATCAAAATATTTGGATACCCTCATTATCAATCATATTTAAAAATTGATAATGGAAAATACACTTAAATATCATTCATAACCCCTGTGTATTATCTATAAAAACTATATATATGGGTAATTTTCAAATTTATGAAATATTCTTCCCAATAATACCATTATGTAACTTGTAAAAAAATTTACATGTTTTAATTTTCCATTTTACAAGACTACAGATCAACCATAGGTTATTTTCTCTAAATAACCCTTACATATCATAGGGAATGTTTTAGTAGAATTTATATGTTATCTTAGTAACTTTTACTTATTAGCCTCATAAACATTAAATATAGGTACTTTACCATTTTCCCATACCTAGTATTCTCACTGATCAGTGACTCTTACTTATCACATAGATAATCTAGATTACTCTAACAAATCACTTTATCATTTAAAATTACCCACACATAATCTAGTGTAGTTAAAAACATTATTGGGTTTCATAATTCTATAAGATATTATGAATCATCTGAAAATATTAAATATATAGAGAGAATATCATACATATATAGGGAATTTTTCAAACTATAAATAATATGAAATGTTACTCATGGTGTGATCCTTTTTCTTTTACCGAGATTTGTACCTAAAATTTTAAAACCATTTGAATATATCTCCAACCATCTCTAATTATTTTAAATTTCTTCAAACCTAGTGACGCTTTAATAAAAACTTACATAACATCTCAAGGAAATATATACTTATGAAACAATTTATAAATTTTGAAACATCTTTAATTCTTGAAAAAATACTATTTATTTACTTACACAGAAACTTGTGAATTACACAACATAATTAACTACATAAAAATTATCATTATTTACTTCTAAAGGACAAAAAATCCAACCCAAGTAATTGTCAAAAAAATCCTTCTCATAACATCTTAAAAATACACAATCTTCATCAATCATCAATGATTATTAACAAATACAACATACAACCTTTTATTTCAAACAATCACCGCGATTGAATTTTTCTAAAAACACTTTCATAAAATTCCTGAACTATCAAGATATTGAGATAATATATTTCTCTCTCTATTTATATTTCAGTCCATTATTCTCCAAAAATAAAAATTTTATATATTTCATTCCACGTTATTTTTAAAAGTAATGAAAATAGATTAACGTTTTTAGATACTTCATTTATTATTCAAATTTTATCCATAAAGGGTACTGGTGTATCTTCACTATCCTCACTCCTCCTTTTTCAATAATTATCCAGCACTAGATTATTAAGAAAGATCATCATCCTGTCATTACTTTAAGAAAATACTACTCTAGCATGACTATGATCCCTATATATATTTACATAAAATCTTAGAAATATTTCACATAAATGAACCTGGATCTCCTTTCTTAAATTAAACCTAAAATATATATTTATAGATTTATAACTATCCCATTTGGTAACTCATACATATGAAAATTTCATCCACCTGCATTTACCTTCAAAACATTAGTCTTTTTCAGTCACTTATTTAATATCCTTGTAAACATTGAGATTCATTCAACCATCATTCATTGTAACTTTTATTTCAACACAATTTAATTTTAAGTTTCATTTTTTCAAATTATTATAGTGCATGAATTTAGAACTTGGAAATGATTCATCAATAAATCCTCTTGGCCTGTTGATTCAGAACTCGGTATTGGAGATTATATTATAAGTTAATAACACCATTTATTCCTATATCCCTCACTAATTTCCATATTCAGGTTTAATTTTAGAAATAAATTTCCCTCAATATTAAATATCTTAGGTACTAAATCCCACTTAAACATGACTATCAGCACATAAGAAATTTAACATAATGTTTATGATTCATAACACATGTTGAACTAACTGATTCTATGTGTTCATGATAAAATAGTGATACCTTTTTATATCCATGATTAAAATTTAAATGGTATTAAATAATAGTTATTCATATTGGATCTTGGATTAGTAAAGTTAATTTGGACCTCATAGAGGTGTTGGGGTTGTCCATATAAGCTATGGAACAAGTCTTGGATGTGGGCCCATCAAGGGGGGTTAAATTTTTTTTTACATTCTTTTACTAGTGTTATTAACAAAATAAATTTTTGGTTGTTTTGGTTATGTTTGTTATTATTTGGGAATCTAGAACTTTTTGGGGGTGATTTTTGGGTATTTTTTATATTGCAATGGTTTTTAAAATATTTTGGTCGGGTCTGGTATATAAGGGTGAAATTTTGATGCATAGGAGTTATTCTGATGTTAAGAAAATTTCATTATGTGTGGCATAAAATTAAGATTCATCATATGTAAAATTAACCCTGTAAATGGTTGGGAAATTATTGCTAAATCTAGGAAAACCCCCAAATGAGAAGTTACCCTTGTATATGGGTATCCCATATCTAAGTGTCCTCTCTGTTTAGAAATGGATATGTTTTGAGGACCATATATGCATAAGATTTAATATTTGGAAAAGTTTTGATATGTAAAAGTAACATTTTCATGTGTATGACTATGTTTCTGATGTGTAATATTTAGTATATGGGTGTTGGAAAAATAGTAAAGTCATGTGTAAGGATCATCCAAGGTTGAGCTGGGAAATTTGGAAAAGGTTTTGAGAGTTCACCCAATGATATGTAATAGTATTTTTATAATAAAGTGATAATATGTAAGAGTTATTTATTAGTATGTAAGATTATTTTACTTCAAAGAAATTTATAAAGCATCAAGCGACCACTGTGATATATATGGGTCATTGTCATTATGTGTACGGGTCATTTTTGGTCACCTGGTGATACAAAATGGTAGGGGAGCTTAGAAATTTGTGAAGGTTGATACGTAAGGGTCATCAAAGATCATGTTTCATAACAAAAGTGTTTAAAAAAATTTAATTTTTATAATTTGGATATATTTTTCAAAAAAATTTTAAAACTGATTAATTAATTGGTAGTTTGACTAATACTGGGATTTGGGGGATTTTCTCAATAAGAACTCAGAGATACTACCTAAAATATCTATCAGTATTTTATTCTTCTCAAACTGTTATTTTATCTAAATATTATAATTTCTTCAAGGGATATAAACCAGGGGATATCCATGGGTAAGGTTAGTAGTTCGTGTGTGTCTAGTATTCGTATTTCTCATCATTAACTCATATTTTGATAAATACCTCAAATTATATGACTTTTCCCATATTTTTTTTAAATATTTCGGAAAAAATTGAATCATATATAATTTCTTAACCATTGGATTCCTTTTTACTCTAGGTAGGTGGTACCAAACTACTTCCAATATTATACATAGGTTATTAATTGTGTAATAAATAGATGTGGGTATTATTGTCTATGTGTGACTATAAATGAGACCACTTGTAGTTTATTTTTTATTATAATAGATACCTATGAGTATTCCCATGTGAGAAATGATCGATGTTAACTTATATGGAATGTTTGGAAAATATTGTGGGTTTAGTTCATTATAATATTGATTTCATGAGTTGTAAAGTGGTGTTATTTGGGTTTTAATTACTAATGTTGTAACATGGGAACCTTTTGGATGTAACACACAGGACTATGGGTGTTGTTGATCACTAGAGATAGGGATGTTTGGTTTGTCAGTATGATGTAAATGGTGTTGTAAATTGTTTTGAGTGTCAATAGAGGTTCAAGAATGATGTGGACTATGATATTAGTGATTATTAGTCACTATGAGGACTGAGTCTATTTGGGTTGTTTGTGCATAGTAGAAGGTTCATGAGGTTACCTCCATATATTAAATTAAATAGTGATGATGGTGTTATCCATTGATATGGATGGAGTTCACACCGTAACTGTACATGATTGGTGGGGTGTGAAACCATTGGATGGGAGAATTAGGCTCACTGTATATATGGGATATGTGAGGTTGTTGAGCTAGAAATAGAAAATCACATATTTCATCATGACTTGGGTTTCATTGTGATATTGATCTAGTAGTTCATATGAGTTTGTATGACCATGGGATATGTGACATATAAATGATTGTAAGGTTTAGGGCCCTTCTATTATGATAGACTATGGATATATCATTCCACTCCAGTACTGGATGATATGGGTAAAGGATTACTCAATGTTATTTATGTATTACTAAATTAGGTTATGTATTATGTTTTGGTTTATATTTATTATTATTTTCATGAAATGGTATATATATGGATATTATTTTGGGATACCATTAGTGTTATCCCATTGATTTCATACTGACACCCTGCATGGGCCCTATGTGATACATGCATAATTTATGGTTTCTAGTGTAGTTAGAGATAAAGGTTCCATGACCATAACCTATTGGGGGAGGGGTCCCAAGGGTGTATGGGTCGTATGATGTGGTTGAAGATGGATCAGGTGGATCTTTGGTGTTGGGAAGGAGATATATTTTTAATAATTTTTTCTACATTCATGTGAAATCAGTATGAGGGTGAAATTGTCGTTATTTGTATGACATTTCAGACCATGTAGACAATGTTTCATCATGAAATATATTATAATATATATTTTTTATGATTTTATTGGTATTTATAGTTAAAATTTTAATATTTATTTATATTTACAGGGTATAGTTTCCATTACTATCTTCCTATGGATCCTTTCAATAATTCAGTGGACTTTTATATACAGGGAAGCGCACATAAGGTTACATAGTACCCTAATATATTTACTATGGAGTGATTTAGGTCAAGGTGTTACAATTTGGTATTAGAGTTTGTTTGTTAAAAGGTTATTAAGACTTATTTTTTTATTTGGGTGGTGTTATTTTTTAGGACTATGAATTTATTGTAACTTGGGATGGATTTTCTATTGTGTTCTTAGATAGTATAAGAATGAGATAAAGTCCAAGTTATTAAGGGAATTCATATTTTTTGGTTTTATTGTTTATTGTTGTGTTATTTGAATTGGATAAAATTTTTATTTTATGATATCAATTTTTCTTTTAGATTCTTGGACCTAAGCTCTAAGAGGAAGTACTCATGATGTATGTTAGAAATATAGGGACCACATGTTATATGTGTGTTGCCTGCAATTGTTTTTTGGAACCTAAAATAGAAAATAAAGGTTTAGTGATTTATATTTTCACTAAAAGGCTAAAAAAATTCTTGTATAGTCACTTGGAGGAATTCCACCCAATTATTCCAAGAAGTGTAGTGGTTTTATAATATAAAAATAGTTTTTTTGTTTAAACTATCAGTTAAAACCTAGATTTTTTTATTATATATATTATTTATGTCATTATACTTAGTTAAATTTGGTAAGTTATTCTTGATATGGTAAGTCTGTGGATCCAATATGTAATTTTTTTGTGTGGTAATTGACCCTGGAAAGGAGTAGGTAGGGTCACAAAGCCAGATTGTATAGGACTTGTGTGTCATAGGAAAGTTCTAGGGCTAGTGGGTCATGCTACCTATTAGAGCATTCCCTGTTTATGATATCTAGACTATTATATCTATATTTATAATTTTGTTTGTGTTTTTAGTGAGATTTCACCTACATGGGACCAATTACAGTGTCATAAGGGTAGATACAGGGTGTCACCGAGGTCTCTATAGGATGAGGGGGTCAAGGATGAGGGTGAGATTGAGAAAAAAAGGCTATAAGGTACACAGATTATCCATAATGGCTAACGGATTTTGGATAATGGTTTGAAGAGTATATCATGGAGATCTTGATGAGATTTTTCTAGATTATTGATCTAGTAACATAGGGTGTTGATCCATCCATGGGGTACTTAACATGATATTTCCAATCACAGCATCATCTTTTTTTCTAGGGAGATGTGGGACCCTAGGTAGTGGAGTTCCAAACATAGTTATTATAGAAAACCATTGGTTATCATGAGACCATACTAGGGAATAAGGTGATATTGGATATGTATATTCTCATAGGAAAAATAAAACATTAGTAGTATGTTCATGTACAGGTGATTCATAATTTGAGGATGGCAGAGAAATATTTTGAGGTGAGATTATTTTAGTACTAATTCAATGATATGTTGAGGTTAAACAGAGCTTAGGAGTACATAAACATAGTATATAGAGAGACTTTAGTTATAGATTATGTGGTATGGTTCGCAGATTTACTATGGTTTTCATTAAAATTGAAAAGAGATAAGGTCTATAAGGTGTGATGATAGTATATGGAATATTTTTAATGTTTATGTAAACATATTCAGGTTGACCTCATACTTAGAGGTGGTGAACCAATGACTGATACTGGGAAAGGAGCTAACAGCTAGAAGTGTACTAATATGGACACACCAGCATTGGATGACACGAGTAGTGAAGCTCTGGGTAGCTAGAAGTGGGGTTGGGAGGAGACCCGACAGAGAAGTCAGAGAAAATACATCATAGTTCAACCATGATGTGGATAATCAAGAACATGTTATCATTCAATAAATATGGTGAATGTTTGAGTCTAGATTGATCATCCACTAAAGGGGTGTTGATCATGTGGTCAGATGGGACATCTTGATAGGTTTTATCTGTGGACCTTATAGTCAGCTGGGGGTTATGGATCAGGACAGACTCAATAATTAGAGGTAGGATAGAGAGTGGAAATTGGATCTAGTTGTCTAGATTCTACAATTAATATATAATGTGGTGGTGGATGAGATATCCATTATTGGGTTCTGTTTCAGATAGTGGGTAAAACTCTGTAGATAGGAGATACATTAGGTATTCGTGCTTCAAATCAACTGAATGTGACCAAGACAACACATTCAAATTAGGATAGAGATCCTTTTATAGATAATGGTGTGTTGAGATCATGGGAATATGGATTTGTATCATGGATACTGGTTCACAAGGTTCATAAATAATCAATGGATTAACCATGTGTCAGATAGTTAGTATTCATCATATATGATGCATGACAAATGTTGGATGCATTGGAATCAGATATAAAGTTGACATCGAGTATAATGCATGATAGACGTGGGAATCAATGATGATGTGGTATGAATGTTGAAATTGATATGATTTGGGATGTTGATTAGTGGCTTGATAGAGAAAATATTTTCAATTAATTTATATTTAATATCATTGTTTTGAACCCACAAAAGTGTTCCTCTAAGATGAATTGTTTCATTTTTATGATAATGGTGTTATTTTGAGCTGAATAGTAAAAATTGGCCGTTTTGGATTTTTAACAGTTTTAAATTATTTCTGTAGTTTGGACATAAAATTATCTACACTGATCCAAATCAAAATATTCTTTCTTTTCCAGATGCTAAACATCTAGGGCCGAATTTACTATTTTTGGACTAAAAGATGAATCGGCCATATAGAAGCTCGAAAGAAGATCAAAAGTGGGAAAAAGAAAACTGTTTTCAGTTCTTCTTAGGTTTGGTGTGGGATCTATAACACATCCATTGTCAGCCCAAAGCTTGTGCAATTCGGTGGGTGGACGCGCAAGGAGTTTTTTAGCATCTTTTATGAAGGAAGCACCGAGTTAATTGGCCTTTTAGGGGGTCATTAAATCACCCTAATCTGGAGGATTTCGTTTTGGAGAGTCTGACTGGAAATAATAAATGCTCAGAGTAAAACGGTCATGACTCTTGGAATACTTGTCTGAATCCATTGAGATTTTGAGGGGACACGGCCAAGGGAATTATGGACATCATTCAGGAAGCGATCAATGCGTGAATATGTCATTTAATAGGGCTACAATGAGCCAACATCCAGGGGACAAATTCTGGCTATAAAAGGAGAAGAGCTCCATCCTCTCAAAGCATCCCATTCTCCATCCCATTCCTTCCGAGACACCAAGAAGAAGATCTTTTCAGATTTCTTTTTTATTTCTTTTCATTTTCATAGTTTTATAATGTATTCTTATTCCCAATTCATCTCGATTACCCTTACCATGGTGGGGTAAACTTTTGGAGTGATTGGGGAAGGGTTGGTTTTATACATTGTAATGCTTGAGTTCTTGGATGTAATTGAATAAATTTCTTTCTTTTTCAAAGATGTTTTCAATTTATAATAGCAGATTTTATTATCAAGTTTGATCTCTATTGAATATTAATTCCATTATTTATTTTTTCCTTGGTAAAATTATCATAATCTCCCTCCACTAATTTCTGGTTCATATACGATGGAATAAACTAGGAATTAGTGGTGAAGAACTCGACGATCGTCAGTACGTGTAAAAGGTGTAGTGAAGGTTCTTGATTGTTTGGGATAAACAAAACTCGATAGAGTATTGCCCATTTAAATTAAGGATATTCCATACAAATATTTTACACATGGAAGGAGAGTTGACCAAACCAAGATCTTAGTAAGGTTTTCTCTCACAATAATAATTTCACTAAGGAAGTGAGAGGAAAATATTATGGAAACTCACTTTAATCAACTAAGAAGAAGAGGCTTGAATTAAATTGAACAAGGATAGAATTATAATTAGGAAACCGACCCTGACCTAATCACCCTTTTTATTTCATAGTTTTTTAATCATTTGAATTTCAAATTTCCTTTCACAACATTTTTACCCCCGTTTTAAAGTGACAACCCATTTTGTTTGAACTCCTCTTTGGGAGACATCCTAGTTCAACCACATTGCTACATTTTAAATTAGGAAATAATTGTTTTTCCACACCCTACGTCAGGCGTGCATCAAACTTGGCATCATTTCTGGGGAGGTTGTTCCATAAACTAATTGTAAATATTTGACTTTTTTCAATTTTTTTAAAAAAAAATCAAAAATAAGCTTTTGCAATGTTGTTTTAAAATGATTATTTCCATAATTCATGGAACAATTACCCACAAGTGCGGTAAACAATTATTGAATCTCCTTGGTCTATAGTGAATAAAATTTCTTTCTTGGATAAACAAATTCGGGGAGCTCGAATCCAAATCATAACAGAGGATAAATTCAGGGATCTCATTGAAAACTGTAAAGAGAACCTTGAATACCCAATGTTGGAGAGTTTGGAAAGAGAATTAATTGAACTTCAGGAGTATTTTCGGGAATTTTATCAAGAAATGATCAAAGTACAACACCAAGAATAAGAACTTCACAAGTATATTGAAGCCCAATTTGAAATAATTAGTCAAACAGTTCAAAACCTAGAGACCTCAATACAGTAGATAGCGGAACAAGTACATGCATCCCAGGATCAACAACTGGAGCCAGATCAAGAACCAAAACTAGAAAAATTGATGGAAGAAGTATCCCCACAAATCCTTCAAGGTGAAGAACCCATGGAGACCTTGATGAAATTAAAATAAGATCCATTGAGCCCATCTCAATCAATGATGGGGGAGATTGACGAAGAACATTTAGCAATTGAAATACATATGGGAGATCAAAAAGATCTGGATAACTTCTGGAATGAGTGTGAGGAACTTCTTGAGACAACTATTCCTCATAATGTATATGATTCAACAACATTGAAGGAAGAAACCAAAGAAGTAGTTGAATTTGAAGAGAAGATAGAGGAGTCTGACTGCCTACCTTTATCTAGGTAAATTCAACTCCAATAAGCACCTCCCATTAAAGAAGCAATTGAACCCAAACAAGATCACAGAGTCAATCTTTTCATAAACTCATTATCTTTTTATTTTATTGAAACTAAATTGAGTATTACCTCCCCTTCTTTTAATTTTTCAGATTCATCCAACACATGTATTTATTTAGAGGAAGATGATGAAAAAGGATATTCATCCATGGAGGAACATCTAGTGCTCCCCAAAACTGTTGAACATTTAATGGAGGGAGTACAAGAGAAGATCAAAGTGGATTTTCGGGAGGAAAATGAGACACAAGCTACTTACTTTGAAAAGGATAATTTGATATTGATTCTTCATGATTTAATTTTTTTCAAATAGAATTAAACTCTGACATTCCCTTTGATTTTTCCCCAGATGTATCATACCTTCATCAACCACTAGATAATAAAGAAGATGGTGTTCATGTGGAACCAAATAAATAGGAGGAATCATTCATTGTCATAACCCACCATGCATGTTTTATGTCATTACAATGAGGGTGGACTTGGTGAATTTTATTGATGGAGTCCTCAAGAAAAAGGAAGAAGTTCATCCTGTAAAGAAGTGTTTTTGTTGGTTCATGAGAAAGAAACTTCACCCACCATTAGATTGGGGATAACTGATTAGAACTGCCCCTATGGAGGAAATCAAAACCCAGGGCCCACTTGGGGGATTAAACCAAGTCTTATCCTTCTATTATCATCCTATTTCTATTCTCATTTCTTTCAATAAATATCGTATATTTTATTTTTTTATTTTTAGGTTTTCAGAGTGCAACACTTATGAGGATAACTCAATGGTGCACTGTGAATAAATCAGGTTGTACATATCCTTCACACTTTCTTGATGTTGTGATTCATTTTAAAATTTCCATACATGATAAATAAACTTGAATTCATTTATTACACTGTATCATTTAATTGTGGGGGAGGGAACCTTTGTAGTTTTGTATTTTCATTTTATTTTTATTTTTCAAAAAAATTAAAAAAATTAATAAATTGTGTGTTTTCAAATTTTTGTGTGTTTATTTTTTTAGTTTTTGGTGTGTTTTTGAAACTTTTGAGCTGAAATGATTATAAATAAAAAATTTTAAACCCATTTCAATGAGTGAACCAATCAATTTCATGAAACTGAGCTTAAATGAATTCTGAAATTACTTTTGTTTCAAGTTCAAATCTTTTTTATTTTCATGAAAAGTACACTGATTTTTGAATCCCATGCCATATTTCACTATCCATATCATTGAAATCACTTTCCTGTGAGGCTTCTGAACCATTTTTGTCATATTCATTTCATTCACCTCATTTCTTGAGAGAACCATATCGTGCTTTCTTTAACCATAATTTGATTTATTCCTTTCAAAACATGAGGGTTTGGGGTACGTGTGTTTTAAATGATTGAGGCATTTATTTGGTTTGAAGCCCCCTTTTCAAAATAATCCTTTTCATTATGGCCCACCTTTACATTTATCCTTCATTGTATCCCCTAGTAGCCATGAATTGCCTATTAGGTTAGCCACATTACAAGCCAAATTTTCCTATCCTACCTGCTCTTGAAGTGAAATTTCATGATCTAGTTGAACTTAAGTCTGGGGGAAGATGTCTTGTGGTGTACTACCTCTTTGGTGATACTTTGGGTGGAAAATAAATTGTGGAAGAGATGCATGTGATGTTAACAAATTATTCTGTTGAAAGCTGTGCCTTTTCTGGAGCTTTCATGATAAGAGAAGATGTGCCTTTCTGGAGCTTCCAATGTAAAAAAGAAAGTTGTGCCTATCTGGAGCTTTAAAAAAATCATGTTTTAAAAGATTGAAATTTTTGCTGCTGAGCTGATTGAATGATTATGGAGCCTATTTTTAACAAAGGGGAAGTGAAGGAGACCATATTTTAGTGAAAATTAGAATCTTGCAATTTTGCTTCAAAAAGAGCCAAGCCCTCCTTTTTAGGCCTCATAATGTTTAACATCTAAATCCTACCAACCCGAAGCCACAGAACAACCCTGAAAATTACTCATGATAAACACATGTCCTTGACTCACATCGGATGGATAAGTAGGAATTTATCAAGCCTATGGTGACTCTTGTGTGAGTTTGGATGAGAAAAGCCTTGTTCGGCATTTACATTTGTGAGATGAGAGAAAATTCATGTGAGGTAGGTGTTTTGTGTACATGGGATAAGAAATTAAGTGGAAATATATTAAAATATTAAATGGAGAACTTGAAATAACTATTTTTTATGAGTCATGATATCTTTTTGTTTCTTAAAATTGATTTGAAAGATCTCATTGATTTGTGTTTTGGATTTGATTTGATTTGATTTTTACTTGTCCAGGAGTCCAAGTGATAAGTGTGGGGGAATTGATAGAGAAAATATTTTCAATTAATTTATATTGAATATCGTTGTTTTAAACCCACAAAAGTGTTCCTCTAAAATGAATTGTCTCATTTTTATGATAACGGTGTTATTTTGAGCTGAATAGTAAAAATTGGCCATTTTGAATTTTTAACAGTTTTAAATTATTTCTGTAGTTTGGCCATAACATTATCTACACTGATCCAAATTGAAAAATTCTTTCTTTTAACAGATGCTAAACATCCAGGGATTCATTTACAATTTTTGGTCTAAAAGCTGAATCGGCCATATGGAAGCTCAAAAGAAGCTCACAAATGGGAAAAAGAAAACTATTTTCAGTTCTGCTTAGTTTTGGTGTGGGATCTATAACACATACATGGTGGGACCAAAGCTTGTGAAATTCGGTGGGTGAACGCGCTAGGAGTTTTGGAGAATCTTTTATGAAGGAAGAATTGAGATAATTGGTCGTTAATGGGGCCATTAAATCACCCTAATCTGGAGGATTTCGTTTTGGAGAGTCTGACTGGACAGAATAAATGCTCAGAGTAAAATGGCCATAACTCTTGGAATACATGTCCAAATCTGCTGAGATTTTGAGGGGACACGGACAAGGAAATTATGAACAACATTCAGGAAAGGATTAATGCGTGAAGATGTCATTTAATGGGGCTACAACACGTCAACATCCGGGGGGAAAATTCTGGCTATAAAAGGAGAAGAGCTTCATCCTCTCAAAGCATCCCATTCTCCATCCCATTCCTTCCAAGACACCAAGAAGAAGATCTTTTCAGATTTATTTTTTATTTCTTTTCTTTTTCATAGTTTTATAATGTATTCTTCTTCCCAATTCATCTCTATTACCCTTACCATGGTGGGGTAAACTTTTGGAGTGATTGGGGAAGAGTTGGTTTTCTACATTGTAATGCTTGAGTTCTTGGACCCAATTGAATAAATTTCTTTCTTCTTCAAATTTTTTTTTCAATTTCTAATAGTAGATTTTATTATCAAGTTCGATCGTTCTTGAATATTAATTCCGTTATTGATTTTTTCCTTGGTAAAATAATCATAATATCCCTCCACTAATTTCTGGTTTATATACGATGGAATAAACCTGGAATTGGTGGTGAAGTACTCGACGATCGCCAGTACGTGTAAAAGGTGTAGTGAATGTTCTTGATTTTTTGGGATAAACAAAACCTGATTGGGTATTTCTCATTTCAATTAAGGATATTCAATACAAATATTTTACAAATGGAAGGAGAGTTGACCAAACCAAGATCTTGGTAAGGTTTTCTCTCACAATAATAATTTCACCATGGAAGTGAGAGGAAACGATTGTGGAAAATCACTTTAATCAACTAATAAGAAGAGGATTGAATTAAATTGAACAAGGATAGAATTATAATTAAGAAACTGACCCCGAACTAATCACCCTTTTAATGTCATAGTTTTTCAATCATTTGAATTTCAAATTTCCTTTCACAACATTTTTACCCCTGTTTTAAAGTGACAATCCGTTTTGTGTGCACTCCTCTTCCGGAGACATCCTAGGTCAACCACATTACTACATTTTAACTTAGGAAATGATTGTTTTTCCATGCCCTACGACAAGCGTGCGTCATGGATATGTATGGATAGTTAGTATGTACTAAATTAATGGAGGTGATATAATCATTATGTTGGGAAAATTGTTTATAGTGAATCTAAGTAGGTGATTAATATGGTGGGGAGTACCCATGAAACTAATCAGTCTATTTGAAGTAGATAACTCAAGATATTGGGGAAGATAAGTGTTTGGTGTCATATTGACATTTTGGGAATGTAGAAAGTAAAATGTTCACGTTTTGTAAGAGTTTGTTGGGATATAACTGATATTGGCCAGGAATTATCTATTATATAGTGGGGAGGTTTTAATGTCTAAGGTATTCGAGAATACTGATTTGGGTCAAATATTGAATTTGGTGAGTTAATTTGGACCCTATATAGTTTTTTCAGGTTTTAATATTGTCTGAGTAATGAATCTCAAGTGTTTCCCTTGGCTCAGGGGTAAAATTTATATTAAATTTAAGTAAAGTTTTTATTTTAAAAAGAACTTTACTTTTTGACTATTTTGGGTTTATTTTATTTTATTTTGTAATATGGACATTTTTTGGATGATTTTTAAGTATTATTGAATTTTCAGTAGTTCTTCCAAATTTTGGAAAGGTTAGGTACATGACGGTATGTTTTTTATCCATATGAGTCATCCTGGGGTTTTGTAAATTAACTAAGTGTTGTGTTTAAAAGTAAGGGTATTCATACATAAAATTAATCCTATAAAGGGTTAGGGAAGCATGGTAAGTCCAAGAAAACAACCTATGATAAGTCACTCGTCGGTATTGGAACCACATATATAAGAGTCGTTTATGTGTTGAAATGGTTAAGTGTTGAGGAACCTATACACATAAAATTTAGTATTTAGAAAAGTTTTGGTATGAAAAATTAAACTGCAAAAAATTCAATAGTAAGTTTTTGGTATGTATGGTCATCCTATGGGAATTGAAAAATTGGTTAGGTCATATATAAGGATCATCAAAAGTTGAGCTTGGAAATTTTGTGAGGGGTTTATAATTCACTCTATGAAATGTAAGACTCTTTTTATAGTAAATTTTTTCCATGTAAGAGTCATCCATTGGTATATAATGTTCTCTTCCTTTGAAAATTTTTTAATGTTTTGGGGGATCACTATAAACTAAGGGTCATTCTGGAGATACATAAGGGTCATTGTTGGGAACCTTGTGATACATGAAGGTGGAGGAGTTTGGAAATATTTCATGGTTAATATATAAGGGTAACAAAGCACCGTGTGTAAGAGTAATTGTTTCCCTAAAATATGATATTTTTATTTTTTGGTTAATTTTTTATAAAATATTATAAATGATTAATTAATTGGGAAATAAAATATAAAATGGATTTTTTGGATTTTCTAAACCATAACACATAAGTAAGAACTAGAAAATCTCTCATGTACTTCTTTTCTTCTCCAAGTGTGATTCTAGCCAAATATTTTTGGTTCTTCATGTGGTATGAAATAGGGAGAACCCACAAATAATTCTAGAAATCCATGTGCATCTGTTATCTAGATTTCTTTTTGTTTTCTCATATTTTGTTGAAAGTCCTAAATTTTAGTGATTTTATCAGTATTTGGTGAATCTTTTGACAAAATTTGTATCAACTAGTGTTTCTTGTTTAGTGGATTCATACATGCTCCAGGTAGGTGGTACCTAAATATTTATAGTGTTATAAATGTGTTATTCATTATGTAATAAATATGAATGGTATGTTTGTCTATATGTGACAAAGAATGAAACTAATTGGGGTTTTTGTTATTCGTAAGTGATACCTAAGGGTAGTATCATGTTGGAAATGGTGGGTGTGATTTTTTATGGCGTGATTACCTAGTATTATGGGTTCATATCGTGGTGTTCTAGTTGTTTTCTATTATAAAGTGGCTTTATTTGAGTTTTGAGGGTTAATGTGGATCCATGGAAATGTGTAGGGTGTAAACCATATGACTATGGGTGATGTTAATAATCATATATTGGGTGACATGATTCATCAGTATAATCAAGATGTTATTGACCATTTTTTTAGGTGGAGAAAGAGTTATACCAATGGATTAACCTATAATGATGGTGGTTGTCACACACCATGAGGGTTTATTCCTTTGGGGTTATGTGCACCCATGATAGGGCCCATGAGGTTTTTTTGTCTACTCATTATGGGTGTTGATCTCTGTATATTGAGAAACAGAGGGAAGGTGGTGTTTATCATCGATATGGAAGATATTCACACTATAGTTGGACAAGGTTAGTGGTGTGTGAGACCACCATATAGATGTTGAGTCCCAATATATATCTAGGATATATAAAGGTGTTGATAAATAATTAAAAAATGATAAATTTCATTATGTCATGGGTTTCATCAAGATATTATTATGGAAATTGGTATGGGTATGGATAAGTATGGGATATGTGATATGGAAATTGTTGGATGGCCAAGAGACCTTCTGGTATGATAGACTATAGATATATCATTCCACTCCAAAAATAGATGAGGAATGTGAATGATTACTTAGGGATGGTTGACTACGAGTGGATTAGGTTTTGTAATATGTTTTGGTTGATATTTATTATGATTTTCATGAATGTTAAATGTATGGATACTACCAAAAAGCATGTAACTGAGTGGTAGAGGCTCATACTTGGCATCTAAAACACACAGAATAAAATTTGGGTAGAGGTGAATTTATTGGTTACTGTATAATTAATATAGTGGGTATTGTTAGGTGTTGTAGTAGAAAGAATTATTTATCCAATTTGGGCCTTTGGGCCACCAGTTTGAGCCTATGGGTCTCATGGACTTTGGAAAACCAAAGACCTTCAAGCTATATGGACTTCGGGATACCAAGGGCCTCTGATACATAGGGATTTCTGGACACCAGTGGCCTTTTGTCCATAAATAGAAAAGAAGAAACTCTGGAAGACCACATAGGGGTAGTCCAAGAAGTGGATTCATAGTAAGTAGAAACCAATAGAGAATAGATAATTGGATTAGAAGAATGAGAGGGTATGTAAACTACCATCGGTACTAGGCACCATGAAACTCTATATGGGAAAATGATAGTCGATCAACAATGTGAGGTGGGGACCTGGGATCCTTCAATGATGCATATGTTGTGGAGGAGAAGTTCTGGTGTAGTTTTGTTGGGCCTTTGGGTTAGTATTGGGTGTTGTTCCTATGGGCCTTCAGCTTCTGTACTTAGATTTGTTCTACTAGGATTACAGGTCTTGTATGGGTTCCCTCTTATCCCATTTAAAAATTGGATTATCCAAAATAAATAAATAAACAAGGCCTTCAGTCCCTTTAGGAAGTATATGTATGGATATTAGTTAGGGACACCATTGGTGGTGTCCTACTGAGTTCATACTCACACCCTACACAGACCCTCTAGGAAATGTGAATAATTTATGGTTTTTGGTATATGTAAATGTTAATGTTCAATTTCTAGAACCTAGTGGGTAGAAGGGTAAGAGTGGTGCATGATATAAGAATTATGGTTATAAATGAACCAGGTATATCCATGATCTTGGGATTATGATATATTTTGGATATTTTATGCATGTTCATTTGTAATCAACCTGGGGGAGAAATGTTTTATCTTTATATGAAATATTTGTCTATATATATTTTTTCATCATAGTGAATACTATAGTATCTTTTTTGGTTTTATCCACTAGTATTTATGGTTAAAATATTATTTTTGTTGTTATTTAAACTCAGAGCGTACTATCACACCACTATTAACCTGTTGACTATTTCTTCTAGTCTGAAACCTTTGGTATATGGGGAGTCATTCCTATGTTCAAGTGTCACTCTAATTTGGTTACAATGGAGTTATTTGGATCTGGGTGATAAAATGATCTTCATTTCCTTGCATCACTTCTCTATTCCCAAATAAGGATAATTAACCTTGAATGTTCATCATCAACCACTCTTAATATCATCAGTATTAAACACCAAATTTATTTATTAATCCTCAACATAGGGAAAAAAATTCATAATAATGTCTTCTATGTATCTTTTAGAATTAGTGAGATAAACTAGATGGTACCACATTATTAGTCTATAGAAAAATAGAAACACTATTCCTCTATAGATGTAGCAGTTATTCAAAAAAAATTATCCCCCTTATTCTTTATGGTCTTCCACCACTTTATAAAGTTTTGATGTCAAATATTGAATTCCAAAATTATCTTTATGAAATTTAGAAAACTCAATTTTGGTTTTGACACGTGCTTCATTCCAGATTTTGATCTTTACCACCTATACCTAAATATCTCAGCAAGCATGACCATATTTGTCTTTTATTTTTCATAATGGTTGTTTGATATAACTTTTTTATTATATTTAGCTTGACACCACTTGAATTTCTTTATCCTTATATGTATCTTCAAATTTATCAAGGTTCATATTTTAATCTTTCTTAACAAACTTTTTGTCACATATTCTTATTTTATATCCATAGTGGTTTCTTCCAAAAACCAAATGATTTATTTTATCTATTATTAATATAATCAATCCATCTCAATGAAATTACTATCTTACTATGAATTCATATCCATTCAATGAAAACACCATATGGATCACATCTCTCTCTTAATTTTGAATCAATCTAATCATCGGATATAAAAAAATAAGTGCCTAAGGATAGGGGTACAGACAACATAATTAATTAACGAAGTTTTGGTAGGTCATTATGAACCAACCCTATTCTTTGGACTAGCTTCTAATTTTTCTTAGTGGAATTTCTCTTTATAATACCACTTCTGAAAAAATTTCTCTAAATTTTATCATTTTCCACCTCTGAAGTGGTTACCATCTGAGTGATCCACTTATGTATACCTATTTATTCTTCTAGATGTGTTTACCTCCCCCAATAGTATTTACATTTCTTATAGTGATATTTTTGAAACAGTATAGACATACATCATGTGTCTCCTCCATGATTAAAATTCACACCACTTTAGATTTTTTTTATCCTTGATGAATGTTTCTTTTTATATTCATCCAACTTTTATTTGATGGGAATATCCTCCTTCATCTTGAAAAGTGATAGTTTTTATTTCAAATCCTCCTTTATATCCACAAGTGAAACATCTTCTTTCTTCTTTACTTTATACTTTCTTATTCTCTTCTTAGGAAGGTTGGTGTAATTAGATGACCTTTATTATTTGATGCACTCTATATTACCAAAATTCATCATTATGTTCCTTATCCATGATTTTTTTCACTAATGAGATAGGTTGTTCAAAATTTTGATTTCTTCTTCCCATAGCCATAATACTTATAGTATTTTCCTCTTTTATTTTACCCTTTCAAAAAAAAATTCCATATAACCATATTTATAATAAAAGAAATCATATCCCTACTAAATTATATCTTTCATTTAGTCTCTTAAGATGAGATGTAACTATTATTATTCTTAAAAATTTTTTCTTTTAAAATAATTCCTTAGTGTATCCAATACTTACATAATAAATGCATCTCTACTTTCATCCCCATGATAGTTTTTATGAATAATACAAGATTCTCCTTTGGCATTTCACTTCATAATCATCCAACTCCATGAATCATATTTTATCGGGAATGTAGTACACCCGGTTTGAGGTATGTGGCCTTTGTTTATGAATTTGTATGTGTTTAAAGTGCATGGGATGAGTTGGGAAGAGTTTGGGAGAGTTTGGAATGGTTTTGAATGAGTTTGGATGGTTTTCTTAGGGAGAACGGTTTGAGCATAGTTAGTGGAAACCGTGCAGATTCTCTAGGAAACCATACAGGGGGAGACAGTAGGAATTACACGGCCTATGCACGGTTTTCCAAACCGTGCGGACCCTTGCTCTTGAGGCAGTATCATGAACATGGTCAGCACACGGTTTTCCAAAACATGTGGGCTAACCATGCGGCCAGTTAAAAATAGGGTTTTAAAACCCAGGTTCACTCGGGATTGCCTCATTCCTCTCCAATGTTCTTCCCACTCGAGCCTCACTCGAGATTTTTGGTTCTCATGGGTTGGAGGGGCTCTCCCACTCAGTTTGGAATTGTTTTGAAGGGATTTCTTGGTGGTTTTAAGGTGGTTTCTCCCGAGTAAGTCTCTCATCTTGATTCCCTTGTGTTTTCCTCTAGATATACATCCCTCTCTTTCACGGTTTTCTGGATCTACACTTGTTGTGTGTAGGTCTAGGGTTTTGGTTGCCTTGGATTTCGATTTTAAGGCTTGTGAATGTTATTGAAAGTGATCTAGAGAGGTTTTGGGGGTGCGTTCACCGGATTTGAGGTTTGGTTTCTTGTGGGTAGATTCCTCCAGAACCCTAAAGGTAGGTGGCTTCTCTCTTGACTCCACTTGGTTAGAACTAGTGATCCTTTATTTACAATTAATTCTTTGTGCTGAAAAATTA
Organism: Viscum album; assembly: GCA_963277665.1. Taxonomy (NCBI): domain Eukaryota; kingdom Viridiplantae; phylum Streptophyta; class Magnoliopsida; order Santalales; family Viscaceae; genus Viscum; species Viscum album. Next base: position 1,850,252,738 of record OY728142.1, on the reverse strand, counting down.
ATTTTTATTTGTTGTGTGAAATTAGTTGAAAATCCCTTGGGTGATGTTTTGGGGATTTTTTCGGAAAAGGGGATTTTATGGTGAAATGATTTTGTTGTGGATTTTAAAATAGAGATTTTAAACTGGGATGCTATGGTTGATTTGTGAAAGTGATTGATGGAAATGGTTTTCAATAAAGAGGTTGTTTTATTGAATTTTTGTTTGGTATTGAAAATGGTTTTCAATAAATGGGTGATTTATTAAAGTGGATTTATATGCAATGGAATTTGTTGATTGCATGATGTTGTGACCTTGATGGGTTATATTCTTGGTTGTGATTAATTTGAATGTTGGGTGGAAGTGGAAATAAGTACCACTATAAAGAGGGGATGGATAGTGGATGGAAGGTCCACCATCAAAGGATAAGTGGATGGGATATGCCACTAGGTGTGAATGGGTGAAAGGGTTGGACAGAAGCTCCACAGTTTGGTTGTTTGGGTTGTTTGTTGTGCATTGCTTTACAAGTTGGAAATTTTTGTGCTACTGTGTGAATGGTGAAATGTCTTGTGGCATGTTTGGTTGGATTTCCCTTGGTTTCTTGGTTTGGGTGTGATGGCTTGGTAAGTCATGTTTGGCGTATGGAAATGGTTGTACTAGTGATTATTTTATATAAATTGTTTTATATAAATGTGCTAACAGTTTTATCCTAGTAGCGTGTATAGGGAAGTCATTTGGGGAAATACTAATGAGTTTTAGTACTCACCCCCTACTTTGGCACATTGGTGTATTTGAAGATGTTGTGTACCGTGACGTGGGAAATGGTAAGGAATCATCCTCCTTTAGTGGTGCATCGTGATGTCTGGGTGGTGCTTGAAGCATGGAGCTTGGTGTGGAACCATGGAGTGCGCCTTGGATTTTTTGGGGTCTTTTGTTGAGTCTTCCACATAGTAATCTGATATGGTTTTGGTTGTATTGGTTTTGGGTTGTATTGTGTAAAAACATGGTTTTCCTTTGGGAATACATTCTTGAATGTTTTGGTTGACATGCATCATATAGTGATTGATAGTGGAAGGTTTGATTGGTTTTGTCTTAAGGGAAAATCGGTCCCCAATTTGTTCTCGAAGCCCTCAGAATTTATTTCCAGCCATTGGCGCCTTGGTAAGGTCGCTTAATGCCAAGTAACCCTCACCTCCTCCTCAAGCCAATGAGTTAGGGGTGGGGTGTTAAAAGTGGTATCAGTTTTTTCGGTGCTTAGCTTTCCAGTGTAACACCCCGAGATTTTATGAAAAATATTCTTTTAATTTCATTTATGTCTTGTGTTTTACATTACACCAAAATTATCTTGTGCTATACGTAACACAGTATTAGCTTATATTATACGCAAACACTATTCTTGGCTTACATTACAGGCAATCACGACCTTCCTCGATAGCATGTCTAGTATGCAATACCGGGTTTCACAAAACAACGATATATTGTTATAATATTATTATGAACTAGCCGTTATGAATAGTAGTATCTAAATTTTGAATTTTATAACATTATTATTCATCTTACACATTTTCTAAAACATGGTATGTGAACAACATAAATTTTTCGAGTAAAATAAATATTTTTCAAGAAATGCAGTTTTGCCGCCTTTTGATGGCGCGCCAACTTTAAATCTATTTTTTGATAGATTTATAAGTTCAATATGACAAAATAATATTCTTCTTTGGAATCAGGATATAAAAATTTACTTTTGAAAAATTTTTCATATTAGTCTGATAACTTTAATATTTTAATGAATAGTAAAAACACGCTATATTTTAATTAAAAACAAATTTTTTCATCAGAATAATTTATATGGTTAAATTATAATATTGAATGGTTTTAAAGTATAAATAGAATATATTTTTACCATTTAATATAATTTATTTCATTACCATTAATTTTACTTTGAATTCATAGGTTAAAACATTTCAATCTTTGGCAATGTTTTACCTTTTAAAACCTGTTTTCTTAACAACGGGATTAATATTAAATTAATTACTGCAACTTCTGTGTTTTGAATTTTGAAAAATGGATTTCATATTTTAATTTATTGGGTCCAAATTATTTTAATAGGTTACTTTTTTTTGATATTATGAATAGTAACTATGGTAATTTTTTTTACTGCAGTTAAAGAAAAATCAGGTAATTAAGGGTAAAAATAATATTATAAAATTACCCTAACACCAGCCAAAATTATATTGGATGACTAAAGGTAGAACCATATCACCTAAGGGTTGGAATAGATTAAGTTTATGGACTTCTGACCATGAAAATAATTTAATTATTATTAAAACCCAAGAAAGTGACAACATGTCACTCTCTTAAATATTATAAGTATAATAATTTTAATTTAGTGATAAAATTCATGAAATTTAGAACATTAATAGTCTCAAATAAAATAAACTTATCTACATCATGTTAATTTATTTATTATTTTTAGGGATTAAATAATTATCATTAAATGTGACACAATTGTGATGTTGAAATTATTTTATTGATTGAAATATCAAATAAATGGTGTTAAAAATATTAAAATAAATATTATATGAGCTATTTAATGTGATACACTAATTTTATAGATAAATATGACATGTTATTAATATATTAAATCTTTATTTGGAACATATCTTTTGTGATGATTTTATTTAAATTCAAATAAATGAATAGTGTCAAAATTGACACTATTGTATTGTTATAAAAATAACATAATATAAAATTGTTTAAAAATAAATAAAATATTTAAAAATTATAAATTAAAATTTATATGGTCTAAAATGTCATAAATTATCCAATTATGGACAAGTCACAACACATAAGTAATTATTTATAACAATTTTTATTTTATAATCTTATTACAATAAATAAAATAAAATAGATTAAATAAGGATAAATCAAGTTGATGATGTTTAAAATAAATTCCAAACATGTATAAATTTTATTTATTGATTATATTACAACCATATCTCATCTAATATTTGTATTTGAGTCATTTTGGAAGTGTTTATGTGGGTTTTTAATTTATTATAAATTAATATTTTTGAGGTTTCCAAAGGTGCCCCTCTCCTCCGTTATAAAAGATCACCTCCTCCCTCTCCTCCTCACACCACATTGATCCTTCAATCTCGGTCCACCACTGCCCATTTATCTTATCCTCTTCCCTTAAAACATTATAGAGTTTCTGGTCTTATCAAAAGACCAACTCTAGTTCCTTAATAGGAATCTTAAAGGAGGTGCGTCGAAGAAGAGGTCATCTCTTCTTCCGATTATTCCAAGTTTCTTTCTTCATATACTTATTCTTATTTATTTGTTTCACTATAACATAATAACATAAGTATCACTAATATACTGATATGTTATTATAAATATGAAAAAACCCTATTTCATCTTCTATCCATCCTACAGAAAACGAAATCACTGCGCGTGCGTACTTATGGAATACCGTCTCCACACCATGGTGTAATATGTTTTCCACCACCACCTTACATGGATGGTTATAATGGTGTAAATAATAACAATATATTGTTATTATAACAACATACTAATTCTTAGATATTATATCATCCACTCCAATTCTATTAAATAATTATGGGAATGATATCATCACTCTTGCGTACGTACGGACTACGGTCTCCACGAACGCGATGAGATTCATTTTCCATTATTAACCATTGATGTATGATTATAAAGTATATATAATGAATAATCATGAAATATATTACATAATAATTATAATATAATTATGTTCATATATGTTTCATTTACTTAATTCCATTTAATTCAATAAGGAAACGAAAACACCGTTCATGCGTACGTACGGCCTACCGTCTCCATGAACGGTGTATTTCATTACATTTATCGATATATCATATATATATATATTTATATTCTGAATATATATTTTACATAAATCATGTTTTACATTATGTAATTATGTAAATCAGGATATAAGTAATAATATCAAGAACAACAAGTCGAAACACGTACGATAAATGAAACGATTTTACCCAAAACACTACTTTAACTTGGAATTTACAAAAGAACGGGTAATATAAAGTAATAAGTGAACCATATATGATATTATAAAAATTAATATGATTATGTAATAATTCAATGACATTATTTAAATCATTATACCAGAGGTTCGGATATATATGAAGCATATCGGACATAAGGTAAGGGATAACCTTTCAAATCTCATTTTTATCCGAGATTGTTTATTCGTAAATATTTACTACGGTTATGTTTATCATCCATGTCCTTATTTTCTAAAAATAATTTCATGTATATTTAAATTTATTTTTACCCATTTTTTACTTTTGCTACATGGTATGTAAGGAATCTTTATTTTTTTTACCATACGAGGTACTTTTTGACTTTTTCGATAAAATTACGAGGATAATGTTTTTTTAACTTATATGGAATGAATTGATTTTTACGGTTTCATAACACCTGATTTTTATGAAGATTATTCTACTAGTTTTCATTATTATTTTCAACAAAATACTTTTCTTTTAAAATTTCATTGCATTTTGAGAAAAGAAAATGATTATGAAGAAGAAAGGATATTTTCCTCAAGAATTCATTTCAAGTGTTTTATCAAAACTATTTTCAATATAAGATGACATTATTTAGTATGATTATGTTTCAAGTATAACGTATATATTATTTACATAGTTTTATTTTTCTTATTATGAAATGATATCCATTTCTTTTATATGGATTATGTTATGATGGGATGATGTTTATGAAACCCATTTTCTCTGTTGGGTTATTATGAAGGATGTATGTTTATTTTGTGGAACATGAAAGAATTATTTCATTATGAGATGGGTGGGACCTATATCTCCCTCCAATGTATTGGGTAAAGATTTATATCTCATGAGATAGACATGGCTGGAATGACAAGTTAATCCGGTTCAGTGATACAGGACTGGAACAAGGAGTGAACTCGATTCAGAAAGGGACTTTGTCCTTTAAGATGTTCTTGGTTGCAATTCCTTGGATACTATGGAAATCATAACATATACTTAATGGTTTCCACAATTAAATTTTTTATTCCCATGCTATTTTATCATGATTAATGTTTCTTTTTGATCTATGTCTTACGTACTGCCAAGATTTATTTCAAAACTCAAGATTTTGATGTTTAAACTTTATGTTCATGTTTTTAAGTTCAGATGTATATGGTTTGTTTTATTTTCTCTATGCTTACCCTTACTGAGAAATTGAGCTCACCCTTTATATGTTTTCTTTTCCCTATGATATAAATAATGGTTTTAGGTAAGAAAAAAAAGGGAAGATCTTTATGGGGTATGTTGAAGATCTTTCACCAAGATTAGAAGGTTATATTCTGAGTTTCCAAAGACAATAAACTATTACGGTCCTTGTGTGTCTGTTTTTTTTATGTATTAATTATTTCTCAAAAGTAATGTAATGTCCATGTACATAAAGTATGGGTCTTTATAGTTGGTATCAGAGGAAAGGTTTAGTTATCCTTTGGAAACTAGGATATGAATACTTTAGTGAGATCCCTAGAATATACTTCTAAGGTATGTCTAGTGATGTCCCTAAGGTTACGCATAAGTATTGGTTATATTCCTAGAATGACGATAACGATCTTAGAATTAATCCTAAGATGTTAGATATTTAAGGTACTCCCCCTTTATTATGTTGTTTTCCTAAATTATTTTTTCCACTCACACTATTCTTTTTGGGTTTTTGAAAATGGATAGAAACAGGAAGATTCACGATAATGGAGGATATTATGGACATGTAATGATATTTTTCATGAGAAACCAAATGAAATGAGATTTTGAAGTCCAAACATCGTTATTATTCCTAATAAACAATCTCATAATATGATCAATAATCTCAACTTTGGTAAGTTTCTTGACTCAGCTAATAATAGAAAGATGGATCTTCATGATGATCATAGAGGAAAGAAAGTTCAATTTCCATCATGTAAATCATGTGGTAAGAGGCATCAGGGAGAATGTCTCAAAGGAACATGAAGATTATATGAGTGTGGAAAATAAGGACACAAAGCTAGTAATTGTAAAGGAAAAGGTTTGGTTAACACCATGGACAAGGATAATGGTATTTCTAAGACATCAAAAATGGTTAAATGTTTTAAATGTGGAATGTACAGGTATTATGCAAACCAATTATCTAAGGGAAAATATCATGAAAAGAATCAGCATGGTAGTATGGGTAGTATTTATGTTGATGATGATGAAGAGACTACAAATGATATATGAGATGAAATAAATGATGAAGCTCAGTCAGTGGTTTCAGAAGGTAGTGGAATGATTGTATGATTATAAAGAATAATGTATGTCATTATGGAATAAAGATAAATCTAAGGATTTTTACACTGTTGTCTTTCCTTGAGTTTTTTAAAGTATATTATGAATGGTACTGGTAAACATGAAAGGTTATTCAAATATTTTTGGAAGGTAGGTGATATGTGCATAATGAAAGGATATGGAGATAATGAGATGTTTGATAGTATTAATGAGCTCATGACTAGTATAAGGACAATGTGATATCATGGTTTGAGTATACTGATTTTTGGGATTTTGGTATGTGGAAAGAATTAAATTTTGACAACATTAATGTTTTCACTAAGGTTCAATGGGTATCATTTTTAAATAGAATAAAAGATTAAGGTATTCACATGTTTGGTATGTGATCAACAAGACATATCTTGTGATATATGAGGGATAAATGATGGTATTCACATGCTTGTTATATGAACTTTTTATTAATCATTATCTTTATAATATGAATTTAGAAAGAAGTATTTTGGATATTCCTAAAGATTGGAATGGATTATGTTGAACATAAGTTATTATTGTTTAAGGCTAGAAATTATTTCGATATTATTGATAGAATGGTATAATAGTGTAGTTTAAGAAAAGGGACAACCTGTAGAACGGGAGACAACCCGTAGCATCAGATGAGGATGTGGGAATCGAACCCACAAATGAAGTGTGACAGGCCTTTATCGCCTACCAATGGCCTAAAAGAAGTCCCTGGTTAGTAGAAACTAGTTTTATTTTATTAATCAGGAAGATAGATGAAGTATAATAACATTTTGGAACCATATCCGATTAATCTCACCCTAGATGGAATTATATATATAACTTTTTCTAACTTATGTTTGAGACAGATTGAATGCCTTATCATTCTGTAACATGATCTTATAGAACTTCATGGAAGAAAAATTCAACTTCATTTCATTAATAGATAAATTGTAAATTGTTCAAGGCACGAACTATAGTGATATTGAACTGAAATAAAGTAAGTATTTATTCTAATTGAAATTCTTCAACTTTAGGGAAATGATCTTGAAAACCAAAAATGGTGTCCTCGTGCTCTTATACCTGATGAATCAGATGGTACCTTAGATCATCACAAATTTATGGCATTATGATTGTTGGCTTTTTCATAGCCATGTTCTCTACCACTCTCCATCAGAACATTATGGTTAGATTTCTCTTCCATATCCATATTTTCACATATGTTCTCATATGTAGAAACCCAGTGATGAGTTAATTGGGGTAACTGTTATGTTTCATACTTTACTTTTTAAAATTAATTTTTAGTATTTCATTTTACAATGTGGGTTTTTATGAAAGAAATATTCAAGTAGGAACCCATTTATAACCCCGATGAATTTCGAGGGCGAAATTTATTTTAAGGGGGTAGAATGTAACACCCTGAGATTTTATGAAAAATATTATTTTAATTTCATTGATGTCTTGTGTTTTACATTACACCAAAATTATCTTATTCTATACTTAACACCGTATTATCTTATATTATACACAAACACTATTCTTGGCTTGCATTACACACAATCGCGACCTTCCTCGATAGCGTTTATATTACGCAATACCGGGTTTCACTAAACAATGATATATTGTTATAATATTATTATGAACTAGACATTATGAATAGTAGTATCTACATTTTGAATTTTATAACATTATTATTCATCTTACACATTTTCTAAAACATGGTATGTAAATAAAATAAATATTTCGAGTAAAATAAGTTTTTTTCAAAAAATGCAGTTTTGCAGCCTTTTAATGAAGCACCAACTATAAATATAGTTTTTGATAGGTTTATAAGTTCAATTTGATAAAATGAAATTCTTCTTTGGAATCAAGAAATAAAAATTTACTTTGTATAAATTTTTCATATTATTCTGATAACTTTCATATTTTAATAAATAGTAAAAACACGCTATATTTTAATTAAAAACAACTTCTTTAATCACAATAATTTATATGGTTAAATTATAATATTGAATGGTTTTAAAGTATAAATAGAATATATTTTTACAATTTTATATAATTTATTTCATTAACATTAATTTTACTTAGAATTTATAGGTTAAAACATTTCAATCTTTGGCAATGTTTTAACTTTTATAACTCGTTTTCTTGACAACGGGATTAATATTAAATTAATTACTGCAACTTCTATGTTTTTAATTTTGAAAAATTGATTCCATATTTTAATTCAGTGGGTCCAAATTATGTTAATAGGTTACTTTTATTTTTTTGATTATATGAATAGTAACTACGGTAATTTTTATTTACTGCAGTTAAAGGTAAATCAGGTAATTAAGGGTAAAAATATGATTATAAAATTACCCTAAAACCAGCCAAAATTATATTGGATGACTAAAAGTCTACCCATATCACCTAATTGTCAGAATAGATTAATTTTTTAGACTTTGTATTATGAAAATAATTTAATTATTATTAAAACCAAAGAAAGTGACCACATGTCACTCTCTTAAATCTTATAAGTATAATAATTTTAATTTAGTGATAAACTTCATGAAATTTCGAAAATTAATAGTCTCCAGAAATATAATAAACTTATCTACATAATGTGAGTTTATTTAGTATTTTTAGGGATTTAATAATTATCATTAAATGTGACACAATAGTGATGTTGAAATTATTTTATTGATTGAAATATCAAATAAATGGTTTTAAAAATAATAAAATAAATATTATATGAACTATTTAATGTGATCCGTTAAATTTATAGATAAATATTATATGTTATTAATATATTAAATCTTTTATTTCGAACATATCTTTTGTCAGGATATTATTTAAGTTCAAATAAATGAATAGTGTTAAAATTGACACTATTGTTATGTTATAAAAATAACATAATATAAAATTGTTTAAAAATAAAAACAAATATTTAAAAATTATAAATTAAAATTTATATAGTCTAAAATGTCATAAATTATCCAATTATGTACAATTCACAACACATAAGTAATTATTTATAACAATTTAAAATTTTGAATCTTATTACCACAAATAAAATTAAATTGATTAAATAAGGATAAATCAAGTTGATAGTGTTTAAAATAGATTCCAAACATGTCTAAATTTTATTGATTGATTATATTACAACCATATCTCATCTAATCTTAGGATTTGAGTCATTTTGGATGTGTTTATGTTGGGTTTGAATTTATTATAAATTAATATTTTTGAGGTTTCCAAAGGTGACCCTCTCCTCCCTTATAAAAGGCACCTCCTCCCTCTCCTCCTCACACCACATTGAGCCTTCAATCTCGGTCCACCACTGCCCATTTCTATTCTCCACTTCCCTAAAAGGATTCTAGAGGTTCTGGTCTTCTCAAAAGACCAACTCTAGTTCCTTAAGAGGAAGCTTAAAGGAGGTGTGTCGAAGAAGAGGTAATCTCTTCTTCCGATTCTTTCAAGTTTCTTTCTTCTTATACTTCTTCTTCTTTATTTGTTTCACTATAAAGTAATAAAATAATTATCACTAATATATTTATATATTATTATAAATATGAAACAACCCTATTTAATTTTCTATCCATCCTACGGAAAATGAAATCACCGCGCGTGCGTACGTACAGAATATCGTCTCTACACCGTGGTGTAATCTGTTTTCCACCACCACCTTACATGGATGATAGTAATGGTGTAAAGAATAACTATATATGGTTATTATAACAATATAATTATTCTGAGATATTATATCATCCACTCCAATTCTATTAAATAATTATGGGAACGATATCATCACTCGTGCGTACGTACAGACTACGGTCTCCACGAACGCGATGAGATTCATTTTCCATGATTAACCATTGATGTATGATTATAAAGTATATATAACAAAAAATCATGAAAAATATTACTTAATAATGATACTGGAATTATTTTCATATATGTTTCATTTACTTAATTCCATTTAATTCAATAAGGAAACGAAAACAGTGTTCATGCATACGTACGGCCTAACGTCTCCATGAACGGTGTATTTCATTCCATTTATCGATCTATCATATATATTTTTATGATGAATATATATTTTATATAAATCATTTTTTAAATTCTGAAATTATTTAAATCAGTACATAAGTAATAATATCAAGAACAACAAGTCGAAACACGTACGATAAATGAAACGATTTTACCCAAAACACTGCTTTAACAAGGAATTTACAAAAGAACAGGTAATATAAAGTAATAAGTGAACCATATATGATATCATAACAATGAATATGATTCTGTAATAATTCAATGGAATTATTGAAATCATTATACAAGAGGTTCAGATACATATGAATCATATCGGACATAATGTATGGGATAACCTCTCAAATTTCATTTTTATCCGAGATTGTTTATTCGTAAATATTTACTAGGGTTATATTTATCATCCGTGTCCCTATTTTATAAAAATGGTTTCATGTATTTTTAAATTCATTTTTACCCATTTTTTACTTTTGCTACATGGTATGTAAGGAATCTTTCTTTTGTTTACCATACGAGGTACTTTTTGAACTTTTCGACAAAAGTACAAGGATAATGTTTTTTTAACTTATATGGCATGAATGGATTTTTACGGTTTCATAACGCCTAATTTTCCTGAAGATTCTTCTACTAGTTTTCATGATCATTTTAAACAAAATACTTTTCTTTTAAAATTTCATTGCATTTTGAGAAAATAAAATGATTTTGAAGAAGGATATTTTCCTTAAGAATTAATTTCAAGTGTTTTATCAAAACTATTTTCAATATAAGATGACATTATTTAGTATGATTATGTTTCAAGTATAATGTATCTATTATTTAAATAGTTTTATTTTTATTATTATGAAATGATATCAATTTATTTTATATGGATTATGTTATGATGGGATGATGTTTATGAAACCCATTTTCTTCGTTGGGTTATTATGAATGATGTATGTTTATTTTGTGGCACACGAAAGAATGATTTCATTATGAGATGGGTGGGACAGATATCTCCCTCCAATGCATTGGGTAAAGATTTATATATCATGATATAGACATGGCTGGAACGACAAGTTAATCTGGTTCAGTGATACAGGACTGGAACAAGGAGTGAACTCGATTCAGAAAGGTACTTTCTCCACTAAGATGGTCTTGGCAGCAATGCCTTGGCTACTATGGAAATCATAACATGTAATTAATGGTTTCCACAATTAAATTTTTTATTCCGATGCTATTTTATCATGATTAATGTTTCTTTTTGATCTATTCCTTATGTACTACAAAGATTTATTTCACAACTCAATATTTTGATGTTTAAACTTTATGTTCATGTTTTGAAGTTAAAATGTATATGGTTTGTTTTATTTTCTCCATGCTTACCCTTAATGGGAATTTGAGATCACCCTTTATATGTTTTCTTTTCCCTAGGATATAAAGAAATGTTTTAGGTAAGAAAAAAAAGGGAAGACATTTATGGGATATGTTGAAGATATTTCACCAAGATTAGAAGATTATATTCTGAGTTTCCAAATACAATAAACTATTACGGTCCTTGTGTGTCTGCTTTTTTTATGTATTAATTATTCCGAAAAAATAATATAATGTCCATTTACATCAATTATGGGTATCTACATCTAGTGAGAGCAGTTGTTCAGTCTCTTTGGCTCCTTGGTTTTGGAGTTGACATTCATTGTGGTATATTCCTTGAGTCGGGATGGTAGCAAGCCGTAGAAATTTCATAACTTGGAATGTAGAGAATAAAAGGATGTAGCTAACCCTCTTATGTTGTACTTCAAGTTACCAGGGAGTTGGGTATATAAGTGTTTTGGAGACACTTATAGGCATTGGATATCTCATTGTCGTGGGTGTATCCAATGAGATGAGCATGGCATGCATGGTAGAAATGACTTCCCACTAGGATGCATATTTCATTGGGCATAATGATTTATGGGCTGAATTGATTAATGGCTTTTCAAATGTGTGAAATTGCAATGTGAATAAAATTGGTATTTTGAAAATGGTTTGGTTTTCAAAATGGTGAAACATGGAAAATGTGAAAAGGTGGAAAGCCCTGTTGTAATAGTATTGTGTAATGTGAATTCAAATGGGATTTCTTGATGTCTACAGGAGTGGGACTCATGGTTGTTTGTTTTATGTTTATATAAATGGCACTGGGTAGGCGTCGTAGAGACCAACCAGAAGTGGCCGATGAGAACATGGTTGCACCTCAGCCTCTAGTGAACCAATAGCTAGTGCAAAGTATAGTGCAAGCTTTCCAAGCTGTGGAAAGTGGAAACAAAGCCGATGAACCAAGGCTTGTGGATCATGTGATTCAGTTTCAAAAGAAAAATCCACCGATCTTCCAGGGTGATTCAAATCTAGAGAGGGCATAATCATGGTTGAATAGAATGAACAAGATCTTCGAGATCTTGGGAACACCGGTGGAGTTAAAAGTGAAGTTGGCCACATATATGTTAGAAGATCTTTCCCTTTAGTGGTGGATGTTTGAGGTTCAAGCTGGAATGGACCAGGGATTGACGTGGGAAGGCTTTGAAGAATTTTTTAACAAACAATTCTACCCACATACATTCAAAATTCAGTGCATGACTGATTTCTTCAGTCTGAAGAAAGAGCATATGTTCGCGATGGAGTATGCAGCTAAGCTTATAGCCTTTGTGAGATTAGCACCTGAGGTGGTAGGTAGTACATCGTTTAGAGCTTGTATCATTGAAGATGGTTTCAGGCAAGAAATTCATTCTAAGATAGTAGTGCTATGTATAGATGATTACACAGAAATGGTTAATAGATCCTCAATGGCTGAGCAGGATCCAATGGGCACTCAGGGAGGAGGAAGCATGGTGGTACCCATGGGGAATAGTGGGAACTCTAATTCTAGGTTCAAGAGAAGGAGGGACACTTATTCCCAGGGCAGGAATATAGAATATAATCCAACTGTAGAATCGGTAAATCTTCTTCCAGAACCCTAGATCAAGCCGGGATGTTTTCAATGTGGTTCTACGAGCCACATCAAGTGGGATTGTATGACACAACCTCAAGCATGACATAATTGTAAGCAGATGGGGTATCTATAATGTTATTGTCGGAATACTCCAAGGTCGGGTGTGTGTGACACTCCTCCAGGATCGAAGATGTCATATGCTTTAATGGGATGAGGACAACAGCATACCCCTTTTCAGTAGAGTAAAGTGGGTCATGGTGATTCTCAGAATACCACGACGCCTCAGAAAAGTAATAAAGAGCAGAGTGTGGCAACAAAGGCAATGTTCGGAGCTGATCAGGTTGTGGTGGATGACCAATTGGGGCCATCCATATTGCGAGGTACTATTCTTTTAAATTCTACCTTGATGAAAGTGTTGTTTAATATGGGTGCTTCACACTCTTTTATTGTTGCACATGTGGTTGATTTGCTAGGTTTAAGAGTAGAAATTATTCCCTCTGTTTTAAAGCTTCAAACTCTTCTGGGTTGAAGAGAGTGTCGAGCCTTCTTGTGTAGATCATGTATTATTGTGGTGGGTGAGGATGAGATAACCAGGAATTTCTCATTTCTTGAGATGGATGGGTATGATGTAATCCTGGGGATGGATTGGGTGGTGCCATTTAAGGCCCACATCGACTGTAATGCACAGACAGTGGCTTTTAAGACACACGATGGCATTTGACATCTCTTTAGAGGAAGATAGGCATTAAAGGAAGGGTGAAATTGGTTTTTTGGCACCAGTAGTGGGAACGTTATCATATCAGTTGGTAGTTTTGTCATTGGAATTGGTACATGGTGTTGAGCAGAGTGTTCTTCCAGTAGTGGTGGATCAGTTCATGGATGTGTTTCCTGAATAATTCTATGGGTTACCTCACTTAAGAGATGTGGAATTTACAATTGATATCCTTCTGGGGACCAGTCCTATCAAACTTCGGTCTTACTGTATGGCACCTACTGAATATTGGGAATTGAAAGTCCAGTTGGAAGAGTTAGAAAACAAAGGGTTTATCCGGCCTAGCATGTCCCCGTGGGTAGTGCCAGTGTTGTTTATAAAAAAGGCAGATAGAAATTGGAGGATATGTGTTGATTATTGTAGACTTAACCATGATATGATAAAGAATAGATATCCACTTCCATGAATTGATGATTTATTTGACCAGTTGAGGGGAGCCCAGTGGTTCTCCAAGATTGACCTTAGGTCGGGATATCATCAATTGCAAGTGAGGAAGGATGATATTCCTAAAACAGATTTCAGAAGTAGATATGGCCATTATGAATATGTGTTTATGCCCTTTGGTCTAACAAATGCACCAGTGGTGTTCATGGCATTGATTAATCAGATATTTCAGAGATATATCGATTCATTTGTGGTGGTGTTTGTAGATGATATTCTGGTGTATTCAAAGACAAGAGCGGAGCATGAGAATCACTTGGCGACAGTGCTAGGGATCACGAGGGATCATCGGTTGTATGCCAAATTGTCAAAGTGTGAATTTTGGATACAAGAAGTTTGTTTTCTTGGCCATGTGATTTCTGAAAGAGGTCTTTTAGTGGATCTGGAAAAGTTAGAGGTTTTTATCTCATGGAAAACGCCAAAGAATGTGTTTGAGGTACAGAGTTTCCTCAGTCTAGCTGGGTATTATTGGTGTTTTGTTCAGAATTTTTCAGTTTTGGCTTCGCTGATGACAGCTTTGAAAAGAAATAATGTCCCATTCCAGTGGAATGAATAGTTTTAGTAGTGTTTCGAAGAGTTAAAGGGTCGCCTTACATCAGCACCAATCTTGGTTTTTCCAGAACTAGGAAAAGGGTATGTGGTGTATTGTGATGCATCGGGATCAGGGTTGGGGTGCATTCTCACACAAGGGAATGATGTGGAAGCATATGGCTCATGGAAAATGAGAGTGCATGAGAAGAACTACCCAACTAATTATTTTGAATTTCCAGCAGTGGTCCATGCTTTGAAACTGTGTCGTCATTATCTCTTCGGTAAGAAATTCACGGTATATACAGATCATAAGAGCTTGAAACACATTTTCTCACAATGGGATTTGAATTTGAGGCCAATGATATGGATATAATATCTCCATATGTTTGATTTTGACTTAATTTACACACCAGGTAAGGGAAATTTGGCGACGGATGCATTAAGTAGAAAATCATATGCTCAGATGGTGAAATAGGCATCAGACCAATGGTAGTTGATGTCAGTTATAGCCGATATGCGGTTGGAATGTGAGGACCAGGGTGACAGAGTGACCTTCTTTCCGGTTTCATTGATTCCTAACTTGGTGGGCCTGGTTAAAGATGCACAAATACTTGATTCTAAGTGTGTGACCATGGGGTTGAGACTCAATGGTTGGGAGACAATTGAGGGTTGGAAACTGAATGGAGATTCAGTTTTTGTGTTTTTAGAATCGCATGGTTGTACCAATTTCTTGTCAAGAAGATCTTCTCAGGGCATATCATCATTCTAGGTGGGTTTTTTATCCTGGAATTAATAAAATGTATAATGCATTGAAACTGTAGTTCTGGTGGGCTGGTATAAAAAGAAGTGTGGCAGAGTTTGTTTCGAGATGCTTGACTTGTCAGCAGGTCAAGTCATAGCATCAAAGGCTAGTGGGAATGTTGCAGTCTTTAACAATCCCTATTTGGAAGTGTGGGCAAATAGTGATGGATTTTTTCATAGGTCTCCCAAGAACGGTTAGAAAGAATGATGCTATTTGGGTGATAGTGGATCAGCTAAAGAAGTAGGCCCATTTCATTCTGATTCGTGAATATCATACGGTGGAGGATCTGTCCAAAATCTATATCCAAGAAGTGGTAAAGAGGAATGGTGTTCTATTTTTGATTGTATCAGATAGAGATCTGAGGTTTATATCTCATTTCTGGAAATCCTTGCAGTAAGCCCTTAGGACACAGTTGACTATGAGCACGGCGTATCACCGTTAGATGGATGGTCAATCTGAGAGGATGATACAATCTTTGGAGGATATGTTGTGGGATTGTGTCATGGATTTTGGTGGCTCGTGGGAGGATCACTTGTCGTAGGATGAGTTCTTGTACAATAATAGTTATCAGGAATCCATACATATGGCTCCATGTGAAGTGTTGTATGTGTGGCCATGTCGTTCTCCACTATGTTGGGTGGAAAAAGGTGAGTCCTAGATGGTTGGACCAAGCGTTGTCCAGGAGACTATAGAGAAGATCAAGTTAATCAGGAAAAGAATGAATACGGCTCATAGTCGTCAGAAATCGTATATGAATCATCATCGACGGTTGTTGTCGTTCGAGGTGAGTGATCATGTTTTCTTGAGGATCTCTCCTAGGTTGGAACATCGTCAGTTTGGGAAGTAGGGAAATTTATCTCTGAGGTATATTGGGTCGTTTGAGATTCTTGAGTGGGTTGGTGAGGTGGCTTATCATTTGGCTTTTCCACCAAGGTTTAGCTCGGTGAACAATGTGTTTCATATGTCGCAGTTGAAAAAGTAGCAGCCGGATCGTGACCATGTGATTCGATGGGATCATGTTGAACTAGAACCGGATGCTTCATTGGTGCACGTTCCAGTGCGGGTTATGGATAGGAAAGAGAAATTATTGAATGGTAAAAGCATTGGTTTAGTTCGTGTCTTGTGGCAGTATGGAAATATTCAAGAGGAGACTTGGGAGCGGGAGAAAGAGATAGTCGAGCAATGGCCCAAACTCTTTTGGCAAAGGGTGGGTTCACTACTTTCTGAGGATGTAAAGACCAATGGTGGGGAGAATATAGTACCCCCGGTTTGAGGTATGTGGAATTTTTATGTATTTTTATGTGTTTAAAGTGCATGGGAGGAGTCGGGAAGATCTTGGGAGAGTTTGGAATGGTTTTGAATGAGTTTGGAGGCTTTTCATAGGGAGCACGGTTTGAGCATGGTTATTGAAAACTGTGCAGATTCTCCAGGAAACCATGAAGGGGGAGATAGTAGGCTTCAAATGGAATGCACTTGGTTTACCAAACTGTCTGAGGCAATGTACAGACCCTTGCTCTGGAGGCAATAGTGTGCGCACTGTTAGCGCACGGTTTACCAAACCCTGCGGTCTAACTGTGCGTCCAATTAAAAATAGTATTTTAAAACTCGGGCTCACTCGAGCTTGCCTCATTCTTCTCCAAACATCCTCCCACATGAGCCTCACTCAGGATTTTCGGTTTTCAAGGGTTGGAAGGGATCTCCCACTCCATTTGGATGTTTTTTGAAGGGGTTTCTTGGCGGTTTGAATGTGGTTTCTCCCAGGTAAGTCTCTCCTCTTGATTCCCTTGTGTTTTCCTCTATATCTACATCCCTCTCTTTCGTGGTTTTCTAGATCTACACTTATTTTGTATAGATATAGGGTTGTTGTTTCCTTGGATGTGGATTTTAATTCTTGTGAATATTAGGGAGAGGGATCTAGAGAGGTTTTAGTGGTGCGTCCACCGGATTTGGGGTACGGTTTCTTGTGGGTCGATTCCTCGGGAACCCTAAATGTAGGTGGCTTCTCTCTCGACTCCACTTAGTTAGAAATAGTGGTCCTTTGTTTACAATTAATTTTTTGTGCTGAAAAATTTATTGTGACTTGTTGTGAGAAATTGGTTGAAAATACCTTGGGTGATGTTTTGGTGATATTTGGGGAAAATGGGGTTTTATGGGGAAATGCCTTTATTGTGGATTTTAAAATGGAGATTTTAAAGTGGGACTCTATGGTTGATTTGTGAAAATTATTGATGGAAATGGTTTTCAACAAAGATTTTGTTTTATTGAATTGTTGTTTGGTATGGAAAATGGTTTTCAATAAATGGGTGATTTATTGAAGTGGATTGATATGCAATAGAATTGGTTGATTGCATGATGATGTGACCTTGATGGGTTATATTCTTGGTTGTTATTGATTGGAATGATCTATGTAAGTGGCGAGAAGTACCACTATAAAAAGGGGATGGATAGTGGACGGAAGGGCCACCGTCAAAGGATAAGTGGACAGGAAGTGCCACTAGGTGTGAATGGGTAAATGGTTTGGACGGAAGCTCCACCATTTGGTTGTTTTTGTTGTTTTTTTTAAATTGATTTGAAATTTTTAAATTTTTGTTCTAGTGTGTGAATGATGAAATGGCTTGTGGCATGTTTGGTTGGCTTTCCCTTGGTTGCTTTGTTTGGGTGTGATGGCTTGTAAAGGGCATGTTTGGCCTATGAAATGGTTGTACATGTGATTATTTTTTATAAATTGTTTTATATAAATGTGTAAATGTTTTTATCCAAGTGAAATGTATAGGGAAGTCATTTGGGGAAATCCTAATGTGTTTTAGTACTCACCCCATGCTTTAGCATATTGGTGTCTTTGCAGATGTTGTGTACCGTGACGTGGGAAAAGGTAAGGCATTATCCTCCTTTAGTGGTGCATCCTGATGTCTGGGTGGAGCATGGAGCTTGGAGCTTGGTGTGGAGCCATAGGGTGTGCCTTGGATTATTTTGGGTATTTTGTTGAGTCTTTGGCATAGTACTCTGATATGGTTTTGGTTGTATTGATTTTGGGTAGTATTATGGAACAAATTGGTTGTCCTTTGGGAATAAATGATTTAATGTTTTGGATGAAATGCATCATATAGTGATTAATAGTGGATGGTTTGGTTGGTTTTGTCTTAAGGGAAAATATTTCTCCAATTTGTTCTCGATGCCCTCAGCATTTATTGCCAGCCTTTGGCTCCCCGAGAACGTCACTTAAGGCCAAGTAACCCTCACTACCTCCTCAATCCAATGAGGTAGGGGCGGGGTGTTATAGGGAACATATTGTTTATACATACATTCATGTATCTTTATTGTTATGGGTGTGGGTAATCTCCTCTTGGAACCTATGTTACTTTTATTGTTGTATTACCTCACCATATAACCGGGGTTAGAACAAATATGACATCTCCAAGTAAAATATTCAAACCTTTCAATTGACTTAAATGGATTAGATGTATCATAAGGTCTCCTTTGATTTCAAATCTCTAATTCCTCCTTATGCACATTAATTGTGTTTCAAGTGATGAAAAAATAGTTATTATTCAACATTATCCTTTTATTGTTTTTCTAGAAAAAATACTTCATTCAAAATATGTAATGACCTGAACTGTTATCAATAAAATTCTCCGTATAATTTAATTAAATGCATTATTATATATAATGAATATAGAAAAATCATTCACTTATTTTTTTTAATATAACTTATCAAATATAAAATACCATTAAACATAATTACCATCGATAAAATATCCATTTAACATTGATCACATGATTAATATAAATATATGTTTTTAACAAATATCGTTGACACAAACAAAGGATGCAATGGCATCCACCAGTAGGGTTATACCCTGTGAATACAATTTATATGTGATTTAGAGAGACATATAATCATAGGTATTTTACCTATAACAATCCTAATATTACATCCAACAACTTAAGCATGAGAAAAATAATTTATTGGAGAAGTTCAAGCTCATCGAGGTCACAAACCAAACCTTGTATGTTGAACCACCCCATGAAAGTCTCATCATTACGCATCTTACCCTTAGGGAGTTTAAAGGTGTATTAAATGGATATGTATCAATAACCTACCAATATTAGTATGTACATTATTTTTTATAGAATAATGAATATATTTTCATTTTATTACTTATACATTATGAATGATTTTTGTTTTGATAAAATAAAACAAAAATTGTGCTTATGGGTAACACTTCAATTAAGGAATTTATTTTGATGAATTCCTAGATTTTTGAAATAAATAATACTTTAATAAAAAAATATTATTATATAATTTTTATAAAATATAAATTATCATATTGTTTTTATGAATTTAAATGAAATTTCTATAGGGTTTTGAAAATTGTTATTGTCAAAAAAATAATTATTTCTCAATAACTATTTATTCTTATTTTAAAAGAGTAAATGAAAATATTTTTAAAATTAATTATATAAAATAAATATATTTTTTAAAATTATAATGTCAAAATGATATAGTGGTGAATTTCTTATAATTTTCTAATATTTTCAAATTTTTAGGTAAAAATTAAATACAGTATAAATATACGGTGTATATTAAGACATCATAATGACCTAAAAGTGGCCTGATTAATGAAATAAATGGTATCCATAAAAAAATTCCTTTAAGATAATGTGATTTTATTTTTATTTGATAAATTTTATAAATCCTTTATGAATCCCCCAAAACCATTAATATATTTTTAACGTTTTAAAATCATTTCTTTAAGAGTATGACTCACTTCCACATCATCAAGGGTATTATTTTATTAAGTTTAGACCTTGAACTTATAAAATAATTAAACCACTACCATTTGGTATAATCATTGGGAAAAATAATGGGAATTTTTTGGATTTGTTTATTTTAATATATATAGCCCAAAGCCTATATTTGAGAAATAATAAAGAAATCCCCACACATTTCCTATATAAACCCACCCAAGTTCCATTTTATCATCACTAAAAATACATAGATCACATCCTCACTTTTTAATCCCCATCATAGAGTCCCCTCAATTTTCTCCAAAATATCTCAAGAACCTCCCCCCATGCATTTGGTGTCACACACATAAGTAAGGGTTCTTTTATTTCTCTTCTTTATTCAGGTATCTTCATTATCTTAATAAAATTTTCTCTAATTAATAATGTTTTCATATATTATTCCATATCCCTCTTACTTCACCTATTTTCCTAAATGATGATATGACACTTTCTCCCTCATCAACCCAGTTTATTAATTTTTAAGTAACGTTGTTATGTTGCCAAAATTTCACAACTAATTTCCATGCCAAAAAATTGTGTAGTGAATACATGTACCCAATTCCTATCAATGGTGTTCACCTTTATGCACTTATACTAATTTGATTGGGGATTTTAATTTATTTATTCCACCCTACATGTTCGTGGAATAAAATATAATGATTAATGAATCTATGTTGTATTATCTATTTAGAATACTTAAGCATGATATTGAAATTAAAGTGATGGGTGAACCTGTAATTATATAGAACTTCAATGCATTGGGTAATGTTTTAGTCTCATGTGACTTCATGCAATGGATTAGGGAGTGAACCTAATCCATAATGATAATTTTTCCATCATGATTTCTTGGAATTTATTTTTTACCTATGTTTAAGATGCATTATTTTATGTTATTTCAACATTTCCCATATTGACATTATGATTATCATGCTATATCATATTGCATTGTTCATGTTTATAATTCTCACTAATTTTATACCCCATTTTTATGCCAATTGTGTAACATGTTTTAATTTATTCATGGTATGTCATGTTTAATTCCCTTATTGTGTGTAATAGGTCACCCCTTACTTACGCATGTCTACAGGTTATCCCATAAAGTGTTGAGTATGAAGGAATAATATAATCATGTTAATAAGTTATCAATAAAGGTGGTTTTTTTCATATTTTATATTTTTATTTAATTTACATAATTTCCAAATAAAATAGACTTATCGATCTTATAGGTTGTATTATGTTTATTTTTATGTAATCAATCATGAATTAATATGTAATAAAGAAAATGGTTGTCATAGTTGGTATCAAAGAAAAAGTTTTGTTATTTTTTGAAATATGATTTGAAAAAAATAGAGAAATACTTAGGTATAAGACACGGTAAAATAAAACATCCCTAAATTTTGGTATGTATAGAGTTAGTGGTTTATCAAGAAAATACATCCCTATCTGGATACTACAAGTGCATGTGGCTTTGAAACAGATGTACATAGGGGAAAAATCCTAAAACACTATGTTGAGCAAGACTCGACTGAGAACTTGTGCACAATAATGGGCCTTACTATATACCGGCTTTGATAATAATAGGGGATATTCTTTAGTAAATTAATATTCTCATTAAGAATCATTATTAAGTGAAAAAATGCTAATAAGAGTCTATTTTATGAAATAGATCATGGATAACATAGATTGAATCCCATAAATTCATAGGTTAATTAAGTATATTTAATTTATAAGTTATACCATTAATTTCAATGGATTTAAAATTATTCGTTTAATAATTTAAAAATAATCATCCCTAATTTTCGCTTTATTCTTTCTAATTGCTGAAAACGTGAGGAATCGGGTAAAAAAATAATGTAACGGGCAATGTGAGGACTTCCCCAATGAGATTCCCAAATCGATGGGAGTAGTAATCATGAATATTATGAATATAATCTCTTATTTTAATTAGGGTATGAATAAAAACTGATATCAGGAGGCGTTCACAAATCCCCCTAAAAAAGAACAAGTTCCAATTGATTTCTTTATTTGATAAAGCCCTCTGACATTAAATGAATCATTTGATACCTTAATCATGGAACAATGGATCAACTGCATTGATTAGATCTTATAGATCCTTTAATTTTATGAACAAGATAACATTCTACAGGATGTCTTTCATATGGAGGTAGAATCTGGTCAGTGGTTGACATTGATCAAGATTAAGAATCCTTAGGAAGAGATCAAAGTGATGGTGTGGAAGGAATTCAAGAAGATTCTTTTTGATAAATATTTTCCACAAAATTTCTGACTCAAAATGGAAATTTATTTCTTTTCCATCCAGAAAAATGATGATGAATCTATTGGAGGATACAAGGAAAACATGAAAAGATGTACATGATATTACTTTATCTTTTTTTACCCATGAATGCATGGATTACCGCTTTTTTGTGGGATAAAACCTAGTCTATGAAAATCCTTGGCAATCCAAGACTTCAATAGCTATGATGAAATTTTTTGATGTTCCCTCAAAGTCAAAATTGATATTGGTTAATATCAATGGTATCACAGGGAAAATAAGTTGAAAGTAGAGTTTAATTTTGGTGGTCCAATGAAAAAATATAAATGTGCTAAGAAATTTTAACATTCCACTTGTAAAAGGTGTGGAATGAAGAACCTTATAAATTGTCTAAGGGTGTGAGGAAATTCATTAGGTATGGAAAATAAGCACACCTATCTAGTGAATTTCCAATAGGAGAAACCCAATAATGTGTTAGAGGAAAGAAATTCTCCAATAAACCCTCAGTTAAATGTTCATTTCTTTAACTCTAAGGATCAACGTCACTTTTCAAACTAATTTACTAAGACAATGGTTTTTGGAGACAACCAACAACCTCCAAGATATCAAGGGTGACCTATTTCAGTCACAATCACTAAGGTGGATCCTAACATTGAAGTGCTGATAGGTATGCTAGTTATTCATTCCATAATAGAAAACATACATTTTTTATTCTCATTCTACACATTATTTCATATCATGAAATTTTAGTAGAACTATTAAAACAACACCCTGAAACCTAGAAGTAGAGTTTTTGATGAAATTGAAAAATGGAGAAATTGCATAAATAGTATATAACTCGTCCCCTATAACAATTTGTGCGCTAAAATTCATAGTGAGCCTTATCATAATATCATTAGTTTAATTTGATGAAATTTTGGGTATGGATTGGCTATCCCTATATATATCCAACATAAATTTCCTTGGGGACGAAATCGCTCTCCATATCAGGAATCATCCTATGATTCTATAAAAGTGAAAGGTTGAGTATGAATCTTCTTTAGCACCAAAATCATAATAATGGATATTTTTTCCCTATAATAAGTTATATCTAGCTCAAATTATTGAGTCTAAAGAAGGAATCATCCTCTAAGACATGCACATTTTGAAGAAATATGGTTTATGTATTTTTTGAAGAATTTCTTGATCTTCCTCCTTGCCAAGAGGATTAATTTTCAATCAATCTTATACCTGGGGTGTTACCATTATCCAAAACTCTGTATTGAATGGCTATTGTGGAACATGAGGAGCTGAAGAAATAACTATAGGAGAATCTAGAAAAAGGGTTCATATAAACAAGTGATTCAACATGGGGTACACCAGTCCTCTTCATCCACAAGAAGGATGGGTAAATGATACTTTTCATTGGTTATCATGAACTCAATAAGATCACAATAAATAACAAGTATCCTCCACCATAGATTGATGACTTGTTCAATCAGCTACTTAGATCACAATACTTCTCTAATGTGGATCTTCGATCGGGGTATTATCAAGTTGGGGTGAATAAGGAGGATATCCACAATATGATTTTTCATACAAGGAATGGGTACTATGAGTTCACAGTGAATTCATTTGGACTCACTAATACTTAAAAAATGTTTATGGACTTGATTAATAGAGTATTTAGAGATTACCTTGAAAAATTTTGTGTAATATTTATATATGATATTATAATATACTCTGAAAAGAACGAGGATAATGAGGAGTATCTAAACATTGTTCTAAAGACCTTATTAAAGGAGAATATTTATCCAAAGTACAAAAAATGTGAGTTCTGGTTGAAGGAAGACTTGTTCTTGGGAATTACTATCATAAGAAATGGGATATCTGTGGACCACTAAAATATAGATGAAATTGAAGGATGGTAAATTATGACATATATGATAGTTATTTATTGTTTTATTTGATTATTTGGGTACTATCATAAATTTTTTAGAAATATTTTAGGATTTTGAAACCCTCTACCCAAGATAACTAAGAAAAGATTTAGGTTTTCTTGGAATGATAAATGTGTAGAGTGTTTCAGGGATTTCCAAAGGAGTATTATCCATGCACCATTACTCACACTACCCATAAGTTGATAAATTTTCATGGTATTTAGTGATTCTTCGAAGAAGTTCATGGGTTATGTGTTAATGTATAATGAAAAAGTTCATGAACATAACTACCCAACACGTGATCTAGAGTTGGATACAGTGATATTTATTTTGAAAATATGGTGGCATTATCACTTGGTGAGAAGTGTGAAATATATATGGATCATAAAAGCCTCAAGTATATATTCACCCAAAAAGATCTGAATATGCACCAACGATGATGGTTAGAACAGATAAAAGGACTATTATTTCTTAATCCACTGCCATTCTAGAAAAACGAATAAAGAGGAAGATTATTATATATAAAGGATCCAATAATTTTATCATTGATTAGAATTTATATGGATATGTTTCTCTTAGGCTTGAATAGGATATCCATGTAAATCATAAAAGAAGGGACATTATCAATCCTATAACAAATTATTTCTCAACCATCAGTTTTGGAAAATATAAATGATGATAAAAGAGATGATGTGTAAATTCATAATAAAGTTAAAGATATAAGAATAGGGAAATTCCCAAAGTTTAATGTTAAATAAGAAGGTTTTGTGAGATTTTTATCAAGACTATGTGTACCATCAAATCCTGAGTTAAAGGATTCATTTGATGATTCACATAGTTTGACTTTCTCCATCCATCCAGGAAGCACAAATATGTATCAAGGTCTATGAGAGAACTATTGGTTGGATAATATGAAGAAGGAGATTGAAAAATATACATAAATATGTATTATATGCATGTAAGTGAAGGTATAAGGAAAACAAATACAAGGGTTAATTCAAACACTATGCATACCTACCTGGAAATGGGAAAACACAATTGTGGACTTCATCTTTTGTATTCTAAATACATCAAGAGGAAATAATGTTATATGTGTTGCGTTGGATAATATTAAAAATATTGTTCACTTAATTGTAATTAGAAAGTATTTCTCACTTGATCAACATGCAAGGATATACATTAGATAAGTGGTGAAGCTATATTGAATTCCGCTATTGATTTAATCTGATAAAGATCCCAGATTTACCTCTATGTTCTTGAAGATTCTCCGACATGCTATAAATACTGTTTTGAAATTCAACATGTATTATAAACCTAAAACTAATAGCTAATCTAAGTCGACTATCTAGACACTTTAGGACATGTTTAGAGCATGATCAATTTACTTTAATGATGGATGGGATCGATATCTTCCTCTGGTTGAGTTCTCATACAATAACAGTTTCCAATCTAGCATCCAAATAGCTTCCTGAGAATCCATTTATGGGAATATATGTAGAACACCTTCATTTTGGGATTATTTTGGGGAACACAAACTATTCGGTCTTGAAATGGTAAAGTAAATGTTGGAAAAGGTTAAGACTATTCAACATCACTTCAAGGATTCTTAGAGTTGAAAAAAGAGCTATACTAAAAATCATCTACACAACCTAGAGTTTAAGGTTAGAGATACGATATTCCTTCACATATCTCCATGGAAGAATGTTATGAGATTTGGGAAGAAGGGAAATATTAGTCCAAGATACATCAGTACCCTTGAGATCTTTGATCGCATCGTATCAGTATCATGTCTACTAAAACCCCCACCTAACTTATATGAAGTACATGATGTATTCAATGTATTCCTCTTGGGGAAGTACATACTGGACCCGTCACATGTACTCAATATATAAGTGGTATCATTGGATAATGATCTCTCAAATGAGGAGTAGTTGGTGAAGATCTTATATTTTAGAGACAAAGTTCTAAAAAATAAGACAATGCACTTGGTGAAAGTGATCAGAAGAAACCAAATGTTTGAAGAAGTAATGTGGGAACAGGAGGATGTTTGGAAATAGAATTACCCTCATCTGTTTTAGTGAGGGAGAAGAAAAATTTTATGGTGAAATTTTTGAAGGGGGAAGATTGTAACGACCCGAACTATAATATATAAAATTCCCCATGTAATTTAATTAAATGTATTATTATATATTATGGATATATAAAAAACATAAACTTATTTGGTTTTAATATATCTTATAATATTTAAAAGACCATTAATCATAAATACCATTGATAATATATTCTTTGAACAATGATCACATTATTAGTATAAATATAGGGTTTTAACAAATCCAATTGATAGAAAGAAAGGAAGTGATGACCTCAACTAAAAGGATCAAACCCTATGAATCCCATTTATCAGCACCTATGGTGAATATAAAATCATTGGGATTTTTCCTTGACCAAGACAAATATGATATCCAACAAATTAATCCTAAAAAAAACTATTTATAGAAGAATTTCTTAACTCATTGAGATCATGGCCCAACCCATGTGCAATGAACCAACCCATGAATGTCTCATCATCGTACACCTTAACCTTAGGGAATTTATATTGTATTAAAGGTATATATATCAAGAACTATGAAATTTGAGTATTTAAATTATTTTTTATAGGATAATAAATATATTTTCATCCTATTATTGTTACTTTAAAAATTACTTTAATTTTGATACAATAAAACACAGATAGTATTTTTTGGTAATATTTAAATTAAATTAATGATTTATTTCGATGAATTGATGGATTTTTTAAATAAATAATTTTTAATAAAATAATAAAATTAAATAATTTTTATCAAAATTAAAGGATCATATATTTTTTATGAAGTCAAATGTAATTTTTATAAGGGTTTGAAAACCATTATAGACAAAGAACCCATCGTTTCTAAATAAATGTCAATTCTTATTTTAAAGCTGCAAATTAAAATATGTAAAAAATTATTTAAATAAAATTTATATTATTTTTGAAATCCGGGCATCAAAATTAGCCAATGGTTAATTTTTCATAGTTTTGTGATACAATTAATTTTTCTGGTAAAAATTAAAAATGCTATAAATATATAGTGTAAAGTATGACATCATAATGAAAAAAAGTGATGTAATAAATACAATAAATGGTATCCAAGACCAAAAATATGTTTTCTCTATAAAAAATTTTCACTTCATGTTTATTTGATTAATTTTATAAATCCTTTATTTGTCCTCCAAAACCATTAATATATTTTATCTTTTTAAAATCATTTATTTAAGAGTATGAATCACTTCCACATAAACAAGGGTATTATTATATTAATTTCTTCCCTTTGTCTTATAAAATAATGAATAAAACTCCCATTTGGAAGAAACCATGGGAAAACCATGGGAAGGATTGAGGTTTTTGTAATTTTATTATATAGATTTAAAACCTTTGTTAGGGAAATAACAACAAAATCCCCACACATTTCCAATATAAAAACACACAATATCCCATTTATCTTCTATAAAAATCCTTGGAGCATGTCCTTACTCTTCCCTCCCCTCTCTATATTCCTCCCACATTGCTCCCATGCTCTCAAGAATCTCGTCCCAATCATTTTGAATTACACACTCAAGGATTTTTTTCTTTCCCGTCTTTGTTCAAGTATCTTCATTATCTTTTTTCCATTTTCTCCAATTCCAAATGTTGGTTTATGTTATTAAATATCCCCATTTCTGAAATTATGATTCCTAAATGATGATATACCCCTTTATCTCTCAACAAATAATTTTATGAATTTTTAATTAATGTTGTTATGCTGGGAGAATTTCACCATGATTTTTCAAAAAAAAAATTGTATAGCGAATATAGATACCAATTTCCAATCAAAGGTGTTCACCTTTATGAACTTATAATTTTTTTATTAGAAACTTATATGTATTTATTAT
The DNA here is from genome assembly GCA_963277665.1 of Viscum album. Taxonomy (NCBI): domain Eukaryota; kingdom Viridiplantae; phylum Streptophyta; class Magnoliopsida; order Santalales; family Viscaceae; genus Viscum; species Viscum album. Next base: position 1,850,223,978 of record OY728142.1, on the reverse strand, counting down.
ACACTCCTTGAATGTGATACAAAATATTATGATTAATGAATCCATTTTGTCAGATCTATGTGGCACACTTAAGCATGAGAATAAGATGAATGTGACAGGTGAGACAAGAATTTTATAGCATTCCAATGCATTGGGTAATGTTTTAGATTTATGAGATGTAATATAGGGGATTAGGGACTGAAATTGATCCATAATGGGATATTCTCCATAAATATTTCTTGGAAATTATCATTGACCTATGTCTATGATAGATTTTTTATGTTATTGTCACATTTACCATGTGTCCATTATGATTGTCATGTTATACCATGTATCATTATTCATTTTTATGATTCTAATCCATTTTATTCACCATTGATATTCCAATTGTTTAACATGTATTAATTTCATTATTTTATTTCTTTTTTAATTCCCTTACATGGTTTTATATCTCACCCCTTTCTTATGTATGTCCTCAGGTTATCCCATGTAGTGTTATGTATGAAAGAATAATATTATCATGTTAAGTAATTTTTCAATAATTATGATGTATTTACTATTTTAAGTTGTTGTGTAATGTACCTAATTTCCAAAGACACTATACTTCTCAATCTTCAAGATCATATTCTGTGTATTTTTAGGTAATAAATTTTGAATTAATATGTAATAAAGAGAAGGATTGTCATAAATTATTCTTACTTTATCTTTCTAGATTTGTGTTCTTATTACTACAAACTTAAGTATCCACATGATAATCATCAATGTTTGAATCCTTCCCCACAACATGAAGCTCTAAATCAAGCTTTGTAATGCTCAGAACTATCTACTTCAATTGGCCTTCTGAATTCTCAAATTGATAATTCCTTTCATTATAGATAATAGTCGCTTTCTCTTTACACCACTCTATTATAAGAGACATTTATGCATCATGGAGTTTCTCTTTTTCCATGTTTACCCTTAACTCATAAACATGTTCTCTTATTATATAACATTGTTCCTTCTTTTTCTTTTTCATTATTGTAATGGACTCTTTTGGATTTGTATCTTCCTTAATCATATTTATATTTACTTCCATAAAATATGTTATGTAATCAAAGTTATTTTCACCTTTATCTTCTAATAATTGCACTAATCTCCACATGGTTTGAATCTTCTCTTCTTTGGTAAATGAAAAATAATCAGATTTACCACATGATTTTGTTGCCTATTTCCTACCATAATCCTCTAATAATTCATCTGATATATAATCTGTATCAATATATGTATAAGTAATATCTACTAAAAAGGTATATATATATAAGGAATCTATTTTTTCACCTCAATGAGAATACCTAATTTCAGGGTTGATTTCTTCTTGTTATTATTCTAATAGATTATATACATATGAAATTATTATTTAAAAAAATTAACACCTAATTATTTAACTAATCTATATTGAAATCTTGTAAAAGATACTTGGTTATCTTCTTTATACATCGATTATTTACTATAAAAATAAACCAATGTCATCCACATATCCTTAACATTTTATACTAATATATATTATCTTTAATATTTATATAAAAGGTATATTTCAAGAAAGGTTTTACACATATATCAATATATAAATTTCTTTAATCTATATCAAACACAATTATATGATAACATAGAGAAAAAAATATAATTAATAAAATATTACAAGTTATAACATCATGTACTTCCCAATATGATAGAAACTAATTCTATTCATAAAAAGGATTTACATAAAATAAATTTATTTTTATTATAGAATCCATATATTTTATTATCTTCAAATATTAAAAGGTTGAAATTTATAGGTTTAATCCATATAAGAACATAATAGCTTTGATACTGCTTGTTTAAACCTATTACACCCTAAGATAAGTGTGAAACTAAGTGTTATGAAACATAAACTCTTTATCACTTTCAAATCCATTTGAATATTGTTCCCTCATTGGAAGGAATTTTTTAACTTTTAATTACTTTCACCCTCAATATCATCCAATCTAAAGCGCAAAAAAAAATTTAAAATGCATAGAACATATAGATTTTACTTAGTTCACTAACATTGTGATACATCCAAGGAAGAAACAATTGATATTGTTTTGATGTATCAAAATTCCACTATAAACTCACCATTTTGATGGATAATAGATTTAGGTGAAGTTAGTCATCACCAAATCTCACTTCCTATACAATTTAGCTGAATTTAGTCTTTAGCAAGGCTCACTGCCTGTATGATGATTTAGATAATAGATTATTTCCTCTCAATGTTCACCCCCTTCTCTTCCTTCACACACTTCACTAGAAAATACTAGTTTATTGACATGTAGGATTTTTATTAGTCTATCTACATGAAGGTATCTTCATGATTAACATGTATATCTAGTGTAAACTGCATCATAATTCCATATGGGGAACTCCAATGTAAATCATGTTTTTCTCCAAAATTCCATGGCCTAATATATTTAACTCTCTATTAAAATATTTGAAGCTTTGATCTTCAAAAAACATCACACATCAGCAAAAAAATAAAAATTGAATAATCCCATATGTATAATTATCATCAATATATTATGTATTCATTAATATAAAAAACATGATATATCTATAATGATACAAAAAATTGATCATTAATGTAATATCAATAAGAAACAACATGGTTCCCTTACATCATATAGTAAATGGAGCCCATGTTGTTGACCACCATCCTTTTTCTTATATTTACCTTCTTGGAACTCTTAGTTTCTTCTCTCCCTTTTCTATATTAGTTTTATGAATAACTTTTCGCATTTTTATTTTATCTATCTCCCTCCACTTCTATTCATGAGATTTTAATTTCAAATTTAAATTCAATAAGTGAAATACCTTTAACTTCCATTGATTCAAATTCATATCTATGATCAGATTATAGTAATTTTCACAATTGAACTCTATTTAGGCTATTGAATTTCATTCCGTAAACTCTAAATAGTTACAAAGTTTTAATATATCAATTTTGTTTTAATTATATTGATTTCAAAAATCACATTGTTGAATCTTATATTGTGTCTTTTTAGGTTGGATCCTTCTTAAAATTCTAGTTTCATCATGGAATAATATAGATCATCACATTAAAACATTGATATGTGGTGAAAAATAGCTTCAAGATTAACTTTCATATCCCTACTTAATTCTTCACAGTCTAAACAACACAACACATTCCCTTTAATCATGTCTTGAACATTATATTGTAGCCTAAATATATTCCTAGAAATCCATATTATCACTCATATTTGATGATATATTGTATATCATTATCAGTGGTTGGATGCATTATCAATCATATTTTATATTTGATAACATAAAATACTCTTACATATTATCTAAAACCCTTACATATTATGTAGAAAATCCCTACATATAGGGAATTTTAAAATATTAGTCCCAATATACTCAGGAATATCTTTATGTAACATGGAGGATTCTCCATTTCCCTATAATACATATCAACCCTAACATATTTTCTCTAGATAACCCTTATGTATCAAAATGAAGTTTTTGGAAAACATTACATATCAACCTAGTAACCTTTACATATCATATAGATAACCATTACATTTTAGCCACATAACCATTACAAATAGGTACTTTACCATTTTCTGAAAACTAGTATGATTAGTTCAAAGTGGATCTTATGAATCACATAGAGAATTCAAATTACTCTTATATATCACTTAATTATTTCAGAGTATCCATATGTATTTCTATGTAATTATGTAGGATCAAAATATAATATGAGATGATCAATAACATGAGGTGTGAATTTTAAGTTTAAAAACATTATCTTTTAACCTTAAAGAAACCTATGTTTAACAAAGTTAAACAAGGTAAATTCACAAACCCTCTTTTGTTCTCAGACAAAGGGATAATTAAAAGCACCCAGGTCTAATTAAAGTAAATCTAAATTTAAACATGTTAAACTTAAGAAAATATAAGTAGGTATTTATTAGAGAAGTATTATACCTTAAATCATATATAATATTATTTATAATAGTTAACCAAATGTTAGAAAGTATAAGAATGTTATAATTTCTTTCTTTAACAAAATACATCACAAATTTACACTTGTAATAAAAATAAGTAACCAAGTAGGAAAACTCTTTTAACTCAAAGACAGTGGTATCCAGAAATCATGGATAAATGTACCTTGATTTATACTATCAAGAAAGTATATCTTACCAACACCAGGGTAAGCCCTTGATAAGAATACCAGAGTTTGTCTTGTTATCCCCACAAGCCCTCAATCTTTAAGTTAGTCGACATCTCTGTCTTCCTATCCCCAGATGTCCTTGAACATTAAGGTAGTTGGCACCTCTATCTTCATATCTCCGAAAGTCCCCAAAATTTAAGGTAGTCAGAACCTCTGTCTTCTTATCCCCAGAATTACTCAATTATACGCAAAAAAAATCATAGTAGCAAAAATAAAGATGAATATGTTGTTTATATCTGGACAAGAAGATCACAAATCGCACATGTCATGAGAGTCTATCTCTCTAGAAATCACATCATAGCATCACAACATTTAATCACAAGATTAATGTTTGAGATCGTTCAAATGAGATCCTATTTATAGGAAAAATATTCAATGGTCATATCCCCCTCTAATGGATATATTGTTTCTATGAATCTCAGAGGGACTTGGATAGGTGTCACGCAACCAACAGTTTGTTATAAATAGATTGTACGGCACCATTTCAATGTAACCAAATAACATGTAAGGAAATTTTATCATGTAAGGAAAACATTATTAACTTTAAGAAACTTATGTAAAATAGGATCTAATAAAATTGGAATAATAATTTAATAAAATTGGTTAACAATAAGGAACATATTTAATCAGATTCCTAATGAAGTGAAAAACGGAGTCTAAAAAATTGATTTCCATATTCTATTTCAAAAAGAATTTAGAGTCTTAATTATATTGAATTTTGAGACTGAATTCTGAGGAATTAAAATTCTTATTTTTAAGGTATTCAGAGCTTGAATTCTGAGAAATTCAGAGTCTCAATTCTAAAGAATTCGGAGTCTAGATTCTAAGGAATTCGAATTCTGAATTTCAGAGAATTCAGATTCTGAATTTCAGAGAATTTAGAGTCTGAATTTTAGATAATTCAAGGTTTGAATTTAATAGAATTTAGAGTTTGAATTTCAGAGAATTTGGAGTCTTAATTTTTGAGAATTTGGAGTCTAAAAATAGGACGAAATAGAGTCTGAAAACAGATAAAATTAGAGTCTAAAATAGATGAAATCGTTTACTAAGAAACTATAAGGTTCATAGGTTTAGATAAGAACTTGATTATTATTAAGGTAAATCAGTCATAAGAAAAATAATTTTAAGCATAGATAAAGAACATTAAGCATAACATAGAAAATTAAGTTACAGTTAAAGAAAACAAATTTCCTTAGATAAAAAAATCTTTATGAAAAAGTGTTTGTGGTTTTTAAAACATAGAGGAATGGAAAATTCCTATGGAAACATTATTGACTCAACAATATTTCCCTTTTTGGAAAGCATGAACAACCATTTGAAAAAGATTATAGGGAATTTTTTTTCTTGTTTAACTTTAAAAGAAATACTTTTTTTCTTTTACTTATGACTCATGATGAATATGACTAACTCCCCTTTATGTTTTTAAATCCCTAAGGATTGTATTATATTATTTCTTAGAGAAGTTACTTTTTCTTTCATAAGAAAATATTCTATAAGTAGACTCCCCCTTACTTAATCTCCCACTTTTTTAATGAATTATCTTTTTTTACTTAATATTCTTTTCATCATTCTTCTCTCCCCATTTGTGATTTTCAAAAATGAATGGAGGGAATGAAAACATTATACCACAAATATTATAAATATAAGACAAAATAATGGAACCAAAATTTCCTTATGATTGGACAAATAAATTACAAGGAAAAATACAACAAAAGATCATATTTTTGGAAAAATCTTTCATCCTTATTTTCCATCAGTATGAGCTTTCTCAAGGTATCCCTTAATTTATTCAACTCTTTGTGGTAACCCTAAAATCTCTTAAGAAATTGTTCTTGATTTTGATTCTTCTTTTCAAGAGGCTTAATTCTTTCTTCTTGAGACTTTAGATTTTATTCCTGGGACTTTATTACCTCTTCTTACTGTTTTAACTTTTCTTCCAAATATTCCCTAAGTTCTCTTTCTCTCTTTAAATTTAGAGATACTGAATTCAACATACAATTCAGATCTCTATCTTTTTGAATATGAGCAACTTGCTCAAGATTTATATTCTCTGGAAAACTTGTTGTAAGATTTTTTATTGTGTTATCTAACTTATCAAAATTATCTTTTACTGAATCTTATAATTAGTCCATGATTTTCATATCATCAATCATTCTCTTAGACCATTTGGTTATTTCCTTACATGATATCCTATAATCATTATAACCAATATGAAAAGTCTTGAACTTTGTTTCATGTTTGATAAACTTTTCCATGTGCATGTTTATAGAATCTGAATTCTGATTGAAAGAATGTTGATTCCAATGACATATTGAATTGATACTTGTAAAAAAAGTAATTGTGTTCACTAACTTCTTCAAATAATGAATAACAAAATCCTGACCCATCAAAGATAAAGATTTGGAAGCTAATTCCTTTGATAGTGAGGAAACTTTTTCAAGCTATTCATATTTCCTCTAGGATGTTACACCAACATCTTTCTTACCTTTCACAAGCATATCTATCTTGGTAAAATCATCAACCACTTTATTTCTTTTATCAGGTCTAGAGATTTTCTTCCCAACATTCGGAGTTTCATGTTCACTATCCAAGACTTGGATTATCTTATCTTCATCAACATCTTCTTTCTCATCATCTCCCTTAATATATTTAGGATGAATGAAATCATGGTTTATTGTCTCATCATGAGTAGGATTATCAACCTCACCTTGTTCATCATCATCTTTCCTTTGAGTTATTATTTTGGATGGTTCAACAGGTGAAGTTCTGATCGATAACTTTTCTGAAGAACTTTCTCTCTCAATGTATTCTTCCACCTATTTGATCACATATTCACTATCTTATTCATCTTCTTCTTCTTCTAATTCTTCTTATTGTTAAGTTATTTCTTCTTCCTCAATAGGTTCTGGTATTGAGAATTTCTTTCCTTGAGTTTATAATGGAACTGACTCTTGAAGGAAGGATTCTGGTACCTGGATCTATTCAGATGCTTTCTCAGTATCTTTAAGAAGATATTGGATGATCTTAGTGTAACACCCCGCGATTTTATAAGAAATATTATTTTTAATTTCTTTGATGTCTTGTGTTGTACGCTACACCAAGATTATCTCACACTATACGCAACACCGTATTAGCTTGTAGTATACACAACACTATTCTTTTCTTGCGTTACACGTAAGAGCAACCACCCTCGATAGCTTGCATTGTACGCAATACCGAGTTTCACTAAACAACGATATGTTATTAAAATATTATATAAACTAGCTGTTATGAATAGTAATACCCACTTTTTTAAATTTTATAAATTTTATCTTTCAAAATGGACTTCATCTTTTGATGTGGAATATCGGAATTATCTGAGGGTGAATTTTTTGTGTTTTTCTGAAAACTTTCAATTTTTGATGAATAGTAATAACACTGAGTTATTGGTTAAAACCGACTTTTTATTTAAATAATAATTTATTTTATTTAAGTTTATTTTAGGTCAAAATAGATACATAATACCTATATAATTTCAATTTAATTCATTGGAGTCATTTTATAATAATTTTATATATAAAAAAAATTTATTGAACTTTTTACCGTCATTTACCCACCTCCTAGGAGCATTCACAAATTTACATAAAACATAATTTTATCGCTTCTGTGAGTTTAATTTCAAAAATATGAGAGACATGGTTGATATCAGTAAGTAAAATTTGGTTCAATGAGGTTAAAATAATTTTTGGTGAATAGTAACTTTTAACTTTTATTTACCACGGTTAAAAGTAAATAGGGTAATTAAGGGTAAAAAAGATATTATTATTACCCTAACACATGTCCTAATTCTATTGGATAAGTGTGATTCGACCAAAAACAACCTTATGAATAAAATATTACCCTTTAGGTCCACATGGATTAGATTAGAACATTTATTATTATTTTATTTAGAGAAGAGCTAAAATAGTTAAAATCAAAGTTTAGTAAATAAAACATTTTTAATATAGGGATATACATAAGATAAATTAAACTATAAAAATTAATTATAAAGATAAATATATTTCATACATAATCGTATTTTATTTATATTTTTTAGACATTAAATAATTTAATTTATTTATGACATAATGATGATGCTGTAATTACCTTATTAATGATATAGTAACATGATTGATATTATAAATACCCAAATAAAAGATATTTGGGACTTTTTATTAATTAAACTAATATTATAAGTTATTATAACATATTTGGGTTGGTTAAATGAATTTATTTCGAAGTAATAATGCTGTTATGAATTTAGAAAAAACAAAATACCAAATAGTGTTAAAATTGACATAAAAGAGTTTTTAAAACAAATATTATATTATTAATTGATATACTGGTCCTAAAAATCTAAGGTTTGGCCAAAATACATATATAATAATATATATATATGACATTAATGAACCAATTGGGGTTCGATTGGCAGTTTATAGTAATTTTATTATCCATATAGTGTAAGAATACAAGAAGACATAGTAAAAGTTAAATTATTTAACTTAGAGTTAAATATAAATGATAAGGTTAAAACGGTAACCTAAACTTGTGTAAAACCTATTGGTTGAGAGGATTTCGACCCATCCCCACCCTATCCTCGAAATTAGTCACTTTAGATCCATTATAAACTGAATATAAATTTATTATATAATAATATTTTAAGTTTTTCCTACGGTGCCCCTCACCCCTCTTGCAAAAGGGCACTACCCCTTCTCTCGAAGTCACACCTTCAAAGCCATTTAGCTCAGCCAAAACCTTCCCGAATACCCTATAAACTATCCTTCCTTCATCCTAGGTTAATTACTTTAGTCATAAAGCCAGCCTAAAGATCCCTTTTGATCAAATCAAAAGGAAGAACCCGAAAAGGAGGTAAATATATCACCACCTATTTCAAGTTCCTTTCTTCTACCACTTCCTCCTTCTTTGTTGTCTCCATTATAAAATATTAAATCCAGTATATTATTTATAATGTGATGTTATTATAAAAAATTTACAACCATATCATTTATTTTATCCATCCTATGAATGAAAAAGTCTCCACACGTGCGTACGTACGGCTTACCGTCATCACGTCGTGGTATAGTTTGTTATTCAAACATTTCATCATTTGGATGGGTATAATAATGAGTGTAATTGATATAAATAATAAATATAACATTATTAATATTATTTATATATGATATAACATCCAATTATATAATAATTTAATATCAAAATAATGATATTGTCGCTTGTGCGTACGAACAGACTACCGTCTCCACGAACGCGATGAGATTCATTTTCCCGGACTAACCATTAAAATATGGTTATAAAGTATATATAATAAATAATAATGAAAGATACTACATAATAATTATACTGTATTTATGATCATATATGTTTCATTCACTTAATTCCATTCAATTCAATAAGGAAATGAAAACAGCATTCATGCGTACGTACGACTTACCGTCTCCATGAACGGTGTATTTCTTTCCATTTATCGAACTATCATATATATTTATATTCTGAATATATATTATATAAAAGTCATTTTTTACATTCTATAATTATGTAAGTCAGGATATAAGTAATAATATCAAGAACAAAAAGTCGAAACATGTATGATAAATGAAACGATTTTACCCAAAATGCTTCCTCAACATGGAATTTACAAAAGAACGGGTAATATAAAGTCATAAGTGAATCATATATGATATCATAAATATTATTATGGTTATGTTAAATGTTAATAATATATTTAAACCCACTATACAGGAGTCTCAGACACAAATGGAAGAAATGGGACATAAGTTAAGGGATAATTATTCCAATCTCATTCTTATCTGAGATTGTTTATCCGTAAGTATTTACTGGGGCTATATTTTTCATGCATGTCCATAAATTTTTTTTTATAAAGTGTTTAATATTCTTCCATGTATGTTTAAAGTCACGTTTACCCCTCTTTGACTTTTACATTGTGTTATGGAAGGAATCTTTCTTTTGTTTACCATACGAGGCACTTTTTGACTTTTTCGGCAAAAGTACGAGGAGAATGTTTTTTTAACTTATACAGTGTGAATGGATTTTTATGGTTTCATAACAACTTATTTCAATGAATTTTTCTCTATAAAATTTCAGGATTATTTTCAAAAAAATCCTTTTCTTTTAAAATTTCATGTAATTTTGAGAAAATAAAATGATTTTGAAGGAGAAAGGATATTTTCCTCAAGCATTCATTTCAAGTGTTTTACCAAAACTATTTTCCATCTATGATGACATTATTTAGTATGTTTATGTTTCAAGTATAATGTCTATATTATTTACATGTTTTTATTTTTATTATGATGAAATGATATCCATTTGTTTTATATGGATTATGTTAAGATAGGATGATGTTTATGAAACCTGTTTTATTCTTTGGGTTATGATGAATGATTTATGATTGTTTTGTGGAAAACGTAATAATGATTTAAATATGAGATGGGTGAGACCTACATCTCCCTCAAATGCATTGGGTAAAGATTTATATCTCATTAGATAGATATGGCTAGAATTACAAGTAAATTTTGTTCAGTAATACAGGGCTAGGATGGCATGTAAACTCGGCTCAGTAATAGACTTTGTCCACTATGATGGTCTCGGCAGCAATGCCTTGGATACTATGGAAATCATATCATGTGCTTCATGGTTTTCAAAATTAAAAGTTTTATTCCCATGCTATTTTATCATGATTAATGTTCCTTTATGATATATGCCTTACATACTGCCAAGATTTATTTCACAACTCATGATCTTGATGTTTAAACTTTATGTTCATATTTTTGTGTTCAAATGTATATGGTTTGTTTTATTTTCTCCATGCTTGCCTTTACTGAGAATTTGAGATCACCCTTTTTATGTTTTCATTTCCCCAAGATATAAATAATAGTTTTAGGTAAGAAAACAAAAGGGGAAGATCTTTATGGGAGATGTTGAAGATTTTTTACCATGATTAGAAGATTATGTTCTGAGTTTCCAATGACACTAAACTATTATGGTCCATGGGTGTCTGTTTTTATTATCTATTAACTATTCCACAAAAGAAATTAAATTTCCATGTATGTAAAGATTTGGGTATCTACAGTTGTTATCAAATTGAAGGTTTCGTTAACCTATGGAAACTAGGATACAAAAACTTTAGTGAAATCCCTAGAGATATTTCTAAGGTATGTCTAGGGATGTCTCTAAGGTTAAGAATACATATAGGTTATAGTCCTAGAATTACGGTAAATATCTTAAAACTAAACCTAAGATGTTATATATTGATGGTACTACCATTTGTTATGTTGTTTTCATAGCATGATTTTTGCCTCTCACACTATTCTTTTTGGGTTTTAGGAAAATGGCTGGAAACATGAAGATTCATGATAATGGAGAATATGATGGATAGTGGAATGAAATTCTTCCTGAGAAACAAAATGAAATTGGATCTGGAAGTCTACATATCGTTATTATGCCTAATCAGAAATCTCATTATATGATCAATAATATCAACTTTGTTAAGTTTCCTAACTCAGCTAATAATAGAAAGATGGAGTTTTATGATCATCATAGAGGAAAGAAAGTTCAATTTCCCTCATGTAAATAATATGCAAAGAGGCAACAGGGAGAATGTTTCAGAGGAACTGGAAGATTCATTGGGTGTGGAAAAGAAGGAAACAAATCCAGTAAGTGAAAAGGAAAAGGTTCAGTTAATACCATGGACAAGGATAATGGTATTGCTAAGACATAAAAAATGATTAAATGTTTTAAATGTGGAATTTATGGGAATTATGAAAACCAATTACCAAATGGAAAATCCCTTGAAGAGAATCATCATGGTAGTATGAGTAGTATTTATGTTGATGATGATGAAGAGACTAAAAATGATATATGAGATGAAAGAAGTGTTGAGGAATATAATGATGAAGATCGGTCAATGGTTTAAGAAGGTAGTGGAATTATTGTATATTTATCAAGAGTTATGTTGTAGTACTATGGAATAAAGAAACATCTATGGATTGTTACACTATTGTTTTTCTTAAAGTATTTGAAAGTATATGTTGAATGGTACTGGCAATGATGAAAGGTTATTCAGATATTTTGGGAACGTAGATGATATGTGAATTATGAAGCGATAAGGAGATAATGAGATGTTTGATTGGATTAATGAGCTCATGAATGATATAAGGACAAGGTGATATCATGGTTTGAGTATATATAAATTTTGGTATTTGGGTATGTGGAAAGAGTTAACTTCTGGCAACATTCATGTTTTCACAAAGATTATTTGGTAATTCATGTTTCAAGAGGATACATGATTAAGGAATTCTCATATTTGGTATGTGACCAACAAGATATATCATAAGATATATGGGGGATAAATGAATGTATTCAATGCTTTTTAAATGACCTTTCTAGTAGTCATTTTCTTTATACTATGAGATTGGAAAGAAGTATTTTTGATAAGTCTAAAAGTTAGAATGGATTATGTTGGACATTAGATAGTATTGTTTAAGGCTATAAATTTTTCGATATTATTACTGGAATGTTATAATCGTATAGTTTTAGAAAAAGGGACAATCTGCAGGATATACAACAACTCGTCACATCGGAAAAGGGTGAGGGAATCGAACCCACAACCAAAGTGTGATAGGTCTTTATCGCCTACCACTGGCCTATAGGTAGTCCCTGGGTTGTCGAATTTAGATTTATTTTATTAAGCGGTATGATAGATGAAGTGTAAGTCAATTTTAAGAACCATATACGATTCATCTCACCATAGATGGACTTATGTATATTTAATAACTTTTGCTACCCTTTTGTTAGATTCATATGGAATAACCTATCATTATATCACATGATCTTCTAACACTTCACGAATGAAACATTCAACTTCATTTATTTATGAGATGAAGTGTAAATTGTTCAAAGAACTACCAAAAGTGAGATTTTACCAAAATCAATTAAGTATTTCTTCTAATTCCAATTGTTTTTCAACATTAGGGAAATGATCTTGAAAACCAAAAACATTGTCCTAGATTGTAACTTAGATCATCACAAATTTATGTCTTTGTAATTGTTGGATTTTTCATAGCCATGTTCTCTACCACTCTCCATCAGAAATTGATGGTTATATTTCTCTTCCATATCCATATTTTCACCTATGATTTTCTATGTGGAAACCCAGTGATGAGTTAATTTGGGTAACCATTACGTTTCATTTTTTAAATTAAGTTTTAGTATTTATTTTTTATGATGTGGGTTTATATGAATGAAACTTTCAAGTAGTAAACCATTTATAACCCCGATGAATTTCAAGGGCGAAATTCAATTTAAGGGGGTAGAATGTAACACCCTGAGATTCTATGAGAAATATTATTTTTAATTTCTTTGATGTCTTGTGTTGTATGCTACACGAAGATTATCTTGCACTATACACAACACTGTATTAGCTTGTAGTATACGCAACACTATTCTTGTCTTGCGTTACATGCAAGAGAAACCTTCCATGATAGCTTGTGTTGTACGCAATACCGAGTTTCACTAAACAAAGATATGTTATTAAAATATTATATAAACTAGCCGTTATGAATAGTAATACCCACTTTTTGAAATTTTATAAATTTTATCTTTCAAAATGGACTTATTTTTTGGATTTGGAATATCGAAATTATCCTCGAGAGAATTTTTGATATTTTTCTAAAAATTTTCAATTTTTGATGAATAGTGAAAACACTGAGTTATTGGTTAAAACCGACTTTTTATTTAAATAATAATTTATTTTATTTAAATTTATTTTAGGTCAAAATAGATACATAATACCTATATAAGTTCAATGTAATTCATTGGAGTCATTTTATAATAATTTTAGACATATAAAAAATTTATTGAACTTTTTACCATCTTTTACCCACCTCCTAGGAGCATTTGCAAATTTACATAAAACTAAATTTTACAGCTTCTGTGAGTTGAATTTAAAAAATCTGAGAGACACGGTTGATATCAGTAAGTAAAATGTGGTTCAATGATATGAAAGTAATATTTTGTGAATAGTAACTTTTAACTTTTATTTACCATGGTTAAAAGTAAATTGGGTAATTAAGGGTAAAAATGATATTATTATTACCCTAACACATGTCCTAATTGTGTTGGATAAGTTTAATTCGACCAAAAACAACCTTAAGAATAAATTATTAACCTTTATGTCCACTTGGATTAGATTAGTACATTTATTAATATTTTATTTAGAGAAGAGTTAAAATAGGTAAAATCAATGTTTAATAAATAAAACATTTTTAATATAGGGTAATACATCAGATAAATTAGACTATAAATATTAACTATAAATATAAAAATATTTCCTACATAATGGTAATTTATATATATTTTTTATACATTAAATATTTTAATTTATTTATGACACAATGATGATGCAGTAATTACATTATTATTGAAATATTAACATAATTGATATTATAAATACCCAAATAAATGTAATTTGAGAATTTTTATTAATTACACTAATTTTATAGGTTAATATAACATATTAGGGTTGTTTAGATGATTTTTTTTGAGTAATAATTCTGTTATGAATTTAGAAAAAACAAAATACCAAATAGTGTCAAAATTGACATAAGAGTTTTTAAAACAAATAATATATTATTAATTGATATAATGGTACTAAAAATATAAGGCTCAGTCAAAAGACTTATTTAATAATATATATGACATTAATGAACCAATTAGGGTCTGATTGGCAGTTTATAGTAAGTTTATAAACCATATAGTGTAAGAATACAAGAAGACACAGTAAAAGTTAAATTATTTAACTAAGAATTAAATCTAAATTATAAGGTTAAAATGGTAACCTAAACTTGTCTAAAACCTATTGTTTGAGATTATTTCTACCCATACCAACTTTATCCTTGAAAGAAGTCACTTTGGAACCATTATAAACAGAATATAAATTTATTATAAAATAATATTTTATGTTTTTTCTAGGGTTCCCTCACCCCTCTTATAAAAGAGAACTCCCCCTTCTCTTTAATTAACACCTCCAAAGCCATTTTTCTCGGCCTACCCCAGCCCAAATACCCTATAAAATTTCATACCTTCATCTTATAGGCCTTCTTTTATTCATAAATCCAACCTAAGGAGCCCTTTTGATCAAATCAAAAGGAAGAACTTGAAGAAGAGGTAAATATCTCACCACCTATTTCAAGTTCCTTTCTTCTTCCACTTCCTACTTCTTTGTTGTTTTCATTATAAAATAATGAGTCTCGTATCTTATATATACTGTGATGCTATTATAAAAATTTTACAACCATATTAGTTATTTTATCCATCCTATGAATGAAAAAGTCAGCACACATGCGTACGTACGGCTTACCATCTCCATGTCGGGGTGTAGTTTGTTATTCAAACATTTCATCATTTGGATGGGTATAATAATGAGTATAAATGATATAAAAAATAAATATAACATTATTATGATTCTTTATATATGATATAACATCCAATTATATACGATTTTAATACCAAAAGAATGATATTTTCGCTCATGCGTACGTACGGACTACCCTCTCCACGAACACGATGAGATTCATTTTCCATGATTAACCATTCAAGTATGGTTATAAAGTATATATAATAAATAATAAGGAACGATATTACATAATAATGGTAATATATTTATGTAAATATATGTTTTATTTACTTAATTCCATTCAATTCAATAAGGAAATTAAAACATCGTTCATGCGTACGTACGGCTTACCATCTCCATGAACGGTGTATTTCATTATATTTGTCAATCTATCATATATATTTATATACTGAATATATATTAAATATAAATAATGTTTTAAATTATGGAATTAAGTAGATCAGGATATAGGTAATAATATCAAGAATAATAAGTCAAAACATGTCTGATAAATTAAACGATTTTACCCAAAACGATGCCTTAACATGGAATTTACAAAAGAACGGGTAATATAAATTCATAAGTGAATCATATATGATATCATAAATCTTATTATTGTTATGTTACTCATTAATAATATGTTTAAACCCACTATACAGGAGCCTTGGACACATACGGATGAAATTCGACATAAGGTAAGGGATAATTATTCTAATCTCATTCTTATTCGAGATTGCTTATACGTATGTATTTAATGGGGTTATATTTTTCATCCATGTCCATAAAAATGTTATTCATAAATTTTTTAATATTATTCCATGTATTTTTTAATTAATAATTACCCCTCTTTGACTTTTACATTGTGTTATGAAAGGAATATTTCTTTTGTTTACAATACGAGGAACTTTTTTACTTTTCCGACAATAGTACGAGGAGAATGTTTTTTTAACTTATAAAGTGTAAATGGATTTTTAAAGTTTTATAACAACTTATTTCAATGAAGCTTCTTCAACAAAATTTCTTGATTATTTTCAAAAAAATTCCTTTTCGTTTAAAATTTCATGGCATTTTGAGAAAAGAAAATGATTTTGAAGAAGAAAGGATATTTTCCTCAAGAATTCATTTCAAGTGTATTATCAAAACTATTTTCCATATAAGATGAAAATATTTAGTATGTTTATGTTTCAAGTATAACGTCTCTATTATTTACACGTTTTTATTTTTCTTATGATTAAATGATGTCCATTTGCTTTATAGGGATTATGTTAAGATGGGATGATGTTTATGAAACCCATTTTATTCCTTAGGTTATGATGATTGATTTATGATTGTTTTGTGGAACCCATAAGAATGATTTCAATATGAGATGGTTGGGACAGACATCTCCCTCTAATTCATTAGGTAAAGATTTATATCTCATGATATAGACATGGATGGAATGGTAAGTAAATCTGGTACAGTAATACAGGGCTAGAACGATAAGTAAACCCGGTTCAGTAATGGAATTTTTCCACTATGATGGTCTTGGCAGCAATTTCTTTGCTACTATAGAAATAATATCATGTGCTTAATGGTTTCCACAATTGAATGTTTTATTCCCATGATATTTTATCATGATTAATGTTAATTTATGATATATTCCTTACGTACTACCAAGATTTATTTCACAACTCAAGATCTTGATGTTTAAACTTTATGTTCATATTTTTATGTTCAAATGTATATGGTTTATTTTATTTTCTCCATGCTTACCTTTACTGAGCATTTGAGCTCACCCTTTTTATGTTTTATTTTCTCCAGGATATAAAGAATGGTTTTAGGTAAGAAAAAAATGGTAAGATCTCTATGGGAGATGTTGAAAATCTTTCACCGTGATTAGAAGATTATGTTCCGATTTTCCAAAGACACTAAACTATTATGGTCCTTGGGTTTCTGTTTTTTTTTATGTATTAACTATTCCACAAAAGTAATGTAATGTACATGGAAATCAAGATTTGGGTCTCTACAGTTGGTATCAGAGCAAAGGTTTAGATAACCTTTAGATACTAGGATATGAAAACTTTAGTGAAATCCCTAGAGATATTTCTAAGGTATGTCTAGGGATGTCTCTAAGGTTAAGTATACGTATAGGTTATAGTCCTAGAATTACGGTAATCATCTTAGAATTAAACCTAAGATGTTATATATTGAAGGTACTCTCCCTTTATTATTTTGTTTTCATAGCATGATTTTGGCCTCTCATACTATTTTTTTGGGTTTTAGAAAAATGGCTGGAAACATGAAGATTCATGATAATAGAGATTATGATAGACAGTGGAATAATATTCTTCATGAGAAACCAAATGAAATTGGATCTGGAAGTATATATATCGTTATTATGCCTAATTAGCAATCTCATAATATGATCAATAATCTCAGCTTTGGTAAGTTTCCTAACTCACCTAATAAGAGAAAGATGGAGTTTCATGATGATTATAGCGGAAAGAAAGTTCAATTTCCCTCTTGTAAATAATGTGGGAAGAGGAATTAGGGAGAATGTTTTGAAGGAACTAGATGATGCTTTGGGTGTGGAAAAGAAGGACACAAAGCCAATAAGTGCAAAGGAAAAGGTTCAGTTAATAACATGGACAAGGATAATGGTTTTTCTAAGACATGAACAACGATTAAAATTTATAAATGTGGAATGTATGGGAATTATGAAAACCAATTTCCTAAGGGAAAATATCTTGAAGAGAATCAGTGTGGTCGTATGACTAGTATTTATGTTGATGATGATGAAGAGACTAAAAATGATATATGAGATGAAATAAGTGTTGAGGAATAAAATGATGAAGCTCGGTCAATGGTTTAAGAAGGTAGTTGAATGATTATAAGTTTTTCAAGAGTAATGTTGTGGTATTATTGAATAAAGAAACAATAAAGGATTGTTACACTATTGTTTTTCCTAAATTATTTTAAATTATATGTTGAATGGTATTGGTAACCATGAAAGGTTATTCAGATATTTTGGGTATGTAGATGATATGCGTATAATGAAGGGATATGGAGATAATGAGATGTTTGATGGTATTAATGAGCTCATGACTGATATAAGGATAAAGTGATATCATGGTTTGAGTATATATAAATTTTTGGCTTTTAGAATGTGGAAAGAGTTAACTTTTGGAAGCATTCATGTTTTCACAAAGATTATTTAGTAATTCATGTTTCAAGAGGATACATGATTAAAGAATTCAGATATTTGTTATGTGACCAACAAGATATATCGTAGGATATATGGGGGATAAATGATGGTATTCAATGCTTGATAAATGACCTTTCTAGTAGTCATTTTTGCTATACTATGAGATTGGACAGAAGTATTTTTGATAAGTCTAAAGGTTGGAATGGATTAAGTTGGACATTATATAGTATTGTTTAAGGCTAGAACTTTTTCGATATTATTGCAGGAATGTTATAATCGTATAGTTTTATAAAAAAGGACAACATGCAGAATAGGAAATAACATGTCACGTCGGATAGGGTTGAGGGAATCGAACCCACAACTGAAGTTTGACAGGTCTTTATCACCTACCACTGGCCTACAGGAAGTCCCTGGGTAGTAGAATTTAGTTTTATTTTATTATGTGGTATGATAGATGAAGTATAAGTCCATTTTAGAAACCATATACGATTCATCTCACCATAGATGGACTTATGTATATTTAATAACTTTTTCTAACCTTTTGTTTTTTTCAGATGGAATGACCTATCATTCTATCGCATGATCTGCTAAAACTTTATGAATGAAAAATTCAACTTCATTTCTTTAAGAGATGAAGTGGAAATTGTTCAAGGAACTACTAATGGTGATATTGTACCAAAATCAATTAAGTATTTCTTCTAATTATGATTCTTTTTTAACTTTAGGGAAATGATCTTGAAAACCAAAAACGTTGTCCTAGATGGTACCTTAGATCGTCAAAAATTTATGGCTTTTTGATTTATGGCTTTTTTATAGCCATGTTCTCTACCACTCTCCATCAGAACATGATGGTTAGATTTCTCTTCCATATCCATATTTTCACCTATGTTCTTCTATGTGGAAACCCAATGATGAGTTAATTTGGGTAACTGTTGCATTTCTTTTTTAAAATTAAGTTTTAGTATTCCTTTTTATGATGTGGGTTTCTATAAATGAAACTTTAAAGTAGTAAACCATTTATAATCCCGACGAATTTCTAAGGTGAAATTCATTTTAAGGGGGGTAGAATGTAACACCCTGAGATTTTATGAGAAATATTATTTTTAATTTCTTTGATGTCTTGTGTTGTACGCTACACCAAGATTATGTTGTGCTATAAGAAACACCATATTAGATTGTAGTATATGCCATAGTATTCTTGTCTTGTGTTACACGCAGGAGAAACTTTCCTTGATAGATTGTCTTGTACGCAATACCGAGTTTCACTAAACAACGATATGTCATTAAAATACTATATAAACTAGCTGTCATGAATAGTAATACCCACTTTTTGAAATTTTATAAATTTTATGTTTCATAATGGACTTCATTTTGGATTTGTAATATCAAAATTAGCCTCAGGTGAATTTTTGGTATTTTTCTAAAAACATTCAATTTTTGATGAATAGTGAAAACACTAATTTATTGGTTAAAACTGAATTTTTATTTAAATAATAATTTATTTTATTTAAATTTGTTTTAGTTCAAAATAGATAGATAATACCTATATAAGTTCAATGTAATTCATTGGAGTCATTTTATAATAATTTTAGATATATAAAAATTTTATTGAACTTTTTACCGTCATTTACCAACCTCCCATGAGCATTTACAAATTTACATAAAACATAATTTCACCACTTCTGTTATTTGAATTTAAAAAAATCCAAGAGACACGGTTGATATCAGTAAGTAAAATGTGGTTTAATGAGATGAAAATAATTTTTGGTGAATAGTAACTTTAAAGTTTTATTTACCACGGTTAAAAGTAAATAGGGTAATTTAGGGTAAAAATGATATTATTATTACCCTAACACATGTCCTAATTATATTGGATAAGTTTAATTTTACCAAAAACAACCTTAGGAATAAAATATTACGATTTAGGTCTAATTGGATTAGATTAGGACATTTATTATTATTTCATTTAGAGAAGAGTTAAAATAATTAAAATTAAAGATTAATAACTAAAACATTTTTAATATAGGGTAATACATAATATGAATTAGACTATAAATATTAACTAGAAAGATAAAAGTATTTTATACATAATGGTATTTTATTTATATTTTTTTGACCTTAAATAATTTAATTTATTTATGACATAATGATGATGCAATAATTAACTTATTAATGAATTATTAACATAATTGATATTATCAATACCCAAATAAATTTAATTTGAGACTTTGTATTAATTTCACTGATTTTATAGGTTAATATAACATATTAGGGTTGTTTAGAAGAATTGTTTTAGAATTAATAATGCTGTTATGAATTTAGAAAAAACAAAATACCAAATAGTGTCAAACTTGACAGAAAAGAGTTTTTAAACAAAATATTATATTATTAATTTATATAATGGTCCTAAAAATCTATGGTTCATCAATAAAACTTATATAATAATATATATGACATTAATTAAATGATTGGGGTTCTATTGGTAGTTTATATTATTTTTATTAACCATATACTGTAAGAATACAAGAAGACATGGTAAAAGTAAAATTATTTAACTTAGAGTTAAATCTAAATGATAAGGTTAAAATGGTAACATAAACCTGTATAAAACGTATTGGTTGAGATTATTGAGACTCATACCCACCCTAGACTCGAAATAAGTCACTTTGGATCCATTATAAACTGAATAAGAATTTATTATAAAATAATATTTTATGTGTTTTTCTAAGGTGTCCCCACCCCTCTTATAAAAGGGAACTCCACCTTCTCTCTAATTCACACCAACAATGCCATTTGGCTCGGCCAAACCATGCCCAAATACACTCTAAACATTCCTCTATTAATCCTAGAGGCCTTACTTTAGTCATAAATCCAACCTAAGGAGCCCTTTTGATCAAATCAAAAGGAAGAACCCGAAGAAGAGGTAAATATCTCACAACCTATTTCAAGTTCCTATCTTCTTCCACTTCCCCCTTCTTTGTTGTTTCAATTATAAAATACTAACTCCAGTATATTATATATACTTTGAAGTTATTATAAAAATTGGACAACCATATAAGTAATTTTATCCATCCTATCAATGAAAAAGTCACCACACGTGCGTACGTACGGCTTACCATCTCCACGTCGGGGTGTAGTTTGTTATTCAAACATTTCATTATCTGGATGGGTATAATAATGAGTATAAATGATATAAATAAAAAAATATTACATTTTTATGATTATTTATATATGATATACCATCCAATTAGATATGATTTTAATATCAAAATAATGATATTGTCGCTCGTGCGTACGTACAGACTATCGTCTCCACGAACGAGATGAGATTCATTTTCCATGATTAACCATTCATGTATGGTTATAAACTATATATAATAAATAATAATGAAATATATTAGATAATAATTATATTGTATTTATGTACATATATGTTTCAATTACTTAATTCCATTAAATTCAATTAGGAAATGAAAACAGCGTTCATGCGTACGTACGTCTTACCGTCTCCATAAACGATGTATTTCTTCCATTTTATGGATCTATCATATATATTTATATACTTAATATATATTAAATATAAATCATGTTTTAAATTCTTGATTTAATTAAATAAGGATATAAATAATAATATCAAGAACAACAAGTCGAAACACGTACGATAAATGAAACGATTTTACCCAAAATGTTACCTTAACATTGAATTTACAAAAGAATGAGTATTATAAAGTCATAAGTGAATCATATATGAGATATTAAATATTATTATGGTTATGTTACAAGTTAATAATATGTTTAAACCCACTATAAAGGAGTCTCGGACACATATGGAATAAATTGGACAAAAGGTAAGGGATAATTATTCCAATCTCATTCTTATCTGAGATTGCTTATACGTAAGTATTTACTGGGGTTATATTTTTCATCCATGTCCATAAAAATGTTTTTCATAAAGTGTTTAATATAATTCCATATATTTTTAAATTCTTTTTTACCCTTCTTTGACTTTTACATTGTGTTATGGAATAAATCTTTCTTTTGTTTACCATACTAGGAACTTTTTTACTTTTCCTGAAAAAGTACAAGGAGAATGTTTTCTTAACTTATACAGCGTGAATTGATTTTTATGGTTTCATAAAGAATTATTTCAATGAAGCTTCCTCTAAAAAAATTCATGATTATTTTCAAAAAAATCCTTTTATTTTAAAATTTCATTGCATTTTGAGAAAAGAAAATGATTTTGAAGTAGAAAGGATATTTTCCTCAAATATTCATTTCAATTGTTTTATCAAAACTATTTTCCATCTAAGATGACATTATTTAGTAATTTTATGTTTCAAGTCTAATGTTTCTATTATTTACATTGTTTTATTTTTCTTTTGATGAAATTATATCCATTTTTTATATGTATTATGTTAATATGGGATGATGTTTATGAAACCCATTTTATTCCTTGGGTTATGATGAATGATTTATGATTGTTTTGTGACACACGTAAGAATGATTTCAATATAAGATGTGTGGGACCTATATCTCCCTCCAATTCATTGGGTAATGATATATATATCATGAGATAGACATGGCTAGAATGGCAAGTAAATCTAGTTTAGTAATACAGGGCTGGAATGGAAAGTAAACCCGGTTCAGTAATGGACTTTTTCCACTATGATGGTCTTGGTAGAAATGTCTTGGCTACTATGGAAATCATATATTGTGCTTAATGGTTTCCAAAATTACATGTTTTATTCCCATACTATTTTATCATTATTAATGTTTCTTTATAATCTATATCGTACATACTGCCAAGATTTATTTCACAACTCAATATCTTGATGTTTAAACTTTATGTTCATGTTTTTATGTTCAAATGTATATGGTTTGTTTTATTTTATCCATTCTTACCTTTACTGGGCATTTGATATCACCCTTTTTATGTTTTCTTTTCCCCAGGATATAAATAAAGGTTTTAGGTAAGAAAACAAAATGGGAATATTTTTATGGGAGATGTTGAAGATCTTTCACCATGATTAGAAGATTATGTTCTGATTTTCCAAAGACGCTAAACTATTACGGTCCTTGGGTGTCTATTTTTTATATATATTAACTTTTCCCCAAAAGTAATGTAATGTCCGTGTACATCAAGCATGGGGTCACTACACTTAGCTTCTGACATTTTCTTTTTAAACTTCTTCAATTTTTCGTGCCTATCAAGCTCTTCTACTATCGGAATTTTTAAGTCTTTTGCCTCAACAGGGTCTAAACCAAAGCTAGAAGCAACCTCATTCTTCTGCTTCTATTTCTCTATCAATTTGAATATCACTTCATCATAAAAGGTATTTTTTGGGTGGAGATGACCATTTTTCTGGAATGGTTTCTTTTTCATTTAGTTCCTGTTTGTTTTTCTTTATTTTCATTTGGGTTTTCTTGGAATTTTCCCCTACTTACCATTTATTTATCAAAGCTCGGATTTCACTTTATGAAATGTTGTAAAACTCTCCTGACTTGATACTGAAACTGATTTTTATCCTTCTTAGAGTATCATCACTCAACAACATGATCTTGAAGGTTCTGGGTTTTGATATATGGGTAATTTAAAAGGATTCTAAATAGAGAATAATGATCTCTGACAAGATTGATGGATACATGATTATCTGAGACTTGAAGGTTCCATACTTTATATAACTGATGGTCAGAAAGATTTAATTGACAAGGTTTATATTTCTAATATTAACCAAGAATTCCATCATAAAAATATCACACTTCTTGAGGGAATCCTTATCTCCCTTTATCAAAATGAAAAATCCCTACATCCATAACGCTAACAAACAATAGTTGGTTGTAACATGATTTATCATCGCTAACTTGACTCTCTTGAGTCTAATGCACTCAATTTCCTTTACATTCTCAAAACATCCTTCTTTATCTGGTAGCTTGTGAGACCAAAATATTTCTTCAACTTCACAAGGAATATTAAGAATTTTTACACCCATGTTGAAGAATAGTGAATAGGTTATTCCATAGCTCTTTAAGGAATAATTTTCCCTCCCACCTTCATAAAAACTTATTGAATAATAAAGTTCTACAAGAATATCAAGACATACTGGATCCTGATTTTTCATATTGGCTACACAAAGACTTTCCCAACTATTCTTCTTTATAACTTTTAAAATTAAGTAATTATACATCAGAAAGAAATTTGGTTCAATAAACCTTTCACTGTAGATTTTTCAATCTTTGATTTCCTAGTTTGAGGTTATCTAATTTTGAGACAAAATATCAAGTGACATCTGGAATGTAAGGAAAATAATAATTTTGAATAGATTATTTGTAGGGCGGAAGATCATAGGTGAAAAAAACTATTAAAACCCGATTTGGGACATGAATATAAGGGGCCTTTATATAGGCTTCATGGCGATGGTTAGAATTCCCAATTCAAAACAACGATTGAAATAAACTTGTTATGGTCTGTTGGTTGAGATGAATGCTAAATAATTATTTGGTAGGTTCTGATCTTTTGAGGTTTTAAGGTAAAATTGGATTTAAGGAAAATGAATCTGATACAGTTTTCTTAAAATAAGATAGAAATACCAACAAGTAAAAAATTCAATTACGAATATTTAATTAAGGAAATATACCTTTCGAATTGCTATGAAATAATTTTCAGTATTGAAAAAAATATTCTTAGAGAAGTTAGATTCCAAAATAAATTATTAAGGAAAGAAAATTTTAGGTTCTGAAAATTTGGGTTTCGAAAACTTTTATTAAGGAAAGAATTCGATTTTTTTACAAATAAATAAACAAATGTACTCCCCATATGAAAATAATTTTCTTAATGTAAGGAGATAGGTTTCAAAAAGAAGTTAATATGGAATAATACCTTATATTTATCATTCCTTATTTTTTTAAATGTTTTCAAATTTATCAGATTGTAAATTATTTTTGAAATTGTCAACAATTTGATCTTGTGTTCTGATAAATTTAGGAATGATATCTTCTTTAAGTGTGATATCCCTAAGAAATTGATGCCTAATAACTATGTGCTTTTAAATAGAGTGATTTGAAGGGTTTTTTCTTAGGGAAATGTCACTTTTATTATCACACAATATATTTGTTTTGTTAAAACAGATTCCATAATCTGTGAGTGTGTTTTGCATCTACAATACTTGATCACATCAACTTCCAATTGCTACATATTCAGCTTCATTAATGGATAGTGTTATTGTGAGTTTCTTCTTGCATGACCGAAAAACCAATTAATCTACTAAGAAATAACATGTTCTGGATATACATTTCCTATCTATTCTAAATCCACCAAAATCAACATTTGAAGAAAAAAAATTAAAACAAAATCACTTCCAGAAGAATAAAAAATTCATAAATCCATGGTTCCCTTTAAATAGAATTTTTTTTACATCTTTTAAATAAGATTCCTTTGGATTAGACATATATCTTGCACATAATCATACTGAAAACATGAAGTCTGGATGACTAGCCGTTAAGTATAATAGATTTCCTATCATTCCTCTAAAATATGGTTGATCTACTGGTTTCCCAATTTCATCAATATCAAGGAAAATTTATGTACCTATTAGAGTACTTATACTTTTAGTGTTTTCATATTCATACTTTTTAAGAAGATGTTTAATATGATTGTGTTGAGATATATAAGTTTCTTTTGGATTTTGAGAAATTTTAAATCCAAGGAAAAATGTTAACTCACCCATCATACTTATTTCAAACTCAGATTTCATGAGATTCACAAATGAATCAGTTAAATTTTTCTGTTTTGATCCAAATATAATGTCATAAACAAAAATTTGATTAATAAAAACATGTTTCTTATCTTTATTTATAAAAATAGTTGGATTAGTAGTTCCCTTAACATAATTGTTTTGTAACAAAAATCCTATAAGTTTATCATATGAGGATCTAGGGGATTATTTAAGTCCATATAAAGCTTTGGTAAGTTTAAAAAATGTTCTGGATGTTTTGTGTGTTCAAAACTAGGATGTTGTTCAACATAAACTTCCTCTTGAACATATCTGTTAAGAAAATCACACTTCACATCCATTTGAAAAATTTTGAAATTAAAGAATGTTATAAAGTCAAGTAGTATTTGAATATATTAAATTCTAGCTATTGGAGCATAGGTTTCTTCATATTCTATTCCTTCTTGATGATTATAGCCTTTAGAAACTAATCTAGCTTTATTTTTTACAATGATTCCATTTTCATCACATTTATTTCTAAAGACCCATTTTACTCCAATTATAGAAGTTTCCTTAGGTATTTCAACCAGGGTCTAGACTTTATTTCTTTTGAATACATTTAGTTCATATTGTAGTGTTTTAATAAAATAATCATCACCAAAATATTCATCAGTGCTTTTTGGTTCTATTTTGGGAAGGAATGTTAGATGTTTTATTTCATTTCATAAAGAACTTCTAGTTCTTACAGGTGGATTTACATCACCAATGATACTATCACTGGGATGAATCTTAAGAAACAACCAATTTGGGTTTTGTAAAACATTTTCATCAACATAAGGTAGAAAATTTTTAAGGGTAAACACTTCAGGAATCGTTTCTTGAGTATTTTCTTTATTAGATGAATCTTCTATCAAAGGTTAGTAATCCGTTTTTGAAAACACATCTGAGGATGTAGGGTGGGGTTGTTTAAAAACAAAAGAATCAGTTTCATCAAAGTCAATAAGTATTATTTCTTCAACAATATGAGATTTTTTATTAAAAAATCTATAATCCTTAGAGGTAGTGGGGTAGCCTAAGAAAATTCCTTCATCATATTTGGGTGGGAATTTATGTTAGTTATCTTCAATATTCAATATGAATACTTTTCATCCAAATACTTTAAAGTAATAAAATTAAGGTTTTCTACCAGTCTATAACTCATAAGGTGTTTTATTATGAAAATGTATGACTAAAACTTGATTTATAGTATATCAAACAGTAATAACAGCTTCATACCAAAAATATTTAGAAATAGAATATTTACTCGACATGGTTCTAGTTGTCTCTTGAAGAATTAAATTTCTTCTTTCAACAACACCATTCCGTTGAGGATTTCTTGGATCTTCAAAGTTATGAGTAATTCTTTTCCTGCTAAAAAAAGATTCAAAATATGAATTTTGAAATTCTCCCCCTGATCATTATGAATAGCTATCAATGGAAGGCTTTTCTCATTTTTAACATGGGCTCTAAAAGTTTTAAAATAAGAAAAGGACTTATATTTCTTTGTTAGAAAATAGATCCATGTAAATCTCGTGTAACCATAAACTAAATAAAATACATAGTATTTTCCTCTAATACATCTAGTTTTTGTTGGACCAAAAAGATCTATATACACTAGCTATAATTCATCAGAAGTTGAGACTTCACTGATTGATTTAAATCTTGAGTTATTTTGCTTTTGATATTGTTATGGATCACAAACTCTTAAAGAATCAAATATAAGATTTGGTAGATCCTTATAAAGTATTTTATTTGAGATTTCTCATAGATTCCTAAGGTTACAGTGTCCTAGTGTTCTATTCTATAACAAATATTGATCTACTATTTCACTAAGGTAAGGTAGATATTAGCTTCTAAGATCTTTTAAGTTCAGTGTACAGACATTCTCATTCCTATGGGAAGAGAGAATGAAATATTCCTTAGAATTATGTACTAAGCACTTATCATTCCTAAAATTCACAAGTTAACCTTCATCACATAATTGGATTATACTTATGATGTTTTTCTTAAGAAATTTAACTAATAAAACATTTAAAATTAAATATTTTACAAGATGAACAATGTTATGCATTCCAACAATTTCTCCATGAGAACTATCTCCAAAAGTTACTTTTCATCCTTTCATATTTATAATTTTTTAAAATAATTTTTTTTCACCAGCAATGTTCCAGGAACACCCACTCTCCATGTGCCATGTATTGTTGGTGTTTCTTCCTTTATTTTCCTAAAAATAAAATAGTTATACTTTCAAAATCCAAAATTGTTTGTATCCAGAATTGATAGAAAGTAAAATTTTATGTATCCTCATTTTTTTAGAAAAATAAGCATTTTTAAAACCTAAGGATTAGGTTTTATTGAAATAAAAGTTTTTCTCCCAATGTCCACCACATTGACACATAGTGAAAAAGGGATCACTTTTGGGAACAAAATAGTTATGACTAAAAACTTATTTTGAATGAGTATAACCAAATCCAAAACTATTCCTAGGAGGACAAAGTTGTGATTAAATTTTATCAAATTCTTTCCTTCCAGAATTGAAATCTGATAAAAGTTTATTTAAGGAAAATATATCATAATTTAGTTTAATGAATAAATTATTATCCTCATAGTCATTGGTATTAGAGTTTGAGTTGGGCTCTAAAACATTTTTCTAGGAAATTACATTTTCAAGATCCTTTGAAAGTTTATCTTTCTTAGAATTAACTTTCTTAAGGTTTTTAGTAATTCCTTCATAGTCAAGTGTTTTCTTATCAGGATATTTAGAAATATATTATACTTATTTTTTTAAAACAGAAATTCTAGAATTTTCTTTCTCTGAATTATTTTTTATCTTATAGTTCTCATTATCATGTAATTTAGAAAATATATAAACTTATTCAGATGAAGGTAAAGTATTATCTTCAGATGAGGAAGATTCGCCATCTAAATATTCATAATATTCTTTATTATGAAAATTACCCTTTATAGACATATTGGTTAAGGATTCATAATTGTGTATCTTAGCCATATGACAATGACTTTCAATAGGTAATCTAGTTGTTATACCAATATTAATCTGACCAAAAGATGCATATTTCAAAGATTCATCTAAAGATTCACCACCACTGGCACTCCAATCATCATTTTCCATCAATAATTTTTTAGTATTATATTTTTATTACTTCTTTCTATTAAATTCATAATTATTTTCCTTTTTAGCTTTTCTCTTTTGCATAGGACAATCGGTTCTTATATGTCCGTCCCTTTTTCCATCATAATAGGTTACTTCATAATCACTCTTTTCATTTCTATCTTTATTCTTATATATTTACTAAAAATATCTATTTCTTACAATATTATTCGTCCTTCGAGCAATATTGGCACATTCATTCTTAGATTGTTCATTGTCACCAGATTCAGATAAAAAAAAGCTTTCTTAGCATTAGATCTAGTTACCCTTTCAAGAGTCTTGGATTTAGATGTAGTAGTGAAAGTTACACTTCCATTACAATTATTTTTCTTGTTGAATTAAGAATATCTCTTAATTCATGTTCCATTCTAAATAAGGGTTCCAAATAACTCATCAAGAGTAATGTTAGATACTTTCCTATTTTCATCATTAGTTTTCCTTTTGGATTACCACTCATTATGCATAATATCAATTATATTTTCCCAGATAACTTCATCATTAAAAACATTCTCTCCCATAAATTGAATAATTTTGATGATAGTCGTAAATCTTTGTTGCACTTTGAAAATAGGTTCTCTATAAGGAAATGAAAAACCATGATATTCAGCTCTTAACAAAGATCTTATTATTTTGATCACTTTTGATGTTTCAAAATGTGAAACATCATGTTTCATCCAAATACAATTGTAAGATCCCCAATAAGATATTTTACTATATATATTCCTTTTAAAATAACACAATAAAGTATTGTGTACCATGTTATTTAGTTGATATTCTTGTTTTTCTTGGTTTGTGAAGGTTTCGACTTCCTTGTATAGAATTTTTTAATCTTCAGGAAGAATAATGAAATTTTTCACTCCATTATTAATTACAAAATTATTCATCCAATATCTCTAGTACTCATATTCATTACCATATAAATTTTGTATTTTAGTAGGACTAAGTTTTTCTATAGAATCGAAATTCATACCTTCCATTCCGTATGAAAAATAATTTTCCACAAACAGGATTATTAGAAAAATATTTTATAAATAAAATCCTTAATAAAAAATGATAAAGTAAAAGTTAAATAAGAAAATATGAGAATAAAAACATGAGCAAGAAAAATTGAGCAAGAAAGTATATTTGTAAGTATAAGTATTTCAAAAACCAACTCTAATACCAATTGTAGGATCGAAATAGAATATGAGATACTCAATTACAAGAGTGGTTTAATTGTAAGCTTAAAAAATTTCATTTTAAGCTTATGAAAATCTATTATTAACAAATTTAAACAAGGTAAATTCACAAACCATCTTTTTTTCTCAAAAAAAATTATAATAGGAAGGGCCAAGGTCCAATTAAAAGAAATATAAACTTAAACATGTTAAAATTAAGAAAACTGAAGTAAGATTTTTTTTAGAGAATAACACTACCTTAAAGCATATAGAATCTTATATATCAGAGTTAAACAAAAATAAGAAAGTTAAACTTTCATTCTTTAACAAAATACAGCGGAAATAAAAACTTGTAACAAAAACAAGTAACTAAGTAGAAAAATATTTTAACCCAAATATTAGGTTATCCAACAACCATGGATAAAGGTCCCTTGATTTATACTTTCAAGAATGTCTATCTTACCCACACCAGGGTAAGCCCTCAATAAGAATATCATTGTTTGTCTTGCTATTGATAAAATCCCCCAAACCTTAAGGCAGCTGGAACCTATATCTTCTTATCCCCAGAAGTCCTCAAACTTTAAGTTATTAGGAAACTTTTTATTCCTATACCTAGAATTCCTCGATTGTACACAACAACAGTTGATGTCGCACAAAGAAAGTTGAAAAAGTTGTTCATGGTGGAACAAGATGTTCACAAATCGCACAAGGTATGAGAGTCTCTCTCTCTAGAAATCACTTCACAGAATCACAACATGTAATATCTACACTAATGATTAAGCTCATTAAAATTATATCTTATTTGTAGAAAAAAATCTTCAATGTTCAGATCATCCTCTAATAGTCATATTTTTCTCTTGAATCTTGAAGGGACCTGGACATGTGTCACTCAACAAACGGTTAGTTAAAAACAAATTGTATGACATCATTTCATTGTAACAAAATAATGCATAAGGAAATTATATCATCATTCTTCTGTTTCTGAAACTTACATAATTTGTATTCGATAAATTTGGAAAAATATTTTAAGGAAATAGGTTAACTATATGGAAAATATTTATTCAGATTCTTAATGAAGCGAAAAACAGAGTCTATAAAAATTAATATTCTTATTCTGTTTTACAATAAATTTAGAGCCTAAATTATAAGGAATTCAGAGTCTTAATTTTCAGTAATTCGGAGTCTGAATTCTTAGGAATTCATAGTTGCAATTTTATAGAATTATAAGGCTGAAATTTAGAGAATTCGAAGTCTAAATTTTGGAGAATCCATAATCTGAATTTCATAGAATTCGGAGTCTAAATTTCAGATAATTCAGAGTATAAATTTATAATAATTCAGTGTCTGAATTTTAGATAATTTGGAGTTTGAATTTTAGAGAATTGGAAGTCCATAAACATGATGAAACAAAGTCTAAAAATAGATGAAATCAGAGTCTAAAAACAGATGAAATCGATAACTGAGAAACTATACGGTTTTGAGGTTTAGTTATGAATCTAATTATTCTTATGGTAGATCATTCTTAAGAAAAATAAGGCTAAGCATAGATAAGGAATATTAATCATAACATAGAAAATTATGTTAAGGTTAAAGTAATAAAATTTCATTAGAGTAATAACTTTTTCTTTAAGAAAATGTGTTTGTGATTTTCAAAACATAGAAGAATGGGAAATTCATCAGGAAACCTTATTGACTCAAGAAGTTCAACATTTTTATGCATTTCATAATTCTATAATATATTTTTCATCATCAAAAAATATTATGTATATAGTGAAAATATCTTATGTAAACATGGAATTTGTCAAATTCTTAGTAATCTGTAACATCACTCATGGTGTGACCCTTGTGATCTCAACATGATTTGTTCCTGAAACTTCAAAAATTTATAAATATATCTCTATATATCTCATCTTAATTTAAACTTATTCAAATATACATAAACTTTCCAAACAACTTTATAATATCTTTGAGACATATTTTCTTCCTAAATATCTTTTCACTTTTAATACATCATTAATTACAAATAAAATGGTTATTTACTTACCGAGAAACTCGTGACTTTTAAAACATCATTAGTTATAGAAAATATTTGGTTTCATTGTATTTTATTGATAATACTTCCATAAAATCCATGAACTATCAGGATATGGAGTTAATAATTCCCCCTTCTCTTTCAATAAAACATATTATAAACATATGTATTTTATAGACTTATTTCCTCTCAATTTTTAAATAAAATTAAAAGTTTTCAACTCTAGTGGATAATTCATTTCTTCTTCCCCTTTTTCCTTAACAATTAACGGGGTATCTCCACTACCTCTTTGTCAAAAAAGATCCCACACCATATTTTTAAGAAAGGTCATCATTTTATCATTACTCTATGAACCCCCATATTTATAGAGAGTGTTTCCCCCCTATATATTCACATAAAATCTCTATAATATTCCAAATCAATGAACTATAAGATCTTTTTACCACATGAATAAAGAATCTATATTTAGATAGTTATAATTATCTTCTTTGGTAACTTATAACTTCACAGCTTTTATCCACTTTCCTTTTCCTTCAAAACATTAGGTGATTTTACCCACTTTTTAATATCAACAAATAATTTGAGACTATTTCAACCATTCTTCATTGTAACTTAAATTTTAACCCACTTTTAATTTCAATAACACTCTTCTCAAGGAATATAATCAACTAAATTTACCACTGGGAAAAATCTTCAATAAATATTTTAAACCTATAGAATCCTAACTAGATATAGATTACAAGAGTATAAGTCAATAACAAAAAAATTTCATGTTACTCTCTTATTTTTATAATATTTTCTAACATCAGAAATCATGTTCCCTAATTATCAAATATCTCATAATCTCAATCAAGCTTTCACAAGAATGTCATCGAATATGAAATAAAATAAAAAGTGTGTGATTCATATCACATGTTAAGCAATCTATACCAGTTATTCATGACAAAAGATTGATTCAATTTTATATTCATGATATTATTTTCTTTATTGGGATTCTCCATTCCCATGTAATCTAAACATCCTTTGAATGTTCATGACCATCTCCCAGTGGACCATGTATACATACCTGAGAGGGAGGTAAATTAGGTGTTGTCTGATTTTGACCAAATTTCAATTACTTATTTAAACCTTTCAACCCATTTGGGATTTTAAACTCTACTTTTAGATAATACCATTTGATATTTTTTTTATTTGACCTAGAAAAAACCTATATGCAATTTTATATAATGTGGTAAATTCACATAAGTGTTTTACAAGGTTTGGCCCTGACATGGGAAACATAGCACTTTCTATGCTCAGGATTCCCAAGTCATAGATTCTATAAGTATTTTTTTCAATAAAATTAAATTTTATCTAAGGATAATCTTAAAATAGTTATTTCTGAATTATATAGACAAGGAATCATAATATTATATAGGAATTAGTTCACTATATTACATGACTGAACAGAGCTACTCCCATAGATTTGTTATACTAGAATCGCACTGGTATTATGAAAAACTTCATCCAACTAATCATAGAGTATTTGAGTGGCATAAAATCATTAAAAACAATAATCAATTTGGCATTTATCTCCTAATCACATACCAATTCTTCTGAACGTATCCACTGACTTCTCGCAAAAGGTCTTTAGCTACGTCAAGATATTTTTTAGACCTCTTTCACATTAACCTTTATCACTTATTCAAGAAACAAAACATAAAAATTACTACACGGTGAATATACAATGAAATACATAGCTTTGAGTATTTTATTTCAATTAAAACATGGAAAACATGGGAATACTCTTGCTCATAGCATACAGTGCCCCATCGAACTACTCCTCTTTCTTCTTCTTTACTCTCTACTTTGACTAACTATGTCTGGTCATCTTACACTTATTCTTTTCCATAACTATAATTTTCTAGTAGAATCAAATTAGTGCTTCCTTGTTATTTTATACCCAAATGATTTTTTCCTTCAACACTAGATTATTACATCTACTTATTCCTATTGAAAATCATGTTTCATCTACCCAAAACACACACAAAGTATCATAAAACTCTTTTTCTATTATTCTCTCCTCAATCACAGTTGTACCAGTGGATTCTTTATCTTTTTTTATTCTTCATGAGAGTATCACATTCCATAGTTATGAACATGCTTCCCAAAATTTTAATAACATATTTGTAGAGGCTCGAATCTTGACATACATGGACATTACATTACTTTTGTGGAATAATTAATACATAAAAAAATTGACACACAAGGATCGTAATAGTTTAGTGCCTTTGGAAACATGGAATATAAACTTCTAATCATGTTGAAAGATCTTCAACAACTCTTATAACGATATTCCTCTTTTTTCTTCCTTACCTAAAACCTTTATTTATTTCCTGGGGAAAATAAAACATAAAAATGGTGAGCTCAAATGCTCCGTATGGGCAAACATAGAGAACATAAAACAATCCATAAACATTTGAAAGCAAAAACTTGAACATGAAATTTAAACATCAAAATCTTGAGAAAAGACATAAATTGTAGAAGTACGTAAGACATATATCATAATGGAACATCAACCATGATAAAAAAATAATGTGAATAAAACATGTAATTGTGGAAACCATTCATCACATGTTATGATTTCCATAGTATCCAAGGCATTGCTGCCAAGACCATCTTAGTAGACAAAGTCCCTTTCTGAATCGAGTTCACTTCTCATTTTAGTCCTGTAACACTGAACTAGATTAACTTAACGTTCCAGCCATGTCTATCTCATGAGATATAAATCTTTACCCAATGCATTTTAGGGAGATATAGGTCCCACCCATCTCATAATGAAATCATTCTTACTTGTGCCACAAAATAAACATACATCATTCATAATAACACAATAAATAAAATGGGTTTCATAAACATCATCCCATCATCACATAATCCATATAAAAGAAATGGATATCATTTCATAATAATAAAAGTGAAACCATGTAAATCATAGAGTCATGATACTTGAAACATACACATATGAAATAATGTCATCTTAGATGAAAAATGGTTTTGATAAAACACTTGAAATGAATTCTTGAGGAAAATATCCTTTCTTCTTCAAAATCATTTTCTTTCCACAAAATGTCACGCAATTTTAAAAGAAAAGGATTTTGTTGAAAATATTCATGAAATATTTTGGAGGAATCTTCATGAAAATAAGGCTTTATAAAACCGTAAAAATCTGTTCGTGCCGTATAAGTTAAAAAAAACATTCTTCTCATACTTTTTCCAGAAAAGTCAAAAAGTACCTCATAAAAGAAAGATTCTATACATACCAAGTAGTAAAATTCAATAATGGGTAAAAAGAACATTAAACATACATGAAAAAAAATTAGAAACAAGTACATTGATGATAAATATAACCCCAGTAAATACTTACGAATAAACAATCTCAGATAAAAACGAGATTGGAAAAGTTATCCCTTACCTTATGTCTGATATGCTTCGTATGTATCCAAACCTCATGTATAAAGATTTAAATAATGTCATTGACTTATTAAATAATCATATTCATTTTTATGATATCATATATTGTTCACTTATGACTTTATATTACCAGTTCTTTTGTAAATTCCATGTTAAAGAGCGTTTTGGGTAAAATCGTTTCATTTGTCATCCGTGTTTTGACTTGTAATTATTCATATGATTACATAGATCATGATTAAATAATTCCAGAATATAAAAAATGATTTATATATAATATATATTTAGAATATAAATATATATAATAGATCGATAAATGGAAAGAAATACACCGTTCATGGAGATGGTAGGTTGTACGTACGCATGAACGTTGTTTTCGTTTCCTCATTGAATTGAATGGAATTAATTGGATGACATAAATATATATATACATAAATCTAGTATCATTATTATGTAATATATTTCATGATTACTTATTATATATACTTTATAATCATTCATGAATGGTTAATCATTGAGAATGAATCTCATCGCGTCATGGAGACAGTAGTCCGTACGTACGCACGAGCGGTGATATCGTTCCCATAATTAATGAATTGAATTGGAGTGGATGATACAATATATCAGAATCAGTATGATGTTATAATAACTATGTATATTTATTCTTTACACCATTATACCCATCCAAGTAAGGTGGTGTTGGAAAAACAGATTACACCACGGCGTGGAGACGGTATTCCGTACGTACGCACGCACAGTGATTTTGTTTTCCGTAGGATGGATAGAAGGTGAAATGGGGTTGTTTAGTATTAATAATAATATATCAGTATATTATTTATACTGATGTTATTAATTTATAATGAAACAACTAAAGAAGAATAAGTTGAAGAAGAAATAATCTTGAAAGAATCGGTAGAAGAGATTACCTCTTCTTCGACGCAACTCCTTTAAACTTCTTCTTAGGGCACTAGGGTTGGTCTTTTGAGAATACCAGTACCTCTATAAGGTTTCTAGGGAAGTGGTGAAGTGTAATGGGTAGAGTTTGGCCGAGAATCAAGGCTCAAAATGGTGTGAGTAAGAGAGGGAGGAGGTTCCCTTTTATATGGGAGGAGAGGGGCACCTTTGGAAATATAAGAAATATTAGTTTATATTAAATCCCAACCCCAGTTAAAAACTTCCAAAATGACTCATATCCAATAATTAGATGATATAGAGTTGTAATATCATCAAAAAATAATATTTATACATGTTAGGAAATTATTTTAAACATTATCAACTTGATTTATCTTTATTTATCAATTTAATTTTATTTGTGGTAATAATATTCTAATTTTTAAATTATTATAAATAATAACATATGTGTTCTGAATATTCCCTAATTTGACACTTTATGACCTTTTAGACCATATAAATTTTAATTTAAAATTTTTAAATATTTTTTATATTTTTAAACAATTTTATAATATGTTATTTTTATAAAATAACAATAGTGTCAATTTTGACACTATTCATTTATTTGAATTTAAATATACAATATACAGAAGATATGTTCTAAATAAAAGATTTAATAGATTCATAAAATGTCATATGTATCTATAAAATTAGTGGAGAACATTAAATATTTCATATAATATTTATTTTAATATTTTTTTAAACCATTTATTTGATATTTCTCTTAATAAAATAATTTCAACATCACTATTATGTCACCTTTATGATATTTATTTAATCTCAAAAAATTCTAAATAAATTCATATGATGTAGATAAATTTATTATATTTCTGGAGACTATTTGTATCCGAAGTTTCATGAAGTTTATCACGAAACTAAAATTATTATACTTATAAGATTTAAGAAAGTGACATGTTGTCACTTTCTTTGGTTTTAATAATAATTAAATTATTTTTATGGAAAAAAGTCCATTAAATGAATATAATATAACCCTTAGGTGATATGGGTCTACTTTTATTCATCCAATAGAGTTTTTGAAGGTGTTAGGGTAATTTTATAATCTTATATTTACTCTTAATTACCCGATTTACCTTTAACTATGGTAAATAAAATTTACCGTAGTTACTATTCATAATGCCCAAAAAATAAAAAGTAGCTTATTAACATAATTTGAA
The DNA here is from genome assembly GCA_963277665.1 of Viscum album. Taxonomy (NCBI): domain Eukaryota; kingdom Viridiplantae; phylum Streptophyta; class Magnoliopsida; order Santalales; family Viscaceae; genus Viscum; species Viscum album. Next base: position 1,850,185,435 of record OY728142.1, on the reverse strand, counting down.
CCTACTGATTCCAAATATGGAATCCATTTTTCCAAATTTAATACACCAAAATTGCAGAAATTAAATTAAAATTAATCCCTTTGTCGAAAGAAAATAGGTTTTTGTTTAAAACATTGCAAGATATTGAATTGATTTAACCTACGAATTCAAGGTAAAATCAATGCTAATGATATAAATTATATTAAATTGTAAAAATATATTATATTTATACTTTAATACCATTAAATATTATAATTTAACGATATAAATTATTACAATGAAAAAGGTTGTTTTTAATTAAAATTTAGCGTGTTTTTACTATTCATTAAAATATGAAAGTTATCAGAAAAATATCAAAACTTTATCCAATGTAAATTTTTATATCCTGATTCAAAATAAGAAGTTTATTTTGTAAAATTGAACTTATAAACATGTCAAAAACTAGATTTAATGTGTGTTCTCCATTAAAAGGCGGCAAAACTGCATTTTTTGAAAAATACTTATTTTACCCAAAAAAATTATTTTGTTCACATACCATGTTCTAGAAAATGTGTAAGATGAAATAATAATTTTATAACATTCAAAATTTAGTTAATAATATTCATAACGGCTAGTTTATAATAATATTATAACCATATATCATTGTTTAGTGAAACATGATATTGCGTACAACACACGCTATCGAGGAAAGTCGTGATTGCGTGTAAGCAAGCCAAGTCTGGGTTGCGTGTTGTGAAAGAATACTTTATTGTTTCATATAACATAATCCAACCATATTTTATTTATACATTGAATATATATATATATACACTCAATGTTGCGTAGAATGACTATTATAAAACAAACTTGAAATTGTGTGTAACACGATCTTAGAATAGTGTTGTGTATACTTCAAGCTAATATAGTTTGGCGTATATCACAAGATAATCTTTTTGTAGCGTAAAACACATGACATCAAATAAATTAAAAAGGAATACTTATCATAAAATATCAGTTTGTTACATTCTACCCCCCTTAAAAGGAATTTCTCCCTCAAAATTCATTGGGGTTATACATGGTTTCCTACTTGAAAGTTTCTTTAATTGCAACACACATCGTAACATGAAATATCAAAACATAATTTTAAAAAATAAAGTATGAAACATAACGGTTACCCAAATTAACTAATCACTGGGTTTCCACATAGGAGAACATAGGTGAAAATATGGATATGGAAGATAAATCTAACCATCATGTTCTGATGGAGAGTGGTAGAGAACATTGATATAAAAAAGGAAAGAATCACAAAGCCATAAATTTGTGATGATCTAAGGTACCATATGATTCATCGGATATAAGGATACTAGGACAACATCCTTTTATTAAAGATCATTTCCCTAAAGTTAAAGAAATTGGAATTAGAAGAAATACGTTCTTGATTTTGGTACAATATCACAGTTGGTTGTTCCTTGTTCAATTTCCACTTCATCTCTTAAGGAAATGAAGTTGAATTTTTCCTTCGCAAAGTGTTAGCAGATCATATGATAGAATGACAGGTCATTCCATCTGTCTCAAACAAATAGTTTTCAAAAGTTATCAAATATACATAAGTCCATCTATAGTGATATTAATCATATATGATTCAAAAAATGGACTTATACTTCATCTATCATACCGATTAATAAAATAAAACTACTTTCTACTAACCAGGGACTTCCTGTAGGCCAGTGGTAGGTGATAAAGGCCAGTTGCACTTCGGTTGTGGGTTCAATTCCCACCTCCTTTTCCGACGCGATGGGTTGTCTCCCGTCCTGCAGGTTGTCCTTTCTTTCTAATAATACATTATTATAACTTTCCATCAACAATATCGAAAATGTTATAGCCTTAAACAATACTAACTTATGTCCAACATAATCCATTCCAATCTTTAGGCTAATCCAAAATACCATTATCCAATCTCATATTATTGTGAAAACAATTACTAGATAGTTCATATAACAAGCATGTTAATACCATCATTGATCCCCATATATCATAAGATATGTCTTTTTGGTCAAATTCCAAACATTCCAAGGCCTTAATCATTTATTCTCTTGAAAAAAATGAATACCCATTGAACCTTAGTGAAAACATGAATGCAGTTAAAAGTTAACACTTTCCACATACCAAAATCCTCAAAATACTATATACTCAAACCAGGATATCACTTAGTCCTTATATCAATCATGAGCTCATGAATACTATCAAACAAGTCATTATCTCTTTATCCTTTCATTATTCACATATTATCTACCTTCCAATATTTTTTGAATAACCTTTCATGGTTACCGGTACCATTAAACATCTACTTTCAAATACTTTAGAAAAAACAATAGTGTAATAATCCTTAGATAATTCTTTATTCCATAGTACCATAAATTATTCTTTATAAACATACAATCATTCCACTAACTTCTTAAACCACTGACTGAGCTTCAACAATTCTTTTATCTCACATATCATTTTTAGTCTCTTCATCATCATCAATATAAATACTACCCATATGATCATGATGATTCTTTTCATGAGACTTTCCCTTAGGTCAATGGATTTCATAATTCCCGTATATTCCACATTTAAAACATTTAACCGTTGTTGATGTCTTCAAAATACCATTATCCTTGTCCATGGTGTTAACTAAACCTTTTTCCTTTGTAATTAATGGCTTTGTATCCTTCTTTTCTACACCCAAAGCATCTTACAGTTCCTTTGAAACATTATCCCTGATGTCTCTTCCCACATGATTTACATGAGGGGAATTGAACTTTCTTTCCTCTATGATCATCATGAAACTTCATCTATCTCTTATTAGCTGAGTCGGGAAACTTACCAAAGTTGAGATTATTGATCATATTATGAGATTTCTGATTAGGAATAATAATAATGTTTGGACTTCCAAATCCCATTTCATTTGGTTTCTCATGAAGAATATCATTCCATTATCCATCATATCCTCCATTATCATGAATCTTCATGTTTCCAGACATTTTCTAAAACCCCAAAAGAATAGTGTGAGAGGAAAAAATCATGCTAGGGAAAAAAACATACTAAAGGGGGAGTACCCTCAATATCTAGCATCTTAGGTTAAATTCTAAGATCGTTACCGTAGTTCTAGGACTATATCCTATACGTATACTTATCCTTAGGGAAATCCCTAGACATACCTTAGAAATATCTCTAGACATCTCACTAATGTTTTCACATCCTAGTTTCCAAAGGTTGACTAAACATTTCCTCTGATACCAATTGTAGAGGCCCGAATCTTGACGTACATGGAAATTACATTACTTTTTCAGAATACTTAATACATAACAAAAATAGACGCACAAGGATCGTAATAGTTTAGTGCCTTTGGAAACTTGGAATATAAACTTTTAATCATGTTGAAAGATCTTCAACAACTGCCATAACGATCTTCCCCTTTTCTATTCCGTACCTAAAACCTTCATTTATTTCTTGGGGAAAATAAAACATAAAAAGGGTGAGCTCAAATGCTCAGTAAGGGAAAACATAGAGAACATAAAACAATCCATAAAAATTTGAAAGCAAAAACTTGAACATAAAATTTAAACATCAAAATCTTTAGAAAAGACATAAATCGTTGAAGTACGTAAGTCATATATCATAATGGAACATCAACCATGATAAAATATAATGGGAATAAAACATATAATTGTGGAAACCATTCAGTACATGTTATTATTTCCATAGTATCCAAGGCATTGCTGCCAAGACCATCTTAGTATACAAAGTCCTTTTCTGAATCGAGTTCACTTCTCGTTTCAGTCCTGTTACACTGAACCAGATTAACTTACCATTCCATCCATGTCTATCTCATGAGATATAAATCTTTACCCAATGAATTGGAGGGAGATATAGGTCCCACCCATCTCATAATGAAATCATTCTTACTTGTGCCACAAAATAAACATACATCATTCATAATAACCCAATAAATAAAATGGGTTTCATAAACATCATCCCATCATCACATAATCCATATAAAAGAAATGGATATCATTTCATAATAAGAAAATTGAAGCCTTGTAAATCATAGAGTCGTGATACTTGAAACATACACATATGAAATAATGTCATCATAGATGAAAAATGGTTTTGATAAAACACTTGAAATGAATTCTTAATGAAAATATCTTTTCTTCTTCAAAATCATTATCTTTCCATAAAATGTCATGTAATTTTAAAAGAAAATGATTTTGTTGAAAATAGTCATGAAATCTTTTGGAGGAAGCTTCATGAAAATAAGTCTTTATAAAACCATAAAAACTCGTTCGTACCGTATAAGTTAAAAAAACATTCTTCTCGTACTTTTGCCAGAAAAGTCAAAAAGTACCTTATAAAAGAAAGATTCCATACATACCATGTATTAAAAGTCAAAAATGGGTAAAAATGACATTAAACATACATGAAAACATTTTTAGAAACAAGTACATGGATGATAAATATAACCCTAGTGAATACTTACGAATAAACAATCTCAGATAAAAACGAGATTGGAAAAGTTATCCCTTACCTTATGTCCGATATGCTTTGTATGTATCTGAACCTCCTGTATAATGATTTAAATAATGTCATTGACTTATTACATAATCATATTCATTTTTATGATATCATATATGGTTCACTTATAACTTTATATTGCCTGTTCTTTTGTAAATTCCATGTTAAAGAGCGTTTTAGGTAAAATCGTTTCATTTGTCATCCGTGTTTTGACTTGTAATTATTCATATGATTACATAGATCATGATTTCTTAATTCCAGAATATAAAACATGATTTATATATAATATATATTCAGAATATACATATATATAATAGATAAATAAATGGAAATAAATACACCGTTCATGGAGACGGTAGGCCGTACGTACGCATGAACGTTGTTTTCGTTTCCTCATTGAATTTAATGTTATTAATTGGATGACATACATATATATATAAATAAATCCAGTATCATTATTATGTAAAATATTTAATGATTACTTATTATATATACTTTATAATCATTCATGAATGTTTAATCATTGAGAATGAACCTCATCCTGTCATGGAGACGGTAGTTCGTACGTGCGCACGAGCGGTGATATCGTTCCCATAATTATTGAATTGAATTTGAGTGGATGATAAAATATATCAGAATCAGTATGATGTTATAATAACTATGTATAATTATTATTTACACGATTATACCCATACAAGTAAGGTGGTGTTGGAAAAACAGATTACACCACGGCGTGGAGACGGTATTCCGTACGTACGCACGCACGGTGATTTCATTTTCCGTAGGATGGATAGAAGGTGAAATGGGGTTGTTTCAAATTAATAATAACATATCAGTATATTAGTGATACTGATGTTATTACTTTATAATGAAACAACTAAATAAGAAGAAGTTTAAAAATAAATAAGCTTGAAAGAATCGGTAGAAGAGATTACCTCTTCTTCGACGCACCTCCTTTAAACTTCTTCTTAGGGCGCTAGGGTTGGTATTTTGAGAAGACCAGTACCTCTATAAGGTATCTAGGTAAGTGGGGAAGTGAAATGGGCAGATTTTAGCCGAGCATTAAGGCTCAAAATGGTTTGAGGAAGAGAGGGAGGAGGTGCCCTTTTATAAGGGAGGAGAGGGGCACCTTTGGAAATATAAGAAATTTTAGTTTATATTAAATCTCAACCCCACTTAAAAAATTCCAAAATGACTCATATCCAAATATTAGATGATATAGGGTTGTAATCTCATCAACCAATAAAATTTAGACATGTTAGGAATTTATTTTAAACATTATCAACTTGATTTATCCTTATTTATCAATTTAATTTTATTTGTGGTAATAATATTCTAAATTTTAAATTATTATAAATAATTACATATGTGTTGTGAATTTTCAATAATTTGACACTTTATGACATTTTAGACCATATAAATTTTAATTTTTAATTTTTAAATATTTTTTTGATTTTTAAACAATTTTATAATATGTTATTTTTATAAAATAACAATAGTGTCAATTTTGACACTATTCATTAATTTGAATTTAAATATAAAATATACAGAAGATATGTTCAAAATAAAAGCTTTAATAGATTCATAACATGTAATATTTATCTATAAAATTAGTGGAGAACATTAAATAGTTCATATAATATTTATTTTATTATTTTTAAAACCATTTATTTGATATTTCTCTTAATAAAATAATTTCAACATCACTATTATGTCACCTTTAATGATAATTATTTAATCCCAAAAAATTATAAATAAATTCATATGATGTATATAATTTTATTATATTTCTGGAGACTATTTATATCCAAAGTTTCATGAAGGTTATCACTAAACTAAAATTATTATACTTATAATTTTTAAGAAAGTGACATGTTGTCACTTTCTTTGGTTTTAATAATAATTAAATTATTTTTATGGTAAAAGTCCATTAAATGATTCTAATATGACCCTTAGGTGATAGGGGTCGACCTTTAGTCATCCAATAGGATTTTGGTAGGTGTTAGGGTATTTTTATAATCTTATATTTACCCTTAATTACCTGATTTACCTTTAACTATGGTAAATAAAATTTACCGTAGTTACTATTCATAATGCCCAAAAAATAAAAAGTAGCTTATTAACATAATTTGGAACTAATAATTCCAAATATGGAATCCATTTTTCCAAATTCAATACACAAAAGTTTCAGAAATTAAATTAAAATTAATCACGTTGTCAAAAGAAAGCGGGGTTTTGTTTAAAACATTGCAAAAGATTGAATTGATTTAACCTACAAATTCAAGGTAAAATCAATGCTAATGCCATAAATTATATTAAATGGTAAAAATATATTATATTTATACTTTAATACCTTTAAATATTATAATTTAACAATATAAATTATTACGATGAAAAAAGTTGTTTTTAATTAAAATATAGCGTGTTTTTACTATACATTAAAATATGAAACTTATCAGAAAAATATCAAAACTTTATCCAATGTAAATTTTTATATCCTGATTCAAAAGAAGAAGTTTATTTTGTAAAATTTAACTTATAAACATTTCAAAAACTATATTTAATATGGGTTCACCATTAAAGGGCAGCAAAACTGCATTTTTTGAAAAATACTTATTTTACCCGAAAAAATTATTTTGTTCACATACCACGTTCTAGAAAATGTGTAAGATGAAATAATAATGTTATAACATTCAAAATTTAGTTAATACTATTCATAACGGAAAGTTCATATTAATATTATAACCATATATCATTGTTTAGTGAAACCTGATAGTACGTACAACACACGCTATCGAGGAAAGTCGTGATTGTGTGTAATGCAATCCAAGTCAGGGTTGTGTGTTGTGAAAGAATCCTTCATTGTTTCATATAACATAATCCAACCATATTTCATTTATACATGGAATATATATATATATATATACAATCAATGTTTCGTAGAATGACTATTATAAAACAAACCTGAAATTGTGTGTAACACAATCTAAGAATAGTGTTGCATATTCTTCAAGCTAATACAGTGTGGCGTATAGCACAAGATATTCTTTTTGTAGCATAAAACACATGACATCAAAAAAATTAAAATGAATACTTATCATAAAATATCGGGTTGTAACAATATTTATCAATTTATATAAATGTATTAATATAGGTGATATATTCATATTATAAATATAAACACATCGTCCCATGATTTCAAAATATTTATCTCAATAATTGTCCCAAAAGAAATAAAATCACAACCATTAAATTGTTTTTATTCTCACTTCCTCTTAGTTGAATAACTCATCCATATTTTCTATATAGCAAATTATTATTTTCTCTTCAAAATTTGTTCAATGAAATTATACATTTAAATATTCTGAAAATCTATATAAAATATAATAGTGGTAAATTGTAATGTGAATCATTCATAATTTTTTCTTCAAAGTATCCATAAGAAATCAGTAAAAATTCTAGTGGAATCTATGAACACAAATTGAAGATCATAAAACTTAAATTATATTCTCACAATATAAAATCACAATGAATTTTTAATGTTTTATCCACTAGATAAAAACTCAAGAACCGACTCAATAAAATATGAATTATTATTGAAAATATATAAAATTCATTTTAGTTTCATTAAAATCTCCCTCATGTAGTTTCACTCATATAAGAATCATGGCTTACCAAGAATCATGATATTTTGATCTTGAATGTGTAGAAAAAACGTAAAATAATTTTATTTTCATTATAATTATTAATTATGGAAACTTGTAATTTCATACAATAAAAATATCTTTCAAATTTTTATTACATTGATTTTATTTTCCAGGGTTTGAAGATTATTTCCCCATAATTTTATATCTTGAATAACACACCCTTTTAGATGTTTATAATGTTTATAACATTGAATGATGGCTCTTGAATCATCCTAAATTATTTCCTCTTCATATTTTTTAATTAGAAAACTTGTATTTTCAGTCTTTATAAATTTTTAAATTTTGTTAAATGTTGAATATTTTGAACCATACAAATGAACCTTATGAAGTATTATTCTCTTTATAAATGAACCTTATGAATGTATCAAACAAAACTACGGTGAAATTTCCCAAACATACAATCACATTTCTAAACCTTATGAGGACATTTTTGAACCTTATTCTTTGGTTTTTCCAATATTACAATATGTCTCTATAAACCTTACAATGACTACTTTTCCAAACGTTATAAAGGATATATATGAACCTTATGAATTTTGGTTTTACAAAACATATGGTGTATATATAATCCTTATGATAAATGTTTTTAAACCTTATAAGATCTGGGATATATCCATTTTTTCAAACTTTTATACATACAAATTTAAATGAATTTAGAACCTATTAATATATCTTTAGGCCTTCTACAAACTTCTAAAAACATCATCCAAAGAATTTTACTTCACCTAATACATCATTTAACAAGTTTTGGGATCTATAGAAGGATTCTCAAACTTAAATATATCTTTCCCAAACACTTTTAACAAATTTGAAACTTTTTAATCACAGTTGTACAAGCTTTCCATCATAGATTTAGTAGCCAAATCATATATCATATTCTCAATTCCTTGTAACAAGTTATAAAAAATACTCCATAACCTTAGTAAATATCTTTGACTTTAGTTTTATCTCTATAATATTATAATGTGGGTGTTTCTCATGTAGCAAAAAACTAATCCTTATTTCTTTTGCAACATAAAACCCATTCTTATTTACATGTTCATTGGAAGATAACAATATACTTTACTCATATTTAGAACACACTGACTTATTTTATATTGATAACCAATTTATAATAAATAAAAAATAAACATCACACATCCAAGGTAACTTTAATCCCCCTTGTTTATTTCCAATTAAAAATTTACTTTTAAAGTAAATATTTGTTTTCTCTTACTAATTTTCAATAAATTAAAAGGGTAAAAATTTCATATCCCCATTTTTAACATTATAAATAGGATAAAAATATTTTACATAAAAAAACTTCACCCCTTATTGTTTCTCCAAATTCAAAGTTCTAACCTTTCTTAAGATATATAATTAATTCCATGAGAGAAGAGTGGAAGAAACTTTCATCTTATAAATAAGACAACAATTAATACACTCTAAGTATATATAGGATAACCCTTTATATAAAAAATGGTTATTTTTGAAAAAAACTATCCATAATTGTCCACAATGTGATAACAACATAAAATATAATTCTTGGGGGATATATAGATATATTTTACAACAAATTTATAAACATACACTCAATTGAACAAACAATCAAAACAACTCAAATAAAATTTATTTCTCTCCCATTTAATTAAATAATCACTCAAATTGAAATAAAATATTTATATAAGTGAAAAAAGTGATGGGAGATTGAAAATCATACCTCAAAATTGAATTTTCTTTAAGTTTTTCCAAATTTTCAGATTTAATAAAATGAAAAATATCTGAGATATTGGACTTGTTTAATATATTTTCTTCAAGGAATTATCGCCAAAATATAATACATTTAATTAAAAACTATTAAATACAAGTACATTGTACTTGTGAATAAGGTGGAATTATATCTTGCATTCAATTTTAGTGGAAATTTTGAGACTTTTAACTCAACATAGAGACTCTCTTATTTGATTCTCTAAAGTTTCCAACACCCACATGATTTTTTTTCTCCTTATATTTCCATATCTGAAAAACTATGGGAAACATAGGATTTTTTTTTATTTCACATTTATTATAAATTAAAATAGGATTCTCTAATTTATCAGAAAATGAACTTTTATTTTTATAAGATTTTTTAATCTTCATATCCTCTTCCAACTGGTTAGGAATTATGATTAACAAATCTTTAGGCTCATTCAAATCCTTCCTCATGTGTGAGGGATCTTTATTTATAAATTCTTTCTTATAACTAATGATGATTTCCCATTCTTTTTCATTTGTCCAGGTAAAATATCCATACATATTATATCCATTTTTTCCTGATTTCACCTTACACAAAAATATTTTTCTTTGGGAAGTTTTCCGATCTTTGGAAACTTCTTAACATATTCACAATGAGATTCAATTACCATGCTAATTGAGTTATCTTTTTCATGGATTGACTTTTTTATTATTTCTAGCTTAATATCTTTAAAATTTATATCCAAGACCATATTTAAATAGTTCACAGTGTTTATTATCTTACCATAGTAGAAGAATATCATTCCATTTAGTATGAATAAAAATTGAATGTTTTTCTTGGGAGTAGTTTTTCTTAGTATTCTTCATTTGATTCTTCCTCTAGGTAAACATATATTCCTTATACACCTTATTTCTTTTCTATTATGGTCTTAAATTCATGTAAGAATAAATTTTTTCATGGTATGTACATAAAAAAACTCATTTTAAGTCTTACCATAATTATTTTAACCTTTATATAAGTTCTTCAAACAATTCAATCTGTTTTTATAAGATATATTTTGTTTCACTTTTGAAGTCTGTATAGTATGTTTGCTTCAAAATCTAGAATATCTTCCCCATTATTTAGGGATTATATAATTTTAATATACTAAAATATTTTCCAAGTAATCAATATACATTTTTATAAACTTCTAACAACACTAACATCTAACAATTAATCTACTTATTTTATCTTTAGCAACATTCTATCCATATTTTCCAGATTGTATGCCTTTTTATTTTTATTAGAAACACCACTCTTCCAGTATCTATTTAGGGATATTCCTTTATTTTTATGCTCACCTCCACCCTTGATAATTTGGTGGGTGTTATATAATTATTATCCTATAATATTTATACAGTTTTTGACATTTGTTTCCACACTTATAGAAAAAACAGTTTCAGGGAAAATTGGATTTTCAAAATTGTGGGATAACTATTTCCATGATCATGAAATAGATGAATCTCTATAGTATATCAAGATATTTTTTCCACCATTTTTAGACTTATTTGATTTGAAAATACTTTTTTATCATAGGTGACAGTCTTATTTCTTTCAAAGGTTTGGTAATATTTATATAATTTCATTTCTAGATTTTTTGATTTCACCTCCATCTCAAGGCACTTTAAACTGAGTGTATTCTTCCTAGACAAAATGAGCTCAATATTTTTTCATCATCATCCTAAATTATTTAAATATAATTTTCATGATTCTTTTTTTCTTATTGTAAGGAATTTTCAAGATCATTCATCCTTTTTCATTAATATCTAGTTGAGCGGTTTGGACATCAATTGAAACTTTATCTAGACTTTAAAATAGATAAATAAATTTTGTAATGACATAATTAAATACATATTTCTAATGAAAAACTCTTTCTGGTTATTTATCAACTACATATATTATTTTAATGAAAATGGAGATAAATTATTCTTTCACTTTCACTAGCTTTGTGAGAGTTTTGCAGCATCTCAATTTCTTGTCTAAGGCAACTTTTACTTCATCAACCTCTAACTCACGCTTTGAATTTTCATCTATAAATCTCTTTATATAATAGAATATTTATGTAAATACCTCAATGGTAAATTTCATCATGTATTATTTGATTTAGGAATAAAATTAACTATGTGACTCATTGATTTTATGTCCATCATAGCTTGTCCACGATTTTCTAGAGGAACAATATTCAATATATTTAATTGAAAAACACTCAATATTCTGATTACTATTAGTTAATGGTATTTACTCATTAATATTTGAAAATATTCATTATTTATTTGACTCTTTTATCTTCCTATTATTATGTTCTTATATGAGACCTCAAAATATATTTTAAAAGTGATGGAAATAGATTCTTTAATCTAAGACACTTTTAAAATCTCTACAAATATTAACTTCATGTATACCAAGTGAAAATACTATAGAAAAAATAATTCCAGAACCAATCAACTATAATACTTGTTGTTTGATTTTAGGTTTAGAAAAAAAAGATCCAATTAGATTTAATTTATTCTCTAATTAAAATAAATGTTCCTAGTTGACTATGGAAACACATTTTAAATGGGAGGTGAATCATTAATTATCAAAGTTTTACTAAATTCCAATTTATTAATTAAAATATTCAACACCTTTAATCTTTTAAACTATTATTCCAGTTAATAATGTTGGATTTTTAATATTTAACTTATAATACATCTATATTAATTTGAAAATAAACAAGTAACTAGACACAAGTTTTTTAAGAGTTTCATTTATGATGTCTGAAACCTGCTCTTTGTTATTCTTAGGATATTCGAGTCATAGATTATCCATTAAAAATATTTTCATAAAAAAGTGGATATTTTACCTAGATCATCCTAAAACCATTATTTATATATGAAACTAAATGATAACACAATATTACACAAGTGATAGTTTAATATATTACATTGGAGGACTCAACTACTCTTGTAGGTTTTTCATACTAGCATTACACCAGTATTCTATATCACTTCTTCTAACTGGTCAAAAAGATTCAAATACCATATAATATCTATTAAAAGTTAGAACTTTGGTCACTATATACTTCTAAATTCCTATTTCTTATAAAAATATTCACTAAATTCTCACACAAGATCCTCAATTTCCTCAATATATTCTATAAACCTAATGTACGTCAGACTTTCTCACTTATTCAAGAAACATGAACAAAAAATTATTACCTAGAGAGTATATAATGAAATGAACAACTGATGGATCTATACTATAAATGAAAACACAAAACACTTGGTTATGATATTTCTCAGAACATACAACACCTCATATAATGACATCTTCTTCTTCTTCACTCTCTATTTCAATCAAATAAGTATAGTATGCTTCGTCCTTTTATTTTCCTCAATAGTACTTGTCCAGGAGAAATAACTAGGAACTAAAATGTTCTTTGATACCCATATGTTTTTTTCATTATCAGTATATAATTACTTCTACTTCTTCCTTAAGAGCTTCACTTTTTATTTCTTCACAAATCACATACAAAGTAACATACATCAATTTTTTATTCTTCTCTCCTCAATCGTAGTTTTATTGGAGGATTCTTTTTCTTTATTTATTCTTCTTGAGAGTCTCACATTCTGTAATTATTCATGCACATCCTAAATTTTTCATTGGTTCTTTCTCAATTTACTTTCAATTAAAAAATATATGATATATGTATATTTTATAAAAATCATCTCACCATCCTAAAATCTCCAAATATTTATCACAATTGTTGTCCCAAATGATATGACAGCATTGATATTCCTTTAACTTTCTTCTAATTTCCTTTTGACAAAATAACTGATTCCAATTTTAATTTAAATGGGCTCATATTTTCTTCACAAAATATAATCCACAAAATTACACATTAAAATATTCTTTACAGCTATATAAAATACAATAATAGAAGTTTATGGTGTATATCCATCACCATTTTGGCTTCACATATTCCACAAGAAATATATACAGATTCCAATAAAATATTTATATTGATCACATCTCAGAACATAAATATTATCTTCTAATTTTTCTAGAATCCCAATAAATTTGTGATGTTTTATCCACTGAATAACAGCCCTATCATTGGCTCAACAATATATACAATATTCTTGAAAATATATAGAATTTTTTTAAACTTCATTAAAATATCCCTCATGTAGTTAACCTCATTCTAGAAACATGGATAATGATGAATAATGATATTTTTATATTTAATTCATATAAAAAGAATCATATAATTTCATTTCCATAAGAATTATAAGTTTTGGAAACTCATAATTTCATAATTTAAAAAACTTAATCAAATATCATCATTCCTTGATATTCTACTCCATGGTTTGAAGGGAAGTTCCTTATAATTTTAGATCCTGAATAGAACATACTTTTAGTTGTATTTGATGTTTAAAACATTGAACAATGCCTCTTACATCAACCCAAATGATTATCTCTTCGGATTATTAAATCTAGAAACATTTTTAGTTTGAAGAAATTCTGAAATTTTGCTAAGTGTTAACCCTAATGAACCATGAAGATAAAATTTATGAAGACTGCTTGTCAGTGGAAATTAAGCTTAAAAGGTATAATAAAAGCTTATAATGAAATTTCCCAACCATAAAGTGAAATATTTGAACCTTACAAGGACATGTATGAACCTTACACTCTGGTTGAACCAACCATACTAGATTTCTATCTAAACATCACAGTGACTGGTTATCTCAACCTTATAAAGGGTCTATTTGATAAATATGATCTCCAGTTGTCGCAAAATTATGGTTTCTATCTAAAACATATTATTATTCTTGTCCCAACCCTATGAGATCCAATACATGTCAATTTTTCAAAATTCTGTAGAGTTTCTCAAATGACATTAGAACCACTTCAAAATTTTAAGTCCTTATACAAACATATAAAAACAACATCAATGAAATATTACTTCACCATATACATAAATTTACATTATTATTACTCTATGGATAGATTATTTAACTTTAATCTAGATTTATCAAAAAAAATTATCCAATTTGAAACTTCTTAATCACATTTGTACATGTTGGAACACCCCGAGCTTCCACGATACGCTTCTCTTTCAATAATGCAATAGCTTGCATTGTACGCAAGTTCGAGATTATAACACACCGCGACCAATCAAAGTAGCAGTTATGAATAGTAATACCCACTTTTTGAAATTATATATATATTATATTTCAAAATGGACTTCATTTATGGATTCATAATATCTAAATTAGCCTATGTTGAATTTTTGGTATTTTTCTGAGAACTTCCAATTTTTTTTGAATAGTGAAAAATACTTAAAAACAACCTTTTTAATAAAAATAATTTATAGTGATAAATTATACTATTGAGTGGTTTTAAAGTATAATTAGAATATATTTTTACCATTTTATCCAATGTTGGTCGTTATAATTAATTTCACTTTGAAATTGGACATAAACAATTGTCAATCTTTTGATATATATTGTTTCTTAAAAACACGCTATTTGTTGTGACGGCGGGAATTAATTATAAAATTAATTAATGAAAATTATATGTTTTTAATTTTGTAAAATAGACATCATTTTTGAATTCGGAATATAAATTATAGCTTAGGGTGAAATTTTGGCATTGTTCTGAAAAACTTCAATTTTTGATGAATAGTGAAACCACTAAGTGGTAGTTAAAAAACTGATTTTTCATTTAAATGAAACATTACCACTTCTGTGATTTGAATTTCAAAAATATGACATACATGTTTGTCATTAGGATGTAAAATGTGGTTTAATGGGATTAAAATAATTTTTGGTGAATAGTAACTTTTAAGTTTAATTAATCGCGATTAAAGGTAATTAGTGAAATTTAAGGTAATAATGGTATTATAAAAATATGAAAATACATTTACAATTGTCCTACACCTATTGTATGAGTCATGACCGACCAAGAAAATCCATGGGTCAACTTGGGGACCCCATGGAGCCACTTTCTTAGGAAAATGACATTAAAAACTTTTTATTTAATGTTAAAATAAAAATGTCACAAACATAAGTTGTTTTACTAAAACAATTTTTAAATGGGGTTATACAAGTCATATTTTTGACTATAAATATTAATTGGAAATATAAAAATATTTTCTACATCATGATATTTTTTTTATAATTTTTAGACATTAAATAAATTAAATTTTTTATGACACCATAATGATGCAGTGATTACCTCATTAATTAACGATTTAAATAAAATAAAAATATAATGTAAAATATAAGGCTTACACTTGTCAAAAACCTATTGTATGGGAATAATTCGAACCCTTATTAAATTATCCTCGAAATATATCATTTTGGGACCTTTAGAATCCGAAAAGCATTTCATAATAATGTAACATTTCAATCTTTCCAAGAGTGCCCCTCCTCTCCTCTTATAAAAGGCCCCCACCACTCCCACCTTATTCACACCTTCAAGACATTTGGATCGGCCAACCTCTGCCCAAATACTCTCCCAACTTCCCTCTCTTACTCCTATAAGACTCACTTTGGGTAGAAGTCTTCCCAAGGAAGACTTTGGTTCAAATCAAAAAAAGTTACCCGATTTTAAGGTAATGTCTTCTCTAATGTTGTTTTGTTTTATTTTGCTTCTCCAACCCCATAAACTCTTTTTATTGTTTTCTTTTGTAACAACACCAGTATCTTCAATATAATAGTATGTTGTTATGAGAAGTATTTTATTTACACTTACACACACCTTTGTCTAATGGTTAAAGAACATACTGTTTCTGTGGGTGGCGAATTACTGCCTCACGAAACGATGATTGTTCAAACTTCTTTTAACACCTCTTATAGTGGCCATTATGATGACACTATTTTTTATATATGATATATATTATGTTTATGTTTTCCTTACGCTTCTGTATTTTTCATTTATGGCACACCTTTATGATTTCCATTATGGGTAAACGCGATAATTTCATTTTAGGAAGCGCGGACTACCGCCCCCTCAAAGTGATTTGAATTGTTAATGCCATATGTGGGATGTATAAAGGATGGAGTAAATGGTATTATACATTATATTATACTGTAATTATATTATAACTTTATATAATTATAATTTCATTCCATTAAATATTAAATAGAAATGAAAGTAGCGTTCATGCATACGTACGGCTTACCGTCTCCATGAACGGTGCATTTCATTTCTTACCTCTAAATGTTACGTAATATTATGAATGAATATATATACTGGATATATATGGTATATATGATATCTAAATCATGAATATAATTCTGGATATAATGGATATTTCACCACATGAACAACTTGTAATTATAAGAAGTTTATTTTTGACTCAAGTACCAAAGATCAACAAAATGACAATTATTAACTTAAATAATTACACAATGTTCATAACATGGTAATAAGTGATATAAAAGAAATAATGAACATGAAAAAGATTCTTAAGAAAATATAAATTAACTCTATTTTATTATTCAGGAGGTTAAAGAACGATCGAGTCATGTCGGACACGAGGTAAGGGGACTTCTTAACCCAGTTTGCGTTCTTTGGGTTAATCTCATACTTTCAAAATATGTCATGATATTATTATTTCCTATATTGTATTTTTACTTCTTTATGTGTACTTATAGTGAATACACATAATATATTTATTTAAAAAATGATCTTTGTAAGGGACTTCGTCTCAATCTCCTTTCATTGAGGCATATTTGGTTTTATACACAACTTTCCTTTATACGGTGTATAAACCCCATTTACTTTTACTTTTATTCAAAAGAAATATTTTTATACGAAGCGTTTTTACTAAAAGATAAAAGGAATTTTTTTTCTTACATATGCGGCGACAACAACTTCTCCGCTGCCGTGACCATTATTTGAGTTTCAGCTTCCTCTACAAGCCATAATATTTTTAAAATGAAAAATATATTCCATGTTTTAATTTTATTTTATTTTGGTATTGAAAATGGTTTTGATAATTATATCAATGTGTTGTATTGATATCTTGTGATTGAAATGTGGAAATTTTATGTTTCCTTTATGCATGTTTTATGTGATATGATTATGTTATGTTTTATGATAATTTTAAACCTTTTCATATAAGGAATGAATTGACTTTATAAGTGATGGGTGGAGCCTGCTATAGCTCCTCGATGCATCGGTAGTTCTCATGAGACAAACTAGTGTCTAGGCATGAGGCCTTGACAAAATCTTATTTGTAGTCTTGGCACGAGGGATTGGATACGTGGTTATGATAGTCTGGCATTATGCATTCCATCATTATGAAAGTGGTTATTGATATTGCATGTGATTATTCGACTAGTAGAATATCCATGTGAGTAAGTGAATGGAATTATTTAATTTTATTTTTTCCATATTATGCTGAAGTTCAAGTTTAAAAATGCTTTTGTTTTGGTTATACATTTCCTTAAATGTTTATGTTTATTGATGAAAGCTTCCGCAATATTGTTATCCTTACTGAGCATCTGAGCTCACCCCTTTCAATGTTTTAATATTTTCCAGGATGTAAAGAAGTATTTTTTGAATGACCTGCAGGGATAGTCAGAAGAGGATATGAGTGTGGACTATGGAGACTTTGTTATTGTATATTTTCACTTTATGATGTAATGTAACATTTATGAATGTATCTAGTGTTTCCAATGCTATTAAACTAATCGGTCTTTTGAGACTTGATCTTTTTTTATCCTGCCAATGTTACGCAATAATTCACCGACTCCGGGTAACTGGGGTCGGGGCATTATAGTTGGTATCAGAGGCAGTTTAGTACTAACCTTGGAAGCTAGATTTAGATAAACTCTGATTAGAGCGCATAGCCATAAGATATACTTTGAGGATTAGTATAGAATAACTTCATAGAATTTTGTTGTTGTAGATATTTTGTGAGTTTTTCGAGCAATACATCCCTGTCTGGATAAGAGCAGGTAGAGGTGGCTCTGGCACAGATATACCTAGGGGTAAAACCCGAAAACACCGCTTTGAGCTAAACTCAAACGGGAACTGGTGCACGACAACGGGCCTTGCTACACTCTTGGTTACGACACTCCTGGGGGATATGCTTAGGATAATTCTCATTTTCTTTACAAACCACTATGAAGGGTTATGAGTATATACTTCCTCAAAGAAAACATTTTTATGATTATGGATTATATCCATAAATAGTTCAATTTATGTTTAGTATTTTACAAGTATGGAATTATGTATTTTTATTCATAAACTAATCTAGTTTATGCCATTGTTTATAAATGGCACCTAGTGGAAGGAATGGAAACCGTATCAATGCACGCACTCCATGTAGGGATTTCCCTCCTGCTCAAGATAATTATTGTGGATCTGGAGATACAACTGGTGCTGATCAACTTATTACCATACTGGGACAACTCACTCAGGTTATGAATAATAACCTTAATCGTATGGAGAACCCTGATCCGCAATGTGGAGGATCAATGTTAGACCACTTCATGAGGAAACAACCACCAACATTTAATGGGGGTAAAAATCCATTAGTAGATGAGCAATGGATAAACTCCTTAGAGAAAATATTATACACCTTGGGGAGTAGCGAAAGAGAGAAGGTTATCAGGGTAGTTTACCGCCTCACTGGAGATGCTGATCAATGGTGGTCATTGATTCAAAATACAAAGGAATATGAAGAAGTATCAAGTATAGAATGGAGAGAGTTCAAAGATCTTTTCTTAGAAAAATACTTTCCTCGTGACCATCGAGCAGATATGGAAAGGCAATTTCTAAGTCTGAGACAAAAGGAGGATGAGAATGTCGCAAAGTATGAGGCCAACTTTACAAGGTTAGCGAGGTATGCTGCAGATTATATATGTAACCCAAAAAGTAAGATTGACCATTTCTTTGATGGGTTAAAACCATTTCATCGTCGAGCTTTAGTATCACAATCCTTCTCATCGTACGAAGATATTGTCTCGTGTGCTATCAAGACAGAAAATGAATTCTCTAAGTCTTATGACAACAAAGTAAAGCAAGAGAAGAAGAGAACAGTGGAACAAGAGATGGATAAATGGAAAAAGGGAAAGAAGTATTTTCCATTATGTGATAATTGTGGGAAGAATCACCACGGTGCTTGCCTAAAAGGAATGGGATTTTGTTATAAATGTGGAGAAAAAGTCACCAGGCTCGTGATTACAAGGGAAAGAAAGAGGCTATCAATGTTGAATTCTACAATTGTAGGAAAATGGGGCATTATGCAAATGAATGTCCTAACAGTCATGGAAACTTACCTCATAAAAGGCCAATGAATCAAGGACAATCTTATGATGTTACTACAATTGAAGTAGAATAATTAATGTATTGGTGCTTTTGGAATCAAGGATTATATTCTGGTTATAATAATAATGTGATATATATAAGGATTGTACTGAAGTACATGTTCCTTTCATTAAGGTTTTAATATGATGAAGGTAATCAAATTTTTAGTATGTGACAATAAGAGAAACTTTACTTTGTTTGGGGAATCTGATAAATTGATTTTGGAATTAAGAGACCTTTTAGAGAATGTCTGGACAGAGGTATTTTGGATAACTATAAAGTATGGGATGGATTAAGTTGAACTTTGAATATTATTGTTTAAGGTTAAAACATTTCTGAAGATTATTTTTTGAATATTATAATACTATATTTTTAGGAAAAGGACAACCTGTAGGGTGGGGCATAACCTGTCGCGTCGGACAAAGATGTAGGAATCGAACCCACAACCATAGTGCGACATGCCTTTATTACCTACCACTAGCCTACAGGAAGTCCCTGGTTGTTACAAAAAGTTTTCCTAATCTAAATGGTATGTGTTAATATTTGGAACCTTATACAATTGTGATAAATAGAATATTTTCGAGTTCTATTACCTTTTTGAGTGAAAGATGGGTTTGTGGTAAAAATTTATTAAAGAGTGAAAGTCTACATGACCGGTATGTATATTCCCTTACATTCTTCGTAAATCTCCTAAATAAATTCCTCAACTTTATAAAATGTAACTTAAAACAAAAATGTTGCCGGTTAACTTTTCCAACTGGGGATTCAACGAACATTTAACCAATCACAAGTTTGTGATTTTCTTATGGTTAACTTTCTCCTAATCCAGTTTTCTACAACTCTCCATCAAACCTTAATGGTTTTTTTTTCTTCCATATCCATATTTTCATAGAATCCTAGTATGGGCTATCTCGGGTGACCTTTGTACTTATCTTTCTTTCTTTTAAAGTTATATTTTTATTAACCTTATTTCTTATGTGAGTTTTCCAAAAAGGTATTTTCTATTTTCAACCTTTTATTTTCAAAGAAATATTTAAAATTGTGAGGACGAAATTTATTTAAGGAGAGTAGAATGTAACACCCTGAGCTTCCATGATACGCTTCTCTTTCAATAATGCAATATCTTGTATTGTACGCAAGTCCGAGATTCTAACACACCGCGACCAATCAAAGTAGCAGTTATGAATAGTAATACACACTTTTTGAAATTATATATATTTTATATTTCAAAATGGACTTCATTTATGAATTCCTAATATCAAAATTATCCTATGTTGAATTTTTGGTATTTTTCTGAGAACTTCCAATTTTTTATGAATAGTGAAAAATACTTAAAAACAATATTTTTAATCAAAATAATTTATAGTGATAAATTATACTATTGAGTGGTTTTAAAGTATAATTAGAATATATTTTTACCATTTTATCCAATGGTGGTCATTATAATTAATTTCACTTTGAAATTGGATATAAAAAATTGTTAATCTTTTGATATATATTGTTTCTTAAAAACACGCTATTTGTTGTGACAGAGGGAATTAATTATAAAATTAATTAATACAAATTATATGTTTGTAATTTTGTAAAATATACATCATTTTTGAATTCGGAATATAAATTATAGCTTAGGGTGAAATTTTGGCATTATTCTGAAAAACTTCAATTTTTGATGAATAGTGAAACCACTAAGTGGTAGTTAAAAAACTGATTTTTCATTTAAATGAAACATTACCACTCCTGTGATTTGAATTTCAAAAATCCGACATACATGGTTGTCATTAGAAAGTAAAATGTGGTTCAATGGGATTAAAATAATTTTTGGTGAATAGTAACTTTTAAGTTTAATTAATCGTGATTAAAGGTAATTAGTGAAATTTAAGGTAAAAATGGTATTATAAAAATTTTAAAATACATTTACACTTGTCCTACCCCTATTGGATGAGTCATGGCCGACCAAGACAATCCATGGGTCAACTTGGGGACCCCATGGAGCCACTTTGTTAGGAAAATGACATTAAAAACTTTTTATTTAATGTTAAAATAAAAATGTCACAAACATAAGTTGTTTTACTAAAAAAAATTAAATGGGGTTATACAAGTCATATTTTTGACTATAAATATTCATTGGAAATCTAAAAAGATTTTCTACATCATGATTTTTTTTATAATTTTTAGACATTAAATAAATTAATGTTTTTATGATACCATAATGATGCAGCGATTACCTCATTAATTAACGATTTAAATAAAATGAAAAGATAATGTAAAATATAAGGCTTAAACTTGTCAAAAACCTATTTTATGGGCATATTTGAAACCCTCATCACCTTAGCTTCAAAATATATCAATTTGGGACCTTTATAATCCGAAAATCATTTCATAATAATGTAACATTTCAATCTTTCCATGAGTGCACCTCCTCTCCTCTTATAAAAGGCCCCCACCACTCCCACCATATCCACACCTTCAAGCCATTTGGCTCGGCCAACTTCTGACCAAATACTCTCCCAGCATCCCTCTCTTACTCCTATAAGAATCACTTTCGGCAGAAGTCTTCCCAAGGAAGACTTTGGCTCAAATCAAAAAGAGTTACCCGATTTTAAGGTAATGTCTTCTCTAATGTTGTTTTGTTTTATTTTGCTTCTCCAACCCCCTAAACTCTTTTTATTCATTTATTTTGTAACAACACCAGTATACTCAATATACTAGGATGTTGTTATGAGAAGGATTTGATTTACACTTACACACACCTTTGTCTAATGGTTAAAGAACATACTGTTTCTGTGGGTGGTGAATTACTGCCTCACGAAACGATGATTGTTAAAACTTCTTTTAACACCTCTCATGGTGGCCATTATGATAACACTATTTTTTATATATGATATATATTATGTTTATTTTTTCCTTATGCTTCTGTATTTTTCATTTATGGAACACCTTTATGATTTCCATTACGGGTAAACGCGATAATTTCATTTTAGGAAGCGCGGACTACCGCCCCCTCAAAGTGATTTGAATTGTTAATGCCATATATGGGATGTATAAAGGATGGAGTAAATGGTATTTTACATTATATTATACTGGAATTATATTATAACTTTATATAATTATAATTTCATTCCATTAAATACAAAATAGAAATGAAAGTAGCGTTCATGCGTACGTACGGCTTACCGTCTCCATTAACGGTGCATTTCATTTCTTACCTCTAAATGTTATGTAATATTATTAATGAATGTATATACTGGATATATATTATATATATGATATCTAAATAATTAATATAACTCTGGATATAATGGATATTTCACCACATGAACAAGTTGTAATTATAAGAAGTTTATTTTTGACTCAAGTACCAAAGATCGACAAAATGACAGTTATTAACTTAAATAATTACACAATGTTCATAACATGGTAATAAGTGATATAAAATAAATACTTAACATGGAAAAGATTCTTATGAAAATATAAATTAACTCTAGTTTATTATTCATGAGTTTAAAGAACGATCGAGTCAAGTCGGACATGAGGTAATTGAACTTCTTAACCTAGTTTACATTCTTTAGGTTAATCTCCTACTTTCAAAATATGTCATGATATTATTTTGTCCTGTATTGTATTTGTACTTCTTTATGTGTACTTATAGTGAATAAACATAATATATTTATTTAAAAAAATGATCTTTTTAAGGGACTTCATCTCAATCTCCTTTCATTGAGGCATATTTGGTTTTATACACAACATTCATTTATACGGTGTATAAACCCCCATTGACTTTTACTTTTATTCAAAAGTAATATTTTTATACGAAGCGTTTTTACTAAACAAAAAAAAGGAATGTTTTTTCTTACATATGCGGAGACAATGACTTCTCCTCCACCGTGACCATTATTTGAGTTTCGGCTTCCTCTACAAGCCATAATTTTTTCTAAAATGAAAAATATATTCCATGTTTTAATTTTCTTTTATTTTGGTATTGAAAATGGTTTTGATAATTATATCAATGTGTTGTATTAATATCTTGTGATTGAAATGTGGAAATGTTATGTTTCCTTTATGCATTTTTTATGTGATATGATTATGTTATGGTTTATGATAATGTTAAACCTTTTCATATAAGGAATGCATTGG
This sequence comes from Viscum album, assembly GCA_963277665.1. Taxonomy (NCBI): domain Eukaryota; kingdom Viridiplantae; phylum Streptophyta; class Magnoliopsida; order Santalales; family Viscaceae; genus Viscum; species Viscum album. The sequence goes on along the minus strand of OY728142.1, from coordinate 1,850,161,018 downwards.
ACTTAATAAGTGATGGGTGGAGCCTGCTATAGCTCCTCGATGCATCGGTAGGTCTCATGAGACAAACTAGTGTCTTGGCACGAGTCCTTGACAAAATATTATTGGTAGTCTTGGCATGTGGCCTGGGATACGTGGTTATGATAGTCTGTCATTATGAATTCCATCATTATAAAAGTGGTTATTGATATTGCATGTGATTATTCGACTAGTAGAATATCCATGTGAGTAAGTGAATGGCATTATTTAATTTTATTTTTGTCATATTATGCTGAAGTTCAAGTTTAAAAATGCTTTTGTTTTAGTTATACATTGCCTTAAAATTTTATGTTTATTGATGAAAGCTTTCGCAATATTGTTATCCTTACTGAGCATTTGTGCTCACCCCTTTCAATGTTTTAATATTTTCCAGGATGTGAAGAAGTATTTTATGAATGACCTGCAGGGATAGTCAGGAAAGGATATGAGTGTGAACTATGGAGACTTTGTTATTGTAGATTTTCACTTTATGATGTAATGTAACATTTATGAATGTATCTATTGTTTCCAAGGCTACTAAACTAATCATTCTTTCAAGACTTGATCTTTTGTGATCATGCCAATGTTACACAATAATGCAGCGACTCTGGGTAACTGGGGTCGGGGCGTTACACATGTTGTCCTGCACAAATTTGGCATCTAACTCATCTTTCATCTTTTTCATCCTTGAAACATATTTTAAATATTACTCCACAACATTAGTACTTGTCTTTGACCTAAGGTTCAACTCTCCAACTCTCAAATGTGAGGTATTATCATGTAGAAACCAACTCTACCAAATTACATTTGTAACAAAATGCCCATGCTCCTTCACTTGTTCAATAGAAACCAACTCTTCATTTCATTCCTATTTAGCACACATTAACTGACTTTATATTGAAAACCAATTGAAAACAAATACAAATTTAGCTTCACACATCCAATTTCACTTTAGTTCATGATAAATTATTGATACCATTTGACATCAAAGATCTTTATTTCTTCATAGGGATTCCCCATTCCTAGATAAGGATAACCAGTCCTTGAATATTCACCACCAACTCCCCTTAATTTATTTAGTTCTGAACACTAGATATTTTGATAATATTCATCACAATGAAACAAAAATTTAGTCAAAATACTTTATTCTTATTACCTTTTAGTATCCTGAAGAGAAACCATGTGATACCACGTTATTAGTTCATAAAAAAAATATAAAAAGTATTTTTCCATGGATGAATCTATTATTCCATCAAGTTGTTTTATATTTTATTCAAGGTCTTCTGTCACTTGGTAAAGCCTTGATTCCACATTTTTAATTCCAAAATTGGATTGATTCCATTTGGAAAACATAGATATGGTTTTGACTCCTTTTTAACTCCAAATTAGGCTTCATAGTACCTTTACTTCATCATCTCTTCATGTATGACTAGATTCATCTTTGATTTTTCTTGTTAACTTATAAATATCTCTTATTGACCATGTTTATATTGAAACCACTAGAATTTATTCATAACTTAATGTATATCCAAATTTAGTAAGTCTCCCCTTTCGATCTATCTCAACCCAATTTTTGTCGTAGATTTTTATTAAACATTCATAATGGATGCTTCTAACACCACTTGTATCATTTTATATTTTATAAATACAATCAATCCACCTCAATGAAGTAACTATAATACTATTCATTCATCTCATTTTAATTAATTTTCCCCATGAATTGTATTTACCACTTAATTTTTCATCACTCTAATCATAATATATAAAATTTAAGTGTATAGGAAGAGGGGTAAATATACCATCATCAAGTAGAGAAGTGTGGTTAGTAAAAATGAACCAACCATTTTCTTTTGATTTTCTTTCAAGTCTTCCAAGTGGTATTTATCCCAATAACACCACTTGCGAAAAACATTTCTTCTAATACTATCATTTTCCACCTTTTATTGGAGATATTCTCATTAATATGACTTATTCATACATATTTCTTCTTCAATAGTCTACCTCCTCTGATATGTTTTATTCACCTTTTATTGGTACTTTGAAACCACTTAGACATGCCTTATTCTTTTCCTCTATGATTTACATTAAACCCACTTCATATTTTTTCATCATTGATGAAATTTTCTTTAAACATTTGTATATCATTTGTTTTATGGTAGATTCCTTCTTCATCTTGAAAAGTAATGGTATTTATTTCACATCCTTCTTGATAACCATGTGAGTAACCAAGAAGATTGGTCGGAGTAAACAACCTTTGGTTCTTGATGTACTCCTTTTTTCCCTCCTTAATTATTATCTTATAATGACATAAATTTGTTCACTAGTGAGAAATATTTCTCTAACTTCTGAGTTATTATTTACTTAGACATAATACTTGTAGCATTTTTCTGTATTATTTCAACCATTATGCAATATATTTCTATATCCCAATATTTATTACATACAAAACATCTCCCATCTAGGTTGTATATTTAATTTCATCTCCTTCGATGAGATATCATGGTTTTTTGTTCTTTAAAATTTTGTCTTCATGGCCTTTATACACACATACATAGTGTGTTCAATATATCCATAATAATTTCATCTCTTTTTTCTCTCCATTATGGATGTTGTCGATAATCTGCCATTGATACTTGAAAAATTATCCATTTCCTCCCCATGTCATAATAATCAAATTCCATGAATCTATTTTTGAGTGGAATGGATTTTTTATTCTTCCATTTAGGTATTATTCAGGTTATAGGAGTGAATAATATCATCTTGGCACCTCCATTACATTCATTATGGCAATACATCTTTATATGACCATTGTTAACACAAATATAACATATCATAATGAAATATTTGTACTTTTAAATAGAATTTCATAGATGAAATGTATTAATAGGTATCTAATTATTGTAAATCTCAAATTCCTCCTTACACACATCCAAGGTATATCCATTAATGCCAAAAAAAATAAAACATCTTCAATATTATCCTTTGAGAGTTTTTCATTCCAAATATTGAATTCAAATTATTATTCCCTACTAATTATATATTTTCATTCTTATTACTATTTAATGAAGTATCAATGTAAAATTACCCAACTAAAATCACTCAATAGTATCCTAGATGGAGTGATGCAAGGCCTATTATGCACCTCCCCATACACTAGAGGATTTTTAATAGAACGGTGAGCCTAAATTGTATATTGGTGATACTATACTATAAATATCATAACTAAAAATAACATATAAATAACTATGAATCGTCCATAGTAAATAATTTTAGTATTCATAATAAAAAACATAACCATTATATAAAAAATTCATATGTTATCATACAACAATAGATCCAAATTGATTTCCCACAGAGCTGATCATTTATATAAAATAAATTAATAACAAATAAATAAGGATTATCTTAACCATACATGTGCCTCGCCTCTATACCATATCTAAATCCTTGTCTGGATGATCATGTCTGATCAATAGTATGTCATGTGCTCATACATGTATGATAGACATATGGTATGAACATGCACCAGAGTACCCGTATAGGGTGTGAGAAATACATATCAGTAGGTTACCCTAGATTACACATTGTATATGTCATAATATACATGTTTATTCATGAGAAAAGTAAATAATAGAAAACCGAACATATAAACATGCACATCGGATCATTGTGTACTAACTAGGCCACCACGATACCCAACCATACCTACTTTGGAATATCCCAGAAATTAATTATGTCACACCAGGTCTCAAACTCATCCTTCTACCTTAGGATAATGTCCTACATCATAACTTTCCCACCACCATCTCACTTAGTGTATGGTCTTTCCAATACCTTCTCACTCAAGGAAAGTCCATACATATAGTCATGTTTCATATCTCATTTATTACTCCCCTATCTTAGGGAGTGTCTTGCAGTCACAAACTGACCACTACCATCTCACTCAAGGTAGGGTCCAATCATCACCTTCTCAATAAAGAGTCTCATAATCTACCACATCAGACTAACCAATCTTTTCTATTAGGAATAGCCTTTCAATCACAACCTAGACACTACCTTCGAACTCAATGATGGGTCTTTTAGGCACCTTCTCACTCAAGGTGAGGTTATAAATCAATCATTTAATCAACCAAATCATACTTACCACTCACATATCTTAAGGTGGGTATCATTAGAACAACCTCTAATAATAAATTCTCACTCAAGGTTGTCCCTTCTAACACTTTCTCATTCAAGGATAGGCTTAAAATACATTCTTATACCATAAAGAAAACTCATAGTTGAGCACCGACACACCATAACAAACATAACTGAATATCCCAACCCTCATACTCACCAAATTACAAGTTGGGTACTAGTCACTAGATACTTAACCCTATGTCTCAAAGAACATATCATCATCTATCTATCCTCATAAAGTAATTTCCTCAAGATCATCTCAGTCAAATAAGAACGAAATATAGACCTTCTTTTCATTCTCATCCTTTCTTCAAGGGAATCTACTAGAATCTATAAACACAAATCAGTATCTTATCATGAATACATACATGAAATAATTATCCCACAATAATAATATATCCAATATACCTTACTTGATCCTATCCTCAAGAGGTCGGTTCAATCATATTCAAATGTCTACATCCCAACCCAGCCGCTCAAATGAGGAATCATCTCTAGCTAACTCAAACCAACTTATTTGGAAACCCAATACAAAGTAATTAAAACAATTCTCACACCACACACTTTTGTTTCACCTCAAATCTCCCATAGAAGAGCTCTTAAGACCGTCATTGATAGAAAACCTTCCATAGCACACTGAATCAATCCCTGAATGACTTACCCAAGTCATGGAATAAGAAAATTCCCCAATTCCACCCTCAAGAGGGTGTTTCCCATCATGGATGACACTTATTACTATCTCACTCATCATTAATAGGACTTAAACACTCATTTATACCCAACTAGAACTATGAAATTATCCTAGTCTATTAATATCCCATCTTGAAGTTGAGACCAACCTTGGGTCTCTCATAACTTTAACAAACATCAACACCCCATTTTATAAACATTTCATAGGGTTATCCTAATATAAAAATTGATAAATGGGTCCATTACTCCATCTCTAGGAGGCTCATTTCCACCATATCACTTTACTTAGGATTATCTTTATTCTTATCTGTTCTACCCATACACATATTTTCATGAAGGATTGTAACATCATGCATAAATAGGCATATAGTATGTATTATAGGGACCACCTACCTCGAACATAGTTTTACCATCCTCCTCTTGCTTTGATCATCCTAAAAAATCCCATCCATTTCTCATACAAGAACATACCAACACTTGAACCTCTATCTCAATATATCACATCCAAAATAATTAATTATAACAATTGAAATTTAATTATTCTTAAACAGATGAGGCCTAAGGCCAAAAACATACCAATCTATGTATACTTTTTTAAACCTTGAGGAAAAGCATGAAAACATCTTGTGGTATGCTCCCAGTAAACATACAAATAAAATCCCCTTAATATCATCCTTATTCCACCATGATGTAGCAAAACTGACACCAAACCAAAGCCTAGATATACCAAAAGTAGTGGATAATGATGGGTAATAATAAAAAATATCAATGGAAATAACATACCATTAATCTCTATGTAAACACCTCCAAACCACCACTTACAAAGAGGGATTAAGAGAGAAAGAAAAGGGGAATGAATTGGTATAATATCCCTTAATTGTGTCCCATTCTCCACTAAATCATGGGAGGGGACTACCTGGAAATGACATGTCTTCTTTTGTTTAAAAATTTTTTGAATGTGAAATTCATGACATAACTCTAAGCATCACGGCGCGATGCCCCATCCTGAGTTCAGGTCATGGAGTGACCCAAGTGGTCACTACACAACACTACACCCATAACCTTCCCTCATGAAATAACCACCCCATTCATGGAGTGGAATTATAGATGGAGGAACCAGTTTATGGACCTAGGTGTGGAGAGGTGGTGGTGGATATGACATATTGTGAGGGATGTAAGACTGGGGTGTCTATGGAAATACCCATGCATGTCTAATTGGACTACCAAACGCTCACTATGAGGTAGGACAATTCAATGTCCCGCTCAAGTGATAGGAGATATAGGCTAAAAAAATAAGGCCCCAATTTATGTATCCCACTTCGCACTGACCCAGGTGGCTCAGCCATCTGGAGAGCTGGGTGATAAATTTTGGTCAGGTATAAAGGAATTGGCCCAGAGGACAATGAAAGATTGTTCAGAATTCATGGGCACTACACACATTCAAACTGCCTCACTCGTGGAGTGTGATGTTCCTATATAGGCATACCCAACCCTACAAACATTCCTCGGGGTCACCACATGGTATGTTTTCCCCTGTAGGGGTTATTTTTCAAAACAATCTTTGCTGTGTGGGTTTAAGGTAAATAAATATTATATCTCATGTATTTTATTAATGTATATCATCATAATGCATCCAATTAATCCATACAATGTCATTTTGTGGTGATATATGTAGTTTTTATATTTAAATACATAACGATAATGATGGGGTTTAGGTTTGATGGTGGAAGTATTCTCAAGGTCAGTACTCTGTTGATGTTATTGTCATGTTAGGGTGTGGGTCCATATTATCTAAAACAAGTTTTGGTACTCCTCCATATACACAGTTTATGGTTCCTCTATCTACAGAGTTGATATTTACCCATCTAAGAGCTCAGGTGGAGCACGATTCCTCCACTAGGGTCGATACTCCCTTGACTGAATCTTATCATTAGATTAGTCCCGAGTCCCATCTTATAGTTCTAGAGAGGCTATGAGGGTTACTCAATTGGTTGGATTAGATTCTTAGAGATTCATGTTGATTTCCCTTGTGGATAGCTGTAAAGAATGGTGGTTTCACCTACATTATACTTTTTTCATATTTAAATCATATCCAGTATTTTTTGATGGTTTAATTCTCTCCTCCTAGTATTTTGGTTTTTTGATGAAATTTTTATTATATTAATTTGGTTTTTAATTGATTCATATTGGGTATTCATATAGTCTCCCCTATATGGGAATATTCACTCACACATTTCATGTCTTATATAGAAGATGGGTAGTTCGGTGGTGACCTTTTTGGATTGGGCATTGGTGGAGTTTTACAGAACATAGAGGTGGTGTTAGAGTTAGGCAATCATGTATGAATATTTTTTATTGTAAAGAACTATCCACCTCATTAGTTATGTTGGTTTATTTTTTCTCTTATCATTTGTTGAGTGTATATCTTTCCCTTTCATATTATGGATTATTTCATGTTAACCTTTTGGATCTTAGTGGTTATCACATTAATTTTCATTATAGACTATAGTTAGTTACTTTTATTATATGAAAATTATTACATAATGTGTAGTGGTTTGTGTTATGTAAAGTTTCATTAGGCTAAGGCCTTCCATTATGTGTGATATGTCTACTTAGAGCTTGTCTCCAGCCCCTGGCCTATTGGTGGTGGGATTGAGGTGGTATGCTCATCTCACCACCACCTAAGAGGAGTCTTGGAGGGTAATTCATGTAAAAATATATGTAATGAAACACTTGTTTCAATACTATGAGGATCTCCCTATCCTAAATCTAACATTAGAATCTATCATTCCAATATTAAATCTTTTCAAACCAAAACCCTCTAGAATTCACATGAAACATACATAAATACAAGTGATAGATTTCTTAATATTAATGGGGCCACATAACTCATTATAAAAGAAGTTAAATCATCTATTACCATAATTTTATTTGGATTTATTCACCTAAAATTGAGAAGTCAAACAAAAAAATCCTAAAATAGACCTTATACTTGAACAGCAGTAAGATGCACAAAATAGGAAGAGGAGATAAAGGGATAACCTTATCCTTATTGAGAGAAGACTCATTCCATAGATAACATATCAATCATGAGAGAGATAAATCTTCAATATTTATTGGAATTGGAGAGGGAGAATAATAATGAAGTAATAGTGGGTCAAGGATACTATGGATTGAATAGACAAAGGTAATTGGGTAAGTTCATATGTGTTTTATTATTGTTCCCATTGGATTGAATTATATTTTATTCAGTAAGATGAGATGCCTTTATGGTTAGTGATGATTTAAATATGTGTTTATGATTAATCTATGAGGAGATATATGTGATGGAAGTACTTATATATTAAGTGTAAATGGATTTTTTGAGGTTTCATCTCAAATATATCACTTGAATAAATTAAAAAAGATTCAATATAAAGCAGTAATTTGTTGGTAATGTTTGTTGTGTTTTTATTCATTCAAATTAAAGTCATATGTTAATGGATGTATAGAAAATGTCCATAATAGTTATAAAATATTTTGAGAATGATTTGAGGTGTTTGAGGTGTCCTTGAAAATATTTTAAGTGGTTCTGAGTTGTTTTGAGGATGTCTAGGATATAATGCAATATGTTTGATCTATGCATAAGATATTTATAAAGTGTGTAAGAAATTTTCAATATATATATGATATTATTTCATTTATAAATATATTCTAGATGAAAAATAATATATTTGATTGGTTTATATTTACGTATTTTATACTATATTTTATCTATGTATATGATAATTTGTGAGGTCATGTAAGGAATTTTTGTCGGACCCTATGATATTAAGAAAAGTGTATAAGTACAATATCTTACTATGATTGATGTTTGGGGACCCATGTAAAATATTTCTCTATTAATATGATATTTCTTAGTTCATAAGAGATTCATATTGGGCGTATAATAATTCTTCTACAGGTAATATCTTTTAGTAGGCTTGAAAATTCATATTTTCCATACTAAAATATTATGAAGAAAATGGGGTAATTCAAATGTTGATTATGTAGACCTTCAAGGGTTCATATATCATAATAAAATAATGTGATTATTATCCAAGATTAAATTAAATTCGAAACCATTCAAGGATGAATCTAGTGTGAAAATGAGTTGTTTCATGCCAAAAAAGGATCATGCTACATCACAGTGTCATGCACAATTAAAAATTAAAAGGAATTTAAATGACATGGATTTAATGGGAATTAAATTTGTGATATTTTATATCATGAGAATAAGAAGAAAATAATCTTGAGAATTATGGGATTTTAAAAAGGATGATAACTATGATTCAAATAAGTTTGAATGATACAGATAAATCAGTAATGTCCTTGAATTATTTTAGAGAGGAGAACATTGTTGCAACTGAAGATCAAGGAGTTTACAAAATTCCATTTTAGGGACTAATACTTATGATATTATATGAATATAAAATATGTTAGGTACCGAAGGAGAATGTGTATATGTGAATAATGAGAGAACTTCTTGTCACTATTTGTGATATATTTATATGAGGTTTTGATACACATCATTGGATCAAAAAGATAGAAGTAGTTCAAAATCATGAGTCATTCGAGGAAGAATAATCCTATTTTTCATGACTACTTGAATTTTTTGAAGAACTGGTTCATGTGAAGAACTAAAGTTTTGAGAAATCAAGAATTTCATGTAGTAAATAATACCTAGGAATACAAGACATGGAGTTATACATGAGCATCACTTTTTATCTAGCCTATTCATGGATGAATATCATTTTTACTTGTGGTGTAGAAGAAACATGGTGTTAACAAATAAGGTCTTTCTTTTTTGGATCAAAGCAATTATTGTAGTGCATATATAAGCTAAATGTTCTCCTATGTGAATTAGGATTCAGAACATAGTTGGAATCTATATTGATCATACAGGTAAAATCCATGGTGATATTCACTTATTTTGATAGTAAAAGAATCCATGATTGGGGGATTAACAAATCATAGAAAGGAGTGTAATATTTTGACCAAAACATACAAATATTGTGTGTTGTTTACTCTCTTTGTTACTACACATGAATAAAGTTTCTAGGATTCTATTTAGTTGTTCAATATATTTAATAGATTCAAAAGTTTTAATTAAAAAAGAAATAATTCATAAAAAGAATACCATTTATTCATCCCCCCTCTCATTGGTCAATCCATCATGGAGAATCACAAGTGGTATCAGAACATGGTTACCTCTTAGAGATCCAATAAAACTTATGAGTATAGATAATCATAATTCTATGAATAGTAGGGATATTAAGAAAATGGAAAAAATTAAAATAGCTAGATTAATGGAATGATATCTTACCACTAATATCTTAGAATAAAATATCTAGATTTTTCCCTAATTGTTTTTCTACCCACTCCTAAGGTAGGCCCTATTTCTCTCATAAATAAGAGAAATTTCAAAGTGGATTTCTAGGAACAAAATTCCATTTTAATGTCTCTATCATAGAAGGTATATACAAAATTTATGAGTCTTCAAACTACTAATGATATCTTGGATAAATTGAAGAGTTGATATTAATAAAATATCAAAGTCATGGATTCTAATATACAAGTATGTCAGAACATATTTTCAATGAACCAACCCAAACCATCAGATCTAAGCTCGAGAGCCACAAGAACTTATGTGTGTATCCCCATATGTAAGAGGATATCGACTAGTAGCAAGGGAACAAAAACTATTTATGGGGATACAATTCCCTCAGTATTATATCATTTCAACAATTATATAAATAAAATTTAACAACTCAGAGTAACTGAGGTTCTAGATAGGTCATTATAATGTAATTTCAAATTTTATACATGTCATGAAAATAAATAAAGATAAATATATCAGGTTTCTAGTTTAGTAGTCCAAACCATAGTAAATTTTTAAGAAAATAAATATATAAAACCCTATGGTAATCCTCCAAAATATATGCTAACACCACTACAAGCTTAATTATCAAATGATTAGAAATCTACCACGACCTCATTTCCCTTTCCTAGATCCCTATACATGAATTATTCTAGTTCATTGAGAATACCATGAAAAGTGTGATTATAAACCTAGTAGAACACTACCAATGTGTCCTTAACCCATGTGTACATGCATAATAGTGTATATCATGATAATAAATAAATATGCACAAAACTAACAAACCATACTGAGTTTCAATGAATTAATGAAACCACCATGAACCATAGTTATACCTATATACACTCCATACAATAATAATATATGAGTGGTTATAAAAAAAGTACAAATTGAAGGAGTTGGCCTCAAGGCTTATCAATGGTTGTACGGGCCCTAGGCCTCCAATTCAAGATAAAATAGGCTATCATTCCCTATTTTTATCTATTGGGTAAGGTCATATGGGACATAATTCCCCCATATTTCCTCATATGTCAGATCACATAAGACCAGAATTCCCCCAAGTTAGGCCACACAAGTCTATTATACCTCGTCATCTAACCCAGTCCTGTCATTATGTCATATGTAGTGCCTAAATGCACTCCCCCTCTAGGACCACTGATCCATGATGGGTCAACCTATAACTTTGGTACTATTTATAGAATAATAATATAATATATACCACGTAAAACACATGTAAATAGAGAATATCATATAGAGGCACAACACATCATAGCATGAATGAGGAAAAAAATCTAAACACATGCATATGTGATTAAACTCAACATGTTCTAAATCATGTCATAACTCAATTTCATATCATGTCAATGATCATATACACAACCTAAAAATTGCAATTAACTTACTACCTAAGGTTTTTGATGATGAACTCCATGGTTCACCAAGGATTAATGCCTAAACCACATTTCACACACATGGAGAACTAGCTTGTATGTCAAGGATGACTATTTTGGGTTCTAGTTCATCAAGAATGAGGTTTAAAAAATATGCTATAGAAGATTTAATATCAAGAAGGGTGGTTCTCAAATCACATAACTTATAGATTATATCAAAAAACCAATTCTAAGGTATGATTATGGAGAGGATTCCAATACACTGGATCATTTTTCAATTGAGGAATGAATCATAAATTCATCATCAATTCAATAATAAAACCTTGGGCCTTTCCAATGGAAATTGATCCACTATAAATCTATAAATATAAATGAAATTAATATTATAATTAATAAAATTAGATCCTCAATATGATAAATATATACAAACATACCCGAAAATAGCCACCATTCTTGAGAAATTTAACTCTGGCCAAAAGGTATGTCATTGACACATCGAAACCACTACCACTCTAGAAATAATTTAGGAATAAATAATTAGTTTCCAATAGAATTCACAAATCATCTATTTTCATATAATATATATGAATAATCTCAAGATAAAATAGGTTGATCAAGAAGAATCTTGAAGAATGGAGGTTTTCACATCACATACCTCAATTCTAGATCATTGGCCCACTTGGACTTTCCAAAATCTAGATTTGGAAGAGAGTAATTCATAAAGGGGACATAAGAGACTCTTAAATTATGATATATTATTACAAAAGGAATAATAGGTTTAAAAAACATAAATGGATGTTTAGGATGAGGTATGATCATTAATTTTATGCATGAATGGTTTTCTCGCACGGTTTGACAAACTATGTAACAACCTTGTTCCCTTTCTGGTCTTATGGACAAGTCACATGGTTTGGAAAAATGGTTTTTTAAACCACTCACTAACCCTATTTATAACCACAAGATCATACCACACTATTTTCTAGATGTTTATGTATATTCTTTCAAATTTTTCACCTTAATTGTGTGCCACCCCATATGTTTTCTCTTCTAGTTTCATGGTTTTTGTCTACACGATTTAGGGTAACCATGATTAAATGGATCACCCTTTAAAATGCCACCAAAACTTTCTAAAACCATTTGAACACCCCCAACACTCTTCCCAAACTATTCATAACTAAAAAAACAAATGATTAAAGGATGAAATTAACACATAATGCTCCTAAAAATATAATGTTGTTATATTATCCCCCTCTAAAGACTTCTTATCCTTGACCAGCATCTCCAGTCCTCCTTCTTGAACAAATCAGGCCACTATGCCTGAATATATTCCTCTTATCCCCATATCTCCTCCTAGATTAATCTTTTTTTTCATAAAATTGGGAAAAGCGGTATTATTTTTCCTTATAGGACTTTCTTACAATGGTATATAATCTACAATGTTTGTTCCATGTATGATGTGTCAGGCTCCATCTCAATTACTCACATTCAAGGAAATGTATTGAATAAGGTGTATACTTATGAAGCTAAAACACATGAAACACATCATGAATACCACAATAATGAAAATAAGATTCATATGGTATTCCACTATCCCAACCCATTAAATGATCTAAAATGGACTAATAAAACATGGGGCTTACTTTCCATTCCTCCTAAAATGCCAGTGGCCTACTAGAGGATTTACTCTTAAGATATTTTTTTGCCTTTAAAAAACTCAACTTATCTCCTCCAACTATTTGAATATGATCTTTTTCTTCTCTATTCAATGATAAACATATTCTAAATTATTTTTACCATCTCATAGGCCTCTCGTATCATACTAGGTCCCACAATCACTAACTCACCATCCTCATTCCAATAAATAAGTTAATAACATGACCATCCATAGGGCGGCTCATAAGGTGTCATCTAAATTGAACCCTAGTAACTATTATTCTACAAAAAATTAACTAAGGCTAGGTGATCAACCCATTCTCCAATGAAGTCTAGGATGAAATATCAAACCATGTACTCTAGTTTGTGAATCATCTAGGCTGACTTTCAATCTATATGAGGATGATATGTTATGATCAAACTCATTTGAGTCCATAAGGCCTTCTGTAACCCCTACCAAAAATGTGGCATAAAATGTGTGTCTATATCATATACAATTATCAAGGGAACTCCATATAAGATAAAAATATCATGAATATACAGTCATCCCAACGCCTCTACTGAGTGAGTCTAATGTGTCAATATGAAATGAGAAGCTTTCATTAGCTAATAAATAGTTACCCAAATTGTTTCGCGACTCCTTGAGATCTAGGTTAACCCTATCACAAGCCCATTATGACATCCTCCCACTTTCATATGGGGAGAGAATTTTGTGGGAGAATTACACCAAGATTATCATGATTATCCTTTATTCTCTGGTAGGTAAAGAATTGGGAAATGAATCCATAAATGTATCTATTCAGTTTTTTTCCACAAAAACTATCACCTAATGTCATGGTATGTCTTTTTAGAACCAATATGTAACACACACTTAGAGGTATGGAAATATCTATTCGTCTCTTCTTTGATGGAAGCATGGACTAAAACTCTCCCATATAATAAGATCACATTATCACTTTTCATCTAACACCCATGTATTGAGTCTACACCTATTAGTTTTTTTCACTTCACATGATACTCTGGTCAGATTCTTGACCATCCTTCACCCAATATACTAATGAATATGTGATCACTAATAGGGCACATGTAATCGATCCCTGGTCCTCAAATGAATCCAACCTTCAATCGGTCAACAATCTCATTAGGTGTCATTGTTTCAATAAATTTCATTCACCAATATCATGGGATAGTAACATATTATATCTAAGACCATTTATAATGAAGTTACATTTACTTTGTGTATAGGCCATCTCAATGTTGAAAATCTTCATCTACTCTACCATTCACCTCTTCCTCAAATTGATGACCCACTATCTGATGATATATCATAGGCTTTTATGGTCTGTTTAGAAGAAAAAATTCTCAATAAAAAGATAACATTTCCAAAACATAAAATCATAGACCATATATTTCCGATATAAGTCATTAGTATGATAGTTTTGATAATGAGGTTATAGATAATGTGACACATAAGATATTACCTCGTCTATTTGCATCAGTACTACCCCCAAACACACTTCTAATGCATCATAGTAGACATTATACATAGTCGTAGGATTAGGAAGAATCAACACTAGAGTTACAGACAAACTTATATTTAGTTCATGAAAATCCTATTCACACTAGTCTAACCACTGTAACATAACCAATTTCATCTATAGCTTGGTTTTTGGTTTTTC
Organism: Viscum album; assembly: GCA_963277665.1. Taxonomy (NCBI): domain Eukaryota; kingdom Viridiplantae; phylum Streptophyta; class Magnoliopsida; order Santalales; family Viscaceae; genus Viscum; species Viscum album. The sequence continues at coordinate 1,850,146,013 of OY728142.1, read as the reverse complement.
TAAAAAAGATAATTACTGGATAAAATAATGATAATATCCTTATAAACCAAGAAAGATTCAGATCTCAAATAAATTTGGGGGATGTATAAAAGACATCACTACCAATAATTTCTATTATTACACTAATATAATATTCTCAGAATCCACATTCCATAAGAATCTAAAATCTTGAATCCAAAAGTTACACTTTGATAGATTAACATAATTTTGATTTTCTTGAAGTTTAATCAATACTATCTCTAGATTTGTAACATGTTTCTCTATGGTTGGTAAGAAGATGAGGATGTTTTCAATAAACACCATGACAAAAGACTCATGAAATGGGTGGAAGATCTTATTCATGAGATCCATGAGCATTATTGGTGTAGTCTTCAATCCAAATGGAATAACTAATTACATTTATATTCCATACCTTATTTAAAATACCATCTTCAGGATGTCATCATATTGAACCTACAACTAGTGATAACCTGATCAGAGATCAATCTTAGAGATCCACCAGGATCCCCCCCAACTAATTAATGATATTTTCAATCATGGTAAAAGGATATATACTATTTACCATCACCTGATTCAACATTATGTAATATATGAAATTTCAAATACTACCATCTAACTTCTTGTAGAAAAAAATAGGTACACCAACAGTGATTTACCTAGCCTGATAAATAACTTACACTCCAATTCCACAATATGTACCATGATATTATTCAACTTGTCCAGTACCATATGATAAGAGGGTATCCAAATGTGTTTCACACCTGGTTGGAGTTATATCTCAAACAAAACACCTATATCAGAAGGAATAATTGTGAAGTTATTTGTAAAGATGTCCTGATAAAGATCCACAACTAGAGGAAAATATGAGTGGGTTTCCACTATTCTTACAAAAAGATACAAGATTGCAATCTGTGTCATGGTAATCCTAATCTAACTCAATTTTTACCCAATCTACCTGGTCCTAGTTCCCACACATAGATCATCATGAACTTTTATACCTTGGTAAAAGTAAATGATACTCATCCCAGATAACAATCAATGTGGTCTCAGAAACTAGTCATCCAGTCCATGACAAGAATCAATTAAAAACTCATCATCTTAAAAATCGTCAATCCCCATAGATGTACATAATCAAAAATTATAATAAGATGCTTTATTCATAAATGAAGATTATATACCTTCATGTCTAATTGTGTATTGATGAAAAGTAACTCAGAATAAAAATTAACTTGTAAGTCATTTCTAACAAAAAATAGTGTAGATATAATGGAATGGGAAGAAATATTATCCAACTAAATAGTATAAAAATTATAATTAATTAATACCATACCTAGAGAAGTAGATGGTCACTCACCGCTATCCACTAGAGTCAGATCCACTGCATATACATAGCATTCATCAGCTCTATGGAATTTTCCCAAATACTTATAACTCACCTAGGTCATCATTTTCCAAGGGATCTAAACCTACTAATAAGGACCATGTCCTATCTCATTACTTAATTCCTACATCTAAATCCTACCCTCATGATACCTTTTTCATGATATATTCGAATAGAAACACTGCATATTCCTTTTCTTTAAACACTGAGGAAACTTTATATTAGTTTTAGGGTGTAAACTATGTTAATGCCCCCACTATCCATAATTGAAGCACTAAGGACCTCCTTCCCCCATAGATGGTTTTGAAGAGCCTATACCCAGCTCTGTTTTTATACCTTTTATCTAATGTATAACATATTCCTTCTTATTCCTACCAATGGAAGTATTGAAATGAATTCTATTGAAGTATAAAATAATACATGTATCTTTATCCACCTCCATACACATCTCAGACAATATTACATTAAGAAGCACTTGTGTATATATCATCAGGTTGAAGTTTCTAACCTAGCATCTCAACTATGGTTAAAGCCCAATCTCAAACTTCATATATTTATATTCTTCCCCATTATCCAAGATAGGGGAATGTTTAGAAACTATATCAAATGTATCGAGTAATAATACACTTTCATCATCCTCTAAAGAACCTTCATGAACTTCTGTGCTCAGTCCAGATTCATCATACTTGAGGATAACTCCTAAAATAAAAGGTCTTGGAATGTCACCGACATGAGACCCTAATGTATTCTAGCATAAATCCTAACATCCCACCAGTTTCCAACAGTGTCTTGAATTATAAAGGTCTCAATCTTAACATTTCAATCATATAGGTTCTATACCAAGTCAAGGATCCTATCAGTTTTCCTTTTCTAGTCCTCTGCATCATAAGGGCCTCCAATGCCTAAGAAAGATAGAGGATGTTGGAGATATAAGTCTTTATCAAAATCAACACTAGTATTATAAAATTCCCTTCTTTGAATAATAACTAAGATAAATAACCCTTACTAAAGTTTTCCTTCAGCCTGAACCACTAGATCAGGTGTGGCGCATCCTCTGACATGACCCGTTGTAGAACTAGATTGTCCTCCCTTGCGGGAGAGTTATGACCTTCTCTACTAAGAGGTATATTCAATAATATATGTTGTGTAATTTTATAAAACATGAATGAAACATTTAGAATATACAAATCCATTAAAACAGATCCTAATATGTCCATGGGATCATACAAATGTTCTCTTGGGATTATACCCATAACCCAAGGTATATCCCTCCTATCATGAACTAAGGTGTCCATGATTTCATGTTATTCATAGTCACACATATAGAAATTAAAAAATATAATATTATGATCATGTTAAATTAATTAATTCCATCATAGATATATCATAACAACATAAAAACTGATATATCACTTTATCAAAGAACACAAGTCTATCCTGGACAGATAACACAAACCAAGGATATTAATTAAAGAAATAGCATGTAGTACACAACAGGTATAAATATGAAATGTGATCCTACATGCCTAGTCATTATTTATAAACACGTCTAAATTACATAAAACAATACCAGTAACCCCATAAATGGAATCTTGGAGGTCTGTTAGCCAAGATTCTACTAGGAACATGGAAACAACCCTACCCAAGTCCCACGTAGCCTATCTCCATTCTAATATTTCCCAGGTTGTTTAATAATTAAAGAATAAAAATGTTCTCTAATAAAATTTTATAACACCCTATCCCAAACCACTACGTTCAATCTAAATAACCTCAGGACCCCATGTGTACCTCTATGTACACAAGAGGATGTTGACTAGTAGTGAGGGTTTGAACACTATCGGTGGGGAGACTATACCATCAGTATCATATCCTTACACAAACTATAGAAAAAAAATATAACAACTTATAGTAATCAAGGTAGAAGATAGAACATAAAAATTTAATATCATATGGAACACATTTCATACAAATAAATAAAGATAAATAAACCAGGCCTCTAGTGTGGAAACCCAAACTAGAGTGAATGTGGTAATCCATTCGATTCTATATCAGTATCACTAAAATATCCATGCTCCACTACCCAGCTATATTCCATGGGACCCTTCACCTTTCCAATATCCCTACACTTGAATTATACATGTGCACTAAGATTCTTATGTAGGGTGTGATTATAAACTCAGTAGGACACAACCAATGTTTTCTTAACATAAGTTCAAATTTATAAGAGTGTATATCATGATAATAAATAAAATTACAAACAAGTAACAATCCATCGGACGAATCTATGTTATAACCAAGACACCATGAAACCCAGAAGTACCTATTTAAGTTCTATGCTTTAGGAATATTATTGTAGTCCTGGAAACATCACAAGTGAAGGAGAGAAACTCAAGGATACTCAATTGTTATATAATCCTTATTCCTATTGTTTATGCTATAATAGAACATCATTCACTATTTTTTATCTCTCAATACTGGTCACATGGACCATTATGATTCCTTGTTTCTCACGGTTCAGATCATATAATAGAATCATACCCACAGGTAAGGCTACACTAGTCCATCATACCTAATAATTTAAATTGGTCATGTCATCATGTCATATACAAAACCTAAACACGCTCCCCCTATAGGGGCACCAAGCCATTGTGAGTCCACTTGTCACTTTGGTATTATGCATAGAGTAACAATAAAATATGTACCATTTACAACACATTGCAATAGGTCATATCATATAGTGTCCTAACATTGCATATCATGAATGGAGAAAAAATTAAAACACTCACACATATGATCAAACTCAACATCATATAAATCATATCACCACACAAAATCATATCATTTGAGTGATCATATACACAGCTATTATATGCTAAGGAATTTCCTACCTTAATGTTCTAAATTAATAACTCCATGTTTCATCAAGTATCAATATTTGAACTGTGATGCACACCCATGGAGAACTTGCTCACACATCAAGGATGCCTATTTCGGGTTCTGGTTTATCAAGAAGGAGTTTTATAAAAGAGACTCAATGAGATTAAATTTCAATAAGGGTGGCTCTAGAATCAAATATCACACATATTTCATCAATCCAACCCATTGTGATCTATGTTGAAGGATAGGAAGACATTTCACCAGATTTTCTTTCAATCGAGTAATAAATCATGAATTCCTCCTTAATTATAGAATAGAACCTTGGGTTTAGACTGTAAACATATATACATCAAAATTTTGAGAAAAAAAGAGATTAAATATAGTAATCAAGAAGAGTTTAGTCTCAAGTTAATTAATATATGGAAAGTTACCTAAAAACATTGACCTTTCATGAAGAATTTGATCCTAGTAAAAAGGGGTGTTTTTTACATGTCAAAATCACCACCAATATAGAAACGATTCAGGAATATTTCATTAGTTAGCATTTTAATTTATATATATTGAATATATGTTCCATATCTATAAATAATTTCAAGAGAAAATATGTAGACCTAGGAGAAACCTAATGAAGAGAGTTTTTCTCAACACATACCTTAATTATTGATCCTCAAAGCACTTGGTCTCACTAGAATCAATATTTAGAGGATAGAATTTCATTAAGGGATTCTATATGGGTCTCAAGAAATAAGAATATATTCCTATATAAATAATAATAGGTCAAAAAATACTATAAATAGTATTTAATAAAGAATTTTGTTCATTAATTTCAGGTGTTCATAGTTTCAGTGTATTGTTTGTAAAATCATGTGCCAACGGTGTTCCCTTTCTCATATTCTAGAAAAAACATTTGGTTTGGATGCATCGTGATTTAACAATGTTCCAATAATATTATAGGCTACTAGATCTTACTGGATGGTTTCCCAAGTGAGGTCACGCCATTTTTAAAATCATATACCTTGATCATGTGCCATCCCATGAGCCATTTCCTCTAGTTTCATGATTTCCTAGGGAATCCATATGGTTTGGGATTACAATTCATGATTTAAATGGCCACAAATACTTTTTAAACTATTTGAAAACCACTAAAACTCAATCCAAATAATTCATAGCTCAAAAAGATGTGATTGAATGATGAAATTGACTAATAAAACACCTAAAAATACATATACATTACAATATTAGAAGGCGTAAATGTGGTTGATGATGAGAATATAGATGACTAATTTATAAGGGTCAATGATATTGTGAGTAACATTAATGGGTTTTGTGAGAATATAGATGATTCCACCATTGTCAAAAATCCTATGATATACATATTTGATCCCAAGGTTTCAATCTTGGAAGATAGGGATGACTGTTCATTTAATGATATTTACAATATTATCCTAGCTTATGAAATTAGATAGAAACATTCCTTTAATAAGAATACAAAATATGAGATATTCTTTGAAGCCATGATAAAAGAAAAATTCAATGAAGAATAAATTGTTGAATTAAGTGATCTATAAGATGATTAGGATGATTAAGACTTCAAAAAAATGATTCATTTATCTCAAAATATTTCAATAAATGGAAGTGGAAAGGAAAATTAAAGAAACCACCATGATGTTATTACTATAACGAATTTGGTCATTTTTTCTAAGGTCTACACAAGGAAGAATGTTGTGTAAAATGCGTCAGGTATAGAGGATGAGAAACCAAAAAATCATAAAAAAGGTAAAATAATAAAAAAAAATTAAATAGTATAAGGAGAATCCTTATGAACAAGAAAGAGAAAGATGACTCATCTATTCGTTTATCAGGTGGTAAAGTAAAATTCATGGCTTATTTTTGGAATGTTTTTTATTCATCAAGTAGTATTGATGATAGAGAAGAAAGAAATGAGATAATATGAAAGCTGAAAGGTGATTTATAAAAATTATTGAGTGGATTACATAGATTAAGAAAGAAAAAAATAAATCTATTTAAGGATAAAAATAATACTGATGAAGAAAATTAATAGCTTATAAGAAAGTAATCAGATTATATTGAGGAAATAAAGAATAATAAATTAAATATTTTTGAGTAAGAAATAATTATATGGGATATTGAAGAAAAACTAGATGGAATGTATGAGGGGATAACAGATACACAAAACATTTTTCTAGGAGCTCAGATTGAGTTGAAAAAAGTCTATAAAATACTTATAAAAGGTAACTGATGTAAAATGGGAATCTTCTCAAGTTAGTGAAATGAGGTGTTCTAACAAGAAAGAAAAATATATGGACTTAATCTCTCTCAAAAAAAATTCTATTATTTTTATTGGTTTGATGTAGTACATCCCTAAAAGAAATATGGGTAGACTTATAGTGAAAATGAAAGGTTAGGGTTTATATCATTTTGCTGGTATTGTAGAAGATATGGATATAAAGCCTACTATTCTTGAAATAACATTTCACTATTTATAAGGGGACCTAAATTAAGGGGTTTTATGGTGGTTATATGAGTTTATATTTTTAAAATAAAAAATTTGTGAGTAAAAACTTAGGTAATCTATCCTCCCAAAAAAAATAGACTTTAAAATATTTTTGTGGTATATATAATTAGAAATGTAAAAAAGTTGTGGTATGGATTACTAGTATAAAAGGATAATATATTTATTTTGTTAAAGGGAATAAAATTCAAAATACAATAAAATATAAGTCATTAAATTTTTATAATTCCAAGAATGAATGTGGGAAACCTAAACAAACTGAATAGATCAAGAAGGGATTCCTAGGAATCTAGCTATACTTATTGGATAAGGTTAATAAAATAGAGTGAGGAGAGGTAATTGTCAGTGCCAAATAAAAGAAATTTCTAACACATATTGAAGAATTAATTCATTAAAACTTTTCCAAAATGGGTTATCTAAAAATATAGGAAAAGCGGGTTGAAAGGTGTGGAAAAACATATCATGGAACAAAGGATTGTTTGACAATCTTACCAGTCCAAGAAGAATTTTTGAGAAGGAAGATAAAAGAACTAAATGAGCATACTTATTTGGTATCTAATGTTGAGAAACCTACTCTACATAAGGAAATAGATCAATGTAATAAATAATATTTTAAATATGGTGATACTCACAACAAAAAAGGGAGTTTGAAGATAACATACCATGATGATTTTGGAATTAAAGAAAGGAATAGGTTGTGAGGAAACTCTCACCCTCTGTTTTACATCTACCTTATTCTTTTTTATTTTTCACTAAAATTTTGGGAATTTAATTAGTAATTTGAGTGTTGTATACAGTGGTGAATAATGAAATATTTCTTCATGGAGTATCATATCAACCCTGAAAAGAAGGATTTGAGGTAATCCCTTAATGGGGGGAAAATTTGAATAAGAAGCTATCATAACACTACATATAATGAATCAATAAATTATGGACATTCTAAAGAAATATAAAGTATATGTTATTTCAATAACACTTACAACACTTTTTTATTGTTTTAAATATATTATAAAGGGGTATTGGTTAATGAAAATATGAGATAAAGGGGTATCTCAGGTATTTGATTTGAACTTTTTGATTGATTTTTTAGCCATGTGCATGCTACATCCTTTTAAATAAATTAGTTTGAAACAACCTAAGAATGAATTATTTATAATGGTTTCATATGTATGGAGGTTTATGAACTACATTGAGAAAATTAGTTTTTCACTCTTTTCTATAAAGGGTTAGCCTACATAGGCCTATAGTCTTCTGACTAAAGTCTATTTACTTAGGAATTCATGTAATGACATACTTATCTGGAGTGAATTGACAAGTTTAGATCTAAAGGGGGGAATTTTGGTTTTAAAATAATTTTCATGTGATTTTAACTCTCATATTTCCTTTGGTGTTCTTATTAATAAGGGGGAGAAGTAAAATCAAACATATTTACATAAAAAGATATATCGTGGTATTCACTACTAATCTAAATGGGGAGAGTATTATTCTCATTAGATTAACTTGTATTTATTGTCAATAATATGAGATTACTTGATGGTTAGTGATGATTTAAAAATATTTTGATAATAAATACATGAGGAGATATATTTGATGGAGTTGATAGTAAATTAAGTTGAAATGAAATGTTTGAGGCTATATAATGAATATATCACTTGAATGGATTCAAGAATATTTCATATAAAGAAACAATTTTTTTAATGATTTTTGTTTTGTTCTTCATGGAAATAAAAGGCATGTGTTGATGGATGTAGTGACACTATATATAATAATTAGACAATATTTGGTGGATAGTTTTAGGTGTCTTAGATAACCATGGAAAGAGATGATGTGGTTTTGTTTTTTTTTTGATAATATTTGGAATGGCACATAAGATGTATGATCTATATGTAAGATATTTATAATAAGCATAAGAAATATTCATTTTATATAAAAGTTTCTGCTCTTTATAAGATATTATGGATATAATGTAATATGTATAATTTTTAAAATATATTTCTATATACATATATAATATTTTATCTACATTTAAGATATTCTATGAGGCTAAATAACCCAATTTTGTCTATCCATGTGATGTTGAGGAAAGTTACAAAGTAAAATATAATATAGAAAATGATGTTTGGTGACCTGAAGAAGATATTTATCTATAAAAATGATATTTCTCTATGTATAATAAATTTTTGATCAACATATGATAATTATATTTAATATAATATTATTTAGTAGGACTGAAAATCTAGGATTTCCATAGTGAAATATTTTTAAGAAAATGAGTTAATGAAGATGATGTTTGTGTTAATCAACAAGGGTTAAAATATTATAATAAAGTTAAGTGATTTTCATCCAAGTTGATAGAATCTAGTTAAGGATTAATCTAGTGTTGAGATTAGTTGTCCAACACCCTAAGAGGATGATTCCATGTAACAATACCATGAACGCATGGATAATTTTGAGGAATTCAATTCTATGGATTTTGTGGGAATTAAAGTCATGATATTTAAATTTAATAATTAAGAATAAAAAAACCCAATCCTTATGTTATTTGAATAAGTATACTATCTTAGATTTAAATAAGTTTGAATGATATGGGCACACTAGTGAAAAAAATACTTTTTCACGACATTTTTTTCTTTTTAACATCAGTTAGTATGCAACGTTATATTATGAGATATTGTAAATAAGTTTTTAATGTTAGTTAAAAAAATAGATTTTGAAAATAAATTTTTTTGGAATCATTTTACATTGATTATTTTCTAATTGGTGTGAAAAATGCATCATAAGCTCTTACCATGTAGATTTTTTATAAAATGACATGGAAAATGCTTTTTCTCATCTTTTCTTTCATAAACGATGTGAGAAAGTCTTCCATTATTGATTTTTTTGGGATGATTAATGGAACATAATGTGAAAACCCAATAATAATATATTTTTTCACATCGGTTATAAAATTACCAACATGAAAAATCATTTTCCACATCATTTTAAAAAAACAGACATGGTAAAGGCTTGTAAAGATTTTTTTACACTTGTTATTAAATAACCGAAATAAAAAATAACTATTTAAATAAATTAATTTTTAATTAATTTTTTCCATCCCAAATAGACAAAATAAGAAAGGTAGTAGAAAAATAGAAAAATATCAAAATAAACATTTACAATTTGAACTTACAAGTTTATAATATATATTACAAATAAAATAAAATCCAACCAAACCTATTAAATGAATTTCCTATTCAATTTTTAAATCTCTCATATCTTATCTATTAAAATATTTTAAGTCATTAAAAAACTAAAAATTAAAAATAAATAATTTAACATGTATTCAGAATAAAATGAATGACATATTAAGGAAAAGTTTATAAATAAATATAACCTTTTGAAACTTCATAACTATCCCAATTAAACTTATTTTATACATAAATCTTAAATCATATTATACAAATTTCTCTAATCCTTCTCATTTATGAAATTTTTGTTTAAAATAAAATTTCATTTCAAAATAACTTTTTTAATAATGTATCCAAAATTTAATAATTGTAAAAGAAAATTCACATTTTCTTTTACATATCTCATCTTGGAACTATTCTCTCTTGTGGTCTCTATAAAAAATTTCATGCCCATTTTCAAAATAATATAAATTAAATAAATTAAAATTTCATTATAATATAAACATGTATTAAAACTTTCAAACTTAAATGTTCATTACATTCATAAAATTTTCTCACACTTTACCATAGAGAGAGAATAGATAGTAAAATGTCTTCTCCCTTGAAAAAAACCCCCAAAATCCAATGGAAACTAATATATAAGAAAATTTAATGTGATTTATAATTATTTTTATAGATATATAACAATTTTTGAGATATATGTTTCATACACATAAAGATAAGGAAACATCCATCACTGAATAATTTAATTCTTTTGAAATCTTGCTATGATATAAAACGTTTTTCTACATCAGTCATCATTCTCACTATAGGTGAAATTAATTGTGGGTCTATAAATCCATACACATATATCATTTTATTTTACATTAAAATTTTATAAATATATGCAATACAAAATAAACATAAATATAAATTTTAAATAAATTAAATGAACAGAAATATTTTTGTTAATCGAATTTCATGGAAAAAATTGAATTGTGTTGATTTCTAACAAATCCCCGGTAACAAGATATATGATATCATTTTTCAAAATCACCTCATTCTTTGTATGGAAAAAGTTTTTGGCTTCCATTTGAATCTTGTAAATATCCAAAAAAATCTGAATATATTGACAATCTATCAAGAATATTAGAAGTTATATCTCAAGTCATAACACTTTTCATTTTTTATTGTCTGTATAGTATTTATTTACCCTTAATGTATTCCTATAAAAAATAGAGAAATACATAATCATTAAAATATTAAAAAAATTAATATAAAAATTTAATAAAAGATATAATATACACATACCTCTATGCTAATTTATCAAAAAAAAGTCTAGATGGAAAAAATAAAAAATGGTTGACACCTTTTCCAACTATACTCACCTCATCTGTAAGAAATATAATTCTTGATGATCTACTTATAATATCCTATACAGAGAACCAATGATGGTCTATATCTATCTATTTATGATGAATGGTATCATCAATATTATATATCATCACATATGAAACAATATGATAATATGTATCATCAATATATAACTCACAATAATTGGGAAGTTATGGAGGAGGGGTGTATGAGTAGAATAAAGAGTGTAGACTTAAGGAGGTGGTGTATAAGTAGGAGGAGTGGGAGGAGTGGGATCTTCTAGAGGAGGTGTAGGAGTAGGATCAGTAGAATAAAACTATATTTTCATGTTTAAAATTTAACTGTACCAAATCTCTAATCATGTCCTCCGTCATCAAATTAATATCCTAAACTTCATCTTTTAAAGATTATATATTTTTTATAATCATCCTCCATTGTGTTGGGAATGTATTTTCTAAACAATACTCTATAAATATTATTTTTTTTATTCTCACAAATACCCTTGTTTGTTTTACTAATGATATTACTTAAAGTATATTTCAGGAAATTAATGTTATTTATATTTCATATTTTTGGAGTTATACTCAAGCTTATTATTCCTGTGTAATATTCATCAAAGTGTTTTAAACAATCTTAAGCGTATTTTGGAAACAAGGTTCATACCATACATTGACGAATGTAATATAAGGGAAAAACCCTACATTTGTACTAAAACTTATATTGAATGATCATTGTGTATTGTTAATTAACACTAAGTTAAGAGAAATGTATGGATAAAGAACCTTACATTTGGATGAAACCTTAAATTTGACAAATAGAAAAATTATGGTTAATGAAACCTACGTAAGTATGGAACCATACATTTGAGAAGAAAACATATGGATCATCAACCTTACTTTTGTTATCAACCTTACATTTTCAACCTTACATTCGGAGAATTAAAGATACATAGTTGAAGACTACATTTGGTATTTTTTTCATTTTTTGAAGGAACCTTATGTTTGACTTTTCATCACCATAGAATTAAATTTTCAATTTTATTGGAGTTTCATGAAATGGTATTTGTGGAATATCATGTCGTTTTAAGGATCATTTTCGAACAATTCAAAATTCGTAATGATTGATTGAAAGAACTGTATTAAATAGAGAAATTCTCTCCAATTCTTAAGGGAATATATGACTACTTTGAGCTATCTCGGGAATTTTAATTCTTACAATTTATCAATCAATTTTCTTAGATCATTAATTAAAAAGTAGTCTCTTTGGTTTATTTATTCTATTAATTTATTTTATATATATATATGTTTGTATGATACAAAGAATAATATATATTGAGTTATATATTGATCCATATATTGTAATGCATTTTTGTGATTAAAACTGCATTATTGTTAAGATATTTTAAAGATCTACTGAAATAATAGATCAGACTATATTTTCTATAGAAGAGGTTGTAGTGGAGACATACATGTTATAAATCTAGTATTTTATGTAAGTATATTGCTGAAATTTTTTTGTTGTTTTTATTGAAAGTACTATTTTAACCAGATCACTTCGGAACTTCTCTTTCTTGGAGAAACTATTTCTTGAATAAGAAGATACATCTACTGTCAGTTGTTGTTACAACTGTGAAGTTAGATCAAATTTGTTTTTACCAATATATTTTTATTGAGAGTTTCAACTACTTGTACTCTATTGTGTTCGAGTATCAGCTTCTTTATCTAAGATATCATTTTTTGGTTCTCTGTTAAAGAACCAGAAGGCTTTGTTTTTAGCCTTATTTTTAAAGGTGTTATCTTCCTACACTCAGTTTTGGATTGGTCTTATGATATGAGAACCTAACTAGTAAAATTAACCAAAATCATATAGTGAGTAATTGGTGTAGTGGACTAGGAGATCTTTAATCCCCAAACCACTACAAACAGTCATGTTCTATATTTCTGTTTTATCTAATTCTCATACATTAATACAGAAGATAATCACTACTTATCTTCATAATCATCATTCAACATTAAAATGCATAATTGTGAATGATTTTGAAAATACACAATTCACCCCCCTACCCATCCTCTCTTGTGTATATTTATATATTATGACCTAACAATTGGTATCATAGGAGAATTTTTGGAAAAAATTATAACAAGGTAAAAGTATAAGGTCTATACAAAAATAGAAATGACTGATCAGAGAGAAGGAATATCAATGGTTCATGCTCCTTATTTCAATAGTGAAAATTGTGAATGCTAGAAATCATGGATGATTATCTATTTTAAGAATTTGGTATTCAATGTCTACTCAAAGATCATTACTCCTTATATAATTTCGAATATTCTTGCAACATGGACTGCTACTACAGAGGCTAAGTATGACATGAATTCTAAAGCTATAAATTCTACTATTTATGGTCTTAGACCAGATGAATTCAACCATGTCTCATAATATCCTACTACTTATGAAATGTGTAAAACCATTATCATTGCCTATGAAGGAATAGATAATGTAAGAAAAATGAGGTATGCAACAGAAAAGATAAAATTTGATACATTCAGAATGTTTGATGGAGAGAGTATCACTCCGATGAATGGAAGGCTTAAAAATATTATCAATAATATTACATCCTTACGTGATACTATAAAACAAGAAGATCAGACTTTGAATGTACTGAGATTACTACCTGCCAAATGGAATGGTATGTCAACTACAATTCGATAATCATCACCTGTCAAAAATATGATAATGAGAGAATTAATTGGAAAACTAATTAAGTATGTATCTGAAATGAAATATTAAGCTGAAGATCATAAAGTCTTCGTGAAAAAAATATAATACTTCTCTAAAGGTAAAATCTCACAAGAAATGAAAAAGAATAAAGAAAGAATTCAGAGAAGAAAATAATTCAGATAAATCTGATTCTGAAATGGAACTATCTCAATTATCCATAAATTTTAGCAAGTTTTATAATAATAAAATATGATTCAGAAAACCTTTCAAGAGGGATGAAAAAGACTCAATAGAAGTAATATGATATGAATTCAATAAAAAAGGTTATAAGACCTGATTGTCCTCATCTAAAAGGTGGAAAGTAAAAGACCGAAAAGACATATTAGAAAAATTCTGATTATGAACATAAAAGAAAAAGAGAAATGAAGGATACTTGGAGTGTTTTTAAAGACTCCATCAGCTCATAAAAATAGTATTCAAAAAATGAAAAATCACATTTGAAAGCAATCATGTTCTTTATAAAATATGAAGATAATGTAAAAGCTTAATATTCATCTAATTATAATTATGAATCTAATTAAAATTATTCAAATAATAAATTGGCTACCTTCTGAAAATTTATAGATGGAAAATATGACTCTCTATTAAAGAAACACATATATTTGAAGAATATTCACTATGCTATTTTAGAAGAACGATATGCTTTACTTAAACAACATCAAGAGTTAATTGAAAAATTTAACTCATCTACCCAAAAATGTGATGATCATGAAAATAAGTTTAAATAATCAAAAGATGAATTAAGAACTTATAAAATTGTTGCACTCTTCTTTAAAAAGGAGAAAATATTCTAAATGAAATTCTTCGTAAAATTTCACTAAAAACAAATGGTTTGGTATAGGAAGTAAGGGTGAAAAATATAAACTATATAAGAATTATTTTATTCCCAACTCAAAAACTGTTACTAGTCATTTTTGTGAAACAGAATGGCATATAACAAAAAACTATTATTTGAGAAATCCTCAAATAAGTGGAATTAAAAAAGAATTTATATCAAAAAGATTATCTGGAGTGAATTATATGAGTTTTGGGGAAAAAAGCAGATTTGGATTCCCAAATCATTGTTAGCTAACACTGTTGGACCCAACAAAATATGTGTACCAAAACAAACTCTTGTTTAATTGGATTTATAGGAAATTTGTCATATAAAAAATGATATATGGTATATGGACAAGGCCATCTCCAGGAATATGAGTGGAAACTCACAAAATATCAATACAATGACTCAAATATATAGTGGTATATTCACCTTTGTTGATAATTCCAAAGGAAATATAATTGGACTAGGAACTGTTGGAGATCCAAAAATAGTCCCAATCAATAAAGTAAAATATGGAAATAGTCTAAATCATAACCTGATAAGTATCTCTCAACTCTGTGATTATGTATATTATGTTCATTTTTCTATCAATTTCTTCTCTATATTTAAAAATAAATTTTTTATGTTTAGATCACCTAGAAATGATAATGTTTATACTTTGGATGTAAATTTCTCCTGTAAACAGAAAGTGTATGGTTTAATTGCTAAGATAAATTATTCTTGGATATAGAATATGAGGCTTGGTTATTGTAATATTTATCCTTTATATAAATTATCTAAGAAACAATTAGTTTTTGATTTACCTAGTCTTAAATTTGTTAGTGACAGCTTCTTTGATGCATGCCAAATTGGAAAAAAACACAAATCTTCCTGCAAATCTATTAACAAAATTGTTACATCAAAACCTCTAAAACTTATCCACATGGATCTTTTTGGACCATCAAGTGTAGCAAGTTTTGCTGGAAAACTATATGTTTATGTTTTAGTTGATGATTATTCTAGATTTTCTTTGATTTATTTTCTAAAACTCAAAATTGAATCTTTTACTTTTTTGAATGTTTTTTAAAAAATTGTTCAAAAAGAAAAAGGTTTTAAAATAATTTCATTAAGAAGTGATCATGGTGGAGAATTTGAGAATCATGAAACCAAATCCTTTAGAAAAATATGGGTATTATACACACCTTTTCTACACCAAGAAAACATCAACAAAATAGAATTTTTAAAAGAAGAAATAGAACTATTCAAAAAATGACTAGGACTATGAAGAATGAATACAGTCTACCTACCTACTTATGGGCAGAATCTATAAGCACATCCTTCTATATAATGAATAGAGTTTTAATTCGGGATATTTTAAAAAACATGCCTTATAAACTTTGGAATAAAAAAAACTAAAGTAAAGTAATTTAATGTTTTTGGGTATAAGGTGTATATCCTAAACACCAAGGATAATATTGGAAAGTTTGATCCAAATGCCGATGAAGGAATAATTTTAGTATATTCTGCTACCTCTAAAAGCATGTAAGTGTTTAATAAAAAGTCAAGAATTGTTGAAGATTCAGTTCATGTGATGTTTTATGAAAATAACCCTTTTATTAAAGAGAATGATCAAACTAATGAAATTATTGACTCTTCTTACAACATGAGATTTGAAAACCTGAAAAATGATTTTGAAAATAAAATAAATAAAATCCAATCCATTTTAGAAGAAAATGATACTGATGAACCTAAAAGTGTTTTAGCTAGACAGTCTAGAATCCTAAATAATCATCTTTAGACACTGTAATAGGAGACCTAGAAATATGAATAAGGACAATAATAAGTGAAAGAAACCTAGTTTAATTATTTCCTTTATATATTAACTAAAACATAAGTCTTTTGAAGAATCCTGAAAAGATGAGAGTTGGATGTTGGAAATTCAAGATGAGCTAAACTAGTTCAAAAGGATTGAAGTTTAGGAAATAGTAGAAAGACTATGAAATTATCCAGTTATATGAACTAAATGGGTCTTTATAAATAAATAGAAAGATCAAGGGATTATAACTAGAAACAAATCTATATTAGTAGATATAAGATATAATCAGGAAGAAGGTATAGATTATGATGAATCATTTTCCCTTTTAGCTATATTAAAAGAAATTAGAATCCTCTTAGCTTATGTATCTTATATGAACATTAAATTATATCATATGGATGTTAAATATTAATTTTTTAAATGTTTATTTAATGGAGGAAGTTTATGATGAAAAACCTCCTGGTTTTGAAAATTCTCAAAAACCAAATTCTATTTTTAAACTTACTAAATCTCTCTATGGACCGAAATAAGAACCTAGACCTTGGTATGAATGGTTAAGTTATTTCATTTTAAAAAATGGATTTACTATTGAATCAACAGATCTATCCCTTTTTAAGAAAACCATTTTTTTTAAATACATTATTAGCTCAAATCTACGTGGATGATATTATTTTTGGTTCAACCAAAGAAAAAAAATTCTAATGATTTTTCAAAACATATCAAAAAAAATTACATGAGTATAATGGGAGAATTGAACTTCTTTTTAGGACTTCAAATTTATCAAAAATATTAAGGAAATATTTTAAACCAAAGTAAATATATTACTAACTTATTAAAAAAGTTTGGTTTTGAGAATAGTAAGATATATACAACTCCCATGTGTACCAATATAAAACTTGATTTGGATTAATTTAGAAAACCAGTGGACAACAAGTTATATAGAGTTATGATGGGTAGTTTATTATACCTTACTGCAAGTAGACCTGATAATATGTTTTCAGTATGTTTATGTGATATATTTCAATCAAATCCTAAATAATATTATCTTACTACTATAAAAAGGATTTTTAGATATTTAAAAAGAGCTATTTTTCAATCAGTTCTTTATCCAAAAACTTCTGATTTTAATTAAATATAATTTTTAGATACTGATTTTGGAGGTTTTAGATTAGATAGAAAAATTATCCCAGGAACCAGTCACTTTTTAGGAAAATCTTTAGTATCATGGTCAATTAAGAAACAACACTCATTTTCCCAATCAACAGCCAAGGCAGAATATGTATCTATAGGTTGTTTTTGTGCATAAGTATTGTGGGTGAAAAACAAACTAATAGAATTTGGATTAAATTTTAATAGTACACCTATTTTATGTGATAATAAAATTGCTATAAATATTTAAAAAAAATACAATAAGTCATTCAATAAATATACATATTGATATTAGGCATCATTCTCTAGGAGATCATGTTCTTAAAAAGGATATATCTTTAGAATTTATAAACACAGAATATTAAGAAGCTGATATTTTTACTAAACCACTTCCACTGTATGTTTTGATTTTGTTAAGGGGGTTATATTTATTTAATTTATAAATAATTGTTAATATTTTAAATAATTTTAATGTTAAATGTTTATTTTAATTTATTTTATTTTATTTTTATTTATTTATTTCTTCTAATTTATTTTTGTTAAATTTATTTCCTGATTACTTTAAATTTGATTTGTTTTAAAATTTTTGTATTTCCCTGCTATATATTTTAGTTAGTTTATTTTATCTTAAATTTATTCACACAACGTGTTTTCAAAAAAATTCATAATTATCTTACCTCATGACATGGGAAAAAAGGCACTATCAGAAACATTTCTAATACCTAACCTTTTCGTGTCTGAAACCCTTTTTGAATACCAAAACCTTCATTTACCTCATCTACCATGGTTTATCTCTATTTTCTTTCAAAACCCTAGAACCCAAAAACCATAGAGATTTTGTTTCATAGAAATGACGAAAACTAAGGGAACCAAAGAAGGTGAATCCAATTACCCCAAGTGCTAGACAGTTTCTGAAAGAAAGATCCTGCAAGGAAAAGTAGTTGATTTTGAATGGATCTATCAGAAAATATTCACCTAAAGTAAGAACTATATTTTCAAGGATTAGAATCCATGTTGAATGAGGAAAAGTCAGATTTCCTTTAGGATCTAGAAATAAAATATTTCTATAATAGTGTTTAGTTTAGTTTTGGAAATTTTTAAGATACAGTTTTCTCAAGAATAGAAGATAAGAACTGTTACATTTCCTTAATTAAAATTTCTCAAATTTTGAATTGTCCTCATGAGGGAGTTTTTCATTTTGATCTGCAATCTATCAGAGAAAAGGACCATAAGTTTGAAGGCATTATGTATTTTCTTTTTGGTTCAACAAACATTAGAAAAATATTTTTCAAGGATCTTTAGGCAGACTAGAAAATCTTAGTTAATTTTATTCAAATTGAAATTGCTCTAAGGATAGCTGAGATGGAGAAGATTAAATATCTAGACATGTATATCATATTTTTTATTTTAAGTGAACAAAATCTGAATTTTTTAAGGTATCTGTTCAGATATTTTCACTACTGCTATCTGAAAGAAGCTAAGTTGAATTTTTATCCTTATGGAAGGATAATCTCTCAAATTTTGTTCCAGAAATGAATGATTTTTTTAATAGATTATAAAAATCAAATGTCATCACAACAACATTATCAATATGGGTACTTTTATGAAGGTGTATTTTTACTATAGTACATTAAAAAACAAAACTTATGCCAGTTGGTGCAGAGACCAACAAAGATCAGGATCTTTTGCTCAGGGGGAGAAAAGTGCAATTGGGAATGAAGGTATTGGTGAAACCCAAGGTGAATGAATTTACAAACCAACCAAAATAATATTAATATTTTTTGAAGAAAAATAATAATATGAAGAAGTGTTTGTATAAGAAGAATTGGTTTTAAAACCATGGGAAAGAGTAAATCCACCTACTGAAGAACCAGTGTTGGGTTCAGGTGAGGATACCAGGTCAGTAAATTTGGAAGAAACTTTTATTGATTAAAAAAATAGGTTGAAATATAGATAAGTGGTCTACAGAATTTTGTTTTACAATTTATCTAGGAAAAAGATATAGTTGTTCTGGAATAGAAACAGATGATCATCTCTGAAAATGTGGATACTAGAATTGTTGTAAATCTATTTTTTTTATTTTTGATCATGTGGTTGAAAGACCAGAATATGTTTCTGTTGGTAAAAAATAATCTCTTGATAGTTTATCATATTCAAGATAAAACTCAATTGAAAATATAGTATATAAGTTTGGGGAAAAGTATCCTTCAATATCGTTAGAAATTGTGGAAGTTGATCATTTATAACATCCAAATGAAGGGACATCAGATTCCCTAACTAATTTGGTTAATGAGATTATAATTAAGTTCAATAAGTCTTGGGAAGAAAATGTTAATATTAATCAAGAGTTGGAAGCTACGTGAAAAAAGTTACAGGATCTTAGAGAAAATTTTGTTTCCAAAATGGAATTTGATGACTTCAAGAGAGAGATGTTGGATGAAGTTGGAATGATAAAGTTTGAAGTTGTTTCTAATTCAGACTTTATTGATCTTAAGTGGTATTTGGGGAGTCACTTTGAATCAATCATGAGTAGTGTTGGTCAAAATAGTACATCTACCTCTACTCCTACTATCATTCAATATTTGATTCAAAGATTTCTGGTAGTCACCACTGTCATGGTAGATATGGATGATCATCTTCCAAATATTCAATGCAATAGTTCTCCTCTGTCATTTCTGTTGGACAATCAGAAATTTCTAGTTGACAAACTAACTCAGAATGAACCAGGTATCAGATTTATGTTGAACAATTTTATAGATAAGTTGGATCAGTTCATACAGAATGAGTAAATCTTGCATAACTTTTTAAAATTTAGTCTTGTTTAGAATTTTTATATTAGTCAAGATTCTAGAGTTTTGATTATGTAGTTGGGGGATATTCTAAAGAAGAAGTTAAGGTTATAGATGGTAAAGTTGAAGATATGTTTGAAGATGCTCAAAATACTTAGAACTTTAACCAAGCCAAATCCTACCCAATATCTGGTACCCTAACCATTTCAGTTGACTAAACTCATTTCCTAGTCATACTGATTATTGTACCTATTCAATTTTTTATCAATAAATGTTTTTATTTTTATTTTTTCATACTTTATTTCATATTCTTTTATGTTTATGTCTCAAGCCAAAAATCTAGTCTTATTTTTTAAAATAGATTATTATAACATTCACTTACTAATATGTGAAAAATTAAATATGTTTTAATCTTTTTTCTATACTTTATTTTTGATCTCACAAAAGGGGGAGAAATTTGGATAAAAACAACATTTCTTTTTTATCAAAATAATTCTGACAAATCTAATTTCGAATCATTTTCTTTTAATTGTATTAAAAATTCTAAATTCTATTATTTATTTTATGGGTTTGGTGATCATCAAAAAAGGGGAGATTATTGGGAATGTATTGTATCAATAATAATCTATAAATCTTATAGATTTTGATTATCACAAATACCCTTGTTTCTTTTACTAATGATATTTCCTTAATTTTATTTTAGGAAATTAATATTCTTGATATTACTTATTTTGGAATTATATTAAATCTTGTTATACACATTGAATATTCATTAAGGTGTTTGAAACACTCTTAAGCATGTTCTGGAAACATTGTTCATACCATAAGTTGACGAACGTAACATAAGGAACAAACCCTACATTTGTAATAAACCTTGTGTTGAATTATTCGTTCATATGGTTAATTAATCCTATGTTAATAGAAACATAAGGATAAATAACCTTATGTTTGGATGAAACCTTATGTTTGAAAAAGAGAAAATGCATGGTTAATGAACCCTGAGTAAGTACTGAACCTTATGTTTGAGAAGAAAATGTATGGATCATCAACCTTACTTTTATGATTAACCTTACATTATCAACCTTATGTATGAAAAATGAAATCTAAATATTTGAACCCTAATTTTGGTATTGTGTTGTTTTTTGAAGGAACCTTACATTTGACTTTTCATCACTGGATATTTAAATTTATGATTTTATTGGAGTTTTGTGCCATGGTCTTTATGGAATATTAGGCAGATTTAGAGCTCATTTTCAAAAGATTCAAATCTCATTGTGAGTGATTCAAAGAATCGTATTAAATTGATAAATTTTCTCCTATTCTTAAAGAAGTTTAAGACCACTCTAATATGTCTTCGGAATTTTAATTCTTAAAATTTATCAGGATATTTTCTTGGATCTGGAGTTGAAAAAAAGACTCTCTTCTTTATTTATTCTATCAGTGTATTTGTTCTATATATGTGTATATGATTCAAAGAAGAATATATATATGTTTGTTGAGATATATATTGATCTATATATCGAAATTCATTTTTTGTGTTTAAAATTTCATTCTTGTGAAGATCTTTTATATATCTACTGCAATGATTGATTAGACTCTTTTTTCTACAGAATAGGCTATAGTGGATATATATGTGTTCTGAATCTGGTATTTTTTGTATGTTTTATGTTGTTATTCAGTGCTTTTTTATTGAAATATGTATTTCAATCAGATCACTTCATAACTATTATTTCTTGAAGAACCCATTTTCTAAAGAAGAAGAAGTTCCATCTAATATTAGTTTTTGTTACAACTATGAAGTTCAATCAAAACCATTTTTATCAATATGTTTTTATTGAGAGTTTCAACATCTTGTACACAGTTGTGGTGGAGTATCAGCTTCTTGATCTAAGATATGGTTTTTTGGTTCTCTGTTAAAGAACTAAAAGGATCTTTTTTTAGTCTTATTCGTAATGATGTCAACTGCCAACACTCAGTTGTGGATTGGTCTTATGATATGAGGACCTGACTAGTGAAATTCACCAAACTCACAGAGAGTATAATTGGTAGAGAGTACTAGGGGTTCTTTATATCCTGAACCACTATAAACATCCATGTTCTGTATTTCTACTTTATCTTATTCTCGTACTTTCATATAGAATATAAACACTACTTATTCGCATAATAATCAATCGACATGAAAAGGTAGAATTGTAAAATATTTTTAAAAAGACACAATTCACCCCCCCCCCCCCCCTCACTTTTTTATAATTGTATATTCTGACCTAACACATTGAATAAAATTTAGTACATGGAAATTATTTTTTTACTCATACATATGTTGGGTATCCTCATACACAGCCTGGGTGTTTGGGCTTTCTTAATTTTGGAGCAAAAATATCCTTCCTAGCCTCGACTATGAAGACCCCATGTGTTCTCTTCTTCTCAAGATAATCCTATATAGAATATTTGAAAAAATACATAATGAATAAAAATATATAAAGAATTTATTTAAATTAAATGAATAGATAAAGTAAACATATTTTAATCCTCTCAGTTATAACTATCGACACATCCATAAGATATTTCCCTTTTTTATCATATAATCCCTCTTCCATTTTTCATGTCTAGTTAGTGGACATTAGGGTATACCTCAATGGATCCTAAAGATTTAGCTCTCAGGTTTTGAAATTTTTCAGCTATAATTTTTTCTTCCTATAAAATTCACAATCCCCAAGATTAAGTAATAAGGTATAAATTTCTATAATGGATCACCTAATGATATCTCATAAATTATTAGAAATTAAGAATAAATAAATCCTTAATATGATGATTAATATTAAAAAAATCTTATAAAAGTTAACATTTCACTTACCAAAAACACTTCTTACCATCTACTTTAAAAAAACTTCTTCCATGTATCTTCATCTATTAATGGATATATATCACATGGATAAGAAGGTGGGAAAATATATTACTATAAAAATTTCAAGATAAGTAAAATAATAACAAAAAAGATTCCTGAAATTGTATCCCATGAGTGATATATTGTCATTTTTTCAACACTTCACCAATCATCAATCAGAATAACAACTTTTCTTTTAGCCTGCACTACAATAAAAGTCATGAATTGTTTTCAATTTGGGAATTTTAGAATATAATTTTAATCAAAATTATACTAGTATCTTCTAGTATTGGATATGGGTAAGTGATAATTTTGGTAAACATGTAATTCCACATTTACCAACTCTCGTACTCATTTTCCCCAATGGAAGCATATGTCCCTTACAAATAATGATAAAGAGGCTCATCAATAGGATAATGTGTATGTTATTCCCTAAAGTTATGTGTATTAGCCTCTCCATAAGTATGTAGTGGATTAGATGATTGATTTGCCATTATCCTATAAATCAATGAAACAAACAATTATTACACAAATATATAAATCCAACTATTGCATAAAAATTTAAGTAGAAAATGAAAATATAATAAATAAAAATTAAACTAAATTAAACACATTTTTATTCATATTTTTATATAGTTAATTAAAATTTTAACAACATTAATGAGATATGAAATAACATAAATGAATGAAAACAAATCCAAAAATGGTGTGTAAATAGTAAAAATACTCCAGTGTATAACACCATCTCTCCCACCAAAATTAATATTCTTTGAAGTTATGAAAAATTATCCAATAAAAAGTAAACTAAACTGACCACATTTTTATTTATGATTATTTTTGTAGTTAAATTAAATGGTAAAAACTTTAATGGTATATTAATACACAAAAAATAATGAAAAAAATCCAAAAATAATATTTGAATAATAAAAATTCTTCAACCTAATTAATCATTTTTTACACCAAAAAATATATTTTTCAAATATACTCTTTTATACATATATTTTTAAATATATATATTAGATTTAAAATAATTTTTGTCAACAAAACCAATTAATAGATATGTTTAATAGGGGTTAAATTCTTAAACTAAACAAAACTAAACTAATATAAATAAACAATTTAACTTATCATTTATAATATGTGTTTTAATAAAAAAATAAAATTAAAATATACTAAATTTTATTAAATTCAAAAAATTAAACCAAAAATAAACATATATTACCTCTAATATTATGAATATACTAAAGGATTGTTTTCCAAAATTCTTTCTTCATGATTTTTTTGTATGGTACAAACCATGTATATGATGTTCTCATCAATATTATCTGTTAATATTTCTATTAAAGTAGGAATCTCACATAAATAATAATCTTTGTCAAGTTTATCATCACCAATACAGAGTATTTTTACTTTTAAAACAATATACTACTAAATTTTGGATTGATCAAGAAAAAAGAAGATTTGTTGTATATGTGTTTCCATGCTAAAAGAATCAGTTGTGTATTCCAATATTTTCTAATTACCAAGTGTCATTACAAATTCATCATGTCTAAAAGTGTATTTAATGATAAAACATGTGTGTTTAAACACAAGAACCTAAAATTTAATGAAATAAAACTCCCATATTTCTTTAATGACTCCATAATATGTACTTTATGCAGAGATTGAATTTTTGTCTTTGTAACGCAAAAAATACATTGCTTCTGTGAACACCAATACACTAATATTATAAACTACACTTATATTATCCTAATATTTAATATGAAATGTATATCCATTAATTTTATACCCAAACAATGTTATAATATTTAATCTTTTACCACCCACTAACCATCTTAATGTTTCTAATGAATTTTATCTACCAAACCTAGTCACTTTGCACCATGGGAAAAAAAGTTTTGTTATGCTAATTTAAAATCCACATATCTTTCTTATTTAGATAACATTATTTCAATACATTAATATGAAATTTTATATATAGGTGAGCATCATCTATGTTATTCAAGTTGTTTAAATATACCTTCATTATTTTTTCACATGTAAAAAAATTACTTTCAAGTTATATATCACATTTCCATCATAATTGACTTGTTCATAGAGAGATGTTGTAAAATTGATGTGCTCCATTTTCGACAAGTATCTTGTAAAAAACTCTAAAACCTACTTCTCTATAATGGAGGATTTAATTTGATATTGATTTTAAACGTAACCCTTCGATATCTTCAAATAACTTCCAAAAGGATAGATTCAATGTTGACTTATAGGTCCACAAATATTTATTTTGTCCACAAATATTTATTTTTTCCAAAAAATAAACTATTAATTGCACCATGATATTGAAAAAAAATATGGAAGAAAATACATTTCCAATTGAAAAAGTATATAATATAATTCATTATCAAAAATATTCAAAGTAGTTAGATCAATCAACTTATTAAAAATTGAATCGAAAAAATAACACATTTTCATGATATTCATTCTAAAATAGATGGTAAATATTTCATTCAATGCAACTAGTAGTAATTATTTCATCATGACATTAAAATCATGATATTTCATACCTGTAAACTTCAAATAATTTAAAGACACAATTTTTTTACATTTTAGGAATAACCCTACAACACTTTGATATCATGAATACATTGAAAAAAGGTAATTTTATCCCTCTTGAATAATATATGACAAGATAAGCATGGTAATTTCCACATTCCATCAGGAGTGGGAGCTAACTACAAATTTATTTCCATTGAGAGTAAGTCCATTATTATATTCAACCTAATATTTATTATTTCCTTTAATATCTAATAATGTTCTAATAAATATTCCATAAACATTCTTCTCTATGTGAATGACATAAATGTTTTGTTTGACCTCATTATATATCCAATATGGTAGCTTAAAA
Organism: Viscum album; assembly: GCA_963277665.1. Lineage (NCBI taxonomy): Eukaryota > Viridiplantae > Streptophyta > Magnoliopsida > Santalales > Viscaceae > Viscum > Viscum album. The sequence goes on along the minus strand of OY728142.1, from coordinate 1,850,119,582 downwards.
AATATTGATCATTTCTTCAAAATATTTCCATCATTGTAAGATTTTTTTGTCTTTCTGAATGTGACATCAATGTTTTTATCCCTCACAAAATACTGATCGATGGAAAAAGTTTGAGGAACAATATCAAAAAAATTTGAGTCATTGAATTTGTTTATTAATATTTTATAAGATTTATCTATAGACAAAATCATTTGATAATTCATGTAGACCATTTTTCTCTCATGTTTTATTTGATAACATGTTGTTTGTTACACACAAATCTGTCAAGATTTATACCCCTAAACATTGTATCTAAGAAAAGTTCCATATTTTTGGAACTTATTTTTTAGTGAAAATAATCATTGAATGAATTTAAAATACTTAATTTTATAAGATTAAAAAACCCTAATACCTTCCTATAATAAAAGTTTCAAAATCATTATTTAATAGTGATAAGAAAACATCAATATCATTTCTATGATATTTTGGTCAAGATATCATTAAATTTTAAAAGTCGTATTTTTTATTCATAAAAAATTCACATGATAAATTTACAACTACCAATAAAATTGTCCATAAACTATGTCTGCTACTAAGGCTTCGATATGAATTCATTCCATCCATGTATAGTCCAAGTTAGAGATTTATAGCTTCATTTCTAAATTTAGGAAATTGTGGATCAATTTTATTTGATTGTGGACAATCAGTAAGATGTTTTAATCTTCCATTCTATATTCCCTCATCTGTATGCCATGTTCAACTTTTTTCATTATTTAAATTTTCAAATAAATTTTTTAAATGAATAATTATAGTAAGATACCAAATTTCATAAATAGGGGTATTTGTAGTAATTAAATCAGCCTGTGATTTATATTTAAACTTATACAATGACATCCCACATTTAGAACACCCCAATAGAAATGTGTATTCCTTCTTATATAGTACATATTCATTTAGGTTGGCATGGATTTTATTTTACCCTAATCCCATCAGGAATAATATTCTCTTCACTTTATAATGTGATTATGGAAGATCATTTTATTTGGGAAGAGTTTATTTTAAAAATTATAGGAACTCTATAGAACATTTTTCACTCAATCCATTTTTTCCTTTAAGTAAATCAATCATAACACCACCAATAAAACCATGAATTATATAAAACCAAAATACAATATTTTTTCATCTTCACCATATAGATTCTCAATTTTTGGTTTTTTAGCATTTTTGTTTACTTAAATATCATTAATCGTTTCTTCAATTTAATCAGACTTATTATCTTTCAAAGTATGATTATCAATAGATCCAAAATTCTTCTTAGTTTCACCATTCCAAATCTAATTTCTATTACATAGATTAAAACCATTAAAAATTATATGATATTTTAACTATATTCTTTTCAACTTCTTCATATTTATATAATCTGTGCATGGATAGAAAACTTGGCATTGTTTGGAACATTTTATTCAAAAAATTTCAAAAAAGCATTGATTGCTTCTACATATTCATCAATTATTGAAATTTTTTTAATCCAAATTAGAATAATTTTTATCAATAAAAAATATCAAAAACAAATGTCTTTTCAAAAGAATATAATGGTGATAAAAGTGAGTTAGAGGTGGGAATAGTAGATTATTTCAATGATAATCAAGAGGTCACACATGTGGTATTATTCATCAGCATAATTTTTCTATGATTTTAAATGATATTGAATATAATTTTAAAGAAGTTAATAACACTGGATATAAAATTGAATTTTAATTTGAGTAATTATACAATCAAATAGAAAATAAAGGAAATAAAATTTTATCACTAGAGTGTAAAAGAGAGTCTTACTGAAAAATAAAATTTAAATTAAATCCTCAAAAGATGGATTAAATATCTATAAATATCATGTGAATATTTTTTTGAATTGAAATTGGAAAAAAAATTAAACAATAATATAGGATCATTAGTGACTAGAATTAAGTTGTCGAAGATAAGAGATTAAGTATAAAATTATTGTAATAAATTTTATTTTACAAAAAAACAAGATGGAGGTTGATGTTAATACACTCACTAAGGATAATTTTATTACATTAAAAGTAACTATAATGAAATTTAAGACACAAATATTAGTGAATAATCATAAATTTTGGATGAAAATGTTATAATTTAATGATATAATTTTCTAGAAATATCACTCTTAGATTTTATTATTATATTCTTCATCTAATGAAAAAAGCATATCATCAAAAAAAGGGATCAATTTTGAAAAGTAATAGAAGTTAAATTTTTATATCTAGCCACATTAAATAAAAATAGGGTGTTATAGACAAATATATATTTTATTGTGAAATTATTGGTTACCTTAAGTGAATATTACAAATGAATTTTCACCATTGCTAGTTTCTAGATGTAGTACAAAAAATGGAAACACACCCGAATGATTATAAAATATTAATTTAGAATGAAATGCTTCAACAAACAGGTTGGGTAAAACATGATTAATGAAAATTGTAATATCCTAGTTTTATATTAAAATTAATAAAAAGAATTTAATGGATTTAGAAATCGCAATATGATAGATTGGTTCGTTAGAAGGAAGAAATGACATGAACCTATTAATAGAAAGTATCTAACTGAATGTTAGCATATTTATAAAAAAATATACAAAGAGACACATAATATTTGAAATTAGTTTGGGTAATTTATATATAAATTATGCATCGAAATATTATGTAATGTTAATATATTAATGTTGAATAATATATACAATGATAGATGGTTTTTGAAAAAAAATGATAAAAAAATATAGTAGATTTGAGACCTAAAAATAATATAGATAGAAAAAATGAATAGATTATATAATATAATACACATAGAAATTGAAGAAAATGTGAACAAATATTATTAAATTATGAATCTAGGATTATAATATATAGAATAAAAAGGCTCCAAATTATAAAATATAAAAAAATAATGTTGGAATTATATTCTTTAATGAAATATGTATTGGATATAATACAGATTATGTAATAATTAAATAAAAATTCTAGAGATTATAATGCAGTTACTATACTCATATTAAATCATAGTTTAATATACATATAGATAAAAGATTACAAAAATTGAAATGAACAATTCCAATATTATTTAATATAATACCCAAAAAAATTATAGATTATAATTGACTTATTATAATACATATATTATAATTAATAATTCTCCTCATTTTTATTCCAGATTTTGATCAAGCATATATACATAGATAATGTAGATAAGTATAAATAAACAAAAAATATTACAAAAATAAAAAAATTCTGATGATAATAGAAAAAAAATAATATAGAAAAATATTCTAAATTATAAACAAATGTGAAAAAAAAATATTTTGAATCTGAATAGAACCATAGAATAAAGAATTATAGAGATAAGAAATATCAATTTAGAATTATAGGGTTCTCTAGAGGTCATTTCATATAGAAGGAAGCCTAGGTTTTTAATAATTAAGGTTTCAAAATTGTATTGGTGTTATGTGATGTGTAAGTGAAGAGAATTAGAACATCAATTGATAAAAAAATATTAGTACGGGAGGGTATGATTTAATAAACAAGATGAAATCAATAGTCATTAATTAAAATATACCTTGTTTCCTGGAAAATTGAAAAATTAAACACCAAACACAAAAATATATGTGATGGTGGATGAATTAGGAGATGTTGATAGTGGAATATGGTGTAGAGAGATTGAAATCATTGTTCCATGAAAGATGAGGGTGGATGATGGTGGTAATGTAAGATTTGATTCCAACAAAATCAAAGAAATGAAAGTTTAGGACTTCAGCATGAGATAAACAAGACTACGTTTGTGAAAAAGAAAGATCCATAAATGACCCGAGCCAAATTTTCATAAAATTTTAAATGGTATTTCACATTAGTTATTTTGAAACTTGTAATGGCTTGGGTTGTTGGAGGTCCATTACTTACTAAAAATCTGATGTTTGACATGTTCTGGGTGGTCTGGGAGGCCATCCCAACTTCTCGGTGAAGTTTGACCCATGGTAGGCCTACTCGTAGCCTAATCCTACTTGTAGCAGACCTACCGATAGCTCGGTATACCGTTAGCCACAGTCTACCAGTAGCTCGGCCTACAGGTAGCTCAGCTACCGGTAGCTCGGTCTACCGGGGTAGCTCGGCCTACCGGTAGCTCGGCCTACCGGTAGCTCGTCCTACCGGTAGCTCGGCCTATCGGTAGCTCGGTCTACTGGTAGTCGCAGCCTACCGGTAGCTCGGCCTACCGGTAGCTTGGCCTACCGGTAGCTCGGCCTACCGGTAGATCGGTCTACCGGTAGCCGCCGCCTACCGGTAGCTCAGCCAATCAGTAGCTCGGCCTACTGGTAGCTTGGTCTACTGGTAGCCGCAGCCTACTGGTAGCTCGGTCAATAGGTAGCCGCAACCTACCTGTAGCTTGGCCCACCGGTAGCTCGGCTAACTAGTAGCTCGGTCTACTGGTAGTCGCAGCCTACTGGTAGCTCGGCTAACCGGTGGCCCTAGCCTAACCCCCATGGGTTTTCCAATATCACCTCCTTTGGCTCAAATAGGGTTTTAAACCCTATTTTGACCTGCTTTAATTCTTCTATAAAGCCCATTAACGCCCATTAAAGGTGTTTAATTAAGTGCTTGAAGAGGTATCATGTGTGCCGTTTTAAACTACCCCTAATTGAGGGGGCCCTTTAATGACGTATGGGGCTGCGTGGTCAACCCACGACCCCCGCTCCTTATGCGGTTTAGCATTCTTATATCTGTATCTCAACCATCCATGGCCCTTATAACCAAAGGGTTCTCCCTGGGTTTCTTTTTCTCAGCCACCCAACGATAGATTCGTCTGCTCGTCCTTGAGTTCCAAAGGTCACACCCCTGTAATTTCCTCACGTGTGAAGAGAAGCTTCAATCGTTGATCAATCAAGTATGGTTTCACCTTAGAATCTCCTTTCTGTGTATCTTTCAGGGTGGGTACGCTACTGTTTCTGTAGAATTAGATGAACCAAACTTTAACGAAGATAATAAACATGTTGGTCGAAGTGGACACTCAAGAGGGGGGGTGAATTGAGTTCTAATTAAAATTTCTGTTAAAATATTTTCTAGTTAAAATCCCCCGATTTATAACATAAGTTAAACTGTAGTGAATTTATACAGATTGTAAATGTTCATTTAGCTTCTCAAATATTGATTAGGTCTCAGTTAATTTAACCACAAGGTCAAACTAACTTTGGAAGCTAACCTATTGATTTACAATAAGTGTAAACACTTGCTAATTTAACTATCAAAGTAGCTTCAAAATATTTTTGTATTTCAAAGTAATTGAAGCAAAAAAAAGATATATGTAGTGTACTATAAACTTAAACTAAAGATGCACAGCAGATATAACAAGAGGTTCAGTCACAAGACGAGACTTAGTCCTCTCAAATTTATATAAATTTGATCCACACCCTGGATCGGGGTTAACAACAATTTACAAAACTATTCAGGCTACGCAAGGACCTCTACCACTATTCTTCGTGGGAAACAAAACAAATACCAAGTCACACAAGGACCTATTCCACAGTTGATGTGGGTAAACAAGAGTTAAGAGAATTTGAGTGAGGATTTTGATATCCTCCAGTTCGGTGCAGGAGACAGTGTGTGTAAAATATATACATAGTACACCACACTGCTCGAAAGTTAATAAATAAATCACGTAGAGAAGATAGATGAGAGTTTAAAAAGCTCTAGTGATTATCAATGTAGCTCTAGACTCGTTGTATTTAGTAGGAATGCTTCTGAGTCCTTCTCTGGTTTTTCTGTTGAAAAACAGAGTGTCGTAGTTCAGATTGTCTTCTTTAGGAGTGAGAAAGGTCTATTGATTCGTCGTGTGTTCTTCAGCAGTATTAGATTACAATCATGAGAGTTCTCTGAAGGTCTTGAAATCTCCTTCTTGTTCATTATTGTTCTCTGATGTATGTATGTTCTTCTCGTTGTATCGTCACTCTTTTCTTTCTTTTCCACTTTCATGTTGCCTCATTTTTTGTGTACTGCATCTCAGTCTTTCTTATATTCCACAAGTTCTGGAAGTAGGAATGATTCACTTATCATAGGTACGAGATACGGTTTCCTGACATGCCAAAAACTAACATTAAACAACAATAAATTCATCAAAAACAACAAATATGACCGTTAGCATTATTTAAATAATATTGAAAAAAACTTAAGAAATGGTGGCACAGTGATTAAGTAAACGGTGTCTTCTTCATGGTGTGTGGTTCATGGTTTGTCCTTCACGGTGTGTCCTTCACGGTGTCTGGGTCACGGTGAGTCCTTCACGGTGTCTGGGTCACGGTGAGTCCTTCACGGTTTCTGGTCACAGTGAGTCCTTCACGGTGTCTGGTCACGGTGAGTCCTTCATGGTTTCTGGTCACGGTGAGTCATTCACGGTGTCTCCATACTTAGATAAATATCTATATTTGGACTTAGACAGTAATATGCAGAACATGGATTAAGTTTAATCACGAGAGAGTAAAAGAGCTTGAATCATAAATATAAAGGTGTGATAATATATGTGAGAATTGTGATCATGCATGATACTTGTAAATAATAAAGAGAGTAATTAACATCAAAAGATTTGTTATCATTAAAACATGATGTGTTGTTATTATTGATATTGAAGAGAATTAGCAAGATGTGCAATGAAGATTGAGATTAATTAAAAGTAACAATATTTGTGATCATTAAAATATTATTAACACATGAGGAGTCCAACAATCTCCCCCTTTTTGATGATCACAAATTAGATATAGGCATAATATAAATGACATGTAATATTAATGATACTAGCATAGAAAAAACATTATAGAATGGACACTTGTAGTTTTTCTCCCCCATTTATACTATTATAGAACTGACACTTGTAGTTTTTCTACCCCTTTTGGGATTATCAAAAGGTAGAGAGAATGAAATGAAACACTGCATTTGGCATTAAACAAAGGGTTCAGAATACAGTAAACCATGAAACAACAAATGAAATCCCATCAAAAAGAAAAAACAGTCCTCAGACTCTTCAGGGATCCACCTTGTCTTTGCCTTTATCAGCAGCAGGATCTGGTGCTGAAGTAGAAGAAGGTATAGATGTGGTAGACAATGAGGGTAAGGGTAGACCTTCAAATACAGATGGAGCCAAAGTAGGAGCAGTACAAGATCTAGGCTGTGGTTGGTCAAGAATGACTGGTTAGATCTGACAAAGAGCTTGGCTAACTATAATGGTAGTTGAGGATAAGGTAGGTAGAGCAGGTCGAAGGGGTGAAGCAGCTGGAGCCATGATAGCAGTACTCTGCACATGAAGATACGGATTCAAAATATTGATGAAATCAGTAATGATTTCACCACCATATTGCATAGCCTTTTCAAAATCATCCTTATTCTCCAGAAATCTGTCCAACAATTTGGTGAACTCTGTAAGTTTTCGAACTTGAGCTTTAAAAGCTTGAGTCACCGGATGGATTCTCAAATTTTCCACAAGATATCTAAAGTGATCTGTCATATCACTTTTAGAGAAAATCCGGGAGAGATATAAATATATTTTCTTGGTGAACTCTTGTTGAGCATCATTGGCTATCTTAGAATGAATTCTAACCAAGTCCAATGCTCTATCACTATTCTTAATCACTTCTGATAAAGAAGATAGATCCAAGCCACTGAAGGTATTCTGAAATTCTTCCTTTATTATGGATCTCAGCATAGAATCATCCAAAGAAGGTGTGATGTTCTGACCAGAAGCAGGTGAAGCCTTGACAGTTTCAGTTAGAACTTTGAGCTATTTTATAACTTTTTGCAGGCATCCAGTGTATTCATCTGTAAGCATTTTCAGATTTTCCACAAGATCTCTCATGCGTTCCAGCATTTTGGTGTGTCTTTTTTCAATCTTTTCATCAAAATATAGTAGGTATGGATGAACTTGAGACACAATATCCCTAGCAAGGAGGGAATCAGAAGACTCAGGAGAAACAGCAATAGGTGAAGGGGAAGAAACAGGAGCAGGCTCTGATCTCAAAGATAACTCATTCAACAGACTTGCTACCATACTTTTCAGATTTACAACATCAGCACTCAGCAGCTTATTCTCAACTCTTACTTCTTGAATTTCTCGAATCATCCTTGGTTGAATATTCACTATAATATTTTCCAAGAGAATTGATGCATCTTCTTGACTTAACTGAGTCACTGGGCGAGGATGAGTGGAAACAATTTTCTCAACTCCAGGTAACAAAGTTTCTCCAAAAACTTTCAGATCATCTTTGGTCACAAAGGAGTGATGCTCAGGTAAGGACGCAGGTAATGGTAGAGGTTCAGATTCTGGTTGAGGTTCAGAGTCGAATTTAGACTCAGATTCTGATTTAGATTGAGGTTGGGGATCTGGTTCTGGTTCTGGATGAGCTAAGGACTTTAGTTGAAACAGAAAATAAAGATCCATTCCAGTTGCAGTCACTTGTTGTGACTCATTCACATCATAAAATCTTGGGAACTCATACCGAGAGTACACAGAAAAAGTGATAGAAGGTTGAGAAGCTTCAACAGATCCAACTTCCACAATATCGAGGTTTTGAGGTTCCTCCCCCTCAACTTGTGCTTCCTTTTCAGATTCTTGAGGTTCAGGAACATGGACAAGATCCACAGGATCATCCCTAATCTCTTCAGCAAACTCTGGCCTTGCCAGCTGAAAAGAAAATTTTCATCCTTTCTTCAGCAGATGGAATAATCTCAGGAACTGATTGTTCCACTGGATGAGCTTCCAGACTTGCTTCTTTCTCAACAGAAAGATTCTCTTCAACAAGATCTGCCTCTAAGGTTGCTTGTTGTTCTGAAACAAGAAAAACCAATATCCTTTCAGCATTAGGATGAGCTTCTTCCTCATGAAGAACAACTGAAGGATCCATAGTCCTTTCCTTTTCAACAACAACTTCCTCTCCTTGAGGTATTTCAGGTTATTCTCTAGGTGGTACTTCAGCTGTTACATCTTCTTGTTCTTATTCTTCTGAATACTCAGCCACTTCATCTGGTTCCAAACCAGGATCAGCTAGGTTCTTAGGCCTTCTTGGATAGTCAACAGGATTAAACTTTTTATACAGTTGATCAGTATCCTCAACCCACTTCTTTTTCCAGATATTCCATCTAATCTTCATCCTTCTGATGATAGGCATGGATAGGTAGTAATCAAGGTCCTATAATTTTTCTTCATTCGGTCCAACCATCTCTTTTGAAACTAACATGGATAAAATCATCTTTGAATAAAACAGGGAGGTGGATTTTGAAGTTACTTTGATCAGCTCACAGATATGGTTGATAACATACTTACATAGATTGATCTTATGGCCATTCTTCAATAGGTGAATCAGGAACACATCCTGATACTTCATCATAGAAAAATCCCTTTTTCTTGGACTAACCAAATTCTGAACAAACTTGAATAGAATTCTTGTCTCCCCATCTAGTTCAGCAGCTATGGCCCTTCGCTTGGTTCCATTTCCAGTTAGACTTCCCAAACCATTGTCCAGGTCAAATATGTCGGTTGTTGGAGGAGAGTCTCTCTGGTAATCTTCACAAACTCCTTCATGTGGAATTATTAGGCATGCAGCCCACAGCCTTGAAGAGAAAGAGCACTTCTGACCATCGATCCAACTGGTCACCATAAATCTTTCTCCAAACTCAAAAGAGAACTTCACATACTGACAGAATTGAGATACAAGCCTTGGGTAAATCGTTTTATTCTATCCAGTGAACCATTCAAGCCATCCTTGTTCTCTTAAAACTTTCAAAACTAATAATCTGCTAGACAGCAACCATTCAGGGAAAACCTCTTTCTCAGGTACAACTGTAAGGATTACAAGGTTTGGGTTTAGAGGCCCTTCGGGAGTTATCCTCGGTACCTTCTTTTGTTTCTTAGAGCGACGCTTCTCGGACGAGGGTGAAGATGGACGCTTCATCCTTGGCATTCACTGAAGGTTCGGGCGAGAGGGAAGAGAAGGTTCAGGAGAGAGTTCAGGTAAGGAATCAAATGAAACCCTTAATTTTTATCATTTGGGAATGTCAAACGTCATAAAAACAAATACGCGGGAAATCAAATAGCGGTGAAATTAAAATTACCGTGATACGGGTTAAAATATGAATAAACATAATTCTCACGGTGAGACCATGAGTAGGTATTACGGTGAGACAGAAAAATAGTCATCACGGTGAGATAGTTTTTAGTCATCACGGTGAGACAGTGAGCATTTTCTATAGTCACGGTGAGACAGTGAGTTGTCAGACCGTGAGCATAAAACAGTAACTTAGAAATAGTAAGTATGAAACCGTAAAGTAAAGTACAGTAAAGTATTAAACGTTAAGATCAGTAAGATATTTACTTATGGTTAATCATACCATGATCATGTATAATGTAGTCTAATCTTTCATAATTTAATGGTTTAGTGAATATATCAGCAAGTTGATATTCAGTACCAATGAATTCCAAAGTGATATCACCTTTTTGATAATGATCCCTCAAAAAGTGATGTCTTACATCAATATGTTTTTTCCTAGAATGAGAAACCGGATTCTTAGAAATTTTAATAGCACTTATGTTGTCACAATTTATTGGTACATGTCTGAATTTATATCCATAGTCTTGTAATGTGTGTTTCATCCCCAAAATTTGTGCACAACAACTTCCAGCAGCTATGTATTCAGCTTCTGCAGTTGATAATGCAGCAGAATTTTGTTTCTTATTACACCATGATACTGGGGACTTGCCTAAAAGATGACATGTTCTAGAGGTGATTTTTCTATCTAACTTACATCCAGAAAAATCAGCTTCAGAATAACTAACTAATTCAAATGATTGTCCTTTGGGATAGAATAGTCCTAAATTGGGAGTATGCTTGAGGTATTTGAAAATTCTCTTTATAGCATTTATATGTGAATCTTTAGGGTTTTATTGAAAACGAGCACACATACACACACTAAACATAATATCAGGATGACTAGAAGTCATGTAGAGTACACTTCCAATCATTCCTCTATTAGTGGTTTGATCAACAGATTTACCATTTTCATCAAGATCCATCTTACAGGTGGTACTCATGGGAGTGTCACTACTTTTTGTGCTCTCCAATCCAAAACATTTTAAAAGATCTCTAGTATATTTACTTTGAGTTAAAACAATTCCATCATCATTTTGAAAGATTTGGAAACCAAGAAAGAATTTAAGTTCACCCATTAAACTCATTTCAAATTCATTTTGCATCATTTGAGAAAAATCAGTACATAATGTAGTTTTTGAAGATCCAAAAATAATATCATCTACATAAATTTATACAACTAAAACATCTTTAGAAATTTTTTTTATAAACAGAGTAGGATCAGCTATTCCTTTTTTAAAACCTTTATAAATTAGAAAAGTACTTAATCTATCATACCAAGATCTTGGAGCTTGCTTTAAACCATATAAAGCTTTTTATAGTTTGAAAATATGATTTGGAAAATGAGGGTTTGAAAATCTAGGTGGTTGTTCAATAAAAACATCCTCAACAATATATCCATTTAATAATGCACTCTTGACATCGATTTGATATAGTTTAAAATTTAGATGTGCAGCATAAGCAAGTAAAATCCTAATAGCTTCTAATATGGCTACTGGAGAAAAAGTCTCCTCATAGTCAGTACCTTCTTCTTGACTATAGCCTTATGCAAATATCCTAGATTTATTTCTAACTATGTTTTCGAATTCATCTACTTTATTTCTAAACACCCATTTAGTGCCTATTGTGAAAGTGTCCTTAGGTCTTTCAACAAGATTCCAAACTTTTTTTCTTTCAAAATAATTTAGTTCTTCTTACATAGGAATTACCCAAAATTCATCATTATTAGCATCATAAATTTTTTTAGGTTCAAGCCATGACAAGAAGGCTTGATGTTCAACCTGATTTCTAAGAGAATCTCTAATCTGTGTCCCTCTATCAAGATTTCCTACAACAACATCTAAAGGATGATTCTTTATAATTATAGTTGATCTAGTAAAGGTAGGACTAGAAACTTCAGGTTCATCAAAAGGTTGGGAATCAACAGAAGCAGGTTCTGGAAAGTTTCCAGAACTGGTTGTCTTTATAGCAGGTTCATTTGATTAGTCATTAAGGTCCATAATAGATAAATCTTCTTCAATATTTTCAAGAGAGATTTTAGGCTCATGTGGTTCAGTTTCATCAAACTTGATGTGAACATATTATTCCACAAACTTGGATCTCTTATTGAAAACTCTATAGGCTTTACTAGAAATAGAATAACCTAGGAAAATTCCTTCATCACTCTTGGATGCAAACTTGTCAAGATTATCCTTTGTATTAAAAATAAAAACATTACAGACAAAGACTCTGAAATAGTTAACCTTAGGTTTTCTATTGATCCACAACTCATAAGGGGTCTTCTTAAGAATAGGTCTGATCAAGACTCTATTGATAATATAACAAGTTGTATTCACATCTTCAGCCCAAAAGTAAATAGGTAGGTTATACTCATTTAGCATGGTTCGGGCAATTTCTTGCAGGGTTCTATTCCTCCTTTCTACTACACCATTTTGCTGAGGTTTCCTAGGGGCATAAAATTTATGACTATAGCCATTGTGTGAGCAATAGGATTCAAATTCATGATTCTCAAACTCATGGTCATGATCACTTCTTAGAGTTATAATCTTAAGTTCCCTAAGGTTCTCTACAGATTTGGAGTATTTAGAAAAGTAAGAACAAGCTTCACTTTTGTGAGCTAAGAAGTATACCCAATTATATCTAGAAAATTCATCTACTAAGACATAAACATAGTGCTTCCCATTTAAGCTAGAAACTCTAGATGGTCAAAACAAATCCATGTGAACCAACTCGAGAGGTTGAGAAGTTGAGACTTATTTCTTTGGTTTGAAAGAGATTTTGTGTTGCTTTCCCTTTTGATAGGGAGTAAACACTTTGTCATTTGGAAACTCAAGTTTGGGTAGGTCTCTCACTAAGTTCTTCCTAGTAAGTTTTCTAAGTGAATATATATTGCACTATCTTAATCTTATGTGACAAAGCCAAGACTCTTTATGAAAATCATTTAAACAAGTAATATTTTGCATGGCTAAAGAATTTAAATCAACAGCATAAACATTTTCATTTTGAAGGGCAGAAAATACTAAAGCATTTTTAGAATTAAAAACATTGCAAGAATCATTTTCAAATTTAACATTAAAACCATCATCACATAACGGAGAAATAATTAACAGATTATATTTAAGTCCATCAACAAATAAAATTTTATAAATTAATACTGAGTCAGTGTTACCAATCTGGCCTAAGCCGATGATTTTCCCTTTAGAATTATCACCAAAGGTGACAAAGACTCCATCAATTCTGACTAAGATTTTAAAGCATGAGAAGCCTCCTGGAATATGTATTGAACATCCACTTTCCAAGATCCAATTCTTATTACAGGATATCTTTAAGTAGGTTCCCTATAAAATAGATTTATATAGGAAATGATTTTGGTACCCAGATTTTCTTGGGTCCAGACAGGTTAGCTAACAAAACTTTAGGTACCCAAATTTGACTTATGGGTCTCATAAAATTTTTAGAATCAATATATTTTGAAAGATAAACCTTATTAGATCCGTAACTATGAATATAACTAGTTGAAGCATATAAATGTCTAGAACTAGAACTAGCAGTATTCTATCCAGATTTAGGAATAAATCTATTCTTAGTAATATGTCTCTGTCCAGGTTTGTAGCCTATTCCAGTAGTGTATTTTGGTGAAACTTTCATTCCTAGAATTTGAGTTAGTGTATCCTTTCCATTTTTGAACTTCTCTAAATCCTTTCAAAGTTTCTCATTAGACATTTTCTGTTCAGTGTTCTCCCTTAACAGTTGATAATTTTTCTCTTTTTCAATAGCAAGTTCGGTTTTAAAAGTAGTAGTGAGATCATGTTGTTTCTTTAATGATTTGTATTTATCCTTAAGTTCATTGCATGTCTCTTCCAGAATATTACAATATTCAAACAATTCCTCACTAGTCATGTTTTTAGAATCAGAATCAGATTCTCCACTATCTTCAGAATATTAAGAATTTAAATCAGGAGTATCTAGGGTTACCTCAGATGTGTTTGACATAAAACACATGTTTGCCTTATTTCTGGTTTCAGTCTCAGAAGCTTCAGATTCATTGGAGTTATCCTCATAAGCACTCCAAGTAGCCTTCATAGCCTTTTTGTACTTACTGTCCTTATAATCATATTTATTCTTGAATTTGAGCTTTGGGCAGTCTTCTTTAATATTTCCTTTTCTTTTGCACTCATAACAGAAAACTTCATCACTTTTATCTGGCCTTTTCCAATCCTTCTTCCAATGTCACTTATTTTCATACTTTCCTTTGTAATTTGATTTTTTGAAGAATTTCTTCTTCCTATAAAATTTCTTAAACCTTCTGGCTATCTGAGCCATTTCAGCATCACTATCAGAGTCTGAATTTTCACTGGTTGAACTATCAGTAGGTAGTTGAGCTTTATCTTTGTCCTTTCTCTTTGAAGAAGTAGTCTTGAAAGCCACTGATTTTCTCTTAATTCATCATATTCCTCTTTATTCACCTTGAGTTCTTCCTCATACATCATAAGCTTACCAATGAGTTCTTTGAAAGGTAGAGCAGCAATGTCACATGACTCTCTGATTGAGACAGAGTTGCCTCTCCATCGTTCTGGTAAACATCTCAGAATCCTCATAATTTGTTCCTTTGCTGGAACAGCTTTACCAAGTGAACTCATTGTATTGACTATCTCATTAAACCTGAGATACATATCAGAAATAGGTTCAGCAGTCTTCATTTTAAAATTATCATATTTAATAGTATAAGTGTTTAATCTCATTTCTTTAACATTGGTTGTTCCTTCATGAGAAACACCCAAAGTATCCCAAATTTCAAAAGTAGTTTTACAAGCTGAAATTTTATTAAACTCTTCATCTCCTAAATCATAGTACAAGGCATTCATAGCTTTACAATTATTATTATAAGGAGTCTTTGTAGGTTTATCCCAAGTGGACCTAACAGTAGTGGGAAGTTTATATTCTGATTCTATGGTAGTCCAAATATCAAAACCCATGCACTCTAAATGAATTTTCATTTTCAGTTTCCATTGAGCATAGTTTGTACCATTGAAGAAAGGTGGCATGTTAGTAGCAGCACCCTCTAGTCTATTATCCATAACGAGATTTTAGAAAGATAATTTAAAGAGATAAAAATTTAGAACTAACAGAAATTTAAGATCTTTAAAGATGCAACTAAAATCACAGTTGAAAAACAGAGTATGTTGAAAATCCTTAAACAAAAACCAAACCTCTGATACCAAATGTTGGTCGGAGTGGACACTCAAGAGGGGGGGGTAAATTGAGTTCTAATTAAAATTTTTGTTAAAATATTTTCTAGTTAAAATCCCCTGATTTATAACATAAGTTAAACTGTAGTGAATTTATACAGATTTTAAATGCTCACTTAGCTTCTCAAAGATTGATTAGGTCTCAGTTAATTTAACCACAAGGTCAAACTAACTTTTGAAGCTAACCTATTGATTTACAATAAGTGTAAACACTTTCTAATTTAACTATCAAAGTAGCTTCAAAATAGTTTTGTATTTCAAAGTAATAACAGCAAAAAAAAAAGATATATGTAGTGTACTATAAACTTAAATTAAAGATGCATAGTAGATATAACAAGAGGTTCAGTCTCAAGCCGAGACATAGTCCTCTCAAATTTATATAAATTTGATCCACACCCTGGATCGGGGTTAACAACAGTTTACAAAACTATTCAGGCCACGCAAGAACCTATACCACTGTTCTTCATGGGAAAAAAAAGATCAGGTCACACAAGGACCTCTTCCACAGTTGACGTGGGTAAATAGAAGTTAAGAGAATTTGAGTGAGGATTTTGATATCCTCCAGTTCAGTGCAGGAGACATTGTGTTTAAAATATATACAGAGTACACCACACTGCTCGAAAGTTAATAAATAAATCACATAGATAAGATAGATGAGAGTTTGGAAAGATCTAGTTATTATCAATGTAGCTCTGGACTCGTTGGATTTAGCAGTAATGCTTCTGATTCCTTCTCTGGTTTTTCTGTTGAAAAACAGAGTGTCGTAGTTCAGCTTGTCTTCTTCAGGAGCGAGAAAAGTCTATTGATTCGTTGTGTTTTCTTCAGCAGTATTAGATTTCACTCATGAGAGTTCTCTGAAGTTATTGCAATCTCCTTCTTGTTCAATATTGTTCTCTGATGTATGTATGTTCTTCTCATTGTATCGTCACACTTTTCTAGCTTTTCCACTTGCACGTTGCCTCCTTTTTTGTGTACTGCATCTCAGTCTTTCTTATATTCCACGAGTTCTGGCAGTAGGAATGATTTACTTTTCATAGGTACGAGATACAGTTTCCTGACATGCCAACAACTAACATTAAACAACATTAAATGCATTAAAAACAACAAATATGACCGTTATAATTATTTAAATAATATTGACAAAAACTTAAGAAACAATGTCACAGTGATTAAGTAAACGGTGTCTTCTTCACGGTGTATGGTTCACGGTTTGTCCTTCACGGTGTGTCCTTCACGGTGTCTGGGTCACGGTGAGTCCTTCACGGTGTCTGGGTCATGGTGAGTCCTTCATGGTGATTTTTTCACGGTGTCTGGTCACGGTGAGTCCTTCATGGTGTCTGGTCATGGTGAGTCCTTCCCGGTGTCTTGTCACAGTGAGTCCTTCACGGTGTCTCCATACTTAGACAAATATCTGTATTTGGACTTAGACAGTAATATGTAGAACATGGATTAAGTTTAATCATGAGAGAGTAAAAGAGCTTGAATCATAAATATAAAGGTGTGACAATATATGTGAGAATTGTGATCATGCTTGAGACTTGTAAATAATAAAGAGAGTAATTAACATCATAATATTTGTTATTATTAAAACATGATGTGTAGTTAATATTGAGATTGAAGAGCATTAGCAAGATGTGCAATGAAGATTGAGATTAATTAAAAGTAATAAGATTTGTGATCATTAAAACATGATTAACACATGAGGAATCCAACAAAACGGATTCTAAAGAATGAAGGGGAGGGTGTGACCGACAATACTGCTCGGTTTTTCTCTTCTTTCATGATTAATGGTTTCTAAATTGTACAGGTTTATGCCTACTGAAAATCATGCTTGTTGGTGGTCTTTCTCTATGCATTAATGAACCCTTACTTATCGTGTTGGTCATGTAAAGGAAATTGGTTAATTACGTATATTAGGCTAAATAAACTGAAAGCACCGGGATCAATCCTTTTCTGTGACAACCCCGGTTAAAGTACAGTGGAATTAGAATCATGGAGTGTGTTAAATATTTTAAATCTAAAAATACTGGCATGGGCCTTCTTTGTGTTGGTGGTAGTGGTTTGGTTGTTTTTATTCATGGGTCGATTCCTGAGTGATATGGGTTGGGATGGGATCCCATGTTTTTATGGTTTCGCTGGTTGTGAATTTGAGGTCACGTGGTTACCTTTCTTATATCACGAATTGGGGTGGGATCCTCTGTTGTTGAGAAACCGTTGGCTCCAGGATCTTGGGGACATGGGGTAGTATCTTTCCTTGTTCTTATGCTTTCTAGATGCCCAAGTAGGTGTAGAAACTCATCTAAACATCATTATTGAACATCAAAACAAGGATTAGACAAATGGGTTTTGGTTTGGTGTGAGTTGTGACTTGGTCATCGATGCTGATTGTGTTCTTTAGGCTGGCTGAAGAAAAACCTAGATTTGGGTGAGTGCTTGTTACCTATACATATACTTATAGTTTTTGTGTTTCTTATTCACATCCCACCCAAGTTGAGCACTTAGTGCCGAACACCCCCATTTCATGGGGTAGGGTGTTCTTCCCAACACTTATATTAGTGGCTGGTTATTAGCTCCTTTCTGCTCCCTTTCCCGGATAGCCCAAGTATCTTTGGGCAGGCTGTGATGGCCTGAAGTCCATTATTAGCCCAATAATCTTTGGGCAGGGTAGTGTGGTGGTTGGACCAGGTGTGTGCGGGCAGGTGGTTTCCCAAGTATCTTCGGGATGAGGCCCAGGTGTCTTCGGGCATGGTAGTGGTTGTTCTGGCCTGGGTGTTTGCAGACATGGTTACGTGTGACAGTTGTGGCTCAGGTGTCTACGGGCGGGTTAGTGGTTGTGGCCCAGGTGTTTGCAGGCGGGATGTGTGGTTGAGGTCCATGTGTGTGCGGGTAGGGTAGGGTAGTGGGACTACGGTGAGAATGGTGGGATTGGTCCGATGCATAGGATGTCTTCAATAACTAGTGGTAAAGTGGTGTGGGGTACCCAAACATCGATGTGCTATTACAATACATTACATGACTTGCGTTATTTGGGGAGTGTTCCTTGGTGAGGCTTGGGTGGTTAGTTTCCTTGGTAGGTGCTTGGTTATCTCTTTTCTCATAGGTAATTAGTATGCCTCCCCACTTGTGCACGAGAGTCTTTGGTTTTCCCTATTGAGTATACTTGTATTCTCACCCTACATATATAAAACTTCTTTCAGGTTTCCAGGAGGACTTCAGGGATTGTGCTGGACCATACTAGCTCAGACCTTGTAACAGATCAACGCAGTTGCTATTGTTCTTTCTTTTGGTAATTTTCCTTTTAGTCTCCTTATACATTGTGGATTTTACTTTTGTAACATGCATTGGGAATGGCTCTTGGATTTACTTTTTACTTTCAGACTGGGTGATGTGGGATTCACTATCTTATCTCCTAATCCTATTAAAAGAAAAAAAAGTTAATTCCTTCCATTTAGTGTGTGATCTCATGCCCTTGGCATTGGTCTCCACTCTAGGACCTATTGAAGGCGGGTTTCAGGGGTCATTATCTCTCCTTTAACTTAAAGAAGGAAGGGCCTACCAATCTGCTGACCCTTCCCTCCTTTTGGTGAAAGCAGGTCGTGACATAATGGTATCAGAGCTGGTTGAGAGATAGGATGGAGACTGGAGTTAGGCACAGTGAGGATTGCATGGGATGGTAGGGAAACGGTTTTGGGTGACCTTGGTGCATGAATTAGTCGAGGGAAGACCGACAAGGACACATAATTTTAGGGCCACCCGTGATCTGATGCAAGGACTCTAGACCTACCGAATGACCGAGTGAGGCCACGCTGATTGCAGGGTAGAGACCCTAGGGAAGGTACATGCATCATAATGACTTGTGTTCTCATGTTTCTAGGGTGTTTTGGGAATTCTAAATAAATAAGAAGTTTAATAAGTTTTAAGAACAACGTTCTGAACTACTTGGGCTTAGGAATTCTTTGTTTACCTTGCAGCTATGGCACCCGAAAGACGACCACGAGTGGTACGGGCGATCGAGGCCCAGGAGGTTGACTTGGCCGATCGGAAGAGGGATGATTGAGAGGAAGAGGATGACCAGTGGAAGAAGACGCTTCGAGCCTTCCAGCGACAGACCCTCGAGAAGTATGAGGGTAGCACCTCTGACCTGAATACGGAGAGCTGGCTAGCAGAGCTGGTGATAGATTTCAGCTTGGTTCCGGCTCCGACCAAGTTTTGGGTTCCTCTAGCCATCATCCAGATGCAGGGAGTAGCGCGTCAGTTTTGTATTCTCTACCTAGGGGAGAGGAGAGAGGCTGAGGTGGCGTGGGCTGATTTCGAGAAGGAGTTCCGGGCAGAATTCCTCTCTTATACGATGATGGCAGAAAAGTGGCAGGAGCTACTCTCCCTCCAGAAGGGGAGTATGTCAGTAAGGGAGATGGGAATCAAGTTCCAGGACCTCCTACAGTTCGCTCTGGACCTCTTTCCAGATGAGTAGTCTCGGTCAAGATGTTTAGAGGAGGCACTCTGACCCTCCCTCCAGTTCATTGTTACCCCCTTCACCTTGCCGACATACTTGTAAGACCAGAAGAAGGCCGAAGTGCTGGACAGGATGCACGCTCTAGGTGGTGTGTTGCGATAGGGGATGCAGTTGGGATCATCGAAGGGGAAGGCTGTTAGCACCAGACCACTAACATTACAACCCTCTCGGTTCTGACCAGAAGGGAGCAGGCTACAATAGTTCCAGTTCTGGTCCCCCGGTCCTCGCCCTTTTCTTTCGGGCTCGGAACCAAGGTGCTTCATCTATGGGAGCCATGGACATCTCCAGAATTAGTGCTCAGACCGAGTACTATACGGTGGTGGTGGACATGCCCAACACCCGCCCCAGTAGAAACTTCCAGCTAGGCCCTTCCAGCAGCAGCAGCAGGGGCAGCGAGCTCCCACTCCTCCGAGGGCCAACATTGCAGGGGGAGGCCGACCTCAGGGCGCTCCTTAGGGACCTCGACCAGGGTGTGGTTGGGGAGGCGGCTGATAGCCGAGGGGCAGAGGAGCTATACGTTGACAGTTTCATGCCGTAGAGGCAGCAGTTCCAGCGGGACCGGAGGTTGTTTGAGGTACAGTTAGTTTTTTCAGTACCCTTGCTTACGCCTTGTTTGTTACAGGAGCTTCGCACTCCTTTGTCGTACTCGGTCTGGCCCATGCTCTGGGTCTAGATGCCAAGAGACTTCCAGTGCCCCTGGTGCTGATCACACCAGTCGGAGTTCAGACTGACTTGTTATATGTTTGTAGAGGATGCACACTGATGATAGGGTTACACCAGTCGGTCAGGGATCTACTACTGCTACGAATATAGCCATACGATGTCATCCTTGGCATCGAATGGATGTTATCTATGTGTTCCATCATCGACTGCTTCTGAGGAAGGGTAGTGTTCTCAGACTTGGGTGGTTGACACATTACTTTCACCAGCAAGCGGAATGTTATGAAGGGTAGTAGGCGAGAGAAACCCCTCCTCTCCTTGTTATCCGAGCTGGCAGTAGAGTCAGTAGATGTTGAGATGGTGGAAGTACCAGGGATTTTCAGTGAGTTTATGGATGTATTTCTTGAGGAAGTAACAACTCTACCCCCTCGACATGATATCGAGTTTGGGATAGATTTGCAAACTGGCGCTCGTCGGATTTTGATGGCTCCTTACCAGATGCCACATTCAGAGCTACAGTGATTGTGGATTCAGATTGACGATCTGATGAAGAGGGGTTATGTACGACCAAGTGCGTCACCGTGGGGTGCTCCAGTATTTTTTGAAAAGAAGGCAGATGGTGGTCTCGGGTTGTTCATAGACTACAGGAGGCTGAATCAGGTAACGATCAAGAATTGCTACCCTCTTCCGAGGATAGACAGTCTTTTCGACCAGCTGAAAGGGGCAGGATGGTTCTCAAAGATCGACCTGCGATCTGGGTATCACCAGTTGAGGGTGAAATAGGGATAAATCCCAAAGACGGCCTTCAGGTGTATATATGGACACTTCGAGTTTGTAGTCATGCCTTTTGGTGTTACGAATGCCCCGGCTGTATTCATGGGGCTTATGAACACCGTCTTCCGGGAGTACCTGGATCGGTTCGTAGTCGTGTTCATCGATGACATCCTGATCTATTCAAGGTTAGAGGAGGACCACGCGGAGCACTTGAGGACGGTTTTGGAGGTCCTCTGACAACACCAGCCCTACGGGATGTTGTCGAAATGCAAGTTTTGGATGCAAGAAGTGCACTTCATTGGGCATGTAGTGTCCAATCAGGGGGTAGCGGTGGACCCATCAATGGTTGAGGTAGTTTTTTCTTAGGCAGCACCCAAGAATGTGGCAGAGGTTCGCAGTTTCCTCGGGCTGCCGGGTTACTTTCGAAGGTTCGTACCCAACTTCTCCCGAGTTGCATCCCCTTTGATAGCCATGACCAAGAAGGACCAGGTTTTCATGTGGAGTGAGCAGTGCGAGATAACCTTCATCTATCTGAAGGAGAATTTGGTTAGTGCCCCAGTGCTGAGACCACCAGAAGAAGGTGTGTCATATGAGGTGTTCTGTGATGCTTCAGGGCAAGGTCTCAGATGTGTGTTGATGTAGAGATAAGGGGTGATCTCTTATGGGTCTAGGAATCTACACCCTCATGAGTGTAATTATGCCACCCAGGACCTGGAGCTTGCATCGGTCGGTTTTGAACTAAAGTTATGGTCACATTACCTCATCATAGAATGCTTTGTGGTCTTCACATATCACAAAAGTTTGAGGTATATCTTCTCCCAGCAGGACGTAAACTTGCGACAGCAAAGGTGGATGGAGTTCCTCTAGGATTACGACTTAGAGATTTCCTACACATAAGGGAAAGGGAATGTAGTGGTCGATGCCTTGAGCAGGAGATCGTAGAAGGATTCTGTCCGAGAGTCAGCAGACGCCTAGAAGGAAATGGAGGAGTTGGCTACCTTGCAGCTGGATGCGGGGATGGATAGCGGTAGAGGTTGTCTGTATCGGATGATAGTGTAGTCTTCTCTATTTCAGCAAGTGGGGGAGTCTCAGTGGGGGGACCCATAGTGCGAAGTGATGCGTGACCGAGTTGACTAGAGCAATGCTCCGGAAGGATGGGCAGAGGATGGTCAGAACTGGATGCTTTTTCGGGGAAAGCTGTTTGTTCTAGAGGCGACGCATGGAAAGGTTCTTAGTGAGTTCCACAACTCACCCCTAGCAGTACACCAATGAGTTTCCAAGATGTACCAGGGTCTGAAGAGACAGTTCTGGTGGCCCAGATTAAAGCAAATAGTGGCAGAGTTTGTGGCCAAGTGCCTAGTGTGTCAGCAGGTGAAGGCTGAACACCGAGTTCTAGGCAGCCTACTGCAGTCTCTAGATGTCCTCGAGTGGAAGTGGGAGGACATATCGATGGATTTCGTCATAAAACTACCCAAGTTTCAAGGGGGGTATGATTCCATCTAGGTATTAGTGGATCAGTTGATGAAATCGGCTCACTTTCTGGCGATTAAGGAGTCGAGTGCAGTGGATGCTTTGGCAAGAAGGTACGAAGATGAGGTGGTGCGGTTTCATAGAGTTCTGAGGTCCATAGTCTCGGATAGGGATGCACGGTTTACCTCACGAGTCTGGAGAGGATTGCAGCATGCTTTTGGCACCCAGCTACATTTTAGCACTACTTTCCATCCCCAGACAGATGGACAGACCGAGTGCACCATCGAGACCTTGGAGGATATGCTGCGGGTATGTGTTCTGGACTCAGGAGGATCGTGGGTGAGACATTTACCTTTGATACAGTTCGCCTACAATAATAGCTATCACTCCACCATTGGTATCGCCCCGTTTGAAGCCTTGTACGGGAGGCCATGCCGCTCACCTGTGTGTTGGACCGAAGTCAGAGAGGTGGGCATCCTTGGACCGGAGCTGGTGCAGAGCACGACAGAGAAGGTTCAGCTTATACGGGAAAGGATGGAGGTGGCCCAAGACCGACAGAAGTCGTATGCTGATACCAGGGGAAGGCCCTTGGAGTTTGAGGTTGGAGACAAGGTGTTCTTGAAGTTCTCCCCTCGGCGTGGACAATGGAGGTTTGGAAAGGGGATTAAGCTTTCTCCCAGGTTCATCAGACCCTTCGAAGTGTTTCGGTGGGTCAGCGAAGTGGCTTATCAACTAGCGTTACCACCGCCGCTACTGAGGATACATGACATCTTCCATGTGTCCCAGCTCCATCGGTATCTGCACGACGATTCACACGTCCTCAACTGGGGAGAGCTAGACATCGAGGACGACATGACCTTTGTGGAAATACCAGTGATGATATAGGATCGTGAGGATAAGGTGCTTCATGGAAAAACCATTCCCTTGGTTCATGTGTTATGAAGACATGGTGGGATTGAGGAGAGTACGTGGGAGAGGGAAGCACAGATGCGTGCCCAGTACCCATATCTGTTTTGAGTTTTGTATTTTTCTATTTATAATTGTTGTGGTGGAGCGCTTTACCTTGTTGGCTATGAAAAATGTGGTTTTTCTTTCCTATCGATGTGTGTGGAATGTCCTGGCTATGGGGAGGGGAGGACCCAACCCCTAATCAAGACGCATTAAGGTGGATGCGATTAAACCCATGCGGGTGAGTCAGTGCCGCCCAAAGAGGCTAGTATCTTGACATGGGGAAGGGACTCTCCAACCCACATGACTAGGCAGTTTGACATGGTATGTTTCTTGGTTCTTTAGAGGGAGGTATTTTTAGTTAACAATGAGGTTCACTCCTGAGAGGTATCTTTAGAGGTGGTTGTTCGGACCCTCTCTTTCATTATGGTTTGTTTTGATTCTCAAGGGCGAGAATAGTTTGAGAGGTTTCTGATGTAATGGCCCGAGTTGTTGGCGGTCCATTACTTAGTAAAAATCTGATGTTTGAGGTGTTCTGGGTGGTCTGGGAGGCCATCCCAACTTCTAGGTAAAGTTTGACACACGGTAGGCCTACCAGTAGCCTTAGCCTACCGGTAGCAGACCTATCGGTAGCTTGGTCTACCGGTAGCAGACCCATCGATAGCTTGGTCTACCGGTAGCCGCAGCCTACCGGCAGCTCAGCCTACTGGTAGATCAGCTACTGGTCGCTCAGTCTATCGGTAGTCACAGCCTACCGGTAGCTCGACCTACCGGTAGCTCGGCCTACCGGTAGCATAGCCTACCGGTAGCTCGGCCTACAGGTAGCTCTGTATACTAGTAGCCACAGCCTACCGGTAGCTCAGCCTACTGGTATCTCGGCCTATCGGTAGCTCGGACTACCGGTAGCTCAGTCTACCTGTAGTCGCAGCCAACTGGTAGCTCGGCCTATTGGTAGTCGTAGCCTACCCATAGCTCGGCCTACCGGTAGCTCGGTCAACCGGTAGCCGCAGCCTACCGGTAGCTCGTCTAACCGGTAGACCTAGCCTAACCCTCACATGTTTTCTAGTAGAGCCTCCTTTGGCACAAATTGGGTTTTAAACCCTGTTTTGACCCCCTTTAAGCATGTTTTAAAGCCCATTAACACCCATTAAAGGTGTTTAATAAAGTTCTTGGTGAGGTATCATGTTTGTCGGTTTAAACCACCCCTAAAGGAGGGGACCCTTTAATGATGTATGGGGTCGTGTGGTCAACCCATGACTCCCACTCCTTAGGCGGTTTAGCGTTCTTATCTCCGTATCTCAACCGTCCCCGACCCTTATAACCAAAGCGTTCTCCCTGGGTTTCTTTTTCTCGGCCACCATGCGATCGATTCGTCTGATCCTCCTTGAGTTCCAAAGGTCACACCCCTACAATTTCCTCACGTGTGAAGAGAAGCTTTGATCATGGATCAATAAAGTAGGGTTTCACCTTCAACTCTCCTTTATGTGGATCTTGTTGGGTGGGTATGCTACTGTTTCTGTAGAATTGAATGAACAAAACTTTAACGAAGATAATAAACAGATTCTAAATAATGAAGGGTAGGGGTGTGACCGACGATGCTACTCTATTTTTCTCTTCTTTCATGATTAATGGTTTCTAAATTATGCGGGTTTACACCTACTAAAAATCATGTATGTTGGTGGTCTTTCTCTGTGCATTAATGAACCCTTACTTCTCATGTTGTTCGTGTAAAGGAAATTGGTTAATTACGTATATTCCGCTAAATAAATTGAAAGCACTAGGATCAATACTTTTCTTTGATAACCCCAGTTAAAGTACAGCGGAATTGGAATCATTGAGTGTGTTAAATCTTTTAAATCTGAAAATACCGGCATGGGCCTGATTTGTGTTGGTGGCAGTGGTTTGTTGTTTTTATTCACGGGCTTATTGCTGAGTGATGTGGGTGGGGATGGTATCCCCTGTTGATATGGTTTCACTGGTTGTGAATTTGAGGCCGCATGGTTACCTTTCTTAAATCACGAATTAGGGTGGGATCCTCTGTTGTTGAGAAACTATTGGCTCCTGGATCTTGGGACATGGGTAGTATCTTGGCTTGTTCTTATGCTTGATAGTTTCCCAAGTAGGTTCAAAAACTCATCTAAACTTTATTGCTGAACATGAAAACAAGGATGAGACAAATGGGTTTTGGTTTGGTGTGAGTTGTGACTTGGTCTTGGGTGCTGATTGTGTTCTTTAGGTTGGCTGAAGAAAAACCTAGATTTGGGTGTGTGCTTGTTACCTATACATATATTTATAGTTTTTTTGTTTCTTATTCTCTCCCCACCCAAGTTTAGCACTTAGTTCCAAACACTCCCATTTCATGGGGGTGTGAGTTTTTTCCAACACTTCTATTAGTGGCTGGTTATTATCTCATTTCTCCTCCCTTTCCCAGATAGCCCAAGTATCTTCGGGCAGGTTGTGATGGCCTGAAGTCCATTATTAGCCCAAGAATCTTTGGGCAGGGTAGTGTGGTGGTTGGCCCTGGTGTGTGTGGGTAGGTGGTTTCCCAAGTATCTTCGGGATGAGTCCCAGGTGTCTTCGGGCATGGCAGTGGTTGTTCTGGCCTCAGTGTTTGCAGGCATGGTTACGTGTGACAGTTGTGGCCCAGGTGTCTACAGGTGGGTTAGTGGTTGTGGCCCAGGTGTTTGCGGGCGGGATGTGTGGTTGAGGCCCAGGTGTGTGCGTGCAGGGTATTGCAGTGGGACTGTGGTGAGAATGGCGGGATTGGTCTGATGCGTAGGATGTCTTCAATAACCAATGGTAATGCGGAGCGAGGTACCCAAACATCGATGTGTTATTACTATACATTACTTGACTTGTGTTATTTGGGGAGTGTGCCTTGGCGAGGATTGGGTGGTTAGTTTCCTTGGTAAATTCTTGGTTATCTCTTTTCTCACAGGGCATTAGTATGCCTCCCCACTTGTGCACGAGTGTCTTTGGTTTTCCCTACTGAGTATACTTGTATGTTCACCCTACGTATATAAAACTGCTTTCAGGTTTCCAGGAGGACTTCGGGGATTGTGCTGGATCGTACTAGCTCAGACCTTATGATAGATCATCGCAGTTGATGTTGTTCTTTCATTTGGTACTTTTCCTTGTAGTCTCCTTATACATTGTGGATTTTACTTTCATAACATACATTGGGAATGGTTTTTGGCTTTACATTTTACTTTCAGTCTTGGTGTCGTGGGATTCACTATCATATCTCATGATCCTATTAAAAGAAAAAAAAGGGTAATGCCTTGCATTTAGTGTGTGATCTCATTCCCTTGGCACTGGTCACCACTCCAGGACCTATTTAAGGTGGGTTTTTGGGGTCATTATCTCTCCTTCAACATAAAGAAGGAAGGGTATGGCAATCTGCTGACCATTCCCTCCTTTTGGTGAAGGCGGGTCGTGAAAAAACTGATGTGAAAAACCTAATTTTACACATTGGTTTCTATATAACCAACATTGAAATTAAAATAAATGTGAATTTCATATCAGTTATTTAGAGACTAACCTGATAAAATCATAGAGTAATAAATAGTTTTTATAGTGAGGAACCACATGATCATGAAAATGAACTTATAGTATGTGTAAATTATGACACCTTTCTTAATCTATGACACCCTAGGTTTATCCTACTTCATTCATTGCCAACTTATTTTTAAATCCTTCATAATAGTTCATAAAGAGTCTGTGAATTCTAAAATCATATTCCTTTGGAGTTTCAAACTAGGTGCCTAGTAAGGCTTGTTGTCATGTAATAGGTTATGCTCGATTCAGGCCTGACACACCTTATTTGATTTGTTACTCCAAGATACATCTATTCCAGAACTGTATCCACTTGTAGTATCTAGGCCATGATATATTTCTAGTAAAATTATCTCTTTGTCCTTTACCAAGGTTCTGTGACATTTTCCTATATTTTTCATCATCCTTATACTTATCCTTATAAATGTAATTAGGGTTATCATAAAGGTTTTATCATCCTAGTTTCCAAAGGTTAGCTGAACCTTTAATCTGATACCAACTATAGTGACCCTCTATTTTCATACAATAACATTATATCACTTTTTTAGAATACTTAATTCATTACACAAACAGACACCCAAATATTATATTAGTATAGTGCCTTGGGAAACATGAAAACATAACACATTTATATAAGTGAGATACATTATCTCCCAATAGATTCTTCATGACTAGAACCCTTCATAGACACATTATACTTAATAAATATATTCATATCCTGAGGAATGAAATATAAAAATGGTTGATCTCAGATGCTCAATATGGGTTAAAAGAGGAGATAGGTAAGCATAAACATGAGAATAAGTGTATGAGAATGTGATCATAAAATTATAATATCATACCTTGTATATCAAATATCATAAATGTAAATCATGGAATAAATTTTATCATTTCATAAGATATGAATCATAAGGGAATAAAGGGCATGATACATTAAATAATAACATGTGAATAAGACATAGAATTTTATCATACACATAAAATTGGAATATTATTCCCTATTAGTCAAGAATAATTACAAGAACTTATCAAGTAACTTCATGGGGACTACACCTACTAGTTGGGACACACCACCATACCCAATTACAGTCTTTTCCTTGTAAGGGATCTAGCTTCCTCATATTCCCATTATGGAATGGTTTTCCCATTCTTTCCATAGTGGATCGGGTTTCCTTATCTTCTAATCTTTATGGGGACTACACCTACTGGGTGGGACACACCACAATCCCCAGTCACAGTCATTAACTTATAAGGGGTCTATTTTTCTCATCTTTCCATAGTGGATAAATCCTGACAACTTTATTCTCATTATTCTCTTATAAGATATTAGTCTTTACCCAATTCATTGGAGGAAGAGATAGGTCCCACCCATCTCATAATAAAATCATACATACATGTGCCAAAATATCAAAAATAATTATATCATAACCCCTGAAATGAAATGGGAATCATAAATATGTAATCACAACCTAACCTATGGAAAATAGATAGGTTTCATAATCATTTCATCAAAAATAACTTGTGAAAATAATAGGGCTTCATAATCACATACCCCATGAAAGATAAATGAGTTTTATAAACATATAATCCATGAAATATAAATCATCATATGGATATGTAAATACCCATAAATTTAAGTATAAAAATTATAGAATATATTCTTGGGTGTTATATACTCCACACAAAAAGAAATGAGTGGTGAATAAGGCATAAATTTCACATAAATAAAAGTGAGACTAGAAATCCCTTTACCTTATATCTTGAATCTC
Source organism: Viscum album (assembly GCA_963277665.1). NCBI lineage: Eukaryota > Viridiplantae > Streptophyta > Magnoliopsida > Santalales > Viscaceae > Viscum > Viscum album. The sequence continues at coordinate 1,850,090,482 of OY728142.1, read as the reverse complement.
TTCGTACTCATGAAAAACTACTATATAATAAATATATGTTTATTATAAATATTTTAAAGTGCCATATTATTATATATAATACCATATATAGTTTTATTAAGACTTTATATTACCCACTTATTAACATTCCAAGTTAAGGTTTCACTTCAGGTAATATCCGCTTTGTTTTTCACATGTGTATTAATTCATGATTTTTTGTTCACATACTTATATAATGATTTAAAGAATGTAAAAAATGATATAAATATCCTTTATATTAATTTTATATGTATTTATAATAATCTATTAAATATATAACAATGAAATGGAATACACTGTTCATGGAAATGGTAAGTTGTATGTACGCATGGATGAATTTTTCGTTTAATAATCATATTGAAAGAAAGAAAGTAAATGAAATATATGTATGTATATGTATAATAATTAAAATTTAATTATAATTTCATATATATTATATTCATTTACTAAACTTAACACCCCAATCCTCAATGGCACGCTTCCTTTTAAAATAATTCAATAGCATGCGATGTATGGAACACCGAGTTCAAGCGCACCACGACCTATCAAATGAGCCATTAAAAAAAGTTTTTTTGAATATTATTAACCAAATTTTGAATTTTATATATCCCATATAATTTTAACATTCATATTTTGTGTTTATTTGACATAATATAAGGACAAATTCAATTTTTTAGATAAAAGAAATATTTTTCAAAAAAATACAGTTTTTACACCTTTTAATGGAAAACCATTTTTAAATCCAATATTTGACACTTTTATATATTCAATTTTATTAAATGAAATTATTCTTTATAATAAAGACATAAAAATTTAGATGGGATAAATTTTTTGTACTTTTCTGATAACTTTTATATTGTGATGAATAGTGGAAAATACTAAATTCTAATTGAAAACAACTTTTTAGATTGAAATAATTTATAGTATTAAATTATATATTTGAGTTGTTTTTATGTATAATTAGATTATATTTTTATAATTTAATATAATTTATGTCATTGTAAGTATTTTTATTTTTAAATTGGATATAAAAACATTCTAATCTTTTGATAGTTTTTACTTCTTAAAAATATGCTTTCTTGTTTTGACAATGGGAATTAATTTTAAATTAATTTCGGCTAATTCTATGTTTTGAATTTGTAAAATAGATTCCATATTTTGAATCATAAGTTCCAATTTGATTAAAAAGGTACCTTTTATTTTTTGAAATTATAAATAGTAACTTCAGTAATTATTTTTTTTCATGGTTAAAGGGTAAATCAGATAAATAATGGTAAATAAAAAATATTATAATAATATAAAAATACCCTAAAATGTGTTGTAATCCTATTTTATGAGTTATATTTGACCATAAGAATCCATAGTTATAACTCTTGTCATTTGGGGACCACTCGGTTGTGATAATGACATGTATTAAGAATTAATTTAAAGTAAAGATAAATATAACAAAAACATGTCTCTTTTACTAAAACAATTTTAATATAATGTTGTATGATTGATATTTTTGACTATATATATTCATTATAAATAAAAAACTATTTCATACATTATGGTATTTTATTTGTAACATTTATAAATTAAATAATTAAATTTATTTACGATACAATAATGATGCAGTATTTTCCTTATTAATGAAATAATCAAATAAATGATATTAAAATAAATATAATTCGGAATTTTTGATGAAATACACGAGTTTTATGGATTATATTGACATATTGGGTATGAATTAATGCGTTTTTTCGAAGGAATAAAGTTTATATGACTTTAAAAAAAATCAATTACTAAATAGTGTCAAAATTGACATAAATGAGTTTTTAAAACAAATACTATTTTATTAAATGATATAAGAATCCTAAAAATGTATAGTTAGGCCAAATAAATTTAATAGTGATAAAAAATTTATAAATTACCCACTTTATTTTCTCTTGGAATTTTATAGTAATGATATTAACCATGTAGTTTACAAATACAAGAGGACATGGTAAGAGTTAACTTATTTTACAAAAGGGTAAATCTAAAAGATAAGGTTAATTTTATGACCCAAACATGTCTAAAACCTATTTTTTAGAGGATTTAGACCCATACTCATATTATACTCTAAATAAATAAATTTTTAGATATTATAATCCGAAAATTGTTTTATAATAAATTAATATTTCAATATTTTACTAAAGTGCCCCTCACCTCTCTTATAAAAAGGAACCTCCATTTATCTTTAATTAACACCTAAAAATCCCTTTGGCTCGGCCAAACCCTGGAAAAATATTCTCTTAACCTTCTTAAATTCATCTGAGAGGAAAATCATTGGTCATAAAGCCAACTTAAGGAGTCCTTTTGTGAAAATCAAAAGGAAAACACCCAAAGAAGAGGTAATTGTTTTATCCCTTCTTTCAAAGTTAATTTATTCTTCTACTTCCTATTACTAAGTTTTAATCATACTAAAATAATAAATCCATCATATAATATATGTTGATATTTTGTTAAAATTATAGGACAATCACATTCCTCTTTTTACCCATCTTATGAAAAACAATACCGCCATGTGTGTGTGTGTATGACTTACCATCTCCACATCATCATGTAAATTATTTTTCTTGTACACTTTATTTATATGGGTATAAAGATGAATATAATGGATTTAAATAATAAATATAACATGATATTGTTTCTTAAAAATTGATATTCTATCCAATTCTATACCATTTAACCATTAATGAAATGATATCAGCGCTCGTGCGTGCGTACGGCTTACCGTCTCCACAATGCGATGAGACTCATCTTCCATGTTCACCATCCAAGAATGATTATAAAAATAAATATTATTAATAATTATGAAATATATAAAATAATAATCCTACTGGGATGATTTATATATATATATATACACATATATATAATTCACTTACTTCCATACGATACGAAAATGGAAGCAGTGTTCATACATACGTATGGCCTACCATGTCCTTGAATGGTGTATTCCATTCCATATATCTATTTATTATATATATTTATATTTATGATATATTAATATTATTATACATTTTGGAAGAAATTAAATCATTATCTAAGTAATATGACCAAGAATAACAAGTCAAAACACATATAATAAACAAAGCGAGTATTACCCGAAATGTTACATTAACTTGGAATTGTTAATAAACAGGTAATATAAAGTCATAAAAGAATCATATATGATATCATAAATATTATTATTATTCTGATATAAGTTAATAATATTTTTAAGCACATTATAATGTAGTTTCTAACATGTACAGAGAGTATCAGACCAAAGGTAATGGTAATTTTACAATCTCTTTATTATCCAAGGTTGTTTATACATAAGTATCTACTGGGACTACTTTATCATCCACATATATTTTTCTTAAAAATTTATTTCAAAACATTTTTACTATTTCCTAGACTATGGGTTAAAGTCATTTATACCCTTTTTTAAATTTTTATAAATTTTTTTGAAATGAATATTTCTGTCATTTTTCAAACAAGGTCCTTTATGACCTTTTAGACAAATTAAGGAATGAATTTTTTTTTAACTTCTATGATGGGTGCGGCTATTTTCTGCCATTATAACACCTTCAAATCTTCCCTTACATTCTTATAAGAATATTTTCAAAATAAATATTTTCTTTTATAATTATGCAACTTTTAAATGATTTCAATGTAGAAATAGATGTTTCTCTCAAATAATTTTTGGATTGATTTCATCTGTGTCAACATCTATTGTGGGATTATATGATTAATTGAAGTTGTTTTATTATGATACAATATTCCATATTTTATTTATATTTTTATGATATATTTGACTGTGGATGTGTTATTTTTATTTCATTCACAGTTTATGGTTAAAGTATTAACATTTTTTATGCTAGTTTAATACAAATTTTTTGTATTATGTTTCACCCTTTCCATATGAGGAATGCATTGGATGTAGTAAGTGATGGGTGGGGCCTGCTATAGCTCCTCGATTCATCAGTAGGTATCATGAGACAAACTAGTGTATTGGCCCAAGGCCATGACTTAGTTGTTATTATGTCCATCATTATGCATTCCCTCATTATGAAATTAGTTAGAAAAGTGATTATTCGACTAGTAGAATATCCATGTGCATGTTTATATGGTAATGTTTGACTTATTTTCACCATATTATGTTCATGTTTTATGTTTAAAAGGATTATGTTTTTATTATACATCTTTCATTCAAAGATTATAGCTTCTACAAAATTATTTACCTTATTGAGCATCTGAGCTCACCCATTTCATATGTTTTGTTTTCCCATGATTACAATAAGTGTATTATGATTGATATACAGGGTTAAGATAAAAGAATAATGGAATTATCAAAGGATTATTTATGTTGTGTTTTATGTTATAAAGTGTAATGTAACGTTCATGTATGTAATCTATTTATTAATACATCTAAAATGATTGGTCCTTTGGAACATGATTCCTTGTAAGCATGCCAATGTATTGAAATAATGCACCAGCTCTAGGTAACTGGGGCCAATGTGTTACAGTTGGTATTAGAGTAATTTTAGCAAAAACAATGGAAATAGATTTAGAAAACTTAGATTAGGAATCATAACCCTAAGATAGACTTTGAGGATAGGTATAGAAGAACCCACTAGAATTTTGGTAAACTAAGGATTACATGGATATTCCAAGAAGTAATTCTCTGTCAAGATACTATAAGTGAATGTGGTTCTGGCGTAGATGTACATAGGGGTGAAAACTCCAACAAGGTGTTTCGAGCTTGACTCGGGGTAACCTAGTACATAAAAATGGGCCTTAATGCACACCTGGTTTGACACTCTCGAGGGATATTTATAGGATAATTCATATTTTATTTAAAACCATTATGAAGGATTTATGAGTAAATATGTCCTCAATGGAACCATATTTATGATGGATTATATATTCATAAATTTTTCAATTTATGTTAAGTATTTTACTAGTTTAGAATTATGCATTATGATTCATAACCTAATCTAGTGTATGCCATTGTTTATAAATGGAACCTAATGGAAGAAATAGAAATTGTATCAACGCATGTAATCCATTTAGGGATTTCCATCCTATTCAAGATAATGATAGTGGAGTTGGTGAAACAACTGGTACTCAATAGCTTATAACCATATTGGGAAAACTTACTCAAGTTATGAATAATAACCTTACCTGTATAGAGCATCTCGATCCACAACATTGAGGATCAATGTTATACCTATTCATGATACAACAACCTCCAACATTCAATGGGGATATAAATCCTTTTATAGCTATGCAGTGTATAAGTTCCTTGGAGAAAATATTTCTTGCTTTAGGAAGTAACGAAATAGGAAAGGTTTTCATGGAAGTTTATCATATCTCTAGAGATGTGGATCAATTTTGGCCATTAATTCAAAACACAGAGGAGGATGAAGAATTAGTAAATATGGAATGTAGAGAGTTTAAAGAAATTTTCCAAGAGAAATACTTTCCTCATAAACAATGACCTGATATGGATAGGCAATTTATGAGTCTGAGTCAAAAAGAGGATGAGAATGTTTCAAAGTATGATTCTAACTTCACAAGGTTAGCAGGGCACACTGCAAACTACATATGTAACCCAAGATGTAATATTGATTGATTATTTTGATGGGTTAAAGATATTCCTTCAACAGGCATTGGTCTCACAATCTTTCTTATCGTGTGAAGATATAGTCTTTTATACTATCAAGATAGAAAAGGAATTCTCTAATTCTTGTGACATTAAATTAGAGCAATAGAAGAAGAGAATAGTGTAGAAAGAGATAGATAAAGGGGGAAATGGAAAGAAGTATTTTACCTTATATGATAAATGTGGGAAGAAACACCTTGGTATTTTCCTAAAAGGAATGAGAGTTTGTTACAAATGTAGAGAAAAAGGCCACCAAGCTAATGATTGAAAGAGAGAGAAAGAAGCTATGAAATGTTATAATTGTAAATATATGGGACATTATGAAAATTATTGTCCAAATCATCAAGGAAATATATATCAGAAAAATAAAATGGATCTAGGTCAAGCTTATGATGTTACTACAATCGATGTGAAATAATTAATGTATTTGGGTTTTTTTATTAAAGAATTATATTCTAGTTATAAGAAGAATGTGATATATATATATAATGATTGTATTATACTAATTTTTTTTTAAGATTTTAATATGATGAAGGTAATCATATATTCATTATTTTACAATAAGAGAAACATTGTGTTGTTTGGGGAATCTGATGTAACAAATGATTTTGGAAATTTAGAGACCTTTTAGAGAGAGTTTAGACAAAAGTATTTTGGATAACTTTAAAGGATGGAATGAATTAAGTGAAAATATGGATATTATTTTTTAAAGTTAAAACATTTCTTAATATTATTTTTTGAATGTTATAATACTATAGTTTTAGAAAAATGACAATATGCAGGTCGGGTGATAACCTGTCACACCAGACAAAACTACAGGAATTGAACCCACAACCGAAGTGTGACAAGGTTTTATCACCTACCACTAGCCAACAGGAAGTCCCTGGTTATTATAAAATATTTTTCTTCATTTAAATGGTTTATGTTTATATTTGTAACCTTATATGATTGATATAAATAGAATATTTTTGAGTTTTATCTTCTCAAGAGAAAGATGAGTTTGTGGTAGGAATTAGTTAAAGGATGAAACTCTACATGTAAATTAATTATTTTTCCTTGTGTTCTTGGTCTATGAATTAAATTAATTCTAAAACACTAGGAAAAATATCATAAAACCAAAAATATTTTCCTAGTACCTTATTTTGTGATGAATCAAATGGTCCCTTAGATCATCATAGATTTATAGCTTTTTGGTTGTAAACTTTCTCCTAATAATATTCTATATCACCCTTCATCAGAACTTGATGGTTTTTTTTCTCTTCAATATCCATGTTTTATTACATGGAATCCTTGTATGTGTTATTTCTTGTAACATTCATACTTATCTTTTTTCATTTTAAAATAGAGGCCTCGTTAATCCATTTTTTTATATAGGATTTCAACCAAGATATTTTGAAATGTCAAACCCCTAGTTTTTAATCATGCGTTTAAATCATGAGGACACAATTTATTGAATTATTGGATAATTTAACACCCCAAGCTTCGTTGGTATTCTTTCTTTTTAAATAATTCAATAGCGTGTGATGTATACAACACCGAGTTCAAGCGCACCACAACCAATCAAATGAGTTGTTTAAAAAAGCAGTTATAAATATTATTAACCACATTTTAAATTTTATATATCCCATATAATTTTAACATTCATGTTTTATGTTTATTATACATAATATAAGGAAAAATTCAATCTTTTAGATAAAATAATTATTTTTCAAAAAATGAAGTTTTTACACCTTTTAAAAGGGAACCATTTTTAAATCCAATATTTGGCACTTTTATATATTTCTTCACATGACAGCTAGCTGAGCAGCCATGCAATGGTGGAGCTTTGACATAATGATGTAATCACTTGGGAGGGTCATTTCTTGTAGTTTTTTTTCTGGGTTTTCTTTCATTTTATAGTTTTTATTGGGTGAAGTTGTTAGGGTTCACACATATCCTTTAAAAGTTTCATTTGAAAATACAAAAAAAAAATTGATTCTAGACACTTTTATATATGAAATTTTATGAAATTACATTATTATTTAGAATCTTGACATAAAATATTATTTTTTATAAATGTTTGGTACATTTCTGATAAATTTCATATATTGATAAATAGTGAAAAATACTAAATTTTAACTGAAAAAAAGTTTTTAATCAAAATAATTTATAGATTTAAATTATAAATTTGAGTTGTTTTAAAGTATAATTAGATTATATTTTTATCATTTAATATATTTCATGTAATTATAATTATTTTTACATTTAAATTGGAAATAAACACATGTCAATCTTTTAATAGTTTTTACTTCTTAAAAACCAGCTTTCTAGTTTTGACAACGAGAATTACTTTTAAATTAATTTATTCCAATTCAGTGTTTTGAATTTGGAAAAATGGATTCTATATTTTTAATCATAAGGTCCAAATTTTGTAAATATATATTTTTTATTTTTGGAAATTATGAATAGTAACTTCAGTAATTGTTTTTATTTTCCATGGTTAAATGGTAAATCTGATAAATAAGGGTAAAATAATAATATTATAATAATTTAAAACTACCCTAACACATGTCCAAATCCTATTGGATGATATATATTTTACCATGAGCATCCTTTAGCATAAAGTTTTTAATTTGGGGACCACTTGGGTGTCATAATGATATATTATAAGAATTAATTAAAAGTAAAGATAAATATAACATAAACATGTAGATTTTACAAAAACAATTTTAATATAGGAATATATGATGGATCTATTTAACTGTAAATATTCATTATAAATCCAAAAAAAATCCTACATCATGGTATTTTATTTGTAATTTTTAAACATTAAATAATTAAATTTATTGACGACGCAATAATGATGCGGTATTTTCTTTATTAATGAAAGAATAAAATAAATGATATTAAAATAAATATATTTTGAAAGTTTTTGTAAGGACTGATCCTTAAAACATTATATAATCTTGAGTTAATTCAAAAATAAAAATTGAGGATCTTTTCAGGTTTAGTGTTTTAGATAATTAGGCCATAACTATTACAATACATCTCAAAAATTACAAAGTAGATACTTCTACTCTGACCAATTTTTTCCACAAAAATAAAATTCATTAAATAATACAATTATTATTTTCTTTATATAAATATTCTTGAATTATTCCTCTCGATTACCCTTCATAATACCCTCTGAAAAACATTTCAAATACATGGGATGAGCATAAAAAGATCGTTAAGTGTTATAAATTAAAGAATGAAAACATTAGTCCATTAATACATATGAATTAATGAAATCATACTTTTCAATAATAAAACATAATCTATTTAACATACCTCACAAAATAATAATATTTATGAATAACACATAGAAATCCAAAATCATAAAGGTAACTTGTGGCATCCATATCATACTTACATTGTAGCTTTCAAAGCTACATAGGGAGTTACATTTGGAATACCCATCATAGTATATTACCTAAATATCTTAGGAGATACATTAATGTTTACCTCCTTCATGATACCCAATGCATTAGAGATATATCTCAATCTCACCTACCCTAGGTTTATCATGGAACCACTCGTATACGTAAACAATTCCGAAGAACCATATCATATTCATAACATATAAAACAAACAAAAAGGAAAGATAACATTTCCAAATTTCAATCACAGTATATCTTTTAAATATATTGACATAACAAATCCATTATCAAAACCATTTTCAATACCAAAATATTAAAAAGATTATATGGTATTTATTTTCCTTTAAATAACATTATGACGTGTTAAGGAAGCCAAATATCAAATAATGTTTGTGGTGGTGGAAAGGTCATTGTCACCATGTACGTTAAAAATAAACATTCCCTTTATAGTTTAGTAAAATTCTATGTAGAAAAATATTCTCTTTGAATAAAATGAAAATTCAAAGGGGTTTGTACACCATATAAAATAATGTCCTGTATAAATCAAAATGTGCCTCAATGAAAGGAGATTGAGACGATGTCCCTTAGGAAAATTTGGCATTCTAACTCCATCACTTTAAAATTAAAAAAAATGAGTTGATGAGAGAAAAAATGGTCTCTCATAACTTGTACATAAAATGTACAGTAATAAGGATATATAAGAACATAAACAATTAAAAGAAAATTGAAATTAAAAGATATAATATAAAATAAGTTTTTGACTAAAAGAGGAGTCAGAAAGGTTCCCTTAAAAAATAATTTTGTAAATAAAATATATCAATTATGGTTATTCAATATAAGTAAACATAAATCAATTATAAATACAATATAAGATATAAAAATTCATTTCTCACATAATCAATGAACGACATAAATAAATAAAAGAAGATCAACCCAAAGAATAGAAATTGGGTTAAGAAGTTCCCTTACCTCGTATCCGACTTGACTCGTTCGTTCTTTAATTTTCTGAATAATAAACATAAGTTAATTTATACTTTCTTCAGAACTATTTTTAGGTTTATTATTCCTTTTATATCACTTATTACTATTTTATAAAACTTACATAATTATTTAAGTTAATATTGGTCATTTTTCGATATTTGGTACTTGAGTCGAAAGTGAACTTGTTATAATTACAAATTGTCCATGTGGTAAAAATTCCATTATATTCAGAATTATATTTATTATTTATATATCATATATGTCATATATATATCCAGTATATATATTTATTCATATTAGTACATAACATTTGTAGATAAGAAATGAAATACACCATTCATGGAGATGGAAAGTCGTACGTATGCATGAACACTACTTTTATTTATATTTTATATTTAATGGAATGAAAACTTAATGATAAAAAGGTATATTATAATTACAACATAATATCATATATAATTTCATTAACTCCATCCTTTATACATTCCACGTATTTCATGAATGAGTCATATCACTTTGAGGGGGTGGTAGTATGCGCTTCCTAAAATGAAATTATCGTATTTACCCATTATGGAACCCATAAATGTATGATATAAATGAAAAATACAGAAGAATATAGAAAATATAAATATAATATATATCACATATAAATACACTTCCATCATAATGGACACCATGAGAGGCGATAGGAGAAAATTTAACAATCATTGTTTTGTGAGGAATTAGTTCGTCGTCCACAGAAACAGTATGTTTGTATCCATTTGATGGATGTGTGTGAATATGTTGTTAGAATAATTCTCGTAAAAATATCCTAGTATATTTAAGATACTTGTTTTGATATAAAATAATAGAATAAATATATTTTAGGGGGTTGGATAAGGAAAATAAATTAAAAGGACTTGAGAGAAGACGTTACCTTTAAATCATGTAACTCCCTTCGGTTTGAACCAAAAGGCTTTATTTAATTTCCTTCCTTCCAAAGTAAGGCTTCTAGGTGAAATATAGGGATTTTGGGAGCTTATTGGAGTAGATTTTGGACTTACCAAGGGGCTTGAGAGGTGTGAGTAATGGGTTAGAGGTGATGGCCTTTTATAAGGGGGGAGGGGCTCTTTTGGAATGCTTGAAAATATTATTTTATTATAAACTAAATTTAGATATCAAAAGTTCCCCAACTCATTTAATTTTAATATAAGGTGAGGGTTGTTCGAAATACTCTCATCCAATGGGATTTAGAAAAGTTTAGGGTCCAAATTTAACCTTTTCTTTTAGTTTTAACCTTTAGAAAAATAATTTAACTTTTACCATATCCTCTTTTATATTCATATCATATGGTTAATATAGTTACCATAAAATTCCAACCGAATCACAAGTGGTTTATTAATTAAATTATCAATCTTATATAATTCATTTTGACTAATCTTAGATTTTTAAGATTATTATATCAATTAATAAAATAATATTTTTTTTTTAAACTTATTTTTGTGAATTTATATACTATTCATATCATGACTTTAACAAAAATCCAAAATAACTTGATTATTTCAAAAAACCTTCATTAATTCAAAGATAAAAATTCATAATTGTATTTAAAATTCATGTATTGCATAAAAAGTTTCAAAATAAATTTATTTTAATTCCTGTACTATAGCAGTACTGTAGTGTATTGTAGCAGCAGTGGAACTGTAGAAACGGCAGGCACTGTAGCGGCAGCAGGTCACTGTACCGACGGCAGGGTACTATAGTAGCGGTGGGTACTGTGTGGACTATAGCAGCACAGGTATTATAGTAGTACTATTCAAAGAATGGGCCTTGGGAAAAAAATGGACCTACAGGCCATGTAATGGAATAAATGCCCACTAGGCCTTCAGGCTATGTAATGGGTCTCCCTCTACCCAGTTTAATAGGTCTTTTCTTTGCTTTAATAATAAATTTGGCTTCAGCCCCAACCTTTTAAAAAAATTAGTGAGGTAATCATTACATCATCATTGTGACAATCATAAATTTATTTATTTGATATATAAAAATTATAAATAAAATACCATGATGTAGGAAATATTTTTATATTTATAATGAGTATTTATATTCAAAGCAACTACTTATATAACCCTATATAAAAATTGTTTTACTTAAAGATATATGTTTATGTTACATTTTCCTTAATATTAAATTAATTTTTATAATGTGTCATTTTCACTTACAAGTGGCTCTATGGGATCCCAAAATTGACCCAAGGATGTCCATGGTCGGACATGTATCATCCAATAAAGTAAGGACATTTTTTAGGTTAATTTAATATTATTATAATATTATTTTTTACCCTTATTTACTAGATTTACCCTTTAACTATAGTAAATAAAATATTTATTTAAGTTACTATTCATAATGTCAAAAAGTAAAAGTTACCTATTTACACAATTTGGACCTCATGATTCCAAATATGGAATGAATTTTCCCAAATTCAAAACACAGAATTTTCAGAAATTAATTTAAAATTAATTCTCATTCTCAAAACCAAAAAGCATGTTTTTAAGAAATAATAACTATCAAAAGATTGAAATTTTTTTGTGCCCAATTTTAAAGTGAAATTACATCCAATGATAAAAATTGGATTAAATGTTAAAAATATAATTCAATTACACTTTAAAACCAATTAAAAGGACAATATAACTATATAAATAAATCAGATAAAAAGGCAGTTTTGAATTAAAATGCAGTATTTTTCACTATTCATTAAAAAATGAACTTTATTAGAAAAGTACCAAAATTTTACTCAAAGTAAATATTGATGTCCCACATCTAAAGAATAAGTTTATTTTGTCTAATAGAATATATAAAAGTGAAAAAAAACAATATTTAAAAGGGGTTTTCCATCAAAAGGTGGTAAAATGACCTTTTAAAAATATTCGAGTTTTTCCATGCTTAAAATTGGATTAATTCTCATTTTAAGCCTCTAAATTTTATTGGATAAATTTAAAAACATTTTTCAAACATGTTTAATCATAATATTGTTAGTTCTATTAATTCCTGCCAATAAAATTACTAGGCATTAACTACTATTTAAAATAATATTATATTATTATTTTTAAGTATAACTCAGCCTTGGGTGCAACATGATATTTCAAAGAAACCCATTGTTGTGTGTTAGGTACGCCATCAAACATAGAATCCCCTTTAAATTAAAATTAATATTTAATTAAAAAATATTAATAACTATGAAAATTCCATATTCTTTATTTACCTGGGATGTTACATCATTCCCCCTTTTGGAAATTGCATCTTCGCAATTTAAATATTGGGATTGGAAACTTCATTAAAATCCCCACATCAGAAAAAGAGTCAATAAAACTATCACTTTAAAAGAAAGAAATAGAATAACAATGGTCACCCAAGATAACACATACTAGTATTCCATATATCAAAACATGGATTTGGTGGAGAAACTAAGTGTTAAGTTCTGATGGAGAGTGATAGAAAACATGACTAAGAGAAAGTTAACAACCAAAAAACCAAAAACTTGTGATGGATTAAACGGTCTTTGATTCCCCAGTAGGAAAATTAAACGGACAATGTTTTTTTATTTTAAGTTTTATTTTGTAAAGTTAGAGAATTTATTTATTATATTAACTAAGTACATAAGTAAATATACTTACTTTTTAAGTAGAGTTTCATCCTTTAATAAGTTTTTACCAAAAACTCATCTTTTCTCCAAATGATGAGTATTCCAGATGACTTAGTCACACCTGAAGTTCTAGAATCAACTCCAAGAGAATCACATAATCCACAAAATATAAACTATATATTTCCCCCATCTTTAGAAATTAACCAAAACCAAAATGGTTATCATAATATCAGATAATCTCTGAAAGGATAATCTTTTATAAAAATAAATGCTACTCTTAATCTCCAAAACTGAACAAAGAGTACCAAAAGTTCAACAAAGACCATTCAATAAACAATTTCCCTTAGAATCCTTCAATATAATCCAAACTAATATTGAAACCCAAAATTCAGAAATATTTGATCACATTTTCTTCCACAAAAATGTTAACATGTATCTTCAAATAAAATCGGCTACTCTTAAAGTCTAATACTAAAAAGTAATTAATCTAATCACATTTTCTCTATGATAGGTTAATCATTTACATAAATAACACAAATCTCTATATGTACACAATAAAAACATATATTCTTATAAAATAAAATTCCACCATTACTCTTTAATTGAAATCCCAAATTATTCTATTTTCCTTAAGCATATAGTGTTCCTAAAAGAGAAAAGGTCTTCCAAAATAACCTTTATCACTTAATCACCATATCATTTTCTTATACTAAATATATACATTTGATAAAACATAAGATCCAAAATCAACTTATTCTTGATCCATAAAATCATCTAACTAAAAATAATTAGTCATACTAATCAGGGACATCATGTAGTCTAGTGGTTGGTGATAAATCTCAATCGCACTTTGGTTGTGGGTTCGATTCACACAGTTTTGTCTAACGTGATGGGTTGTCACATGGTCTGTGTGTTGTCCTTTATTAAAAATTATATAATTTTATAACATTCCCAAAAATGAGATAAATTCCTAAAAAATAACCATAACAAATTTTAACCACAAAAATTATCTCATACCTCGTATTTTCATCCCAAAAAGCTATAACCTGTAATTGCCTCAAATTCAAGGAGCATATAAACCCAAATGGTTTTTTATAACTATATCCACAAAATAAAAGATCATTTTTCCTTGAATAACATTTTCACATATCAAACTTCAGGGTTACACATACTAGAAAAAGTCTTCCAATATAATCATATCATTAATACATTTAAACATATCATCATTCATAGATCCAACATAACTCTTCAATTACTAAAATGTATACATCTTAATCATTGAACATTCTTACTAATCCTTTATCCATGTTTTTTCATCTTATTATTTTATATTTATTTCCTATAAAAAAATCATGCATAATTTCCTAGGATTTCAGTAATGTCAAAACATGAGCTAAGAAATAAACCATACCTTTCATAGGTCATTTTCAATTTTCTCATCTTCAATTGGAATGACATTAGTAATTGGTAAACATATATTTATATTATCTTACTGATCCCATTCCCAAACCTTATTAATAGGAAATATATTTGTATAATAACCATGCACACCACATTTAAAACATTCAATTGATTCTTCAGAAAGAACTTCTTTCCCTTTCCTGGAGTCAACTGGACGGTTCATTTTTTTCATGTCATTTTCTTGCTTTATGACCTTTATCACCACATCTATATTATCTTCCCATCCCTTTGAATTATTTTACTAGGTGTTTATTTCCATATCCTTGACACATAGGTTTTTTAATATACTTACCTTTATGATTATTAATTGAACATCTAATGGGATTCGTTTCTCACATATATGATGCCTTAAAAATCACCAAGGTTCAAGTGGTCAATCATGACTCTAGATTGTTGATTGATAATAACCACAAGAGTTCTTATTACATCTCCCATTTCATTCGTTTTCTTATTTAGAAGACGATCATAGTATTCTTCACATTTATTGTTACATTGGTGCCTACTAGATCCATCCATTTACTGAAACCAAAAAGGTCAGTGTGAGTATAGCAGTAAAATCATCAAATAATATCTCCCAAGGAGGGTAAACATTAAGATATACTTATTCATGTTATCTTTAACTAATTTAATTTACCTAAAATAACTATGACTCTTTCTAATATACTAACCATTATAGTTATGTCACTTATTCTTAAATAACACCCTAACCTCTAAAGTTATCTAAATTGACCTCTGATACCAAATATAAGGCCCCAGCCATAGAATATTATATAATCTTCAGTTAAGTCAACAATTCACATTGAGGATCTTTCCAGGTTTAGAGTTTTAGAGAATTAGGCCATAACTATTACATTACATCTCAAATATTACAAAGTAGATACTTCTACTCTAACCAATTTTTTTCACAACAATAAATATCCTTAAATAATAAAAGTATTCTTTTCTTGATATAAATCTTATTGAATTATTCCTTTATCTTACCCTTCCTAACACCCTATGAAAAACATTTCAAAAACATGGTATGAGTATAAAAATTTCAGTAAGGGTTATAAAATAAATAAAGAAAACATTATTCCATCAATACATATAAATTAATGAAATCATACTTTTCAATCATAAAACATAATCTCTTTAACATACCTCTCAAAATAATAAGATTTATGAATAACACATAGAAATAATAAATCATAATGGTAACTTGTGGAATCCATATCATACTTACATTGTAGCTTTCACAGCTACATAGAGAGTTTCATTAGGAATACCAATCACAGTATATTCCCTAAATATCTTAGGAGAAACATTAAAATTTACCTCTGTCACATTACCCAATGCATTAGAGATCTATCTCGGGCTCACCCACCCAAAGTTTATCACATAACCACCCATATATGTAAACAATTCCCAAGAACCATATCTTATTCATAACACATAAAAAAATATAAAGGAAAGATAACATTTCCACATTTCAATCACAATAGATCATTTAAATATATTGAAATAACCAATACATTATCAAAACCATTTTAAATTCCAAAATACGTAAAAGAGTATATGGTATTTATTTTCCTTTTAAAAACCTTATGTCTAGTTAAGGAAGCCAAATATCAAATAATGCTAGAGGTGGCGAAAAGATCATTGTCACTGTGTACATTTAAAATAAACATTCCCATTATAGGTTAGTAAAACGCTACGTAGAAAAAGATTCCATTTGAATGAAATGAAAATTAAATAGGTTTTATACACCGTATAAAATAAAGTCGTATATAAATAAAAATATGCCTTAATGAAAGGATATTGAGACGATGTCCCTTGCGAAAATTTGGTTGCCTAACTGCATCACTTTAAAATTCAAAAAATGAGTTGATGTGAGAAAAAAGGGTCTCTCATAACTTGGAAATAAAATTTACATTAATAAGGATATTTAAGAACATATCCCAAGATAATAAAATGTAAATTAAAATACATAACATAAAATAAGTCTTTGACTAAAAGAGGAGGGTGAATGGTTCCCTTACAAAATTCATTTTTTAAATTAAATATATCAATTGTGTGTATTCATTATAATTACAAATAAATAAATTATAAATATAATATAAGATATAAAAATTTATTTTTCACATAATGAAATAACAACATAAATAAAAAAGAGAAGATCAACCCAAAAAATGGAAATTGGTTTAAGAAGTTCTCTTACCTTGTGTCTGACTTGACTCGTTTGTTCTTTAATTTCCTGAATAATAAACATAAGTTAATTTATAATTTCTTAAAAACATTTTTTGAAGTTTGTTATTCCATTTATATCACTTATTACCTTTTTATAAAAATTACATAATTATTTAAGTTAATATCAGTCATTTTTTCGATATTGCGTACTTGAGTCGAAAATGAACTTGTTATAATTAAAAATTGTCCATGTGGTAAAAATTACATTATCTCTAGAATTATATTCATGATTTAGATATCATATATATCATATATATCTAGTATATATATTAATTTATAATATTATATAACATTTGGAGATAAGAAATGAAATGCATTGTTCATGGAGACGACAAGTCGTACGTACGAATGAATGCTACTTTCATTTATATTTAGTATTTAATGGAATTAAAACATAATTATATATAGGTATGTTATAATTTAAATATAATATCATATATAATTTCATTAACTCCATCATTTATGTGTTCCACATATGGAATTAATGAGTCATGTCACTTTGAGGGGCGGTAGTCTGCACTTCCTCAAATGAAATTATCATATTTACCCATTATGGAAACCATAAAGGTGTGATATAAATGAAAAATAAAAAAGAATAGAGACAATTTAAATATAATATATATCATATATAAATAAAGTTACATCATAATGGACACCATGAGAGGTGGTATTAGATAATTCAACAATCATCATTTTGTGTGGCAATAGTTTTTCGTCCACAGAAACAATATGTTCGTATCTATTAAATCGAGGTGTGTGAATGTGTAGTTAGAATCCTTATCTTAACTAAATAATATTAAATTTTAGATACTGGTTTTGTTATAAAATATGGTAATAAAGATATTTTAGGGGGTTGGAGAAGGAAAATAAAAGAAAAGAACTTGAGAGAAGGCGTTACCTTTAAATCTGGTAACTCCCTTTGGTTTGAACCAAAAAGCCTTATTGAATTGACTTATTTCCAAAGTAACGATTCTATGTGGAATATAGGGTTGTTGGGAGATTATTGTATTATAGTTTGGATGATCCAAGGGGTTTTAGAGGTTTGAGTAGTGGGTTAGAGGTGATGGCCTTTTATAAGGGGGAGAGGGGCTCTTTAGGAATGTTTGAAAATACTATTTTATTATAAATTGAATTTCAATTTCAAAAGGTCCCCATATCATTTAATTCGATGAAAAGGTAATTATTGTTCGAAATTATCTCATCTAATGGGTTTTAGACAAGTTTAGGGCATAAAAGTAACCTTATCTTTTAGCTATAACCTTTAGTCAACTAATTTAACTTTTACCATGTCCACTTGTATATTCATACTATATGGTTAATATAGTTACCATAAAATGAAAAATGAATCACAAGTGGTACATTAATGAAATTATAAACCTTATCTTAGTAATGATTCAGAATAATATACTTTTAGGATTATTAAATCAATTAATAAAATAATATTTGTTTTAAAAACTCATTTATGTCAACTTATATAATATTCATATCATAACTTTTAAAAAAATCCAAAACAACTTGATTATTTAGAAAAACCTTTATTAATTAAAATATAATAAGTCATAATTTTCTCTAAATTATTTAATGGAATAAAAAGTTTTAAAATAAACTTATTTTAATATTTATAATCCCATTTATTTAAAACATTCATTAATTAGGTAATCATTACATCATCATTGTGTCATACATAAATTTATTTATTTAATGTCTAAAAATTACAAATAAAATACCATGATGTAGAAAATTCTTTAATTTTTCTAATGAATATTTATATTCGAAATAATCACTTAAATAACCCTATATAAAAAAATTACTAAAAGATATATGTTTATGTTATATTTTCCTTAACATTAAATTAATTTTTATAATGTGGCATTTTCACTTACAAGTGGCTCCATTGGGTACCATAATCGACCCAAAGATGCCCATAGTAGGAAATGTATCATTATTAGGGTTTGGAAATGTTTTAGGGTAATTTAGTATTATAATAATATTATTTTTACCCTTATTTACTAGATTTACCCTTTAACCATGGTAAATAAAATATTTACTGAAGTTACTATTCATAATGTCTAAAAATAAAAGTTTCATATTTAAACAATTTGGACCTCCTAATTCCAAATATAGAATAGGTTTTTTCCAAATTCAAAACACAAAATTTGCATAAATTAATTTAAAATTAATTCTCGTTGTCAAAACCAAAAAGCCTGTTTTTAAGAAATAATAACTATCAAATGATTGACATTTGTTTATGTCCAATATCAAAGTGAAATTACTTCCAATGAACAAAATTGTATTAAATGGTAAAAATATAATCCAATTACACTTTTAAACCAATTAAAAGAACAATCTAACTATATAAATAAATCAGATGAAAAGGCAGTTTTAAATTAAAATGCAGTTTTTTTCACTATTCATTTTAAAAAGAACTTTATCAAAAAAATTCCAAAATTTTACCCAAAGTAAATTTTAATTTCACACAACTAAAGAAGAAATTTATTTATTCAAATTGAACATATATAAGTTAAAAAAACTATATTTAAAAGGGATTCTCCATAAAAAGGCTATAAAACAACCTTTTAAAAATACAAGAGTTTTTCAAGATTAAAATCAAATTCATTATCATTTTAAGCCTATAACTTTTATTGGATAAATTTAAAAACATTTAACAAATATGTTTAATCATAATATGGTTAGTTCTGTTCACTCTCACTAATAAAACGACTAGGCATTAACTACTATTTAAAATAATATTATATTATTATTTTTTATTATGACTCAGCCTTGTGTGCAACATGAGATTTCAATGAAACCCATTGTTGTGTGTCTAGTATTCCATTGAACATAGCATCCACTTTAAATTAAAATTAATATTTAATTCACAAATATTAATAAATATGAAAATGTTGTATTCATTATATACCTAGGAAGTTAAAATTTTGATGCCATACATGAATTTTCTAGATGATATTGACATCTTAGGTATGAGTTAATTCCTTTTTTTATGGAGTCATGTTTTTATGATTTAAAAAAACAATTACTAAATAGTGTTAAAATTGACATAAATGAGTTTTTAAAACAAATATTATTTTATTAAATGATATAAAAATCCTAAAACTCTATAGTTCAACCAAATAACTTAGATAATGATAAAAATTTCATAAATGATCCAATTTAGGTTCTCTTGGAATTTTATAATTAAGATATTAACCATGTAGGATAAAAGTACAAGAGGACATGGAAAGAGTTAACTTATTTTAAAAAAGGTTAAATCTAAAATATAAGGTTAATTTTATTAATAAACATTTCTAAAACTTATGGGTTGAGAGGATTTTAACCCATCATCATCTTATCCAAGAAATAAATCAATTTGGAGGTATTAGAATTCAAAAATCATTTTATAATAAATTAATATTTCAAGCTTTTCCTAAAGTGCCTCTCACCTCTCTTATAAAAGGGCACCTCCCTTTCTCTTTAATTCACACCTATAAAGCTCTTTTGCTTGGAAGAACCCTAAAAAAATATCCTTCCAACCTCCCTCACTTCATCATAGAGGAAAAACTTTGGGCAGAAGACCAACATAAGGAGTCCTTTTGTGTGAATCAAAAGGAAGACACCCGAAGAAGAGGTAATTGTTTTATCCCTTCTTTCAAAGTTCATTTCTTCTTCTACTTCCTCTTACTAAGTTGTTTCTATACTAAAATAATAACTCCAACATATAATATATTCTGAGATATTTTTAAAATTATGGGACAACCATATTCCTCTTCTTACTCATCCTATGAAAAGCAATACCACCATGCGTGCATGCGTACAACTTACCGTCTCCACGCCGTGGTGTAAATTGTTTTTCATATACACTTTATTTATATGGGTATAACATTGAATATAGTGGATTTAAATAATAAATATAACATGATATTGTTTCTTTAACATTCATATTTTATCCAATTCCATATGATTTAACCATTTAGGAAATGATATCATTGCTCATGTGTATGTACGGCTTACCGTCTCCACGATGCGATGAGACTCATCTTCCATATTCACCATTCAAGAATGATTATGAAAATAAATATTATTAATAATTATGAAATATATGACATAATAATTCTACTAGGATGATATATATATATATACATATATTTCATTCACTTACTTCCATACGATACGAAAATGGAAACAGCGTTCATGCGTACGTATGGCCTACCGTCTTCAGGAACAATGTATTACATTTCATATATCTATTTATGATATATATTTATATTTTGGATATATATTTATATTTATGATATATATTTATATTTATGATATATATTTATATTTATGATATATAAATCATATTATATATTATGGAAGTAATTAAATTATGATCTAAGTAATATGATCAAGAATAAAAAGTCAAAACACTTACGATAAACAAAGCGATTATTACCCGAAATGGTACATTAACTTCGAATTTTTAATAAACAGGTAATATAAAGTCATAAAAGAATCATATATGATATTATAAATATTATTATGATTCTGATATAAGTTAATAATATGTTTAAACACATTATAATGAAGTTTCTAACACGTACAGAGAGTATCAGACCTAAGGTAAGGGTTAATTTTACAATATCTTTATTATCTGAGGTTGTTTATACGTAAGTATCTATTGATAATTCTTTATCATCCACATCCATGTTTCTTAAAAATGTATTTCAACTTTTTTATAATATTTCCTAGACTATGGGTTAAAGTCTTTTATACCCTTTTTTGAATTTTTATAAAATGTTTTGAAAGGAATCTTTTCATTGTTTTCCAAACAAGATCCTTTATGATCTTTTTGAAAAATTAATCCAAGAATGTTTTTTAACTTATATGGTGAGTGTAGTTATTTTATAACTTTATAACACCTTTTAATCTTCCCTTACATGCTTATAAGAAAATTTTCAAAATAAGTTTTTTCTTTTATAATTATGCGACTTTTAAATGATTTCAATGTAGAAAGATATATTTCTCTCAAATAGTTTTTGGATTGATTTAATCTATGTCAACATCTATTTTTGGATTTTATGTTTAATTGAATTTGTTTTATTATGATACAATATTCCATATTTTATTGATAGTTTTATGATATGTTTGACTATATATGTGCTATTTTAATGTCATTCATAGTTTGTGGTTAAAGTATTAATATTTCGTATGCTAGATTAATATGAATGTTTATGTTATGTTGCATCCTTTTCATATGAGGAATATATTGGGCGTAGTAAGTGATGGGTGCGGCCCACTATAGCTCCTTAATTAATCAGTAGGTCTCATGAGACAAACTATTGTCTTTTCCCAAGGCCTTGATAGAATATTTGTAAATGGTCTTGGCACAAGGCCTTGACGTAGTAGTTATTATGTCCATAATTATGCATTCCCTCATTATAAAATTAGTTATTACGTGTGATTATTTGACTAGAAGAATATCCATATACTTATTTATATGGAAATTTTTTACTTATTTTAACCATATTATGTTCAATATTTATGTTTAAAAGGATTCTATTTTTATTATAAATCTTGCCATAAATTATTATAGCTTCCACTGAATTATTTATGCTTACTGAGCTTCTGAGCTCACCCCTTTCTTATGTTTTATTTTCATAGGTTTCCAAGAATTTTATTATGATTGATATTCACGGTTAATCTAGGGGAATAATTACATTATAAAAGGATTATTTATATTGTATTTTATGTTAGAAAGTGTAATCAAATATTCATGTATGTAATCTATTTTTCAAGACTGGTAAACTGATCGGTCCTTCGGGACTTGATTCCTTGTAATCATTACAATGTATTAAAATAATAAAACATCTCTTGGTAACTAGGGTTGAGGTGTTACACTAAACTCATATTTAATACATTCCATGTAGATTGTGAACAAATCACATCACATTAAGGAAGTGGTAGTCCACACTTCCCCAAACAAAATTTTCATATTTACAAAAAAAAGGTAAGTGAGAAGGTATGTGTTATAAAATAATTATAGAATAATAAATAAATCAAAATTATCATATATATCATATAAAAATATATTTTCTATCATAATTCCCAACCATGATAGGTGGTAAAGGAAAAACGAACAACATCGTTTCGTGACGTGGTATTTTTCCGTACACAAGAACCATAATTTTGTTACCCATTTATGTATTTATGTGTAAATGAAGGTAAAAATATTAATATAACAATATATAAGTGTATTTAGGATACTTATTTTATTATTTAATCATGTGATAATAATAATTTATGTGGTGGATAAAGGAAATAAAGGAAAGGAGATTGAGGAAGGATGTTACCTCTTCTTTGGGTAACTCCTTTTGGTTTGCACCAAAGGGATTCCTTCGTTATCTATTTTCCCAAAGGAATGATTATAGGAGGAAGGAATGGATTTTGGGAATTTAATTGGTTCTATCTTGTCAAACTTAAGTGGTTTGACAGGTGTGAATAAGGGAGAGAGGTGGCAGCCTTTTATAAGGGAGAGAGGGGACACACTTGGTATTTTTTTAAAGAATGTTAGGTGGAACCAAGTTTTTACCTAAAAAGTAACAAAAAACAACATAAATCAATAATTTAAGGTTTATGGATGAAATATTTCCTTCCAATGGGTTTTTGAAACGTTTATATTTGGACCTTAATTTTAGGATTTAGTACCTTGTTAAGCTTAATTTTACTTTAATCGTTGTAATTAATATTAATCACTTTCACTAATATTTTTTATAAAAAAATAAGTTGATATTATTATAATATAAATATTTTAATGATTAAAACTATTTATTTATGTTTTTTGAAATTCAGTTCATAGAATTTGAAAAATTAAGTTTAATTCTAATCTCGCAGACGTGGTGAGAAAGCGGGTTTTTAAAGTGAGAATTTTCAAATGTTCATTAATCTTTTATATCTAAATTCAATATAAAAAATGATTCGAATTATATAAATTGGATTACTATATTTATAAATAATTTATTGTGACTTTAAAACCAATATAAAATATAATTTAACTATATAAATAAATTATACAAAAAACATGTCTGAATTAAAATTCATTATTTTTCAATATTCATCCAAAAAAAATGAAGTATATAAGAAAATCCAAAAATATCACCCTAAGATAATTTTGATATTATGAATTAAAAAAATGAATTTTATTTAATAAAATTCAATTTCTAAAATTTTCTAAAATTAATTTTATTATTTTTCATAGAAGGATATAAAAAACATCTCTTTTAAGAAAATATTATTTTCTGACATATAAAGACTTTACTAAAAATTGTATAAATTATTATAAATATTTTTTTATATAAAACCATTACAAATAATATTTAAAATTTATTTATTAATATTCAAATTACTATGTTTAATGGCTATGTTATGACTATCTTGTTTAAATAATTATAACAATAAAATGATGTTTTATAGAAACTCAATGGTGCATGTAACGAAACCCAAGTTGGTGTTGTGTATAATGAAAGTTTGACTTATTGTACTGTGAAACACACAAAATCAAATAAAATTAATTTATTTAAAAAAAGGTTTATAGAAACTCATGATGTTACACAAATGGAAAATTATAGCTTTGTGTTGATTACCAAAAACTCGACCAGGTGACTATAAAGAAAAAATATCCCTTACCTGGAATAGATGACCTTTTTTATCTTATTATGAGGGATTTTTGTTTTGTGAAGATTTATATGATATTAGGGTACCATTGTTTAAGGTTCTAGTAGGTTTTTATTCTTAAGATGGAGTTTAGGAAAATGTATAAGAATTTTGAGTCTTTAGTTATGCCTTTTTCCTTAGTAACACTCCTATAATGTTTATGATTTTGATGAACCTAATATTTCATTGGTTCTGAGTTATTTTGTGGTTTTATTTGTGTATTATATTCTTTTTTATTCTATATTGAAGAAATATTTCATTGATCATCTAAATATCATCATTGGAATCTTGAGAGAATTTATTCTATGTGGGAAACTATCTAAATGTTAGTTATGGAATCAAGAAGTGAAATTTCTAGGCCATGTAATTTATGATAATGGAGTATTAGTGGATCATAAAAAGAATTAGGTGATGATATCTTGGGATTAGCCTTGGAATTGTTTTTTGGTCCATAGTTTCTTGGTATTTTATAGTTATTATGGGTTCTTTATTTGGAACTTCCCAAAACATTCATCCCCAATCACAGAGTTGACCTGTATAGTTGTAAAGTTTGTTTAGAGTGAGTAATTTAATAGTTATTATGAGGAGTTAAAAGTGAGATTGACTTTAGCTATAGTTTTAATTCTTCCTAAGTTGGGTTATAGTTATTATGTCAACTAGGATGACTTGAGTATGGGTTTGGGTTATCTTATGATTAAAGAGGGTTTTTTTTAGCTTATAGCTCACATCAATTATGTCCTAATGATAAGAATTATCCCATTCATGATCTCGAGTTGTCAAAGGTGATGAATGTGCTTAAGAATCTAGGTCACTACCTCTTTGGGGATCATTTTATAGTGTATTAACACCATAAGAGTTTGAAATATACCTTCACCTAGAGGGATCTTAACTTTAAACGTAGAAGTTGCGTGGAGTATCATTATACCATTTATTTTGATATTTCTTACACCCCTGGTAATGGGAATGTGGTCATAGATACTTTAAATAGGATGTTACCGACCCAGGCAGTGAAATAATCAGTGGATGAGTGGTTCTTGATGATCTTTTTTTCTATGATTAACATTTATGAAGAGAGATAGAGATGTGAAAGATAGGTATTCTAAGATTTTACTCATGATGAATCATTCATGGATGATTAGATTCAACTTGGAATAGCTAAGGATTCATAGTGTTGGTGTTTCAGTATGACCTTTTATGTTGGGGAGACCTCGGGTGAGTGGTATCAGTATCCTGACATTGTTTTTCACTTCTGAGGTAAGAGGGTTGTTCTGATAGGCTTGATTCATGAGTTAATTAATACTAGTCACTACTAGAATTGGTCCATAAACCATAGATCTACTAAAATGCATCATGACTTGAAACATCATTACTAATGGCCAGGTATGAGGAATTTGATAATGTGTTTTGTATATCAATGCCACACATGTCAAAAAATAATGTTGTAACATCATAGTCCAGTGGGATTATTCCAAATATTACCCATTCTAGGGTGTAAATAGGATGAGATATCCATGTTCTTCATGATTTGTATACCATAGAAACCTAGTGGTAAGGATGTGATATGGGTAATTATTGATCGAATTGTGAAATTATCACATTTATTACCTATTAAGGATTTAACAAAGGTAGAGAATATTGGGAATTTATACATGTTGATGGTTTTTATAATTCATGGTGTTCCATCATCTATCGCTTATAATAGAGACCCTTGCATTACATCCTAGTTCTGGAGTGGTTTCTAGATAATGGTGGGCACTTATTTGAAGCTAAGAACATTTTTGCATCCATATACAAATGGCCGGACTGAGTGAGAAACCCATATTCTTAAGACATTTTCATACATGTGTTCTTGACTTCAGTGGATATTAGGAGAATCATTTGACTATACTATAGTTTTAGTAAATAATAGTTATCAGGATTCGATATGAATGTATCCATTTTATACATTATTAGGAGCCATTTCAGATTGCCTCTTTATTGGGAATAGGTTGGAGAATGGTCTTTGTTTGGACTGAGAATCATTCAGTAGAAAAAGGATATCATGCAGTTGATTAGGAATAAATTTTCAACACCTTAGAGTTACTAGAGATCGTATGTTGATTGTCATCATTTTCTACTAGAATTTCATGTAGGTGGTTGATTTTTTCTCAATGTTTTACCTAATTTGGGACATAGGAGCTTGAGGAAGTATGGTAAGTTGGAACTTTGTTATTTCATCCCATTAAAGATTGTGAATTTATTTAGGGAGGTGGATTATCATTTTCACTAACCTTATTTTTTTACATTTATCCACGATGCGTTCAATGTTTCCCTATTGAATAAGAATCATATAGACTATTTCCATGTGATTTAGTGGGAGTATGTTGAGATTGAACCCAATGAATTAGTAGTTGAAATAAATATTTGGATAGTGGTCCAATAGGATAATGTGTTGTGTATAAAAATGATCTCATTGGTTTGATTGAGAAGTAAATGTCTTAAGGATGACCATGATACATGGGATCATGAGGATTTGATGTTTCAGAATGACCTTGTCTTTTCTCATGTTTATAATCTTATGTCTTTATAGGGATAGACAGATTTTATAGTGGGGATATTTTTCACACCTGGGTATGTGGGAGAATTTATAGTTCCCTTTAATTATTTTCCTTTTCATTTTTCAGGTCACTCGTAGTTCAAGAGAGGTATTTTCAAAGTTTAATGGTATCTTGAGGTCATCAGATAGCTTTTGAATGGCACTGGTTAGCCTGTGTTGTTTAGAAGAAATCATGTAGGTCTACAGGTTCCACTGTTCATCTAATAGACTCCCACCAACCAATTGGTGGAGTCTGGAAGTTATTGGCTCACTATATGTAGCCACCAGCTAGCCAGTGACATTAATGGGGACATAAATTAGTAAAGTCTGAATTTTCATTTTGTCCTGAAATATTTTCTTAATTCCTTTTAATCTAAAAATTTGACCCCAATTCAATTTCTCTCGATCTTAGAGTCTCTATGGTGATGTTTCGGATCTCTCCCCTTCTATTTTGGTGAATCGTTATGCAGATTGAAGGGTTGGATCTCTAATCTTTGTAATCAGATAAGAGGACTCATTCTAATATGGTTTATCCTCTATTTATCCACTATTTTTATGAATCATGATAGTATATCATTAGATATAGCATATCCATGGAGAATTAACATTGTTTTTATCTGATCTAGGTTCCTTAAAATATGATATTCTTATATCTATCCTATAACCAATCATAAAGAGGTAATGTAGTTTCATTATTCTCATGGTAGGTGTCCTTATCCTATGATCTAACCCTTGGAATACCTTATTCCCATTAATTATTTTCTTTGGTTTTGACTATAAAATTGATTTTTAATGATATAATTATTATTTTAGGTCTATGTTATGTTTTTTAAAATGGTTTTTTAAAGGAAACCATTGGATACTTGTGATGGTTTTGATAAATTTTCTCAAATATTTTTTCAAATGGGAATTGGAATTCCCAGAATGTAAATTGTTTTTCATCACCACAAAAAATGTTTTTATAAAAATATATGCTTATATATTAAATATAATATTACTTGTAAAATGTTTTTGAAACATATATTTTGATTTATCTTTAGAAACTTTTTACGAGACATTGTTTTAGTTTCCTTAAATGTAACAAAGATACAATAACAAACTTAGGAGACCTTGCAGTTCAGAGAAAAACTAAACAAAGATGATCCCTGGTATAATTATCTATCACTAGAGGAGGTTCCCCTAATTTCATGGTGACAAGGGGGTATCCTTTATAATGGATCTAGGTTTTCATACTATAGGATTCATGTATGTCAAATAGTGTTCCTTTTAGAGTATTAGCGGTTAAATTGAGTACAACCTTGTGTCATGTACAATCAACTTGGTTGCTTTGAGACTACATTACATGCATGATATTCTGATATTATTACTTTCCCACTTGTTCATGTTTTATGAAGTGATTATTTAAAACTATTTATTTATATTTTAATGCAACAGAAAATGTGATATGTCATATTACATTATTTAAGTAAATATGGAATTGATTTTGAAAATGAAACCAAAGGATGTTTTATAAATGAAAAATTATTTCTTATGATGTGTTTTATAAATATATTTTGAATTATAACTAATGAACTCATGTGTTAATACATTTTATATATTCTTAGGTGGTACCCTACTGGATATTTATACTCACACCCCACTTTTTCTATTAGGCATTTATAGCCTTGATTTTATAGGATACAGGTAAATAGAAGAGAATCATGTATAGGATGACCCTCATTGATCATGTTATCTACCAATAGGTTGGTATAGAGGTGAATTATGGTTATGTAGAGATAGACCCATGGTTTTTTTGAGTTCCATGTTGTTTAACATCTTCTTATTATGTATTGAGAATCTTTTATCCAGATGTTTGATGTTAACTTTCTCTATTTTTTTTGAAATATGATATATTTTGGTTATCATCTATTTTACTATATTTCCCATATATCATATGTTTTTTAAGGTGAAATAATTATCATATTATCTTGTATGATACTAGAGTTCATGTTACCATCCCATGGAGAATGAAAATGTGCATTAGGACTAGTAATTGATAAATTTGGGTGAGGTTATGGGTTTACATCAGTTAGTCTATTACATGGGTCTTATTCCCTGTGAGCCTATTTTACCTCAATGGACAATATTCTATATGATTTTGACCACACAATCTCATGTTTCATTATAAAAAAACAATATGTACCCTAAAGGGCTGTTAATTTTTATGTCTCACACCAACCTTTTCTATGTACCTTTGACATAGAAGTCCAAGATATATGACTTTAAACTACAAGGATTAACACCCTTATCGCACAATTTTATGATTCAAAGACCAATATTATCACAAGACCTTAAAAAATATAACCCAAACTATATTGACATCGATTCCTATTAACCAGGATACATAGGGTTTCTATCTAAGGTTCATTCCCAACACCCCATATGTCTCGGATGCTTGAATTTAAAAGGATCTTCACTTGGTCATGGATGAAATACCTTAAAAATAACCATATTAGAACTTGATAAATGACCTTAAAAGGTATGATGTGTCCCGTTAAGTGATAAAAACTACACATGTTAAAATTACCTTTATAAGGATACATATGAATCCCTTACATGGATTAGATCCCAACTCCACAACACTTAATACCTCCCTGGATGGCGATAAATTCTAAAACTCCCATCCCTCTGGATTCAAACCAAAGTATAATAAATAATTAAAATAAATATAGAGAAACTTTGATGTAGATAGTAGTTCGCATTAATGAATGGTTTTGATCAATTTATTACATGGTGGTAACCAGTAGTAATCTTATTACCATGAAAGATTCAAAAAATATATCTTAAATCTATAATAGAGTCTCAATTTATGCAATAATTCTCTCTAAAAGGTTGGTGATACTGATCTATAATCCTCTAGACCAATTTAAAACTTGAATTATTGCTATAAAAAGTCCTAGTGACTGCCTGATTTTGAAAAGTAGGTCTACATTGATTAAATTTTTGTGCAAACATGACGGAACTTCAGGAAAGAATGGTGAACCAAAAATGAATCCCTTACTCAGGAAAGTGATCAATTGGCCTTGATCCTAATTGATATATTGTACTAATTGGTTTATTTTTTGTTGTTTTTGATCCCTTCATTACTTTCATGAAAACCATTCAGATTTCCCTTTGATCCAAATGGAGACATCCCAATATGCATTACTCGATGTCTATATCCTAGACATATCCCTCTGTCAAGATGAAGGTAATATCCTTGAAAAATCATAGGATACAATCACCAAGTACCTCCAACACAAATTAATGAAATCACTAATCCAGTAGAATGATCTTAACAACTCCATCCAATATTGGATACAGCTCCTAAAAGCCTCCAGGCAGTGAATCCCTATAGATCGAACCAATATAAGTGGACTATGGAGACTCAAGTGGAAAAAATGGCTATCTACAACTACTTTGGGATAAAATCCCCAAAGTGTGATAATGTTCCTCTCCCTTATCTTAGATTGGTGGAGAGAGATGTGACTTATGTTCTCAATACTACCTAAGAGATCCCTAAGAGGGGTCCTACTAATTCCTTTCAACGATACCACTGTGTGTCCCCAAACCCTCCGAAATATGTTGAGGAGGCCCCATCAGAGATTCTAGATCTATTTTTCTAAACTAGGGCACCCAGGAGAACATATCTATTGGATTTAGTTCCCTAGAACCAACATTTATATAAATTATAATTACCTGCATTGATTTTTGGAATATTAATAAACTTCTTATCACATCATGATTTTTCTTTTATATGATATAGTATGTGATAATTTATTGAGAGTAATTATTGCACTAAAAGGTCATAGTAGTTCCCTAATTTGATGAGAACCTAGAATCTTCATGATATTATTCTTAAGATATAGAAAATATAGCCAGATGACATCATTTGATGGGACTCAAATCATATATGCAATCTGAAGGAACTTTGGGTGCTATGGAAGAGTATAAAATAGGTGTTTTCAAATTTTGGGTTTGGATTAATATTAAAAATAATTAATACTCAATTCCCCTAACCTATATTTCTCAAGGATTAGTGAAATTAAATTTAATAATAAATAAAAAAATTGAACAAAACTATAAATAGAACCTTATTTGTATGAAAAAACTAATATGATTCACTTGGAATTATGATATTTTGTATCTAAATAACTAAGAATGTAATCCTATAGATAATTCACACATTCACCAAATCTCTTGAATCATTTTTATTTGATTCCTAGTTTCTAGAATGGTAAATCAAAGTGCTTTATGATGTCCCTTTGATCATGAGATGAACACAGACTCGATTCAAAGATGTTGGATCAATCTGACCTTGTTCTTAGATTGATCTCTCTATCTATATATATATAACTTTAGAGGGTTGATGAAGAGTTAAAATTTTATAAATCCACTCTATTCCTCATTTATTACCTCAAAAAAATTATATCTAGTTTAAACTCTTAAAAATTACAGTCAATCACTTAAAAACTTTAACCCTTAAAAATGATCCCATAACACCACAAACGACTTAGTTAGTGTGTCATAAGTGAAATAAATATTTTATCACTATATTATGAAATTAATAACATTTAATATGATAAAAGAGGAAATATATTCATGGATCATGACCTTTTCTGATAATTTAATGATCCTCGAACATGTTATGATCGTTTGAAAAATTATATTTTTCTTATATTCAATTTTAAAATTAGATAACTTTTGAATATCATGAGAAATATATTAAATAATTATTATTATAAAATTTAAAAATATAATTGAATTATTTTTTACTTTATATCAATCACAGTTAAATGTTTACCCACCCCCACATGTGGGGACCACTTTTTCCTAAACTCTTATTCACATGAATAAGTGGAACTTGTGGATACACTTAGTGTGTAACCCTCTAGGCCCTTATCTCGATAGTAGTGATTATCACTCACAAACCAATAGTGGAGTTGAGAAACCCATCATATAACCAAAGGATATAAGTAATTTAATGGCTACAATAACCTCCTACAAACATGCTCTGTTTAATATAATCTCTTTGTCTTGTGATATCTCATATATAAGGACATGCACATTTTGTCATAATCCTTTTGATGATTTATTTATTTCAAAACTATATTGGATATAAGTATTCTCTTCTACCATGGTCATGGATTTTATGAAGGCACTTCCATCCTAGTCAACCTCACCAGATATATCTCTTCCTCTACTCAAAAGTGATAAATTTTATACTAATCATTCAACCAATTTCATACCACTAATGACATATCCAAAACAAGATACCATGACCCAAATTAAAGGTCGTTGTTTTTTATTTTCATCAAATTACATGATCAAATGGTATAAATTGTTAATTATGTCAAGTCAGGAGACCAATATAAATGTTCATAAATAGGAACAAATAATGACAACCAAAACATATGGTGTTCCTGTTAGCAGGCTAGTCTTCAAGATCTCATCTACTTGAAATCACCATGTGTGAGATTTATGTGAAAAAGTCTCAATTCTTATGATCCCCCAGAACCTAATAGTCAGACACCATATTTTTCCTATTAGTATAATTTATCTAGATCTTAAGACATATATTTTGGATTACTATCATGGTATCTTGAGGTTATCATTATAGATAATAACTATAATAACCTTCTGATATGACACATAATATAAGTACATTACCATGTAAATAATGGATACATAAGTATCAAAAATATTATGGTAAGAAAATAAACTTATATATATCAAATTTTATATATGTGATGGTAATAAAAGTACACATATGAGTTAGGCCTAGGGGAACTAACACTCACAACACTCCCACTTCCACTAGATCGAACCATTGACAATTCTCAAACCACTATCTCTCACATAAGAATAATGATTCTTTTAGGGTATATCTTTTTTCAAGGGGTTTTCCATGTTATCCTTTGTGTATAATCTATTAACCACAACTTCACCTCTCTGAGTAATATTGATTAAGATATGAAACTTGTAAAGTTGTTTTTTCCTCTGGTGTGACATGGGTTCCTTAGAAATTATCATTACTATAGTATTATCACGGTGTAACGTAATAGGTCCAAAATTATTAAGTATAATTCCTAGAATAAAAAAATATACATATCCAAACTACTTCTTTATCTATATCAAAAGCAACTATATACGTGGATTTTGTTGTAGAATAGGTAACCACAAACAGCTTAGAGCTTCTATATCTCATTGTACCACTATTAAAGAAAAATATATATCCTATCAAAAAAATTAGATCCTCATTTTTTTGTAGAAAATATGATCAATGTATCCCCTAACTACTAGATCCTAATCTCATTGATATGATAAGAACATATCTTTTATACGTCTCAAGTAATTATGGATAGTTTTCACAATTATCCAATGCATATCTTCTAGATTAAATTGATATCTTCTCACCATGATTAAAGAGAAATCAATATCAAACATAGCATATATCACGACAGAAATAGTAGAACCCACTTCTGAATAATAAGTGATTCTACTCATCCTATCAATATTCTCTTGTTTTTATGGGCACATATTCTTAGAGAGATTAATTCCATGTGATACTGAAAAAAAATCATCTCTTGGACTATTCCATATGTACCTTTTGAGTACATTGTAAATATATATACTTTAACTTATCACAAGAATCCTCTAAGATATATCTAAATTGATCTTTTTTCTATAATATTGATTGGTTCACCTAATTCATTCATAGATAAATATTCATTTAAACAAGTTTTAACTGACTGAAAAACTTTCACTTCATTTCCAATAATGAATATGTTATCAACATATACCAAGAAAACAATGGTATTTCTAATAACCTTTTTATAGATTCATGCATCACATTCATTATTGATGAAACCAAATTCCTCTATTGCCTCATTAAAATTAACATTGCATGAATTTGATACATGATTCAACCTATAAATAGATCTATGTATCTTTCACACTTTATTGGTACCATTTTATATAATAAAACCATCATGTTGTTCCATATAGACATATTTAACCAACTTTCCATTTAGAAAATCAATTTTTATGTCAATTTTTTAAATTTAATAATATGGAAGGATTCTATTTAAATTAATATTCTAATTGATTTTATAATCACAACTGGTGAGAAGGTTTTGTTATAGTTTATACCTTGACATTTCTTGAAACCCTTTTCTACTAGTCATACCTAATAGGTTATCAATTGATCATCCATATAAATATTCTTCTTGAATAAACATTTACACTCAATAGGTTTTACCTAAGATTTTCTATCTATCAAGATCCAAACATGATTTTGGTACATTGACTCTATTTCAAAAATCATGGCTTCTTTCCATTTAGTAACATCCTTTCCATTTATTTATTCCTTTTAGGTTCTAGGATCATTATCATGAAGGATTAATGTGTTTATTGACTTGGTAATAAGAAAACAATTTATTTTGAGTTCTCTAACCTCTCTAGTAGACCTATGAAATACTTGTTCCTCTAAAACATCTTTATCTCCCACTCTCTCTTGTGGAGTTTTTTATGATATCAACTCTTGTGAATCTTGAGTATCAACTTCATCAAATTCAATATTTCTCACACTATTTATATTAAAAATATATTCCCTTGTTATAAATACATCATGTATAGCCATAATCACTTTTATATATAAGGGGATATATAGGTAATATCCTTTAAACTCTTTAGGATAACATATAAATATGAACTTAGTTCTGT
This sequence comes from Viscum album, assembly GCA_963277665.1. NCBI lineage: Eukaryota > Viridiplantae > Streptophyta > Magnoliopsida > Santalales > Viscaceae > Viscum > Viscum album. The sequence continues at coordinate 1,850,055,098 of OY728142.1, read as the reverse complement.
GAGATGCTCATTTTTCACTAGGTATAGTCTTTAAAAATCCTCATATCCTCATACATGTATGTTTGAAGGGAAATATTTCCATCCATACCTTAACTCATATATAATCACATCTGATACTTTATTTCTTACTAGGTTTGGTGTATATGTCATTTTTTGTAGTGAATATCCCCAAAAGGTTAAAGTTATTATTTTGTGACTCATCATCATTCTTACCATGTTAAGAAAGGTATGATTCCTCATTTCACTAACATTTTTCCACTGAGGTGTATAAGTATGAGTGGTTGGGAGATCATCTCATACTCCTTCATCTGATTAATAAACTATTGGTTAAGATATTCTCTATTGTGATCTGAACGGAGTTTCTTTATATTCGTACCAAGTTCGTTTAAAACTTCACTTTAGTATTCCTTAAACATTTGAAACAAATATAGATTATATATCATTAAGTATACATAATTGCACCTACTATATGCATCATTAAAATTTATGAAGTAAGAAAATACACCCCTATCCTCTATTGGGGATGGACCACATACATCAATATAAATCAAATATAATAGTTTTGTATCCCTTTATCCTTTCTTATTTAAATTTGATTTGGTCATTTTACCTTAAAATAAAGAATGAAATACATCCAAGGGTTTAAAATCATTAAAATATAGATACCATTCTAGAAATAATTATCTTAAACACTTTTCATTTATATGACCTAGATTAAAGTCCCATAGGCGGGCACAATACGACTCAATATCACTGGTTTTTTCATAAATTTATTAAATGAGGTTTTCATGTACAATTATATAAAATCCATTATTAACATGTTTCATACCCTATAATATGTAATTCATATAAAAGAGACCACATTTATTTGTAAACATGAAATGAAAACCCATAGTGTCTAAACTCATAATTGAGATTATGTTTCTAGTAACATATGGTACATAATAACAATTATTCAATATAAGAACCAAACCATTTATAAAAGTGATACGGTAATCTCCCAATTCCAAGTCTTCTAGTCTTTCACCATTTTTGGATCAGAGATCCACCTCACCCTTTGAGATCTTAAAGAATATTCTTGGTTTATTTATATGAATACAAATGTGTGTGATACACACTGTATCCAATAACCAATGTGTAGATAAAGATAAATTGCATTCAATAACAAATATACTTAAGCCAGATGCATTAAATTGCTTCTTCTTCTCAAATTTGAAATCCTTCCTCTAATTTCCCTATTTTAGACAAGAAAAGTAGATAGCCTCCTACTCTTATTTTAGGAGTTATTTTTTAAAATCATAAAATTAGACTTATCCTTTGATGCCTTAGCCTTACATTTCCTCCTCTCGTTCACTATAATTACTGAAGAATTATAATTATTCATATATTTATCTTCTTGTAGAACTAAGTCTGATAATTATTGGAGTGAATTATTCATGCTATTAATATTAAAATTAATGATGAAATTCTAGAAGCTAGGTGTTAAAGAGAAAATAATGAGATAAGATTCTAATTTATAGTTCAATTTGAATCCAAGGGATTCCAACATCTTGATGTACTAGGTCATATTAAGTACAAGAGGTCCTACCTGATTCCCTTCTGTCATTCTTCATTTATACATTTCACTGGATATCTCATATATTTCTTACTGAGCTCTCTCCCAGTATAACTCTTAGAGATAACAATGCATTTGGAAGGAATCTCCATCCTCATGCATTTTTAAAATCTCAATAGACATATATAATAACATAAAGAACTGAACATCAAGAAAATAATCCATATGTTTCTTATATTTATCTTTATACACTACTATTTCTCCCTAAGGAGGCTCAGTGGGAAGTAGGGATTCAATAACGTAAAGATTTTGTTCAAGGATTAATCTTATATGAAAGACTCTATACCACTCATAGAAGTTATGTTTAGTCAAGAGATTTTATTTATCTTGTATTAATCATGAGAAAATATAATTTTTGGTGGTTTCCATTTTATCTACGATATAAAAACATATAATATTGGTACTTTATGTTGATTACCTCTAAAAATTTTAAAATTATGAAATTTAAATGTCTCATACTATTTTATCAATTCCAAATATCCACCAAATACTATATTTTGAATACACAGTCCCTTGATTATTCCAGTTTAAAATATCCTTAAGCCTCTCTTGATAAACTGAGCAATGGAATCACCATTACTTTGAGAGTATAAGGAAGGATTTTGGATGTTCAACTACATTAACTCAGAGATCCTTGATTTGTTGAGTGGAGTCTCATCTCTTATAAAGAATTACCTTGCATTACTCAATATGTTTACTCTAAAGTTTCAGAAATATATTTATATATACTTCTTTACTACCAACTTTAGTTAAGTTAGCCCACTATTATAATAAAAAACATCCTAGTAGTAGGATGATCTCTCAAATAAGGATAATAATGACCTCAAACATATTGTTTTGTTCAAATTAAAATGATGGAAGGTGCTTTTACTTAATAGAATTTTGAGGGATTTTAATTTATCTTAGAAAATGAAATCCTTTTCCCATTTAACATGCTTGTTCTATGTGATATCACTCACAAATTAACCATGATTTCAATAGAAAATATTGACCACACATGTTAATCTTATCTATAAATGATTTTTTATCATTTTATTTGGTCGCTTATAATAAATACAAATGCATAAAATAATAAACCATGAAAACAATAAAATAAATAAATAATGATTCGACCATGATTCATTAACTATTGGTTAATCCATTAAGTAAATAACAGATTAACTGAGGCCCTAGGGAATTTATTGAGTAAATACCTAACTCAAATTGTAGCACTAGTAACTCATGTTCTTATATCTATTTGGTTTCATTCCAACTCTCAACTCCAACCATGTCAACACGAACTCCCCTAAACATTATTACAATGTATAATCACATGCAGGTGAGAGGAACTTGGGGTGTGAAAATATATTATATAACTCAAATGTGGTTACACAGACTCATATTCATTTAAATAAGGATAGAAGATGCACAAATCATTAAAAAATAATAACTATTACATTTTAAAAATTGAATAAAATAATTAAATTAAATAAATAATAAACAAAATATGTACAGGTTGGTCTCAACTCATGATCATTCAAAATGAATCAAAATTTCATAAATAATTGATACATCCTACGACACCCAAAATAATTTTATTAAATTATAGATGATTAAATTTAATTTTGGAAAAATTTTAACAATTTTTAGGTCTATTTGGACCTAAATAAGGTCCCTAGATATTTATTTAGGGATTGCAGTTGGTCTAACAGGTCGATCAGGTTGGATCCATACTAACCTAGTCAGATTCGAGATGGGGAAGACCAGTGAAAATGTTATAATAATGGAAGCCAAAGGGTCACCACATATTATATATATGTGTGATTATTCTTTCCCCATAAATGAGGAGGGGGGAATTGTCCACACCCCTTTTTAAGAGGATTTCAATAACATATTTCTTTTAATTATCCTCAAGCATGGAAGGATATGAATATATATATTTAAAAAAGCATATCCATGTTCTCACACTTGAACATCAAGCCTCATACAAGGCTTATATGGCACTCCACCTTAATTATCCACATATATCTAATGTATATAAATATATAGTAGATATCCATCACAATATTTTGTAAAAAAATGATCTTTGATCATCCATATTATAGTCATATGAACTAGGGTCAACACATTGTGGATTGATTTGGGACCACATCAAAACCCACTTTCTGGATCTTATCAAATTAAACCAAAATTTGGAATTTTTTGACTTAAGTAATTATATGTTCACTCAGATGTCAATTAAAGGAACTCGAGTCATAGAAGAAGAATGTAAAATAAGGTATTTTAAAATTTTGTGTTTGAATTCATGTTAAAAATACCAAATTCCCAATAACCATTTCCCATATTTCCCATAGATCATAAGAAATTAAATTTAAGAATGAATAAAAAAGTTGAATGAAACCATAAATGGTAACTTTTTCATTTGAAAATACTGATATGATTTTCCTGTTTTCAGTGTTTCATCACTTGATGCTACTAATTGAGGTATCCCCTATATTTTCCAAACCTAAACCACAACTCATGTTTCTTCAATCTTCTATTCGCATGTTATATCATGGTAAATCAATGTTTTTTATGATGTCCCTTCAATTCAATAATGAAAATGAACTCAATCCAAAGATTATAGATCAATATGAGAATGTTTTTTTCTTAGTATCTTTATCTCTCTAGAACTTGAGATAAAGATAGAGAAGATAAAAAATTTGATCAAGCCTTTATGATACCCATTTTTTGGATCAAAATTAGTTTTTATATCTAGGTTAAACTCTTAGAAACTGTATTCAATAACATAAAAAATTTTACACTTAAAAACCAACTGATAACACCACTAAAGAATTAGTTAACATTTTGTAATTAATATAAATATTTTATCAAATTATTATATAATTAATAGCATGTAACATGATAAATGGAAAACTATTTTCTTGGCATGTACTTTTTCTTAATAATTTAATGAACCCTTAATGTGTTATATGCTTTTGAAAAATTATTTTTTTTTCATTTTCACTTTTATAATTAAATAAATTGTGAATACCATGAGAAAAAAATAATTATTATTCTAAATGATGATAATATAATTGAATTATTTTTACTTGTGATCGATCACAATTTGATGTTTATTGGCCATGTATAAGGGGACCACTTCACCATAAAATCTTATTCATCTGAATATTTTGACCTTATGGATACACTTAGTGTGTGTCCAGTTAGGACCTTATCACGATAGCATTAAGTCTAACTCATAGACCAAGAGCAGAGTCTAATAACCCATCATGACCCATAAGTAGATAAGGAATGTCATGGATACAAAAATATCCTATAAACACACTCTATGTAATATAATATATTTGTCTTATTATGTTTCATAATTAATGATATACACTTTGTATCATCATCATTTTGGTGATTTATTTATTTCATGACCATACCAAATAGACTTACATTCTTCTACCATGTTCATACATTTAATAAAGGTACTAACATCCTAGTTAACCTATCCAAATATATCTTTTCCTCTACTTAAAAGTGGTAAATACTATCTTGATCATTCAACTAATTCCAAACCACCAATGATGCACCAAACATAATCTATCTTGTTATGATATAAAGTTAATGTTTTCTTATTGCATAAAAGTTTAGGATCAAATGGTATATATTGATAATGATATCAAGTTATGATACTATTACATGTGATCTTAGATAGGAACAAACAATAACACCCAAAACATGTGGTGTTCTTATTGTTGAGTCAGTCCTTATAATCTCATCTACTCAAGATCACAAAGTCAAAAATTCATGAGAAGAAGTCTCAATGCTTATGAGAACCAAAACTCTGATAACCATACATCATCTATACCCTATCAGTATGATATATCTAGATTTTATGACATATATTTAAGATTATTATCATAGTTTCTCAAGGTTCTCATTATATCTAGGAACTGATATAACCTTTTGATAAGATATATGATCTAAGGATATTACCATGTAAATAGTGGATGCATATGTATTAACACTATTATGGTAATAAAAAAACATGTATATATCAAATTTTATACATGTAATGGTAATAAAATTACACATCAGAGTTGGGTCTAAGGTGCCCACACTCACAACACTATCAAGGGTGAAGACTCCTAGGACTTTGAGTCACTTTCTCATGGAGTATGACCTTAGTAATTTCTATTATAGGAGATTATAAGGAAAAAACCCTCAAGTAGTAAATTCAAATTTATATGTTTAACACTCCAATATTTTATGATATTTATATTTTTAAATAAATTCAACCTCTTCGATATCTTGTGATGCACACAACACCGAGTTCAAATGAAATGTGCTCTATTATTATGTGACTGTTATAACCTGGACATTAAAAATGGTAAGTATAAATAGGAAATCTAAATTATGTAAAATGTATTGTTTATATATTTATAAATTAATTTTTTTGGTTATCAATAAAAAAAATTAAAGTTATTGAAATGTTTTTCTGAAAAACTATTTATGCGCGCAATTTATTTATATCATAATAAATTAAATTAGTCACTATCGGTGAATTATTTTTAATTTAATTTAGATCTTATATAATGAATAGAAATTAAATTCATCTAGATTTTTTAATAGGTAGAGGAAAAGAATAAATCCATTTTTATGCTTAAAATATATTTTTCTAAAAATTTTATTTTTGTCATGTTTTATGCACTTATTTTAAAAATAATTTTTTACATTTATAAAGATTGGATTTTAAAAAATGGATTATATATTTGGAATTATGATGCTCAAATTTTGTAAATAGATATCTTTTTATGCATTTTTAATAGTAACTACAGTAAATTTTATCACCTCATAAAAGGGTAAATCAGGTTAATTTGGGTAAAAAATAAGTGATAAGGACATAATTTTTCAAATTAATTATTATTGGAATGATTTAGTTTTACCATTATAACCTTAGTATATAAATTTTAATTATTTAATGTAAACTTTTCCAGGAAAATTACCCATATAATATTTAAATCAAAGAAAGTTATAAAATGTCACTCTCTAAGTTTTAGACATTTATTATGTGTCCACATAAGGGAAAATTCAAGATATAAATAAAAATAAATGTTTATTTTAATATTAAAGAAATTAATTTCATGATATAAATTTATTTATAATTTTTATAAATTATATAATTACCTTAAATTCGTGTGCAACACTAATACGTTATTTATTTAATTAACAAAAAAATGATTTTAAAAATATTAAAAGCGATATAATTTGAATGATTTAATGTTAACCATAAATTTTTTAGATCTATGTGACATTTTAGGAAAATTTTAAATCATTATATTATAATTAATCATTTTTATTGATGTATTTTAAGTCAAATGAAATGAATAGTGTCGAAATTGATATTAATGTAAATTTATCAAAATAATATTTTATTTAATTATTTAAAATAATTAAAATATTGAAAGAGTAAAATGGGTATATATGGTCTAAAATTTCATCTCTTTTCCATTTATTATTAAATATTTACCTTATATTTAATATTATAATACTTTATTATTGAAAAATACATTACCACAGTTAATGGTAAAATAGGTTGACTAAGGGGTTAAACAAAAATATAAGGTTTAAAACACCACAAAAATTTATCCAAATTTTAATTTTTGAGGATATTTCAACCATATAATACTATATTATCTAATTAATATCTCTATAGAGTCATTTGGAAAATATAATGATCTTATTATAATTTAATATTTTATGAAATTCCAAAAAGTGACCCTCACCCCAATTATAAAAGAACGCCCATTGAATCACTTATTTACACCTATTTTAGAAACCTATATTGAATAATACTAGATCATTACTCTTATAAACATCATTAGAAAAGTTTTGGAGTTATTGTTCCCCCTGAAATTTCAACCTTAAGTTCCTTAAGAAAGGATTTAAAGAAGTCCTCTTGACCAATAGGTAATTGTCCTACCTGACCTCTTTCAATTTATCTATTATTATACCTTTTATAAATATATTGAAATTAAAATAAAATAATAAATTCATTATACTAAATAAAATTAAATTTTATTATTATGAAACTATAATTACCCACCCTCTTTCCCCTCAAATGGTAAGTGAAAGTATCACTCATGCATACGTACGACTTATTATCTCCACATAGTGATAAAATTAATTTTTCAATATCATATTTTATAGATGGGAATTGTTATGGGTTTAATGATTATATATGATATTTATAACATAAATATACATCTTTAATGATAATATCATATCTGCCATCTTACCTTCTAAACAATTGGGAAGCAAAAACGTTTCTTGTGCATATGTGTGGACTACTACCTCCACAAAGTGACATGATTTGTTTTTAATATAAATTTTACATAGATGGATTTGATTAATATATATGATTTATATTATATAATAATTATTCTTTATATTTTAATTATTATTTACCTTTATTTTATTCTATCCATCAAAAAGTGAAAACAACGTTCATGTGTACATATGGCCTACCATCTCCATGAATGGTGTAATTCATTTTCTAGCTCTAAATTTTATGGATTACTATAAATACATATACAATTAATATATATGATATTTTTATCATTATTAAAATTATTTATATTATGTAACCATAATCAAAGTATAAGGTTCAAAACCACAAAACCAAAACATACATGAAAAACAAAGTGGTTATCACGTGAAACAGTGATTTTAACATAGTTGTTAATAAATGAGTGGTAAAATATAATATATGGTATGATAATTATGAGTATGAATATATAAGACACGTATTATAAATCTATATTTATTATAAAAATTTTTTGAACACATTTGAATGAATTCAAACCTAAGATAAGGGTTATTTTGCAATCACTTCATTATTAGGGATTGTTTATATTTAAATCCCTACTAGGAGAATATCTTTCTTCCATACATATTTACCTTGAAATGTTTTAAATAATATTTCTATTTCTCTATAATATTTTATTAATGACATTTTTACCCATTATTTAATTTTTACAAAATGGTTGAAAGGAATCTTCTTTTCAAATGAGGTAATTTTTATCCTTCTTATAACAGTGTGAATGGAATTTTTATTTAAATTATACATAATGAATGGATATTCCCACCATCATGACTAATATTTAATTTTAATCTTACTTTATAAGATTACAAGGTTATTTTCAAAGAAAAGTGTTTCTTTTAAAATTGCGTAGCATTTTAAAAATAATTTATTTCAAAATAAAAAGGGTTTTTTCCTCAACAATTTTCCTTTTATATTTTTAAATTATTTTCATCTATACCAAAATCATTTGTTGGATTTTATGGTTTAATGAGGATATTACCATATGATACCATCTACCATAATTTTTTGGATGTTTTATGATCATTTTGACTAGTGATGTGTTATTTAGATACCATTCTCCATACTAATCTTGATGGTTTATGATTATGTTTATTGATTTGGGTAATTATTATAAAAATTTTATGCTAATTTCAATGTGAATGTTTATATTGATTATGATTCACCCATTTTATATGATGAGTTCATTGGACTTAGTAATTGAGGGTGGAGTCTGCTATATCCCCTCAATGCATTAGTAGGTCTTATTTGGGTACTGGATGATTCCTTACCCATTTATATAACATTTCATAGCATGAGGCCTTGATGAATGTTTATGATGTTTGAAATAATGAATTTACTCATTATGATATTAGTTATTTTATATCCATGTAATTATTTTATTAGTTACAATATACATGAATAAGTTTCAAGATCATGTGATTATTTATATGGAATTATTTTATTATTATTTATTCCTACCATATTATTCTTAATGCATATGTTATTGATTAAATGTAATTTGTTGTTAGATATTTACCTTTACATATTGATTATTCCTTATTTTTTCATTTTAGTTTCCATTGTACACATACCCTTACTGAGCATTAGAGATCACCCATTTCTTATATTTCTTTTTCCCCATGATCCTAAGAAATTAATTATGAATTATATGAAGGGATATGATAAATGGAATAATAGTGCACTAAAATAAAATATTATATTGTATTATGTTTTCAAATGTAATTTAATATTCAACTATGTATCTATTTTTCTAAGAATATAAATGTATTGAGTACTTTGGGATGTGATTGCATGTATCCCGTGAAAATGTAATAAAGTAACCACTGACTTTAGGCTACTTGGTTCAAGGTGTTGTACCCTCGGTTTCTATTATGTAACCCATACTTGAAGATTTTTATGGTTATAAATTGTAAGGGTGGAGGATGGGAGATTTGGGATAATTTTGGAAGTGTTTTTGGGGAAAATGGAAGTCACAATATAGGCGTACAGTTTAACTAATCGTGCTGCCAAACTGTGTGCAATGTTCCTCTTGAAGTAGAAGCTCTAAACTGGTTGGGTCACAGTTAGGGAGACCATGTGAGGAAGTCATGAGAGGGTCTGCCTAGGCAGTAGTTAATGTACGGTTACTACACAGTTTCTCTAACTGTGCAGATGGTTTAAGTGAGGTCCTAAAAAAGTGTATCTTACATGTTTTTTCCATTAAGTGGATTGTTTTTTATCCTAAGTGGCCATAAATCGGGATTTATCTTCCTTGAAGGTAGGATAACCTCTAAAAAGTGTTTTGGAGTCAATCAGAAGGATTTACTTGCTGAATCGAAGCTAGATTCTTGAGGTATGTGATCGTTCTTCTTCGTTCTGGATCGGTTTCTTAGATCTACTTAGATCTACTTCTCCTCTTCTCGTGGTTTCTTATATATATGCCTACTATGGGTAGATATAGATTTTTGGGTGCCAAATATGATGATATTTGGTTTTGATCTTTCTAGGAGAATAGATCTAAGGTGGGTTCTTGGATAATCGACCTAATTTTCTTGTGTGATCTTCATTCATTGGGGTTTTTGTCAAAACCTTCTCAAAGAAGGAGGATTATTTAATGAATACAATTAGTAGAACTTATTGGAATTATTTAAAATTTAATGTGTGGTATTTAATTGATTGTGATTTGGTTTTTTAACTCTTGTTGGAAACCTTTTTGAGTGATGGTTGTGAAATCTTGAAAATTGGGTGTTTGAGTAAAGTGATTTTGTTCATAGTTTTAAAAGATGGATTTGAAAATGGGGATCTTCTGGAAAGGTGGAACATGGATTTGATTTCATGTTTTCAATAAAATGGTATGTTTTATTGAAATGAAAGGTTTTTTTTAATTGTTTTGCTCTTTGGTTTTCAATAAAAGTACAGTTTTATTGAAATGGTTTTAAGTGGTTTATTTTGGAAATGGAATGATTTGGCATAAACTTTGTTAGTGTGAGTTCATGCTTAATGGTCCCTTAAAAAGGGAGGAGTACCATTGGATTAAAAGGGACATAACCCTGGATCAAGGGCATGTTTCATTGAGACTCAAGGTAATTGGGTGAGAGACTCTTCATGTGTATGGAACTGTCAAACAAAGCATGCATGTGTGGGTGTGTTGTGAACTATGGAATGGGTATGCAAAATAATAAGAAGAATTTGTTTTTCTAGAAAAATAACTTGATAATAATTGGTTTCATTTGGGTTTGTTTTCACTTGGTTACAAACAGTTTTTGTAACTTGTTTATATTTGGTTATAAACGGTTTTGGTAAATTGTTTTATATAAACTATTTTATATAAATGTGGCTAAATTTTATATCCTAGTGTCATGAGTAGTGAAGTCATTGGGGATAACCAACTGGGTTTTATACTCACTCATTCTTTGTCACATTGGTTCTTTTGCAGATGTTATTTTCCAGGACAAGGGAAAAGGTAACGTTTCCCACGTTTTTATCACTATCCTGTGATATTTGGGTTGTTCAGTGATCGTGGAGCTTAGAGATTGTGTATCATAGAGTCTTGTGGTATCTTTAGAGTCTTTAGTAGTTTATCTATTTTTTTCATTGATACTAGTTTGGTCTTCTGTTGTTTCACACTTTGATTTGGTTTTGAGATACACAAAGTTATTGAGTTATATTTCATTTTTTCATACATAATATAGTGAATGTTTTAGTTATAGTTTTTTGGTTTAATGGTTTATTTCTTAAATTTTAAATCATCCCCCACTTGTATTTAAACCCTTTAGCATTTATTTTCAACCTTTGGCATCTTGGGGAAGTCTCTTAAAACCAATTAATGAATCATTGTTCTCTCAAGCAAATGAGAATCAGAGGGTCATTACAAATGGTATTATACTTGTCCTTCCTTTGAGGTAAAAATGTTATAAACTTGTTCGATCCTTTCATAAAAAGTAGTAATCAATGTTCTTGGTCTTGGAGTTCAAATTCCTTATTCTATAGTCTTTGGGTTGAAATTTTAGACATGAGTAGGATTTTCGAAACTTGAAATGTATAGTATAAAAGGACGTAGCTAACCCTTTTATGTTGAACTTAAAATTATCAGGGAGTTGGGTACATAAGTGTTTGTAAACACTTATAGGATTTGTAAATATCATTTTCATGGGTTTATCCAATGAGACAAGCATGACATGCATTGTAGAGGAATTACTTCCCACTATGATTTCATGCATCATTTCGAGTAATGATTCTTATTGTGAAGAAGTGTTTATTTTTTAAAAAGTATGAAATTGTTTTTCAAATAAAATATTTCGAAAAAGGAAATTCTTATGGTATTTTGAAAATAGTTAAATTTTTAAAAATCAAGTTGAATGTTTTCAAAAATGGACGAAATAAAAAAGGGGTGTTTTGGAAAACAATGTTGTGATAGTGATGTGATATAATTTGAAATTTTAATTCATTGGTTTCTAGAGAGTGAGATTTATAGAGTTTGTATTTGGTTTAGAAAATGGCACCTAGTAGGTATCATCGAAACCAACCTAAAGATGCTACGGAGAATGTGGTCACACCTGAACCATAGGTGAACCACGAGCTGGTTCAAATTATTGTCTAATATTTTCAAACTGTGGATACGAGGAACTAGAGGAATGATCCACGACATGAGGATCATACCATTTAGTTCATGAAGAATAATCCACCTAACTTCTGGGGTGATTCTGAAACCAAGAATACAGAGGTGTGGTAGAGTATGATGAATTGTATCTTCAACTTCATCAACACATCGGTAAAGCTAAAGGTCAATCTAGCAACATATATTCTTGAGGATCTTGCAATCCAGTTGAAGTATTTAGCTGTGAATGATAAATTGGATGAAAGTCTTACATGGGTTGATTTTGAGGAATTTTTCAACAAATAATTCTATCCTCACATGTTCAAGATCCCAAAATGATGGAATTCTTCAGCCTGAAACAAGAGATTCTCCTTTTCATAGAGTACATAGATAAATTCATGAATTTAGTCTGTTTTCCACAAAAGGTTGTGGCAAGTGTGTCTTTGAAGGCATTCATATTCAAATCGGGGCTACGGTAGAATATTTAATCAAAGATTATAGTGATCTACATTATGGATTATATAAAGATGGTGAACATAGTGATTGTGGCTGAATGTGATATCTCAGGATCTATGGGATGAGGTATGATAATACCTACAAGAAATGGAGGAAACTCTAATGCTGGAAGTAAGCGGAGAAGGGACACCTATTTCTAAGGTGGGAGTGGAAATCAGAACTAGACAGATAGATCAGTGAACCATCCTCCATGACCCCATAGCAAAGAAGGTTTCTTACAATGTGGTTTTCTTGACCATATTAAGGGAGAGTGTACGGAATAACCTAGATCATGTCATAATTGCAAAAAGATGGTACATCTTTAGTGTTATTGTCATAGTGATCCAAGGTCAGGTTCTTGAGACACTTCTCAGGCATCGCAAGCATCTTATGCTTCAATGGGGCCAGGATAGTAGAACCAGTCTCATCAGAAGAGTAGAACTAGCCATGGTGATTCTAGAAATACCAGGACTCCTCAACTAGGGCAATCTCAACAAGGAAACAAGGAGAAAATTGTAGCGATGAAGTAATTGTATGGAGCTGATCAGATGATTTTTGATGATCAATCTAGACCATATATGGTGAGAGGTAAGATTATTTTGAATTTTACCCTCATGTAATAGTTCTTCGATACTGGTACATCACATTCTTTCATTACTTCTCATGTTTTTGATTTTCTATGTTTAAAGTTGGAAATGATGCCTTATTTTTTTAAACTACAAACTCCTCTTGGTGAAAGATAATATCAAGACTTTGTGTGTAGAGGATGTGCTATAAATTTTGATGGAGATGAGAAAAAATGGGACTTCATGGTATTGGACATGGATGTATATAATGTAGTCATGGGTAAGGATTGGTTGAGAACATTTAAATCTCACATCGACTGTTATAGGAGAACAGTTAGTTTCATGAATGAGGATGGCATTGATAATATCTTTAGAGGACAGAGGATAGTAAATAAAGGGGAAACGATTTTGTTGGAACCGACGGTGGGAATGATATCTTATTAGTTGGAAGGGTTTACTTTGGTATCAATGGAAGAGATCAAGGAAATTAGTTTTTCCAGAAGAAGTGAATCAATTTCCAGAAATATTTCCTGAAAACTTATCAGGGTTACCATCTATAAGAGAAGAGGAGTTTACGATTAATCTCCTTCTGGGGACCAGTCCTATTTCCCTTCCGTATTATAGGATTTCACCAATAGAGTTATGGGAATTGAAAGTGCAGTTGGAGTTTCTATAAAGCAGGGGTTTCATTCGACCAAGTATATCTCTTTGGGCAGCACTGGTTTTGTTTGTAAAGAATACTGATGGAACTCTTCAGTTGTGTTTTGATTATCGTAAGCTAAACTAAGTTATACTAAAGAAAACATATCCAATTCCACACATTGATTATCTTTTCAATAAATTAAGGGGAGCTCAGTGGTTTTCTAATATTGAATTATGATCAATATATCACCAACTGTAAGTTCGAAAGGAAGATATTCCAAAAACAGCATTCAGAAGTAGATATGGCCACTAAAAATATGTAGTCATGCCTTTTGGTCTAATGAATGCACCAGCGGTCTTCATGGATTTGATGAATCAGATATTTCATCAATATCTAGATTCATTTGTGGTGGTGTATATGGATGACATCTTGGTGTATTCAAAGACAAGGGCTAACCATGAGGAACATCTAGAAACAGTGACACAAATCTTGATAGATCGTCATTTGTATGATAAATTATCAAAGTGTGGTTTTTGGATACAGGAAAGTGCGTTTAATTGGCCATGTCATTTTTGAGAAAGGTGTTTTAGTGGATCCTAAAAGATATAAGTCATTATCTTGTGGAAATCACTGAAGAATGTCTTCGAGATAAAAAAATTTCTTGGTCTATTTGGTTACTACCAATGCTTTGTGTGTGATTTCTCATGACTAGATTCGCCAATAATAGCTTTGAAAAAGAAAAATGCTTCATTATAATGGACATAGGAATTCCAGAAGTCTTTCCAAGAGCTAAAAGTTCAGCTTACATCAGCACCTATCTTGATTTTTCCAGAATTGGGACCGGGGTATGTTGTGTATTGTGATGCTTTGGGATCAGGGTTGGGTTTTGTTCTCATTAAAAGAGACTATGTGGTTTCCTATGGTTCAAGGTAGTTTAGGGTGCATGGGAAGAATTATCCAAAACACAATTTGGAGTTAGCTGCAGTCGTCCATGCTTTGAAAACCTAGAGACATTACATCTTTGTTGAAACTTTTATTATGTTTACAGATCATAAAAGATTGATAAACATTTTCTCATAGTGAGATTTAAATTTTATGAAAAGGATATGGATGGAGTGTCTCCAAATGTTTGAATTTGACTTGATGTATACACCAGGAAAAGGTAATTCAGTGGCAGATGCATTTGGAAAAAAGTCATATGCTCAGTTGTAGAAAGAAGCTTCAGAGGAATGGTAGTTTATGTCGGTCATAGCCAATATGCATGTGGAATATGAAGACTGGGGTGATGTTGTGATTTTCTTTTTAGGTATGCTTGTTCTTTATTTGGTAAATATTGTCAAATAGGAACAAACATATGATTCATAATGTCTGGTAATGAGTTAAAAACTCAATAGGGGGAAGACCATTGAAGGCTGGAAACATGATGAAAGTTTAGTTTTGTTCTTTAAAGATAGGATGGTTGTACCAATGTATTTTTAATAACAACTCCTTCATGCTTACCACTATTCGAGATGGTCTGTACATCCAGATACATAGAATATGTATAAGGCATCAAAGGCATATTTTTTGTGGAGCGGCATGAAAAGGAGGGTGGCCGAGTTTGTCTCAAAGTCCTTAACTTGTTAGAAAATGAAAGTAGAGCATCGAAGACCTATAGTTATGTTGAATTCTTTACCTATCCCAATGTGTAAATGCGAGAAGATAGCGATAGATTTTGTTACAGGTCTTCCAAGAATGGTCTGGGAACACGATGACATTTGGGTGATAGTGGATCATCTCACCAAGTCGGCCCATTTCATCCCTATTCTTGAAACTCATACGATGGAGGATATGTCAAAAATATCTATTTGAGAAGTGGTAAAGATAAATGTAATACTAGTTTCAATCGTATTTGATAGAGATTTGAGGTTCACGTCTCGTTTCGATAAATCCTTACAACAATCCCTTGGGACTTAGTTAACTATGAGAACGACATATCATCCTCAGATATATGGGTAGTCTAAGTGGATGATAAAAACATTGGAAGACATGTTTAGGGCTTGTGTAATGGATTTTGGTGGCTCATGGGAGGATTATATACCCTTGGTGGAGTTATCATATAATAAAAGCTATCAGGCCTTGATACATACGGCTCCGTTTGAAGCATTGTATGGGCGTCCGAGTCGTTCTCCACTATGTTGGGTGGAAATGGGAAAGAATTCACTAGTTGGACTGAGCAGAAACAATAGAGAATATCCAGTTGATTAGAAATATGATAGAGATGGCTCAGAGTCATCAGAAATATTATGCGGATCACCAATGAAGGCCATTGTCGTTTGTTGTGGGTGATCATGTCTTCTTGAGGATTTCTCAAAGGCCTGGAAATCGTTGTTTCAGGAAATAGGGAAAGTTTTCACCTTGATAAATTTTCCCTTTCGAGATATTGGAATGGGTTGGAGAGGGGGAATATTGGTTGGAATTACCACCATGGTTTAGTTCGGTACATAATGTGTTCCATGTATATCAATTGAAAAAGTATCATCCTTGTCCTAAACAAGTGATCAGATGGGATCACATTGACCTAGAGCTAGATTCTTCATTGATACATATCCTATTGGGGATTTTGGATAGGAAATATAAAGTCTTTCATGGAAAAAATTAGTCTAGTGAGGTTTTTATGGCAGCGTGTTCAGATTCAGGAAGAGACTTGGGAACGTGAGAATGAGATGAAAGAGAAATGGCTAGAACTCTTTCATATTGGTGAGGATTTTCAACTTTATAAGGATAGAATGACCAATGGTGGGGATAATTTAGTACCCCTGGTTTCTGGTATTTAACCCTTACTTGATTATTTTTATGGTTATAAAGTGTAAGGGTGGAGGTTGGGAGAGTTGGGAGAATTTTTGAAGTGGTTTTGGGGGAAAATAGAAGTCGCACAGGAGGGGCATGTTTTGCCTAACTATGTGTCCAAATTGTGGGAAATGGTCCTCTTAAGGAAGAATATCCAACATGGTTGGAGCATATTTAGGGATACCATGTGAAGAAGTCATGTGAGGGTCTTCCGAGGCAGTAGCTAGCCATGGTTTGTCTAACCGTGCAAACTAACCAGGTGGATAATTTAAGTGAGATCCTACAAAAGTATATCTCACACTTCTTTTAATTTAAGTGGATATTTTTTTATTCTAAGCGACCATAACTCTAGATTTCTCTTCTTTGAAGGTAGGATAACCTATCCCAAGAGTTTTGTAATCAATATGAAGGATGTCCTTGGTGAATCGAAGCTGCATTCTTGAGGTATGTGATCGTCCTTCTTCGTTCTTGATCGGTTTCTTAGATCTACTTAGATATACTTATCCTATTCTCTTGGTTTATTTGATATATGACTATTATGGGTATATATAGGTGTTTTTATTCCAAATATGATGATATTTGGTCTTGATATTTCTAGTATAGATCTAAGGTAGGTTCTTGGAGAATCGATCTGGTTTTCTTGTGTGTTCTTTGTTCGTTGGGGTTTTTTGTCAAAACCTTCGAGGTAGAAGGATTCTTTCTCGACACCACTTAATAGAACTGATTGTCCTGATTTCAAATTGAAATTTTTGTATTGAATTTATTGTTATTTCGTTTCTGAACTCTTTCTGGAAACCATTTTGAGTAATGGTTGTGAAATTTGGAAAATTGGGTGTTTGAGTAAAGTATGTTTGTTCTTGGTTTTAAAAGATGGATTTGAAATGGTTATTTTCTAGAATGGTGGTACATTTATTTGATTTTAGGTTTTCAATAAAATGGTATGTTTTATTTAAATTAAATGTTTGTTTGTAAGTGGTTTTCTCTTTGGTTTTCAATAAAAGTACAGTTTTTTTTAAATGGTTTGAAGTGGTTTATTTTATAAATGGAAAGATTTGGCATAAATTGTGTTGGTGTGAGTTCATGCTTAACGAGCCCTTAATAAGGGATGAGTAACTTTAGGGTACAATGGATGTGACCCTAGATCGGGGGCGTGTGTCATTGGGACACTAGCTAACTGGACGAGAGACCGCTTATGAGTATGGAACTATCAAACGAAGCATGCATGTGAGGGTGTGTTGTGAACTATGGAATGGGTATTCCAAATGATAAGAAGAATTAGTTTTAAATCTTTTATTAGATATTTTTCTAGAAAAATAAATTGATGGAAATTGGTTTTATTTAGTTTTGTTTTCACTTGGTTACAAATGGTTTTTGGAACTTGTTTATATTTGTTTATAAACTATTTTGGTAAATTCTTTTATATAAACTATTTTATATAAATGTGGCTAAATTTTCTATCCTAGTGGCATGAGTAGGGAAGTAATTGTGGAAAACCAATTGATTTTTATACTCACTCATGCTTTGGCACTTTGGTGATTTTGCAGATGTTATTTTCTGGGACATGGGAAAAGGTGATTTTTTCCACATTTATAGCACTACCTCATAATATTTGGGTTGTTTGGTGATCGTGGAGCTTAGAGCTTGTGGAGAATTTATTATTGTGGTATCTTGAGATTATTTTGTATTTTATCATCTATTTACTTTGATACTAGTTTGGTCTTCCATTGTTGCATGCTTTAAGGTGGTTTTGAGATACATGAAGTTATTGAGTAGTCTTTCATTTGTTCATGCATGATATAGAGAATGTTTTGGTTATGGTTGGTTGGTTTAATGGTTTATTTCATAAAGGTTAAATCATCCCCCACTTATATTGAAACCCTTCGGAATTTATTTCTATCCTTTGGCATCATGGGGATATCGCTTAAAGCCAAGTAATGACTTGTTGTGCTCTCAAGATAATGAGAATTAGCGGGTCATTACAATGGTCTTTATAGTTGGTATCTGATCAAGTTTAGTATAAACCTTGGGAGTTTAGGAAAAAATATATTATAGAATGTAACACTATGATGTACTTTGATGATATTCTCAAAGAAAAAAATATTATGTCATAGAGATTAATTATCCACAAATTTTAAATTTATGTTAAGTGTTTCACTTGTTTTGAAATTATACATTATGATTCATAATGTTATGAGATAATATAATATATAAAATTATTTATAAATGGAACCTAGTGTAAGGAATGAAACTCATAATCCATGTAGGTATTTCTCTCCTAGAAAAGATAATGAAGCTAGATATGGATTTATATCTGGAGATGAAAAAATTATAAATATATTGGGATAAATGACTATGGCTATGAACAATAACCTTACCCATATGGAGCAACCTACTAATCCTAAACATGGTGTGTAATGTCAGACCATTTCATGTGCTATCTTCCTCAATCATTAAATGTAATTACAAATCATTTGGTAGCTGGATAATGGATAACTTCCTTAGAGAAGATATTTCTTTCTTTGGGAAGTAATGAAAGGGAGAAGGTTGTTATAGTAGTTTAAAATATTTTAATTCATGTATATCAATGGTGGTAATTAATTAAAAATACTAAGGATAAGGAGGAAATATAGATCATATAATGGGAAGATTTCAAGGAATTTTTATTAAAAAAAATATTTACCACATGAACAATGATAAGATAGGGAGAGAAAATTTCTAAGTCTAATAAAAAATTAATATGAAAATTTTGTTTAGTATGAATCCAAATTTACAAGTTTATCAAGGAATGTTGAGAAAAACATACGTAATCTAAAGATAAATATTGATTTTTTGTCTCCTAAAAACTCTTATCGTATCAGGATACAGTATCATGTGCTATCGAGACATAGAAATAATTCTCCAAGTCATTTTGATTCTAAGTAAATAATGATATGTAGATGGCTTCTAAGTACTCTAGATAAGGAAACAATATGATGGGGAAGAAGGTAATGGTGTAATATTAAATTTTTAATAAATGTATAAAGAAACACCATGGAACATGCTTATTGGGAATGGGAGTTTTCTACAAGTGTAGAGAGAAATTCCAACAAGGTCATGATTTCAAGGGTAGGAAAGAAGATTTAAATTTTCAATTCTTCAATTATTTAATTATAAGGATATGGGGAACTTGCAAATGATATTCCTATACTTCAAGGGAACTTTACCCATAAAAGTAAAAGGGATCAAGGAAAGCTTATGTGTCACAACCATTGAGGTTGAAGTTCCTAATGATGTGGTGGAAAGTAATTTTACTATATACTAAAATTTATCCAATTCCTTATTTGATTATAGATCATCACATTATTTTATATAATCTATTTTTTCTAATATAATTATATATTTCCCTAGCACCTTAAGAAGCAAGTTATCAATCAAGACTCCTAGTGGAAGTCTCGCCATAATAAGGATGTGTTAGTCACTTTCAATTATGATACATGAATTTTTCCTATTTTATGAATTTATTATTATACCTATGGTGTATTTTTATATAATCCATGGTATATAATGGATTTCAAAATATACTGAGAAAAATTATTGCAAAGAGTAAAAAATTACTATTTGTGATGAAGATGTAGAATTCCTTATCTTTAATAGGGGATACTGCATCTAACTCATGTCTTGATCCACCCCCAATATCTCTTTTGAATGAGATTCTTAGTTAATAAGAGAAGACACAATATAAGTATCCAAAATCTAATCTTAAAAATGTGTGCGCACTGATCCTGTAGAAATACATTGATGTATTCCCTAAGGAAATACATGAACACCCACCAGAGTGTGATATTGAATTTTAAATTGATTTAATTCCTATTTCAAGACCTATATCAAAGACTCCCTATATAATATAGACTATATAATTAGTTTAATTGAAGAAAAAATGAGATGATTTGTGTGATAATGGATTTATACGCCTTAGTGTTTCACCTTAGAGAGCCTCTATTCTTTTTGTTAAGAAAAGGATAGATCAATGAGATTGTTCATTGATTATAGGGAAATCAATGATATTATAATAAATAATAGGTATCATCTACATAATATTGATTAATTATTTTATTAACATCACGGAGTTCAATATTTTTCAAAGATTTACATTCATTATGGATATCATCAAATAGGAGTAAACAAATAATATATTCCAAAGACATCATTTTGAAAAAGTTATAGACATTATAAGTTTATACTCTTTCTATTTGGACTAACTAATGAGGCCACTATTTTCATAGATCTAATTAATATAGTATTCAAGGAATATATTGATGATTTTTTTGTGGTATTTATTTATGATTTCTTAGTTTAATCTATGATCTATGAGGACCATGAGAATTAAATGTGGATTATTCTTGAGACTCTTAGAAGAAAAGTGCTATATACTAAATTTGTCAACTGTGAATCCTCGTTTCCAAAAAATTATTTTCTTGGACATATTATCTCCAATTATGGAATCTTAGTTGGTTGTATAAAGAAAAATAAAGTCCAATAATGTCCTACACAATTGAACATAACTGAGGTATATAGTTTCATTGGTGTGGAAGGTTATTATCAATGATTCATTCAAAAAAATTCCCATTTGGATAACCCATTAACCAAGATTTCTCATAAATGGGTTAAGTTTATATAGAAATTGGAATGTGAATAATGTTTTTATTAATTGAATATGATATTGGTGAATGCTTATATTTTTTACTCTACCATCAAGAAATAATGTATTTGTGATATATAGTGATGCTTTGAAGAAGGGACATGTTTTTTCCTTATATAGAATGATAAATTTATTGCATATGCATCCGTAAAATTAAATAATCATGAATATAAATATACCATGCATGATCACGATTTATCATCCATAAAATTTACTTGGAATATATAAAGACATTATATCTATGGTGAAATATGTGAGATAAATAAGGATCATGGAATTATGACCAAAATGAGGATCTATATGGATCCTATGTTCATGGATCTAATAAGGATGGATTAGAAAATTATTAATAAAGGGGGGATGTCACTTTTTTCAAATTATTTCTAACCCATATTTATTTGAAAATAAAAAATTCATTACACTGATGATGAGAATTTTCAAAATAAAATTAAAGCTATAAATGATAGGAAATTGGAAAACTTTGTATGTGGAGATATTGTTTTGAAATAATGAAAGAGAATACGGTTTTCATATATACCTAAGATGAAGAATGAATTATTGTATGTTTCTCATACCTCAAATTTCTCTATACATACTTGTAGCACCAAGATGTATAGAGATTTGAAGGAAAAATTTTTGTAGGGTAATATGAATTCAGAAATTTCATATTATGTATTAAGATGTTTGGTTTTTCAATAGGTGAAGGATTATGGATATTATCCTAGATGAGTCATGAAAAAAATTCCTATTCCTACATGGAAATTTTATGACGTTACTATGGACCTTATCAATGGTTTACAAAACACACCTTGAAATAATGATGCGATGTGTTTTATTGTTTATCAACTTTTAAAATCTGTACATTTCATCACTATAAGAGAATATTTTCCCATATATCACCTTTCATAGATATATATTAATGAATTTTTCATATGAAATAGTACACCTCTTTCAATTGTGTTTTATCATGATCTATGATTTATATCAATGTTTTTGAAAATTATTCAAAAGGCTCTTGAAACCAAACCTTATTTGAGCACTGCTTATCATTATCAAACTGAAAGGAATTTAGAAAGGGATACCAAAACTTTAGAATATATGTTGAGTTCATTTCACTTTACTTTAAAGGTATTTGGTATCAGTATTTACCATTGGTAGAGTTTTACTATAATAATAGCTTCCATTTGAGTACTCAAATGGTGTCGTATGAAGAATTTTATAGAAAAGGATGTTTTACTTCAACTTGTTAGGATAAAGTTGGGGAAAGTAATATTATAGGTCCAAAACATTTTTATGAGACAATATAAAAGGTAAATACTATTCAAAACTATATCAAACAATCTCAAAGAAGACAAAAGATATGTACTGATAACCAAAGGAAATATTTGGAATTAAAAGTGGGAGATATTTTTTTCTTGAAGGTGTCTCTATGGAAGGGTGTTAAAAGATTAAGTAAGAATAGAAAACTAAGCCTCATGTACATCATACCTTTTTAAATCCTAGAAACCGTTGGTTTTTTGTAATACCATTTGGAAATTTCTTTATAACTTTCTAAATTACATGATGTGTTTCATATCTCTTTATCAAAGAAGTGCATTCCATAATCGACCCATGTTCTCACTTATGAATAAATATAATTGAAACCTAATTTATCTTATTATGAATATTCTATCCTAATTTAGGTCACTAGAGAAAAATTGTTTAGGAATTGGATGACTCGACTGGAAAAGGTACTTCTAAAAATCATTAGATAGAAGAGGTGGCATGAGAAACTGAGGAAATTATGATGAAGAACTACCCAAATCTATTCATGAGGTGAAATTATATAATATTTTATGATTAAATTTTTTCAATTAGGGAAGAATGTAACACCCCAAAATTTTAGGGTATGACTCTTTTAAAATAAATTTAATCTCTTCGATAGATTGTGATGCACGAAACCCCAAGTTCAAACAAACTACGCTCTGTCATTATGTGAACATTATCACCAAGATGTCAAAAATTTCATGTATTAATATGACTAAATAAATTATTAAATGTAAATGGTTTTCACATTTATTATATAAATTAATTGGTTATCAATATAAATAAAAAACATTTGAAAGTAAAAGAAATGATTTTTTGAAAAATATTTTTGTGTGTGTAATATATTTATATCATAAAAAAATTAATTAGTAACTATTTCTGAATAATTTTAATTTAATATAAATATTATATATTCAACAAAAAAATTTAACATTCATATAGAGTTTTTAATTTTTATAGGATAAGAATAAATGTAGTTTTATGCTTAAAAAGTTATTTTTTTTAAAAAGAACTTTTGATCACATTTTGTGAACGTATTTTAAAATTAATTTATGGAAATTATAGATATTGAATTTGATAAAATTTATTATATATTTTTAATTTTGAGTCTAGAACTTGTTAAATATTCTCCTTTTTTTTAGGCATTAGAAATAGTAACTGTAGAAAAATTTATCACCTTAGTAAAGGGTAAATCTGGTTAATCTAGGTTAAAAAAAGTGATTAGGCCATAATTTTTCAACCTAATTCTTATTTGATGGATTTAATTATACCCTTATCACCTTAGTATCTAAATTTAATTGTTTAATGTACATGTTTCCATGAAAATGACCCGTATAATATTTAAAGCAAAGAAAGCTACAAAATGTCACTATCGTAGTTTTAAATATCTTATATGTATACTAAATGGGAAAAAATAAAGATATGAACAAACCTAAATGTATATTTTGATATTAATTAAATTATTATTTTTTATTTATAATTTTTATGAACTATATAATTAACTTAAATGCTTGTGCAACCCTAATATAATATTTATTTAATTAATAGAAAATAAAATAAATTATTTTAATAATATTAAATTTTATATAATTTGAATGATTTAATATTAACCCTTAATTATATATATATATATATTACGTATTAGGAAAGTTTTAAATCATTATATTCTAATTCCTTTTTTTCTTGATGTATTTGAATTCAAATTAAATGAATAATGTCAAAATTGACATTAATGATAATTTATCAAAATAATATTTTATTTGATTATTTAAAAATAATTAAAATCTTAAAAGACTACAAGGGGGTAATATATGGTCTAAAATTTCATCCCTTGTTTATTTATTAGTCAACAGTAATCTTATATGTAAAATTATAAATCTTTAAGAGTGAAAAATATGTTACTGTGGTTAGTGTTAAAATAGGTTAACTAAAGGGATAAACCAAAATAAGGATCAAACCACAAAAAACATGTACATTTTTTATTGTTTAATGATATTCAAACTATATAATGCCCTAGGTTTGAATCCCTATCCATCGGGAGGCATTTGGGAAAGATAATGACCTTATTATAATTTAATCTTGTGAGAAATTCTAAAAGTTCCCCTAACCTCAATTATAAATGGACACCCATTCCTTCAATTATTTAAACCACTTTGAGAAAAATATCTCAAAAAATCCATACCCATTACTCTTAACAACATAATTATCCAATTTATTGGGGTTTTCCCCCTAAGAGATAAACCTTGTGTTCCTTAAGAAAGGATCTAAAGAACAACTACCCAAGAAGATGTAATTGTCTTACCCAACCTCTTTCAATTTATTTTTTATTATACCTCTTATAAATATCATTAATTTATCATTAAATAATAAATTCAGTATCCTCAATACAATTAAATTTTAATATTATGAAACCATCATTACCCACCCTCTTTCCCATCAAATGGGAAGTGAAAGTATCGCCCGTGCATATGTACGGCTTATTATCTCTGCGTAGTGATACAATTAATTTTCATTACCATATATTAAGGATGGAAATTATGATGGTTTTAATGTTTATAAAAGATATTTATAACATAAATATACTTAATTAATGATAATATCATATCGATATTCTTACCTTTCAAACCTTTGGAAAATGATAATGTTGTTTGTGCGTACATGTGGACTACCACCTCCACAAAGTGATGTGATTTCTTCATTTCTATTTTACTTGGATTGTAATAAGGATGGATTTGATGGATATATATGATTTATTTAATATAATAATGAATATCTAAGGGTGAATTTTTATTTAATTTTCTTTCATTCCATTCTTTGAAATGTTAAAATAGTGTTCATGTGTATGTACGACCTACTATCTCCCGGAACAGTGTAATTCATTTTCTATCTCTAACTTTTATGGATTACTATAAACTCATATTTAATAAATATATGTTAGATTTATATAATTATTAAAATTATATATATTATGGAACTATAATCAATGTATAAGGTTCAAAACTACAAAACCAAATCATACATGAAAAACAAAGTGATTATTACTTGGAACAGTGATTTTAACAATAAGTTGTTAATAAAAAGGTGATAAAATATTATATATGGTATGATAAATATTATTAGGATCATTTAATATATTTAAAATAATTCTATTTTTATTATATATGGGGTTCAAACACATTTTAATGATTTCAAACCTAAGGTAAAGGTTTATTTCACAATCTCATCATTATTCGGGATTTTTAATGTTTAAGTCCCCATTGGGGGTATATTTTTCTTCTATGTACATATTTTCATTAAAATGTTTTAAATAATATTTATATTACTCTTAAATTATTTATTAATGAAATTTTAAACCATGTTTTACTTTTTAAAAAATGGTTTGAAAGGAATCTTCTTGTCGGACGAGTTACTTTTTAACCATTTTACAACAACATGAAAGGAATGATTTTATAAATTTTATGAAGCAAATGGATTTTTTAATCATCATGAATAATACTTACCTTAAGTATTTCTTTAAAATTTTATAATTCTATTTTCAGTGAAAATTTTATCCTTTATAATTTTGCAGCTTTTTAAAAATAAGTGATTTCAAAGTGAAAAGGGTATTGTTCTCAAGAATTTTTCAATGATATTTTTAAATTATTTTCCACTATGAAAAAATAATTTGTTAAATATTAAGATTTAATTAGTTTATTATCTTATTATACCATATAACATATTTTATTGTATGGTTTAGGATTAGTTTTATTGAGGATGTATTATTTTTATACCATTCTCCATATTACTCTAGATGGTTTATGATTATGTTTATTGATTGGGGTAATTATTCACATTTCATATAATAGTTTCAATATGAATGTTTATATTGGTTATATTTTACCCCTTTAATAATATTAATTCATTGGAATTAGTATTTTATAGGAGGGGCCCAGTATAGAACCTTGATGCATTAGTAGGTCAAAGGATACAAACTAGTATGGGTATTGGATGAGGCATTACCTGTTTATATAAGATGTCATTGAACGATACCTAGAAGGTATGTTTATGATGTCCAAAATTATACATTTACCCATTATGATATTAGTTATTTTATTTCCATGTGATTATTTTATTAGTTATGATATCCTTGGATATGTTTCTATATCATGCGGTTATTTATATGGCATTATTTTATCATCATTTATTCCTACCATTTTATTCTCTATGCTTATGTTATTTATTAAATGGAAGGTGATGTTAGATATTTACCTTTACATATTTATTTGTCCATATTTATTCATGTTATATTTTTTTTACGCATACCGTTATAGAACATAAAATCTTACTTCTTTCTTATGCTTATTTTTCTACAGGATGCCAGGAAATGTGATTGATATATAGGGATATACTAAAGGGAATAATGGTGCACTAAAATAAAATGCTATGTTGTTTTATGTTTTAAAATTTTATGTAATATTCAACTACATATCTATTTTCATAATACTTATAAACTATTTGGTCCTTTGGGATGTGATTTCTTTTATCTAGTGTGAATTTAATAAATTAACCACCAACATCGGGCAACTAGGGTCGGTATCTTCACATATGTTCCATTGGATATTATTATCCATGGATGTGTGTATTAAATATTATACTATAATATTATTATTTATAAATATTATTAGTCGTGTACTTTGATGCATTGATGAACACTGTGATGACCTATGTTTATGGCAAAGTAGGATACGTTGGGTGCATCACAAGTGACATTGCATTAATGAATAATGAGAGAAATGATTTTCCCATTTTATTATTTAATAGAAGTTGATATTTTATGCTCATTTATGGGAATATAACATATTAAATAAATCTATAGCCATGGTGTTCTATAGGTGTGTTCATTTATGTAATTTTAAAGAAAGAATATCAAGCACATAGGTTGATGACACCAGCACCTAGCCGGCTTGATTACGGATATCATGATAAAGGTATTATATTAAACAGAAATAATTCATATGAGGGTAGATTTCATTTTAAAATTAACATACTTCTATATAAGTAATTTGTCATGTCACTAGATGATAACCTTGGACTTTGGGATACTCCACCTAATGTTTCTAAGAAGGAGGCCTAGAGGTTCACACACTAAGTGTCTCCTAAACATAGATTAAATATTATTATTAATTAACATTTTGAATAAATATTATTATAATATGTGGTTTAATAATTATTCATATTATATTGATTATATATATTCAGTCACCAGTTATTTGAGAGAATATTTGTGAGAAAAATATTTAATAAATTTTTAATTATTATTTAGTAAACATAATATTTATTTATTAGTGAATAATATAATGATATATATTTAATAAAAAAATAACCATTATTCAAGGACCATAAAATATTATGGAGGAATGGCGTACAAATTTTAATAGGTTTAAGGAGAAATAATATATATTAAATATTATTTGAATAAATTTTAAAAACTTTATTCAAAAAATAATATTTAATTAATCTTTACATTTTTCACATGTCAATAGAAATAATATTATTAATATTATTATTTAATAATGAGGTTCACTGGGGATTAATAAAATAATAAGGTTCTATGTGAAATTATGAATTTCTAACCCAAGCACTATTGAAACCCAATTATTTTATTTTCAACTCTAACACTAGACATTTCTTTTATTATGCACAATGAAATGTGAAGAATACTCTTAATACCTAGAGAGCTCATCTCCAAGAACATTATCAAGAATAGAGATCAATACTCCTCCAACACCCCCTATAGATTTTAGATAGAATAATGATATCCCTTCATTTAAGTGATTCTTATAGTGATCCAATATGAAGGGTTCAATCATTAGGATCTTCTACGCCAGAACTTAGATATTCCTATGGAATCAATCATAGGTTAATGGTATATGTGTTGATCATTGATTATAGGTAATATATACTTTATTCCTACAATTAAACGATGGTAACGTATAAACTATTTCATATTCATCAACTAATAAATAATTCATTGCAATGCAATTATTTAATTAGTTAAATTATTTATAGATCATTATGTGATGATCCTATGTTTTGGTTCTATAATTCTTTTATCATTTAATACTTGAATTAATTTCATTGTTCATGATGTTATATATCAATTAAAACTCATAATAATCATCAATTATGGAAAAAATATGAGTTGTACATTCCCAAAAAAGGATTTTTCTATGCTCAAAACCAACAAGTGGTATCAGAGGGTCGCATAATAATTTATAATTATTTAAATATCATTGATTTATTTATGCATTTATCATCAGTTTTTAATTCCAGTTTTATCATTCATTGAAACTAAATCACAATATATCATATCATTTATCATTAATCTCTCAAATATAATAAAAAAATGAATTCAAAACATTTAAAGAACTCATCCATAGGTGCCGAGTATTTTGACTGAATAGCACAATAATACATGGCTTGTAGCCCATAGGTATATGTCATGTACCAATGTTTAATTCACAAATATGGCTCATAGATTAATTCAAAGTTTTATTCACTTATTTAATTGGTGTGGAATTAATACACACCATGTTTTGACCGGTTTATCCTAGTGTATAGTTAGTCAAACTACACAGTGTGTAACTTGCAAACATGATGTGATTTCCATCAGTAAAAGATGAGTTTTGTGTTTTTTACATGTCACATGTGACTGAGGAATGTGTAATTCAGATACCACGTGATGTATATACTAGGTAAATGATGTTTACTCTATTAATTTCTTCAGCAAGACATCACGCTCAGTCCCTCATCATTTTATCCTGATAGACAATGAAGAACTATACATGAAATGTAGTTGGACAGTACACAATGTGTATATTAATTGATTACACAAATTTTAAAATTCATTCATTATACTATTTATAACTTATCCAAATGTGTTCTATGTGTCATTTATTTAACTCATACACACCATGTGATTAGTTATATATATATATATATTAAATTTGTAATTAATTTTTTTATAATATTAAAGACTACATATTATGTATAAGTCAAAATGAACTGATTGCTCTATGTACATTAAAATCATAATATTAAACATAAATACCATGTGTCTATGTGTCCTTTATTTGATAGTATATACCATGAAATTACTTGATAAGATATTTATGCTATATTTAATATGAGTAAATAGTATACGACCATCATAAACTTCAGGTATTTCGGACAGGTACTCATTGTGTTTCATCCAAGGTACATATTCTGTACTAATTTAATTTTAAAATAAATTTTATAATTTTTTTAAAATGATGATATATAAGAATCTCATGAAGATTTTTATGTTAATTAAGATAAAATAATTGATTAATTAATGAAAATAACTAATTGATTTGATCACAGTTTATCATATATCAGAATGATTGGGAATGAATTATAGTTCATTTAATATGTAATCTATTTCATATATGTGGATAATCATGATTGTATACCATACCTTAATATGTGAACTGTTTCCTTTTAATTTATTATTATTATTAAATTAAATTAATGGAATGTACATCGTCCCTCCTCTCTTTATGTAAGGATTATCGTGCCTATGGTTTCCTTTTATGTAAACTCCATAAAACAATTCTTCGGTTCCCCTCACCTATATATGAGTAAAAGCTTATATAATGGATGGATCTCTCAGGAGAGTGGAGGCAGTTCATGTTTGAATTCGAGGTGAAACCATTCCAAGAGATACATGGGAGGATATGTGGAAATATGCAACACAAACCAAGTTATGGTTCAAAGTGTTTTCCCCCTAGGTCAAGGGTTAGTTTATCATCTACTAGATAAACTGACCATTAGGAAAGTCCCATGATCATACCACCTATTATTATTTTATTTCTATCAAGTTTCATGGTTAATTTCATTATGGATGTTTTTTCACGATCCCATAAATTAATGAATTAATTATTATGTAATATGGAACTAAAATAAAATGGATTATGTGTAAACATTATCTATTACATGGTTAATCACTTACCATATAATATTAAAAATTCTGTAATAAATATAAATTTTCTAGTTTATTAATAAAGATAAAACAATCCCTCAATTCAATATATTAGGTCAGTATAGCTTTCCACTACTTGGGTAGTAATTGGATCATAGTAAAAAGTTATTAATCAACCTATATTGTGGTGTTTTAAATTATCAAGTAATTTATATCTTGAGTTTTGGGATTATTTAACCTAGTACCCATTAAAGTTTGATTTCCTCTACAAGACATAGTGCAATATTGGGTATAGTGTTGAGGAAATCCTTATTTAGGATTTCAAGAATTGAGAGTGCACTCAACAGAACAAGGATCTATGAGTTAATGTAATTCTAAAGTTACACATACCTAAATACCTTTTAATATCTTGGCATGCCTCTATCTAGGCTATGATAAGGAGAATATGGATCCTTACCACTAGATTATCATTGTAATGGGATAATCTGAATCCAATGGTGAGGGGAATTGGGCTCCAATAAAATAGTGGGAGATAAATAAATATTTATTATCTAATTTCATTATATAAATAACATAAATTATATTCTTAATTATATAAATGGAATCCCACATGAATTCAAATATATAACTGTGATCCATACTTGAGAAGGATAACCTTCTTACTGGCACTAATTTTCAAGAATGGAAATGGTTCTTGTGCATTATTCTACACCATAAGTGAAAATTATTTGTATTTGAAAACCCCGTTTTGGAAATGCCTAGCCAAGAGGGTAGTGAGGAAGATCTATCTCTCAACATGAAACATATGGATCATGCCAAAAATGACCAATGGTTCATGCTATCATCCATATCCAATGAAATTATAAAACAATATGAGGATATGGATGTGTATACCATTATTTCTTACATTCATAGTCTTTACCAAGAAAAGGAAATACAAGAGAGATATGAGATCTCTAATGCACTATTCACATGAAATCTTGGAGAGTCGAAAATAGTTGGTATTCATGTATTCAAGCTTATTATCTACATAGAAAACTTAGACATCTTGGGTATTAAATTCCTTAATGATCTACACACAAATAACATTCTATCATCATTGCCTAAATCCTTATCCATTTTTATTGTTAATTAAAACATGATAAATAATTAGAATACTCTTTCATAACTTCTTAATTTTATTATAAATTGTGATAAGGACATAAGAAATGAAAAACCCATAGTCATTATGGTGAACAAGAAAAAAAAATAATAAATAAAAGGGTCCTGAAACTCATTTTAAGTCTAAGGTTCCTGATC
Organism: Viscum album; assembly: GCA_963277665.1. Taxonomy (NCBI): domain Eukaryota; kingdom Viridiplantae; phylum Streptophyta; class Magnoliopsida; order Santalales; family Viscaceae; genus Viscum; species Viscum album. The sequence continues at coordinate 1,850,022,759 of OY728142.1, read as the reverse complement.
ACCATCCTTTTAAAAAGAAAAAAATCAAAGGTGGTCAAAGGAAAAAATATATATTATGTTTTACATGTAGAAATCTTGTCCAATAGAAGAATAATTTCACCCATAATAATGGGGATTATAAAGTTTCATTCATTATCAAGTATAATCTTTATATATACACACATTGAGTATTAGATACATATTATTATGCACACATTTTTATCCAAATGCATGAACAAAGTATATTTTTAAATCTTTCCATAAAAGAGGTAAATATTAGAGCATAAAATGAAGTGAAACTTACTATTATGGTTATAGGAAACAAACACCTTCCATTTCCAACTATAATTATTTTGGTTTTAAAGAATTGTTATTTTTTTCTAGTGTTACTAAGAACATCATCTCAATTTCTTTCCTTGACATGGATGGATCTATTTTTAAATTTAGGAATAAATAATTCGTATTTTACAAAGAAAGTATTTATTATGGTACAGAAAAACTAAATAATGGTATTTACATATTATATTATGAAAACCAAGTACAAGATATTAATAATGAATCAAGTTATCCTTACTCATTTAGAACCTAGTTATGGCATCACCATTTTGGTCATGTAAATGAGAAGCATGTGGAAAAGCTCTATCAATATGGTTATTTAGACTCTTTTGAACTAAATCCAATTGAATGATTTCATTAGTATTTACAATAAAAAAGAACCAAACCACCATTTGGTTGATATGGACAAAGGTCCATAGATCTTATTGGATTAGTACATGTTAATGGTTGTGTACATTTTCCAATAGAAGATATAGGTAGTATTCAAGCCTCATAACTTTTATTGATGAATTGAGTATATGTGGATATATTTACTTGATGAGGTATAAGTCGTATTCCCTTAATAAATTCAAATAATTCAATAAAGAAGTAGAGAATCAAATTGGTAAGAAGATAAAGAAGATTTGATCTAATTGAGGTGGTGAATATATTAACTAATATTTTATCTACTTTCTATGGGTGTTTGGGATTTTATCTAAAATTACCTCACCTTATATAACACTATAGAATGGTGTTAGTGAAAGGAGAAATTTTACCCTTCTTGACATTTTTAGGTTAATGATGGGTCATGTAGATCTTCCATTATCCTTTTGGGGATATGAATTACATGTTGTTGCATACATTCTAAACTGAGTACCAACTGAAGTGAAAAATGTAATACCATATTAATTAATGTATGAAAAGAAATTTTTCTTGTCAAAAACTTATGTGTAGGGTTTTGAGGAATTTATTAAGGCAATCTAAAGAAACAAACTAGAACTTAAAGGCAAGAAGTGTATATTTATAGGGTATCCCAATGAAAGAAGGGGATACTAAATATAAAACCTATCAGATAAGAAAGTAATTATTGAAATATATTCCATATTTCATAAGAGGGAGAACATCCTCAAGAAAATTAGTGGGAGAAATATTGACTTTTATGAAGTTTATGTTCATTAAATAAAAAAAACTATAGGAACAAATTCCATAGGTACCCATGTAAAAAGTTGTTCTTGAAACACAAGAACTACATAGCAGCACCAGATAGGTTAGTGAACTATAGTTATATGGTTTTATAGTCATCAATGATGGTGAATAATTGTTGATTGAAAATAATAATAATATTTTATAAAATGAGACAGTAGAGAGATTATAATATTTAATATGTAAATAATCCATGAATTTTGAGATAGATTCCATCTATCGGAACCATATTTGGGTTCTAGTCAATTCCCCAGTTGATGTAAAACTCATTGGTTCCAACTGGGTATTCAATAAAAAACTAGACATGTAAGGTAAATTGAATACTTATAAATCATGTATAGTGTTTAAAGTGATTAAAAAATGTCAAGTAATTGACTATAGTGAAATCTTTTCTATAGTTTCCTTGTTTAAATCCATCAAAATTATAGTTTTTATTGCATCTTTCCATGACTATAAGATTTAGAAGATAAATGTAAAAAAGTATTAATTAATTGGAAACTTCAGGAAGATGTATATATGACACAAAATTAAGTTTTTGTGACTCCAGTTGATTCCAAAAATGTGTTAAAGTTATAGAGACCCATTTATGTAATAAATAAATCATCTAGGTTAGGGAACATTCATTTTGTTGTAGATATAAAAGAATTTGGTTTCATTAAGAATGAATATGATCCAAGTGTTTACAAGTGGTTTAGTGATATTGAATTTATTATCCTAGTATTATATTTTTATGACATATTACTTATTGGAAATGACATATCATTATTACATTCAGTTAAGGATAGGTTATACAAGTGGTTCTCCATGAAGGACTTAGGTGAAGTAGGCTACATTCTAGGGATCAAGATCATTCGTGATAGATCTAAGAGGCTTATTTGAAAATTCAAGGTACATAATGTAGAAAGATACTAAATATAGTGAGTATATATAAGTCCAAAATTTGATTGGTTCCCATGTCACATGGTATACATATTTCCAATAAAATGTTTCCTTAGACATAATAGGAAAGAGACATAATGAGTAAGATCTCATATGCTTATATGATATTATCAATCATGTATTTCATGTTATGTGCTAGGATTAGTGTTATATATACCTTGATTATGATATAAAGATATCAAGATGATCCATGTGAATAGTATTGGTTTTATTTAAGGTTATCCTTAAGTATATAAGGTGTACTAAAGATATCTTCCTGGTGTAAGGAGACAAGGAACTAGTCACCAGGGGTTATATTAATGCTAGTTTTAAAAAAAATAGAATGATCTAAAGTTTTAGTCAATATATGTATTTGGTCTCAATAAAGGAACTGTGAGTTGGAATAATTCATACCTTCTATTTTTCATATATTCTACAGCCGATTATAAATATATAACAACATATGATGAAGCTAAAGAAGCTATTTTAATAGGAAAATATATCCAAGATCTTAATGTGTTTACTAACGGTAAATACCATATCACATTATATTATGATAATAATATAGTTTTGGATCACACAAAGGATCCAAGTTCACACTAACAAAAAAAGAATAGTTGAATCCAAGAGGTTTTGAGATGATTTTATGAGAAGTTAGTGATAGATATTGGAGTAGATGTGATTCTTTGTATTGGATTTTTTTTCAATACATAAATCCTGTTCAAACTCACATTTATTAGGAGGTGAAGGTGTTTATAGATTGATTCAGATTATTATTAAGCTAGTTTAATGTGATTATATATCATGAGAATATTTCATGATGCTTATTTATTAAAGGGATAAGTATAAGGGGTCTCATGCTACAAAAAAAATAGTTTTCATCGTAGAATTTGTTTAAGGAAGTAGACTTATGCAACCAGATATATACCACACTATGAAAATTAAGTATTAAATTTGATCACACTACTATATATGGGTCACGATATGGAGATGGTGAATTAGGAAGTGGGATGAAAAATGGTCTGCATGACCTCACACCGCAGAGTTAGTGACCATACCACAGAGGATTCTTTATCAGAGGACTTCACATCATAGTGAAGGTATATGTTGAAATTCATTGAAATATATGTTTCATGTGTTCCTAGAGAGTTTGGTACCTACACACAGCAACTCATATTCCATACCATAGTCAAGATAAAATGTGGAAGACCATGTTGGAGTGAATGGATCACATTGTAGAGGAGTCTGGATTAGTTTTTGATAGATATAGAACATTTGATACCTACACTCCACAGAATCCCTATAACATCATAATATGTTTGATTAGTTAAAAAAATAACTATTATAAACTACTACCTCACACTTCAATGTAGAAGGTTGTTCCTTATAAGTGGTTTTCAAGGAAAAAATTTGTTAAATCAAACAATTATGCTAACTTGGATTCATTTAAATGGTTATAGAGTTATTTAAGACTTTTATATCTTCTGATTATAATTTAATAGTCAAAATTATGATGGTAGAGAATCCAAGGGTTTTGATTGAAGAAGGGGGTTTGAATCTGAATTTCAAATTCAAATATGAATAAGTAGAAGTGTGTGCAGCTATGAAGATTAGAAAAGAAGAGACAAAAGTTGATATTATAAATAAGAAGATTCTTAGGATATGTGAAATACAATGAATATTATATGATTTTACACAGAATAATAAAGGAATATGAAGAATAATATTCAAGTATTTTTTTGCATGTGTTGTGCATACAAACTTAAGACCCAACTTATTTATATGAAATTTCATAAGACAATTTATGCTTACTTCATATAGTTAAAGGAGAGTGTAAGTGGAAGAATTCAGAAAAATCAAAAACTTATATGAAGTATATATTATTAAAGACTCTTCATTTTTTTAAACATTGAACTTTTTAAAGTGAGGGATGAACTTAAGTAAGGGATTAACCAAATCATTGTAGGGAAACATGTAGGCATGAATTTCAAGGATATAGCCTAGTCATTTGTATACACATGATGATTCTAGTGGGTAGTGTGATCTTGTAGGAATTCATATAACATCAAGGACTAGCCTTCTCACATTGAGAGGTGAACCTTGTAAATTTATTGTGTTCCCTTATTTTTTTTTTTTGTGTTTGTGGTTGTAAAGATAGAATTAATCACTACATATTAAAAAGTGGAAAAGTTTATCTTTTGAAGGAACATAAAAGATATTTATTGGTCACTAATTCACCCCCACCCCCCAGTGATCTCTCATGTATATTATTTGTGGATTCTCAAGTGGTATTATATGTCAGGTTCCCTTAATTTGTGATCTATTGTCTGGGGTTTATCTCTATAAAAAGATATTGTCATTGTTTTCTTTTATAATCTATGGATAATTTTAATTTGGTGAAAAATAAGGGGGTTAAAACATTTTATGTGAAAGGATATCATATTTTAAAAGATATAATATTTTTGTATCATTATTCTATTAGTTATGATTTTTTAGAAGCCCCAACTGGTGAATTTTCCACATAACTACAAAAATTGTAGTAAATTATGGTGTTTTCTAGTGGTGATTAATAAAATTTTCACTAAAACAAAAAACAATATTTCATGTCCCTTTTTTATGGAAACTTTTGTAAATCATTACTATTTAGATGGTGATTTTTCTTAAAACTATTCTTAAATAAATTTAAAATGAATTTCGTGGTAGTTTTCTTTAAAACCAAAACTTTGGTTTTTAAAAAATAATCCCCACCAACTCCCTCTCAAACTTCCTCACCATCACTTGATGCCACCTCTAAACCTTGACCTTACCCTCACTAATGATTGATGCAAATCTGATTCTACTAGACTTACCTCAAACTCCCCCTCACTGATGCTCAATATTGGACCCATGCCATCCTTCACCTCAGTGGTATTCAGCACCTGAATCTCTCTCGGCCTCCCCCTAAACTTTACTCAGCACTGAATCAGACACCCTCTTATCCTCAATATTGAACCCCCCCCCCCCCCTATGGTTCCCTCTTTCCCTCTATTCCATTGAACCCTCTTCATGATTTGGGGTGATCTTTCTCGAGATTTTTTTCACCATAATCATAGGTAGTTTTTTTTCTCTATTTTAGGGAATAATTCTACAATAGAGTTTTATTTAGTAATTTACTTTTTCTAATTCACCTTCAATGTGTATAGTTCAGTATATTTTTGAATTATTTGTGTTTGAGGGGTAGTTTGAGATCAATTATCCCTTTTTTAACTAGATATACTTTATTTTTAATTATAATAATATATTTATATTTTATATTTAAAACTTTAGGAATTCAAGTAAATATGGATAAAAGTTTTAATACCTTACCTTGGAACACATCTTAGTATGTTACGAGTTTAACTATATTATTATATTTTTAATTTTAGAATTGATCTGTGGATGGAAGAATAAAAATTTCATATCTTAATTCCAAATTCACATGATGTTTGAAGAGAGATTAAGTATTTGATCACTTTATATTGAAACAACTTTCTCCTCATTATGTTTGTTTGATTTGGCATGGATTATTGAACGTTATAGAAAATTAGAGTAGCCACATATACTATCAAAATGAATAAGTGAATGATATGGTAGTTGACGCAAGCCTGTCGTAGGGTGTGGCAAACCAATTATTTCCTAAGTTAAAAGGTAGTAATGTGGTTGACCTAGGATGTCTCCCGAAGAGGATTGCACACAAAACGGGTTGTAACTTTAAAACGAGGGTAAAAATGTTGTGTTTTTTAAATGAAATTTTAAATTAAAATGATTAAAAAACTGTGATACTAAAAACGGTGATTAGTTCGGGTTCAGTTTCCTAATTGTAATTTTATCCTTGTTAAATTTAATTCAAACCTCTTCTTATTTTTTAATTAAAGTGAGTTTCTACAATCGTTTCCGCTCACTTCCTTGGTGAAATTATGATGGTGAGAGAAAACCTTACCAAGATCTCGGTTTGGTCAACTCTCCTTCCATGTGTAAAATAGTTGTATTGAATATACTTAATTGAAATGGGAAATACCCAATCGGGTTTTGTTTATCCCAAACAATCAATAACATTCACTACACCTTTTACACATACTGATGATTGTCGAGTACTTCACCGCCAATCCCTAGTCTATTCCATCGTATATAAACCAGAAATCAGTGGAGGTAGATTATGATTATTTTACCAAGGAAAAAACAAATAAATGAATTAATATTCAAGAACGATCAAACTTGATAATAAAATATTATATAATAAATTGAAAACAACTTTGACGAAGAAAGAAATTTATTCAATTGCGTCTAAGAACTCAAGCATTACAATGTAGAAAACCAACCTTTCCCCAATCACTTCAAATGTTTACCCCACCATGGTAAGGGTAATAGAGATGAATGGGGAAGAATAAGGCATTAAAAAACTATGAAAAATAAAAGAAATAAAATATAAATCTGAAAAGTTCTCCTTCTTGGTGTCCTAGAAGGAATGGGATGGAGAATGGGATGCTTTGAGAGGGTGGACCTCTCCTCCTTTTATAACCAGAATTTTTCCCCCGTATGTTGACGTGTTTTATCCCCATTAAATGACATATTAACCCATTTATCCCTTATTTAATGTTGTTTATAATCCCCTTGTATGTGTCCACTCAAAATATCAGCATATTTGGACATGTATTCCAAGAGTTATGGTTGTTTTACTCGGAGCATTTATTCTATCCAGTCAGACTCTCCAAAACACAATTCTTCATATTAGTGTGATTTAATGACCCCTTAAATGTCCAATTAATGCGGCCCTTACTTTATTAAATATTCTCCAAAACTCCTTGTGCATCCATCCACCTAATATTACAACATTTGGGCCCAACATGGATGAGTTATGTAGCCCACACCAAAACTAGGCAGAACTGAAAACAGTTTTCTTGAGCCAAATTGTGAGCTTCTTTTGGAGCTTCCATATGGTAGATTAATCTATTAGTCCAAAGAGATTAAATGAGTTCATGGATATATAGGATCTGGAAAAGAAATATTTTTGCAATTTGGATTAGTGTAGCATATGTTATGGACAAAATACAGAAATAATTTAAAATAGTTAAAAATATGAAATGGGCCATTTTTAATGTTCAGCTCGAAATAACATCAATATCATAAAAATGAAGCAATTAATCTTAGAGTAACACATTTTTGGGTTTAAAACAATTAAATTAAATGTAAATTTAATTGAAATTATTTTCTCTATCAGTTCCCCCACACTTAGCACTTGGACTCCTGGACAAGTAAAAAATCAAATCAAATCAAATCCAAAACACATACCAATGAGATGTACCAAATCAATTCCAAGAAACACAAAGATATCATTCCTCATCAAAAAACAACTATTTCAAGATCTCCATTTTATATTATAGAAAATATTTCCACTTCATTTCTTATCCCATGCACACAAAACACCTACCTCACATTAATTTTCTCTCATCTCACAAATGTAAATTCTCAACAAGGCTTTTCTCATCCAAACTCGCACAAGAGTCACCATAGGATTGATAAATTCCTACTTCTCCACCCGATGTGAGTCAAGGACATGTGTTTCTCATGAGGACTTTTCAGGGTTGTTCTGTGGCTCTCGGTTGGTATGATTTAGATGTTAAAAATTTGGAGGCTGAAAAAGGAGGGCTTGGCTCTTTTTGAATCAAAATTGCAAGATTCTAATTTTCACTCAAGTATGGTCTCCTTATCTTCCCCTTTGTAGAAACTCATCTCCATCATCATTCAATTAGCTCAGGATTTCAGAATCAAAAATTTAAATCTTTTCAAACATTATTTTTCTTGAAAGCTCTAGATAGTCACAACTTTCTTTTTTTACATCGGAAGCTCCAGAAAGGAATAGCTTCTCTTATCATCAAAGCCCCAGAAAGGCACAGCTTTTAACAAAATAAAATATTCAGTAGGAACATCAGCTCTTCAATATTATATATTCCACCAAAAGTATCACCAAATGAGGTATTAAACCACAAGACATCTTCCCCCACACTTAAGTTTAACTAGATCATGCAATTTCACTTCAAGAGCAGGTAGGATAGGGAAAATTATCTTGTAATGTGGCTAACCTAACAAGAAATTCATGGATACTAGAGGATAAAATGAAGGATAAATGTAAAGGTGGGCCATAATGAAAAGTATTATTTTGAAAATGGGGATTCAAACCAAATAAATGCCTCAATCATTTAAAACACACGTACCCCAAACCCTCAAGTTTTGAAAGGAATAAATCAAATTCTGGTTAAAGCAAGCATGGTCTGGTTCTCTCAAGAAATGAGGTGAACGAAAAAAATATGACAAAAATGGTTCAGAAGCCTCACAAGAAAGTGATTTCAAAGATATAGATAGTTAAATATGGCATGGGTTTCAAAAAGCAGTGTACTTTTCATGAAATTCCAAAAGATTTGGACTTGAAACAAAGTTATTTCAGCATTCATTTAAGCTCAGTTTCATGGAACAGATTGGTTCACTCATTGACATGGGTTTCAAAAATGGTATTTATAATCATTTCAGATCAAAATATTCATAAACACACCAAAAAATTAAAAATAAACACACAAAAATATGAAAAAACGAAAAAAAAATTCTGAAAAACAAACACAAAATGAAAATCCTAAACTACAATGGTTCCCTCCCCCACACTTAAATGATTCAGTGTCCTCAGTGCATTCAAGTGGATTTAACATGTAAGACAATTTTCAAATGAATCACAACATCTAGCAAGTGTGAAGGAGAGGTAAAACCTGATGGCTCTTATTGGTAGATAGGTTTGAGGAGCATGATCTCCTCCACTGGCTCTGATGTCAGGGTCCCAAGGAATTTCTTCAACCTATTCCCATTCACAGTGAATGGATCCTGCTCTCCATCCTTTGCAATATTCACAGCACCAAAAGGATATACACGAGTAACTATAAATTCACCCTCACATCTAGAACGAAGTTTACCTGGCATCATCTTGAGTTTTGAATTGAATAGCAACACTTTATCTCCAAGATGTAATTCTTTCGGTTGGATCAGCTTGTCATGAGCCACTCTTGTTCTCTCTTTGTAAATCTTGTAATTTTAAAATTCTTATCTTCTAATTTCCTCCAGCTCCTATAACTACAACCTTCTCTCTTTCCTGGCACTTCCAAGATCCAGATTCATCTTCCTCACAGCCCAATACGCCTTATGCTCTAGTTCCACAGGTAGGTGACAACTTTTCCCATAAATCAGCCTATATGGACCCATTCCAATCGGGGTCTTGTAGGCTGTCCTATAAGACCATAAGGTATCTTCCAACCTTTGGCTCCAATCCTTCCAGTTTGGATTAGCAGTCTTTTCTAAAATTCCTTTGATTTCTCTGTTGGAAACTTCAGTTTTCCCATTAGTATGTGGATGATAGGGAGTTGATGTTTTATGATGTACCCCATACTTCTTCAGCAAATTGTCCATTCTCCAATTGCATAAGTGAGTCCCCTGATCACTAATTATTCCTCTGGGCACTCCAAACTTACAAAATATGTTAGACTTGAAAAAATCACAAATAACTTTAGCATCATCAGTCCTTGTGTATTTTTCTTCAAACCATTTGGAAACATAATCAACTGTAAGCAAGATATAAGAATTTCCAAATGACATTTGGAAAGGTCACATAAAATATATCCCCCATACTTCAAAAATCTCACAAAAATTAAGTGGTTGTTGGGGAATTTCATGTCTCTTTGAGATGTTTCCAAAAAACTGACATTTTGGACACCTTTTGAAAAATTCATGAGAATATTTAAAAATGGTTGGCCAATAAAGTCCAGATTCTAAAACCTTCCTTGTTGTTATTTGAGGTCCAAAGTGGCCTCCACGAGCTAATGTGTGACAAAACTGAAAAATAGAACCAATTTCACTCTCAGGAAAACATCTTCTTATCACTTGGTCATTGCAAATCTTCCAAAGAAATGGATCATCCCAAATGTAATATATAGATTCAGATTTTAGTTTGTGAATTTGATGATAATTAAAGAGATATGGGACCTGATATGTTACCAGAAAATTGACTATATCAGCATACCAAGGCACTTATCCTTCAATCAAGTAAAACTGCTCACCTGTAATTTGATCATTCAATGGGTCTCTTTTAGGAACTTCAATTTCAGCAGTGTTCGGTGGTCTACTTAAGTGATCAGCCACTTAGTTCTAAGATCCCTTATTATCCTTGATTTCTATATTGAACTCCTGCAGCATTATCATCCATCTCACTAACCTTGGTTTAGCATCAACTTTCTTCATCAAGTACCTCAAAGCTGCATGATCAGAAAACACAGTGATTCTAGTTCTAAGAACATATAATCTAAATATTTCTAAATAAAAAACAACTTCTAAAAACTCCTTTTTTTGGTTGTGTGATTTAATTGAGCTACATCCAAGGTTCTTGAAGCATATGCAATGACTTGTGGCCTGCCCTCAATTCACTGAGAAAGGACCGCTACAACTGCTTGGTTGGATGCATCACAATGTAGCTCAAATGGTTCTTCCCAATTTGGCGGCTGCATCACGGGTGGTGAAATCAATCTCTTCTTCAACTCATCAAATGATTCCCTACATGAACCATTGAAATCAAAATCATTATCTTTTAAAATTAATCTGTAGAGAGGGAGATAAATCTTACTAATATCATTGATAAACCTCCTGTAGAATCCTTCATGTCCTTAAAATGATCTAACATGTTTCACACAAGTAGGGTAAGGTAATGAATTTATCGCTTCAATTTTTGATTTATCCACTTCAATTCCATTTTGGGAAATTATATGACCAAGTAAAATTTCTCTTTTAACCATGAAATGACACTTCTCAAAATTTAAAACAGGATTTCTTTCAATGCAGGTTTTCAAAACTTTTTCCAGATTTTTCAAACAATGATCAAAACAATTTCCAAAAACCATGAAATCATTTAAGAAAACTTCCAAGAAATTTTCAATGTGATCAGAAAATATACTCATCATGCACCTATGAAATGTTCTTGGATCATTACATAATCCAAATGGCATTATTTTATATATAAAAGTAGCAAAAGGACATGTAAATGTAGTATTCTCTAGATCCTCAGGAGAAATGGGTACCTGTAAGTAACCTAAAAATCCATCCAAAAATAAATAATGAGTTCTCCATACCAACCTTTCTAACATCTGGTCAATGAAGGGAAAGGGGAAATGATCTTTTCGAGTGACCTGGTTCAATTTCCTAAAACCAATGCACACTCTCCAACTGTTTTGAATTCTCATAGGGATTAACTCATTCTTTTCATTCCTCATAGTGGTCAGGCCAGTTTTTTTGGAATGACATGAATAGGGCTAACCCACTGCGAATCTGAAATGGGATAGAAGATCCTAGCTTCCAAGAGCTTCTCGATATCCTTCTTCACAACCTCCATCAATGTGGGATTCAGTCTCCTTTGGGGCTGTCTAACAGGTTTGGAATCTCCCATAAGAAAAATTCTATGTGAGCATATTTTGGGGTTTATTCCTAGGATATCACCTAAGCTCCATTCTATTGATTTGAAATTCTCTCTCAAAATCTCAATCAATGATTTTTCTTGTGTTTTAGATAGATTATTTGCAATTATCACTGGTAACTTCTCTCCTTCCATAAGGTTCACATATTTTAAATCACCAGGGAGTGGTTTTAATTCAAGTTCAGAGGGATTATCAAGGGATGAAATTAAAATGACATTACCCACTTCCAAAGGTTGATCCTCCTGCACACAAGAAACCATATCATCTTCCTTGTCATTTAACAAATCATCAAAGAAATCAGATTTTACCTCTTCCTCCCACATGAAGTCAGAATCTCCAGCATCTTCAGCATCCACATGTTCAATGATATTTCCAAGGGAATAATTCTATCCTAAATCTAATAATTCATAGAGCATACCTGATTCTTCAATTGGTTCTGCACCATCTTCATGGGAAAGTGAAAATAGGGAGTGATCATCTGATGGGTGCCTCATGGATTCAAAAATATTGAAGTGGACCGTGCTTTCTCCAAACTCCATGTTGAGTGTCCCCTCGTGGACATTGATGATGGTTTTGGATGTCTTCAAGAAATGTCTCCCCGGAATGATGGATGAATGTGACGGGATTCTATCTTCTTCCATATTGAGCATGTAGAAGTCAGTTGGTAATAAGAGATCTTTGACTTTTACAAGGACATCCTCCAAAACTCATGCAGGAAAAACTGTGGATCTGATTACAAGCTGAACCACTACTCTTGTGGGCTTCAATTCTCTCATATGAAAATAAGTGTATACCAAATGAGGCAATACATTAATTAAAGCACCTAGATCACACAAATAATTAGTTAAATTTAATGAAACAATGGTACATGGAATGGAAACTTCCCTGTATCTTGACATTTGGCTGGAATCTATGGTGTGATAAGGGCTGGGACACTTCTCCCCAAGTTGATTCATTCATTCCCATGAAGCCTTCTCTTTTTTGTGCAAAGATCTTTCAAAAAAATTTCATACCTTGGAATTTGTTTAAAATCTTCAAGTAAGGGGATATTGATTTCCACTTTCTGGAAGGTGTCCAAAATTTCTTTTTGAAGTGCTTCATCCTAGAATTTCTTTGATTCAATCATCCTTGATGGAAATGGAGGGGGTAAGTCTTTTTTATCCATTTTTTGCCTTTTAAATGGTGTTTCTTGTCTCTTCTTCCTTGACATATCCTTCTATTACTCCTCTTTCTTCTCTTCTTCACAATGCATTTTCACAGAATTTTTAGAGTTTACAACGTCATTCTCCCTCAACCCAGGTGGTCTTATTTCAGGTTCATGGGATGCTGGTGGTGAGAGATCTTTTCTAATTCTTTTTTTTATCAAGCTGACATTATCCTTTGGGTTTGGGATTGTTTGGGAAAGAAGTTTTCTGGGATTTTTTGTTAGGAATTCCTTGAGACCATCAAACTTGGTGGAGAAATATTTTACAGAATATTTCAGCCCCTCAATATCAGATATATGTTGTTGGTTAAATATTATGGTATGTGCACTGGTTGATGGTTGCTCATAGGGTTTTAATAAAGTGGGTGGTTGGTGAGAAGGTTGTCTATAAGACTGCTTTTGTTGAAATGGTGGGGGGTTTTGGAATTACTGCTGGAATGGGGGGTCTAGATTTATTCTGCTGATTTCAAAACCCATATTGAACATGCTTTGGATCTCTCCATCCTTGATTATGTTAGTATTGACTTTTCTTGAAAGTTTCCACACAAGTTTCCATTCCCTGTATTTCAGCACATTGGTAAATGAAATGATCAGGTGATGAGCATAAACCATATACCTTAGCCGGTGCTTGTTGTTCACCCACTTGTTTCAAGGCTATCTGTCTCACCAAACTAATTATCTCTTCAATTTTAGTTTCTAGTAAGGGTAATGGATGAGAGGTTCGTACCTCATGAATACCTCTTGTGCCAGTACCACTTGTACCAAACTATTGCGAGTTCTGAGAAATCTTCTCAATCAAACCTTTGGCTTCTTTGAGTGACTTGTCAATCAATGCACCTCCAAATGATGCATCAAGAATGTTCCTATCATTGTCCAGTAATCCTTGATAGAAGAATACAAGAAAGTGATGATCCTCAATGGCTTGATGTGGGCAGCCGGCACATAGCTTTTTAAATCTTTCCCAGTATTCGTAAAGGGTTTCTCAAGATGATTGTTTGATGGCATAGATCTCCTTTCTGATGGCTATGCTTCTAGAGGTGGGGAAGAATCTTTGCATGAATAATGTCACCAGGTCATTCCAATCATCAAAATCTCTAGGTTGTAGACCATACAACCATTATTTGGTAGCTCCTTCCAACAAAAATGGGAACGCCTTCCACTTAACTTGTTCCTCAGCCACTCCACATGGTCTGAAGGTTGAGAAGACATGTGTGAACTCTTTAATATGTTTTTTGGGATCTTCACCTGACAATCCATGAAACTTTGGAAGAAGTGGAATCATGTTAGGTTTCATCTCAAAATCATTTTGTAACACTGGAATAACAAGTTGATTATTATGATTATGGAATTTTAGGGCACAAAGGTCTCTAAGGGTTAGGTTTTCATTTTCAGTCATGATGATAAGCTTGGAGTGAACACTTGAAGTTTCACTCGAGTATTTAAGAGAAACATCCTCAAATTCATGTTGTAAATTGAGGTTTCTGAGCCTATTCAATAAAGTTATTTCAATTTTAGGATAAATGGGGAAAGTTTCAATGTTTGAGGTTCTATTCATGCAACTTTGTAATGAAAATAAGAAAATAGAAAAGAAAGAAGAAGAAGAAATTGTTGGCACTACCTCCCCGAAAACGGTGCCAAGTTTGATGCATTCCTATCATAGGGCATGGCAAAACAATTATTTCCTAAGTTAAAATGTAGTAATTTTGTTGAGCTAGGATTTCTCCTGAAGAGGAGTGCACACAAAACGGTTTGTCACTTTAAAACAAGGGTAAAATTGTTGTGTTTTTTAAATGAAATTTGAAATTAAAATGATTCAAAAACTATGATATTAAAAAGGGTGATTAGGTCAGGGTCTGTTTCCTAATTGTAATGCTATAATTCTTCAATTTAATTCAAACCACTTATTCTTTGTTGATTAAATTGGTTTCCACAATCGTTTCCTCTCACTTCCTTGGTGAAATTATGATGGTGAGAGAAAACCTTACAAAGATCTCAGTTTGGTCAACACTCCTTCCATGTGTAAAATAGTTGTATTGAATATACTTAATTGAAATTTTCAATACTCTATCGGGTTTTGTTTATCCCAAACAATCAAGAAAATTCACTACACCTTTTACATGTACTGATGATCGTCGAGTACTTCACCACTAATCCCTGGTCTATTCCATCATATATAAACCAAAAATCAGTGGAGGTAGATTATGATTATTTTAATAAGGAAAAAATCAATAACAGAATTAATATTCAATAATGGTCGCACTTGATAATAAAATCAACTATAAGAAATTGGAAACAACTTTGAATAAGAAAGAAATTTATTCAATTGCGACCCAGAACTCAAGCATTACAATGTAGAAAACCAACCCTTCCCCAATCACTCCAAATGTTTACCCCACTATGGTAAGGGTAGTCAAGATGAATAGGGAATAATAAGGCATTAAAAACTATTAAAAAGAAAAGAAATAAAATAGAAATCCGAAAATTTCTCCTTCTTGGTGTCCTGGAAAGAATGGGATAGAGAATGTGATGCTTTGAGAGGGTGGAGCTCTCCTCCTTTTATAGCCATAATTTTTCCCACGGATGTTGACCTATTTTATCCCCATTAAATGACATCTTCACGAATTGATCCATTATTGAATGTTATTTATAATCCTCTTGGTCTTTTCCCCTAAAAATTTCAGTGGATTTGGACATGTATTCCCAGAGTTATGTTTGTTTTACTCTGAGCATTTATTTTGTCCAGTCAGACTCTCCAAAACTAAATCTTCCAGATTAGGGTGATTTAATGACCCCTTAAATGGCCAATTCATGCGGCCCTTCCTTCATTAAAGATGCTCCAAAACTCCTTTCTCATCCACCCACCTAATATCACAACATTTGGTCCCACTATAGATGAGTTATGGAGCCCACACCAAAACTAGGCATAACTGAAAACAGTTTTCTTAAGCCAACTTGTGAGCTTCATTGTAGCTTCCATATGGTCGATTCAGCTATTGGTACAAAGAGATGAAATGAATCCCTAGATGTTTAGGATCTTGAAATAAAATAATTTTTCAATTTGGATTAGTTTATCATATTTTATGGCTAAAATATATAAATAATTTAAAACAGTTAAAAATCTGAAATGGGCCATTTTTAATGTTCAGCTCAAAATAACACCAATATCATAAAAATGAAGCAATTCATCTTAGGGTAACACATTTTTGGGTTTAAAACAATTAAATTCAATTTAAATTTAATTGAAAGTATTTTCTCTATTAGTAGTGCATAATGAAATTCAAAACTTGATAAATGATTTTTTATCATAGTATGGAAATTCGATCAATAATGAAAATCATTAGTTCATTTAGTTATTGATGTTATAGATATTAATGAAGTTTTTAGAACTTAAGGATATACTAATAAATATGATAACATATTAATAGATGATGATGATGAAACTAATATAATGGAATACTCAATCGACCAAATAAATGAGTTTTCTAAATTATATGTATATTCAAATCAGTATTTGTATGATGGATGTTTCAAATATTCAAAATTATATTTTTTAATTAAGTTTTACCATATAAAATGTTTATTTGGAATTACAATTAAAGCAATTTCCATGATATTGGAATTGATGTGTGATTTTTTTTTTATTTAAGATACTTGTATCTTTATATGAGATAAATAATGTAATGTCCTTCCCCAGTATCTAATAAATGTTTCCACAAACCAATTGGTCATAAGTCCACATGCATGCCTCCTTGTATTCTATAGAATATTGACTATTAATGAGGGTTCAAGGTGGTATAGTGGGGAGACTATACCCTCAAAATCAGAGTAGCATAGCAGTGTAATAAATGGAATAAAAAGATGGAATCATAATGATAACATAAAATATAGAAGAATTAAATCATTCATACAAAAGTAATAATAATAAAAGACAATGCTAACATTATATACAAAATTATGAGATTGTTATAGAGATAAAACAAGGAAATGGGAAGTACATGGTGGTGATCAACCAGCACTATACATGTATCAAAAGAGAAAAAGACCAAAAAGGATCTCTTTAATAGCATCACAATCCCAAGGATTTGTCCTATTCTCTTACTCTCTCATGATATAAAAAATAAAGAATCTATGATCAGGAATTTTACCTTGCATGGACCTATAATTTTGAAGTATGTTAAGGTTCCATGGTCATCCCAAATAGGGTGTGAGATATAATTAGTAGGCCACCACCAACAGTGTCTATAACAAATACATCCTATGAAGATAACATATAATTGTCTGCAGGTATAACTGTTGAATTATAAAGTATGAAAAATATAAAAAAGTATATGGAAAAAGTTTTAAATAAAATTGGCTATAACATATAAGCATAAATATATATATTAAGTGTAAATAGCAGGTAGTAACTAGATCATCATACACCACATGTGAATAAGTATCAATCTTACATGAGAAAAGTCCCAAGGTGATAACTAAGTTTACCCCATATGAATATATGAATATATATATATATATATATAAGTCATAATTATCATACCTCAATCCCCTTCATCAGTTTCATACCATAATTAATCATTGATAGGGGTCATAGGTGTCGCACCTTGATCCCCTAGTCGATTTCATATCATTAATCAATAGGATTTATGCCTTTAATAAGAGTCATTTCCATACTGTGAATCAATAGGTTTCACGCCTTTAATAATAGTTGGTGTCATAACATGAATTAATAGTTTCCATACCTTTAATAATAGTCAGTTTCATACAACAAATCAATAGGTTACATACCTTTAATAATAGTTGGTTTCATTCCAAGAATAAATATAAAATAATAAGGGATATGTTAGAATTCACACCCATATGTAATCATAAATATTAAAATGGTATAATACAAGGGAATATCCACCTTATTTCACATTATTTTTTAAAACCAACTAGTTAATTACTTTAATATAATTTAATAACATAGAAATGGTAGCATTCTCATTTCCAATTATCTCATTTAATCATAAATAGGCTCCCAAAATAATATGGTGATATCACACACCCAAAGGGGTGGTTTTGATATGGGAAGATTGTAGAACTCACCATAAGGGTGGTTCGAGTTGAGGTTTATAACCTCTAACCATGTCTAGGCATTAAAAGGTACTCACATTTAGGTTCCAAGTTTTTTGACTAAGACATTTAATTAATTTAGGATCAATATCTAGAAGTTATGTCATGTGTTACAATGGTGATAGTTTAATAAATGAAAAAACCTTAGGGAAAAGATATAGACTACCTATGTTATAGAGGTAGAGCAGTAATCATCCAGTACCGGCCCTTGGTTCATACTAGATCTGAAGAAAATGAAAAAAATATAGAACAGGATCTCACACCAAAATAATTCCATGGATATGGAGAAGAACAAAAAAATGACCTAAAGAAAGAGAGAGCTTACCAATGGCTATCCAACATGACAAAAGGCACTCAAATCAAATTCCAAATAGAAATATAAGATCATATCCTAGCTTTAGGTGTTGGAACGATTCCTACATATGGGATCTTGTATGAGAGATGAAATAGGGGATAGGGGTAAGGAAAAATGAAAGGGGTACTTCCCCTTTAAAAAAATTACATAATTTACATGGCATGTAAAATTTTACACGTCATATATTGCTCAATTTTTTTCATTAAAGAGAAAAAACAATAAACACTATGAATTGGAATAACCAACCAATACACATTGTGTATTGAATACATGTTGTGTATTGAATACATGTTTTGTATTGAATACATGTTGTGTATTGAATACATGTTGTGTATTTAAATACATGTTGTGTATTTAAATACATGTTGTGTATTTAATACACACTGTGAATTTGGCCTACATCCAACCCCCATCCCTCCCACTACTTCTTTTCTATAATAAAATATATCGGCCTAAAGTCTCAAATTCTAGGTCTAAGCCAAAAATATAACATTAGTAAGGGTTTAACCAAAAATTAAAGGAACCATACCTCAAATAAAAACTAGGTTGTTACAGTTTTTCGGTATTAAAATAACTTTTCTGGGATTTTCTCACCCAAGGGTGGTAAAGAATCATTTGAGAATAAATCCATCCAATGAGCATGCACATCTATCTCCCACTCCTAGGTATCATTCTTTATGTAGTCATGTTTCCATAGAATACATACTAAAGGAACTAACCTTCATCATAGAGACTTCGTGCTCTAATCCATGATATTAATAGGTTCTCCTCAAAAGAAACATCATCATCAAGTTCCACCTCATCATGCTAAAAAATATAAGATAGGTCAAAATAGTAACAATGTAACTGAGAAAAATGAAAAAATCATATATAGCTTGGTATCAATCAAGAAGTTATATCAGATATGAAACAAGTCCAACCATTTATAAAACCTCAAAATCTCCAACAAACCAAGATGAAATCTTATCTTACCACCTAAAATATTGATTCCCCAGTCTAGTCTATACATGTAAGAATACATGATCCCTAACCTCAAACTCCAATGGTCGTTAGAGATAGTCGGCATATGATTTCTACCTAGACTTAGTTGTACTCATTCACTTCTAAATCAACTAAAATTTATATAAAGTCACCCGAACAAGATGAGGTCCAAGTAGCGATGTCTCACCTACCTCTAACCATCACAAAGATAAATGGAAAGGAATACTATAAAACTCCTCATAGGGAGCCATTGAAATTTTAACTTGAACCTATTATTATAATAGAATTTGTCTAAAACCTATGATTCTCCTAAGAACCTATGAAATCAAGGACGCATGATCAAATTGTCTCCTCCAATACATGTATCATCTTTTCTGATTGGTCATTAGTTTGTGGGTGAAAGGTTATGCTCAAAAGCACATGTATACCCAAATCCTTATATAACCCCTTACAGAAGCTCAACACAAAACAACCATACATATCTGAAATGATAGTGTGAGGGACCCCATGTAAACGTATAATCTCACAGATATACAGTATCCCAAGATATTCTACTAAGAAGGTCTCCCTAATAGGTAATAAGTTAACAGCCTTTGTGAACCTATCAATGATCAACCATATAGAATCATTACATAAAGGGGAACTCAGTTATCCAATCAAAAAATGCATATTGATATCTTCCTATTTCCACTTAGGAATGGGAAATATCTAAAAATCTCTATTGATCACTATTTTTTTCCTTCACCTACTGATAGGTGGAACACCGAGTAACAAACCTAGCCACCTCATGTTTTATCCTCGTCCACCAGTATTGGAAGTGTAAGTCTTGATAAATCATTTTTATACTGGGATGTACTAACCATTTAAAGGAATGAGACTCTCCCATCAATTCCTCCCAGATATCTATAGAAACCTAGATGTGTATATGAATTTTCAAGACCACATCCTTATCAACCATTCATCCTAGTGGTGGGACCTCACTTGAAACACTCTCCCTTGGGATTAGGCCCTCTCAATTTGATAGTTGTCTTATCTTCACTCTTTCCATAATTGAATAAGTCACTAAAAATTATATAAATATATGTTTTTCTTCATTATCCTATACCTCTATGAACATCTTGGAAAATAGAACCATCAAATGTCACTCACTACTACCCTCATGAACAACGTTTGTCTGAGTCCTTCGTCTCAAATAATCTGCAATAGTATTTCCTTTCCTTAGAGTATAGGCAAGATCAAAATAAAACAACTAAAGGTATTCAACAAATATTATCTATGTGAGGATTAATTCATGTTGTGTAGAGATATATTTGAGACTTTTTGGTATGTATAAACCACAAAAAAACTCTACTAAAAAATAATTCCTTCAACAATGAAAGACATGAACAACAACTTACAACTCAAGATCATGCATTGGGTAATTCCACCCATGTCGTCTTAGTTATCAAGACTAATATATAATAACTTGATCATCTTGAATCAGAAATTATACTATATCAATGCATAATGCATCATGATAAACTATATAACTTATACTTGGATCTGGAAGAATCGGGATTGGTGCTGAAGTCAGTCTCCCTTTCAGCTCTTAAAAGGCAATCTCACAAGATTGTGACTATATAAATTGCACACACATCTTAGTAATACTGGTAAGAATTTCTACAAGACATGATAAATCTTATATAAAACATATATAATTGCTAGTTAGTCCCAAGAAACTACATATTTAAAAAATGTTCTTGGGATGTTCCAAGGTAACTACAACCCTTACCTTCTCTAGGTCAACCGATACTCCTTCCATTGAGATGATGTAACCCAAGAAGTGCACCTTATCGATCCAAAAGTCAAATTTTGTGAGATTTGAATATATTTGATTCTCTCCCAATGTATTCAAAATGATATCATGATTTTTTACATGGTGTTGTTGAGTATGAGAATACATCAAGATGTCAACTATGAAGATCACTGCAACAAAAACCACAAATGGGTTCAAAACCTAATTCATAAAATCCATGAAAATGGTCGGCATGTTTGTAAGACAGAATAGAATAATCAGATACTCATAAATACCATACCTACTATATAATGTTGTGTGAGGTATTTTTAAAGGTCTAACGCATACCTGGTGATAGCCTAGCTTTAAATCAATCTTTAAGAAAACTCAAGATCCTTCCATTTGATAAAATAGGTCATCTATATGATGAAAAGAATAGTAGTTCTTCACAGTAAGATAATTCAACTTCGGGTAGTCCACACAGATCCTGAGGGTTCTATCCACCTTCTTATAGAAAATGATTGGTGAACCCTAGGGAGAAGTATTGGCATGTATAAAACCCTTATCTTTTAAGTCCTATGAATGTCTCTTATGATCCTATAACTCAGTAGTGGACATCCTGTAAGGAGTAATGGACACTGGTGTTGCTCCTAGAACCAACTCAATAGAGAAATCCACCTCTTGAATAGAAGTTAAACCAGAAAATTCATCAAGGAAAGTATCCTTGAAATGATATACTACTAGAGGTAAACCAACCTGATATGTCCCCTAGTCATTCACATGTACACTAGAAATTTTAGTTGTCATTCCACTCAACCCATGATGATCTGGTCTATCTATATGTACCTGAACATCCTATTCACCCTTTTGAATATAGTTACCACCCTCTAGTGATGTGAAATACACCCTTTGGTAATAGAAATTGATGTAGGCATGACAAGGAACTAACCAATCCATCCCAAGGATGATATAAAATCATGTCATCTTGAGTAAAAAGACATTATATAGGAATCGATATCCTCCAATATCAAAGGGAACTCCCCACATTAGCTTACACTCTCAGAACATATACAAAAAAGAGTGTAAATGGGAATCACCCAATATAAGTACTAAATTTAATGTGTGGGGATTTTCACAATAGCCAAAAAAATAAAATAATTTGAAGCCCCTATATCAAACAAGATGGTTACCAAGGTAGATACTACTAATATAGTACCTCAAACTATATATGGTTTAGGACTTTGTTCCCCCAACATATGTTGTAATGAAAAACATATCCCATTTCATGGACTTGAGATATAACATGGCTTCCCTGAGTAGGCCACCTCTGCTGATGTTGAGACACTATTGTCTGGATCCCCCAGTCGAGACCACCTCCTCAACCCGATTAGCTAGTAGCACTCTATCTCCCTGCCTAAAACAGAGTTGTGGATTCTGATCTAGGACATGGAGTTAGTGTTGAGCCTCTCTTACTAGCCACTTACGGGAAGATTCTGCAAAACCATTATAAATGGACCATCCTTCCATGATATCAGCAATTAATTAAAGAATTCTCACATTGAGGTTTCACTTACCCCTACTTTCCACACTGATGAAAGACTACAAAACCACTAGTACGTGTAATCAAACTTATACTTCACTCTCAAGAGGTTTCTAAGTGACACTTCCTAACACCATATATTTCACTCTTAGGTCGAGAATCTATTCCACTCTACTCAGGACCTCTATCTTCACTCAGGTTATTCTAGGAAATAAGAGCTTGGTTCATTATCTCAAACATGGTAGTCAAATGAAAAACATTCACTTGAGATCAAATAGGATGCTTGAGACCATCCTCAAAACAGATCACTCTTGATGGATCATCATAATTATAGGTAGGCACAAGGGGATAAATCACTGTAAAATGATCTGAGTAGTCCATAATATACATAGAGCCTTGATTTAGGTTCATGAACTCCTTATCATTATCAGATCTCAAATTATCAGGGAAAATTTATTCATAGAATACTACCTAAAAACCATCCCCGGATATACCTTGATGAAATTCTTCCTAGGTGATAACATCCCACCATAACTTGGTAGAATCCCATAGAATAAACATGGTTAGATTCACCTTTATCTCAGGATGTGTCTCGAGGTGATCAAAGATAGTCAGCATAGCCTCTACCCATGACTCTATAGTCATAGAACCTCCATTCCCTAAAAATGTGGGTGAATACTTTTGCTAGAACTCGCACATCAACTCTTCCATAGTATTGGTAAGTTTTGGAGCTCCCGGAATAGTTTTTATAATTCATAGAAATACCTCTCAAAACTGGGTTTCAGTGCCTACATAAAGAACAATAATAGGTTTCATGGGTGGAACAAGAGTAGGTAGCATTGGTGTCTTAGGGCCCACCACTTCTAGAGCATGGTCATCACCACCCTCTTGGCACACGACTCGAGGAAATCATGGTGGAATATCTCTATAAATTCCAAGAACACACCTCATATAGTATTTGATAATGATAAAATTGTAGATACACGAATAGGATGGGTAAAAGCCTTCATATATGAGATTCACACCCCTCTTCCTGCTCTTAAGTTTAGGTCATGGTGATAATAACAACCATAAGAATCATGATAGATGCTACCTACTGCCCACTACAAGGTCAAGTCTTGGTCAAGATCTTTGTTCTATTATAAGGGTCTCAGTTTATGGACTATCAATTGAAATTTATATAGGCAAGCACCCTTTAAATTTAAATTATCATCCCTATTTAATAGTGACCATGTTTAAATTAAGATTTAATAATTCTTGTATTTATATAATATACTGGTTATCTGAAATATTATTCCCCAATTATACAAGTACATGATTTTTAAATTACAATTGGTAGTTACTATAAATACATCCAAACCTTTACCTTCAATTTCAAAATGTAACAGGTAATATAAGATGATTTGACTAGATGAATCACCATTCCTAGTTTATAGAGGTACATGAACTCTTTAAATTCAAAATTACATCAAAGTATTCAAAATTGAATAAAATTTTAGTCTATGTAACACCAGTCACATAACACAATCATGTGATAATTGTTCAATTAAGGTGGAATCATCAAACTATATGGGAAAACACCATTTATTTTGATGCAGACCCTTTGATAACCAATTATTTAACCCATTTTTTCACACAAAAAAATTAGTGTAACAATAGATATATCAATCCAATCACATATAATAGATATCATGCAATCATGAAATCCACCTCCATGTAATTAAATAATTCATGACATATCAATCTTATAAAGTGCCTAAATGATGCATGGTCAGTTCTTCCTTACCACACTGGGATAAGGAATAAAATGAAATTCAAAATCATCACAATAATAATATTATTACACCTCATGTGCATTACCTGATGGTGAAATCAAAACAACTTTAATAGGAATAGTCTAGAACATCAAGTCCCACCCCAGGTAAATTAGCTTTTTACCCATACGTGGGTTAGCTACACCCACGATTAGGCTCACGACTAAATTTTGACACGTCATTGTCTACTTTCTACCAACCCAAATAGAAAATTAAAGAAAATAATCCTTTGATACCAATTTGTAACATCCTAACCTGGAAACCAATAAACAGTTCCCCAAGTTGGTTGGTAACAAGGCACCAAGAACACCTCCCTATACTCCAGAGGCTGTTGACTAGTAGCGAGGGCCCAAGGTAGTATATTTTGTCTATTATACCCTCATAATAAGAGTATAAAAGTGGTTTAATAAATGGAATAAAGAGTAAAAATCATGATGATAACATACAAGACAAAACAATTAAATAATCTTGATATCAATAGTAATAATAAATTCTAAAGGCAACATCATATACAAAATTATAATCATTTCATGGATCTAAACAAAAGTAAATCATTCAGTATATGGTGGAAGGAATATAGTACAATACATGTATCAAAATAACAAAAGACCAAAAAGGTTATCTCTAATTGCATCATGAGCTCAGGGCTCGGTCTTGTGTTATTATTCTCCCATGTTTTAAACAATAAATCATCCATGATTAAGCACTTTCCATTGTCCATGCCTATAGTCATGAAGTCCATTTGGGTACCATGGATGGTCTGAATAGGGTGTGAGATATACTTTGTAGGCCACCACCAATGGTGTCTATAACAAATAAATCTTGTGAAAATAACCAATAATCGTGTTTAATTATAATAGGTGATCTATAAAGTATGAAAAATATAAAAATTTCATGTTACAATATGGAAATAAAATAGAATATAATATATTATCATAAATATATATATATGAAGTTTCAACATTAGGTAGTAATGGGCTCAGCATATTCCATATGTGAATAAGTATCAGACCTATATGGGCCAAGTCCAAGGTGATAACTAGGGTTGTCGCATCCATAGATATGAAAAATATATAATTTGGTTATATGTGTCATAAATAAATCCCCCTCATTAGTACCATACCATAAGTAATCATCAATAGGGGTCATAGGTTCCATATCTTCATCCCCTAGTCAGTGGCATACCATCGATCAATAGGTTTCAAACATTTAATAATAGTCGGTACCATACTGTGAATCAATTGGTGTCATACCTTTAATAATAGTCAATGTTATATTACGAATCAATAGGTGAGATACCTTTAATAATAGTCGGTGTCATACTGAAAATCAATAGGCTCCATACCTTTAATAATAGTTAGTTCCATACCATAAATCAATATAAAATAACGAGGGTAATGTTAGTGTCCACACTAAGATACAATCGTCAATATTAAACTGGAACAAGATAAGGGAATATCCACATAATTTCAGATTTTTGTTTAAAACCAACCATTTAATTACTTTAATAGAATCTAATAACATAGAAAAGACAGCATGTTCATTTCCAATTATCTTATTTAATCATAAATAGGCTCCCAATATTTGATTTTGATATCACACACCCAAAGGGGTTATTTTGATATAAGTAGATAATAGAACTCCCCTCAAGGGTGGATCGGGTCAAGGTTGATAACCTCTAAACACATCTAGGTGTTATAAGGGCCTCATATTTAGGTTCCAGCAATTTTATTAAGACATTGAATTAGTTTAGGAACAATTTTTGGAAGTTCTGGTGTGTGGCACAATTGTGATAGTTTAATAAATGAAAAACCCATAAGTAAAAGTTATATACCACATACCTTATAGAGATAAAGGATTACTCATCCAGTATTGGCCCTTAGCTAAGTCCATATCAGAAGAAAATAAAAAAATTGAAAAACTCCCTCAAAATAGGGTATATGATCTCACACAAAAATAATAGTATTGACAAGTAGAAGAACGAAAAAAGTAACTAAAGGAATATAGAGATTACCAGTGGCTATCCAACATGATATATAGAACACAAATTAGAGTCTAGATGAAAAAATGGGATCAAATAATAGCTTTAGGAAATGGAAGTACTTCTATAGAGGGGCTCTGGTGTGAGAGGGAAATGATGGGAGAGAGGTAAGAAAAAAGAGAGGGGTTTTCCCCTTTAAAAAAACTCATGACATTTAAAACTACATGTAAATTTTTACATCCCATGTATTGTTCGGTTTTTTCCTTATAAGGAAAAAATAATACATGTCATTAATTAGCATAACCAAATGAATACATATCATGTATTGAATATACACCATGTATTTAAATACACATCATATATTTTTAATACACACTGTAAATTTAGCCTGCTTCTATCCTCTATCCCTCCTACTACTTTCTTTCCAAAAGAAAATTGACCAGCCTAAAGGCTCAGCTTCTAGGTTTAGGACAAAATGAAGGGTTTAATAAAAAAAATAAAGGAACCAAACCTTGAAGAAAAACCATGTTGTCACAAATAATATTATTAACAATCTTAGACTCAATTATATGAATATACATGCATTTTCTAATTATTGTATGACTTATTGGAAAGAATATTTTAAGAGATAAAAGATAACAAATATGTTTTAATTCTAGATGAAAATATTAAAATAATGATGTAAGTTTGAATCTATATACTACTATAAATAAATAGAAAAATAAAATTATTGTGAAGGTTTTGTGTTACTTTGCATTAAAACTATGGTTGAAAATATTGCTTATGTCATCTAAAACCACTATGAATATGAATTGGTATGATTTTCATAATAATAATGATGAGTTTATTCAAAATCAAATATATTTAAAAGCATGTAAGTCCTATGATTCATTGCATCAAAATTTATCTTCTAGTTCTAGAAATGTACATTTGGGACTTGAATCTGATGGATATAATCCTCTTAGGAATTCTAGTTTTAGTTATAGCATTTGGAAAGTTGTATTTATCACTTATAATATACCTCCTTGGATGTGTATAAAATAGACTTCATTCATCATATCAATAATTATTCCTAGAATTAAAATGACTAGAAATGACATTGATTCCTACCTTCAGTATCTTATTCAAGAATTATAAGAGTTTTGGAATAATAGTGTCAAAACATATGATGAATCTATTGTATAAATATTCAAAATACATTCTTCCCTTATGTGTACCACTGGTGATTTTATCAAGGTAAGAAATGTTTTTGGTTGGAACATACACATTGGTTTGGCTTGTCCCAATTACAACTTTGATTTGAGCCTCAATGCCTACCTTATAGAATAAAGTGGCATTTCATGTGTCAACATCTCTTCTTTTATGCATATCAAAGATTTTTGGGTTAACAAGTCAGGTTTAAAGGGAAAAATGATTTGAGGATTACACCAAAATTATTATTGGGATCACAGATCTTGACACAATCATCAAATTTTGGTATAGAGTTTGTAAAATATTTTCAACTGAATGAAATTGGAAAAGAAGTTATAACACCATCAGATACAATTAGTGCACAATAATGGAAGAAAAAGAGTATATTTTTTGAATTTCCATATTATAAATTTAATTTTTTATATCATAATCATGACTTTATGAACATTGAGAAGAATGTGTGGGACAATTTATTGTTTACATTTCTAAATAAGTATGGAAAATATAAGCATGATTTAAATTATCATAAGGACTTAGAATCAGTATCAAACATGATATATGTCCAAATGATATTGGTAAGTGTATATAGAAACTATTTTTTCAATAAAATTCCATCAGAAAAATGTTTTCCATCAAATATTGAAAAATATGAAAGTGCCTGATAGATATTCTAGTAATATTTCAAGATTTGTTGGTTGGAATCATCTTAAGATACATGGATTAATAATTAATGACTCACTAGTATTAATTGAAAATTTTATACCTTTAGAAAGGCATAATTTTAACCTGATAAAATAACCACTATTCTAATCAACTTTTTCCCATTATTTAGACAACTTTGTGCGAAGACATTAAACCCAAATGAATTGGATAAACTTTAGGAAATAACCATACAGATTCTATTTAATTTGAGATTCTTTTTCCCACATTATTTTTCACTATTATAGTTCATATAAAGTTGAATCTATACAAAGAATATAAAATTAGAGAGGCCATACATTATTGATAGATGTATCCCATATAGAGGTATTTTATTTTAGTATTTTTTTCATTAAAAAGGCATAATTTTCTTTGTCAATATTTAAAAACTTTATCTATTAATTTCATAACTTATATCATTATGTTTCATGTTCATTTGAAGTATTATGTGAAAAATAAATATCATCCATATGATTCTATTATGAAAGGTTACCTTGATGAAGATTTTTTAATATTCTGTTCAAGGTATTTAGATTTGATATAGACAATATTCAATTTAGTGGGATGTGTTGATGATAATCCAAGTCAATTATAGGTAAATAATGAGTCATCATGTTTCCAACATTAGGTCAAGAAGTTGGAAAAATATATTCATTTTCATTAAAAGATATTTAGTGAAGATAATCACACAGATATGTACTTCTCAATACTGATATTGTTATCCCTATGTTGAATAATTAAGGGCATAAATGAAAATACACCTTAGGAACTGAACTCAAAATGAGATAGGGATAAAAATATTTGTTTTAAAAGAAATATTTGAATGGTTTTCACATAATGTAATAACTTAATCTAATACATAGTTTGAATATATTAAAATTTTCAAAATTATGTAATAGTTTTTTATATCAACTTATATAGGTAATGAATGATGATAATCAAGATGAACTATCTAAATATTTTAATTTTTTATCTCAAGTTCCTTTAAATAATGAAAGGATATTCAATGCCTAAAATATTGGTGGTTTCAAGTTTTTTACTATTGATCACAGGGAAGGTTTGAAAACTCAAAATAGTGGTATATTCAAAGATGATGATCAAGGATGTTGTGTCAAGTTGGTTGATATTATTGAGTTAAGTTATCATGGAAAATTTTTAATTATTTTATTTAGATATAACTATTTCAATATTAATAGGGGAATAAATAAAGATTCATTATAATTTACCTAAGTCAATTTCTCTCAGTTGATCAATATTGGTGAGTGGGAAGAACACAATCTATATATTATGGCTTCCCAAGAAAAAATATTATCTTATATTGATAATGTAGTAGATAATGGGTGGAGTATTTTTTTTCTCCATGAAAATAATATGCATGTATGATATGTATGATGAAGAGGAAGTAATTTGTGATATTGAACCCCATCAATAACAGCATACAAAATTGTATGTACCTAGAGATATTGAAAATTTCAGTCTTGTGAGGTATATTGAAGAAGAAGAAGAAGAAGAATGAATAGAAGAAGAAGAACTAATTTTATCAATGGAACCTAATAAAAACATGAAAATCTAGGAATATGATTTATATGTTTTCTTTTATATTAATAAATTTAAGGAATTTTTTATTAATAAATTCAAGGAATATTTTTATATAGGTATGATATATCGAAAGAGGCTTAGTGTCAGTACCCACATTACATCACAGGGATCTCATTCTCTTTATATGATATAAGTTAAAATCCATTACTTACCTTTAACACTTTTTTATACCATTTTATCTTATCCTAATAGGAATTCATCCATGGGTTTGACTTCTACTAATAATTTCTAGGAATCAGACAGGACACAAAATGATTGGTAAATTTCATAAATTTACACTTATATTATCAATTCTAGTAGTTAGTTTTTTTCAGTAAATTTTCTAAGTCAAATGAATTAAAATATTTCTTTATAATATCTCATAAAATTAGGTCTTCAATTATTTGAATAATCCATATCATAATCTTTTGTTAATTCTTTATATTCTAGAGTATAAATCAATGTTTTGATCAAAATAGGTGGTACGTGAGCTAGTGGTTCCAAAGACAATAATTTATCTAGAGAACCATTTTTTTATTTGAATATTTATTACTTTTGATAACATTATAGGATTTATCATTGATATAAAAATTTCTATTTATGATTCTTTTAGAGGCTATGATTTTAGAATATTTTTAGGAAATGATTTATACGTTTAAAATGCACTTCTGGGTTAATGTTTATAATTTCAATCATGTATGAGAAAATGATTGTAATTAATAAGATGTTTATAATATGGAGAGTTTTTATTTTTAATATAATTTAAGTAATATTTTTCCTTTAATATTTAAATTAATTAATTATAATAAAATGCTAGTTTTAGTCTATAAATTTCAAGTTTGTGAATAGAGTATGGTCATTGATATAATTATCATCATGGTTGTAATTATTGGTTTATATGGTTACTATAATGTGAAACTGATGTGGAAAAGTTAACTTAGTGTCTTTAGATATTTCATATTGAATCCTAAAGGAAGATATTAGATTTAATGAATAATATATGTTTGAAAAAATAATATACACTATGAAAGGTATAGGATGTACAACTCAACAGAGTTTATCGTATGTTATAATGATACGATATTGGTTTTCTATACCATACCATATCGTGTAACATCTAACTCAACTATGGATATCATATTCTACGATAATTATAGGCATGTTCATTCCAATAAGTTATTCATTTCATTATTGTACCATTACTTAAATATAATTTAGATTAAATCATATATTATATTATTTTTATTTTATGTATTATTCATTAAATAAAATCATTAAAAAATCACGGTTATCAACTTTTAATATAGTCACCATAGGCTAGAAGTGGGGAAAGAGGTGATGAGAAGTAGTATGACTGGGTAATGGAGGGTGAGGGGAATGCATCTTAGTATAGTATCTAGGACTCATATTTGTGTTTTAATTTTGATAAACATGATGTTTTCAAAACTATGATGTAATTTAATGTTATATTATATGTAAAGGAATGTTTATTGATGTATGGAAGTTACTATTTTTTATATATTATATTAATTAACTATTTTTATATATTCTTTAAATATTGGTTTTTAGTGGATCGGGTAGTAATTTATTTACCTAGTTTTTAAAATATATATTTTTTGGTGGATTTAACTACCATAATTTCTTTAGAAACAGTTTTAACCACCATGAGTAAAATAAGAGTCATTATAACCACCACAAAATAAGAAAAATTTTCATATTTATTAATAGTTTTAACTACCCTTATAGAAATTTTTCATAATTATAAAAAACTACCACTAAATATTTATTCTACATAAAAACCGCCACTAATTAAAAAAACAACTCATAAATTTTACACTAAGAAAAATTTATTCTAATTAAAACAAACCCACTACTAAATACTTAGTTTATTAGTAAAAAATATAAACTTGATGAAAAAACCCTCA
Source organism: Viscum album (assembly GCA_963277665.1). NCBI lineage: Eukaryota > Viridiplantae > Streptophyta > Magnoliopsida > Santalales > Viscaceae > Viscum > Viscum album. Next base: position 1,849,990,675 of record OY728142.1, on the reverse strand, counting down.
TAAAATATTTAATGATTGAATATTTAATTGTGGCTTTGTAAAACCACTAAAAAATTGATTGGAGGTGGTTAAAACTACTATGAAATCCAAAAAATAACCACCATTATCTTTGTTTCCTATGATGACATGTTGATAGTGATACTTTTATAGAAACTGAAAAAAATGAATATAAATAATGATGATCGTGCTAAAAAAATTATTTTATCTTCTCTTTCATAAATTGATTTTTTGAAGATAAAATGAATTAAAATAGTATAAGGACTTTTGGATAAATTAGATAATATTCATGATGGGAAAACCAAAGTGAATCATGAAAAGTTATAGTTTTTGATACATAAAGTTTAAGAAATCTTGATGCATTATGGTGATAAAATAGATTTATTATTAATAGGGGTAGATGATGTTATTATCATGATTAGGTGTTATGGTGAAAAGTTGGATGATCCCACCATTGCAGAGAAGATCTTGGGTATATTACCAGGAAATTTTGATGCAAAAGTATCTACTCTAAAATAAAAAGAACCAAGTAAAATCTCTCTTGATGATTTTTATAGTGATATTATTTCTTTTAAAATAAGGAAAGTTAATGGTGTCAAGTAAATGGGAAAATATAAGAAAGATATTTCCTTTAAAGTATGAAGAGTTGAGAAAAGTAAGAAGGTTTATTCTGAAGATAATAAAGGTGGTCATTCATATTCAAGTTTGTATGTGGATACAAAGTTTGATAAAATGATATAACTTATCTTTAAAGTGGTGAGAATGGAAAAGGTAAAATGAAAAGGGTATATACCACTTAAATATTTCAATTATGGGGTTGTTGGAAATTTTTTAGCTAATTATCCAAATCTAAAAGGTGAAAAAACTATTGATGAAGAAAATGGAAGGCAAAGAAGATTATCAAAGAAGGGTTCGATGAAGCCAAAATAATATTCTATAATAAAGGGTATGAATTTCTCAAATAAAAAAATAGAAATTTCATATCTATGTTTTAAGTAGGTGAAAGTAGTGGAGATGGGAATAGGTTGATATGGACAGTGACGTTGGATAAAAATATATCACTACTAAGGTGAGTAATGAAAATTTCATCAGTGATAAAGGAAATAGTTTTAGAATTAGAGAATAGGAAATTCAAATAGAGTTTATGATAAATATATAATTGAGATAATTTCTCTTATAAATATCAAATCTTATAAAATATAACAATAAATTGAAGAAATATGATCAATATTTCAACAACAAAGAATCACTTTATGAAGAATAAAAATATAACCTACTAAAGGATATTTTTAATCTGAATTATTTTTTGATGATGGGAATATCATAAATATCAATATAGAAGAAATTTCTTAATATTAAAAGAAGGAGTTTGATCTTATTCAAAAAAAACAGATCATATTTGAAGAAGAACTGAACATATCCAGACACATTTTTCAAAACTTAATTCAAGTTGTTAGGTAATGCTCAAAGAACAAATAATCACAAAAGTATTGATAAAAACATATTTTTAGGTTGATATTGATATTTGTAAAGTTTATAAATATAGAAATAATAAAAATAAAGTCAAAATGATCAAGTTTTTGGCTAAATCAAATGGATCTTAGAAATATATAAATTTTGGGAATACTAAATTTTATTAAAAAAAATTTGTAAATGAAGACTCTAAAAATATTGACAAGAAGTGTAATATGAATAATAAGTTTCTAGGAGTTCAAAAAAATTTGTTCACAAAAAGGATCCAAAATTTGTGATCATAAGAGTGTTGGAATTCATAAACATAGTTCTAGATATCATGCAGACTTCAAAGGAAAATATGATTTTATGGATACTATTGGTACTATGGAGGTTTTTTGAGGATAAGATAAAAATGTGTTGGTTCAACTAAAAAAATTATAATATTCCCATAAGTTTTGGGAAATAAGGTTTGAGGGGGTTATAACCTTCTAAAGAGAACTAAGTTCATAAATAGGTTAAGTATTTTGAATAGAAAACATAGAATGGGTTTGATTTACTTGAGTAAGTCTATAAAAGGTGTGACCATACTAGTCACCATGAAAATTAATGAATCTTTATTCCTCTATCCAAACAAAAACCATATATTAATAATCAGAATCATTAAAAGATGAAGATAAAAGGGAAAGACGAAGCCATAGTTGTGGAAGTGGCAATTAAAGAATCCAAATGATAAAGTACATGGATATTAAATAGTTGGTGATCATCTCATATGAGAAGATATTTAAATATTTTTAAATATTTTTGAAAATTGAAATGGAGTATCAGTTACTTTTAAAAATGATGGGTCATTAAAAGTTAAAGTGGTTCTCTCAACTATTATTGGGAAATAAAAGATAAAATCCAAAAACACTCTTTATGTTTATGGATTGAAACATAATCTATATAGTGTCTCATAGATTTGTGATGAAGGTAATTAAGGTGTGTTTAATAAATATGGGTTCTTAGTTAAGTACATAGAGGATAGAAGAATTGTGACATGAAGATAGTGGACCAAAGGGGATTTTTTCAAATAGAAGACGATAAAAAATCATGTTATCTAAAAATAAAAGAGTAGAATCAATTATGGAATAAAAGGATTGGATATCTTGGTAAAAATAAGATTAACATGATTTATTAAGGAAATAATACCCATGATGTTACTTTTTTAAGTGTGAAATAGACTATATGAACTCAACATGATAAAAGGTTAATATTATAAATTCATATTATAAGAATGTAGATATTCAATATACTCATCCTTAGAGCTCATTAATTCATATGTGTATGGTACCATGAGGAAGTAATCAAATAATTTAGATAAGTACTTAATTACTTTTACTAATGACTTCACTCATATTACTTGTGCCATGTCTATGAGGTATAAGTCTAAGGCCTTAAAATTGATTGAATTATAGAAAAGGAGTGTGGTTTTTATAATTAATAATATCTAAAAAATAATGAAATTGAGTTAAAAAATGGTAAAATTACATCTTATTTGGAGAATCATGAAATTTAATATGAACTCAAGGAATTATACGCACCATAAAAATGGTGTGTCTAAATGGAAGAATATATTCTTGGAATAAATGGCTCGGACAATGCTGGTTGAGCATGATACTTCTCATTATTTGTTTAGGCAAGCCATTAGTAAAATTGTTCATATCCAAAAAATTTCATTACACATGCCAAATTTAGATATGTCCCTTATGATATTTATTATAAAAAAATATTCAAGTTTGAAGTCTCTTTGTGTTTTTGGCAGCCTTTAAGTTATCAAGGTGATAGGAGAGAATCTATGAAAGTTTGAAAATTGAGTTTTTTATGGAATATTTCTTATATATCCTCTAAATGTAAGAGGTTATTATTATTTCAATAAAAAAATGGAATTATCATTGATTTTGTTGATGTCAAAGTGTTGTGATAATCAAATAAATATGTCTCACATGATAAAGTAAGTTCCATAAGTGTTGATGAAGTTTTTTTTGTTAAACAGCCTGAATAAATTTCAGATAAAGATGAAATAATTTAATATAAACATTTTGGTGAACAATATTCATCCATTTCAAGTAATTATGAGTAATATCACTCATCTAACCCAAGGATAAAAAGGAAATTTCAGGTTCAAAACATCATTGGGGATCCGAGACAAAAATTAAAATTAGGATAACTATGAGGACTATAAATCATACCTCATTTTACTCTCAAGTGGAACCTATATATTTTCAAGAAGAAATAGAGTATGAATAATGGTTTGATTTTATGAATGAAGAACTATATCCAATAGATAAAAATGACACTTGGGATTTGGTACCTAATCCTAAATAAATTAATGTCATCAAGACAAATTCGGTGTTCTGAAAATAATTGAATGAAAATAGAGAAATATTAATAAACAAATCAAGGTTGGTATGAAAAGGCTATTCATAGGTTGGAGTGGTATTTGATGATAATTTTGAACTAGTTTCAAGGCTTGAAACCATTATAATATTTCTTTTTATTATAGTAAAAAGGTAATATATGATATTCCAAATAGATACCAAGTCTTCCTTCCTTATTGTTGAGTTGTAATATGAGGTACATATTGAGAAACCATGTGGTTTATTTGTTGTATAAAATTTTAAATTTTTAGGAATTTTAAAAAATATTTATATGGGATAAACAAGCCCCAATATCATGGTATTATAAGATGGATAATTATTTGAATATTCTGAATTTCAAAAAAGTAATAGTGGATAGACATATCTACATCAAATATAAAAAATAGGTATCTCTTATGATTATTATTTATGTATATGGCATCATGTTTTCTAAAAAGGATAAATAAGTGTATGATAGGTTTGATAAGGACATGTAAAAGCTATTTGAAATGTATATACTTACAAAAAATAATTATTTTCATGGGATAAAAATCTATCAAAAGAAATGGTACATTTTCTTTTCTAAAGATAATTATGATAAGGAACTCTAGAAAATGTTTGTATTGGAAAATTTTAATCCTTTTTCCACAACCATTTCACTGGGAACAAAGTTTTCAAAAGATGATCGATGAAAGTATGTTGATCCTATAGAATTTAGAAATTTAATTTTAATTATTTTAAATATCACAACTTCAAGGATAGATTTAATGTATGTCATTACACATTATGAAAGGTATCAGATTCCACCAAAAGAGTCCCATTTTCTAGATGGAAAAAACTATTCTCATATATATTAAAGGTATAGTTGATTTTGGGTTGAAATATAACACTATATGAAATATTGATATGTTTGGTTATACATATGTAAATTGTAAGGGTTATGTTGATAAAATAACATCCAATTCACATGGAGTTTTCTTCTTGGGTAAAAGGTGTGTTTTGAAACACCTAGAAACAAAATTTGATGACTTTAAGCACCGTTGAGATAGAATATGTGGCTAAAACTCATGACATAACTCACTTAATGTGTATGAATATGTGGTTATAACACTTTAATGTTAGATTAAACTCACCACTTCTTCTTAGATGTGACAATCCGATTGGTATAAATTTTACAAAGAATCATATTCAACATTCCAGGATAAATCACATTGATATTAAATATCACTTCATCAAGGATATTGTGGATATAAATGAATTGAAGTTCAAGTTTATTCCCACAAAAGAGAAAATTATCAATGTGTTCACCAAGTCATTTTCTAAAGAATAATTCTAGAATTTGTGTTAGAATTTTGGTGTTAAACCTCATTCATTGTAGGGTAAAGGTATGGTGAACTATCCCCCATCTCTTCTTGTCTTTGGATATTTTTGTCAAATGGGGGAAAATGACAATATAAATCTTTATTTATTTTTTATTTACTTAAATATTGTATTAGTGGGAATATTTATAGGGGTAAAATCCATTTATATATTTTTCTCTTAAGGGAGAGAATATTTTTTTGGATAGATTTATTAAAATGTGAATATTTGATTTTAGTGTTGTGTATGTGTGTAAACTCTTCTAATAGTTTGTTAAATTGTATATAGAAGTTTTTATGAGTATATTTTTTGTGATGTTGATGTTGATGATGAATTACTATTTTTTATATGATTTATTTTTTTCAAGTGACATCACATCATCAGTAAAGGTTGATATGTTTATGTTTGAAGTTTATAGATCACTGTTGTGTTTTGGATAACATCTTATTATTTAATCAATTTTCTTGTTTCCTACACCAAGTTCACTAACACGGGATTTCAATTATTTAATAGTGATCCTTTTCTAAGTATTTATAGTTTTTAAGTGATTCATGTTCCTTGGTATACAATAAAATACAAAGGGGTATACTATTAATACTAAGAGATGTTGAGATAATTTTGTGAGAAGTTGTTGATTAAGGTTGGAGTGGGTGTGATTATTTATATTGGATTTTGTTTTCATTACATAAATAATGTTAAAACATACATTAATTATGATTTGAGGTTTTTATGATATTAATTTAGGTGATTCTTAAGTCAGGGAAAAGTGATTATATAACATGAAAAGAATTCATAATGCATAAAAATTGAAGGGATCGGTGAAAGGGGTACCAAGAAACAAAACAGGGTTTTATCCATAAAAGTTATTTAAGGAAGTTGACATGTGTTGCAATTTATATACCATGTCATGGAAATATATGAGAATGAAGGATCACATTTTAGTATATGGTAAATTCTATAGATATTATGAATTAGTAAATGGGATGAAAAATTATCTACATGACCTCACGACAACGAGTGAGTGACTACACCATAGAGGATGTTTGATCATAGGACTACATGACATAGTGAATTTCCAGGCCACAATTCATAGAAATATATATTTCAAGTGTTCCTATAGAATTTGTTACCTCCACACCGCATCGCATATTCCACTCTACAGTCAGGATAAAATTTGGAAGACTACGCTTCAGTGCGTGGATCAAGCTGCAATGGATGTTGGATCTATTTTTTATGGATATAGAACATTTGATACCTCTACGCCACATAATATCTATCATGTCATAATATTTTTTAATGATTAAAACATAAAAGGTTTAAATAATTACCACACACCTCAAAAGAGAATATTTCACCATATAAGTGGGTTTCTGGAAAAAAATATAGGTATATCAAATAGTCATCTTGAATTGTGTTAATTTAAGTAATTTGGTGGTTATTTTAGCCTTTTCTAACTTCTAATTCAAATTTAAAAGTCAATATTAAAATTGTGGATCATTCAAGGTTTGTGATTAAAGAATGGGAACTAAATTTGAATTTAAAATTCAAATATGAATTAGTAAAAGTGTATAACAATGTGTAGATTATAAAATAAGATATGGAAGTTGAGAGTGTAAAGAATAAGATTCTCTATATATGTGAAATACAGTGAATATTATGTGATTATCCAAATAATAATGAAGGAATAAAAATAAGAATATTAAACTTGTTGTGTGCATGTATTTTGAATAAAAAGTGAAGAAGAAACTTATTCCTATGCAATTTTAGAGGAGAATTTTTGATTAATTCATTCAATGAAAGTAGAGTGGAAGTGTAATAATTCAGCATACTAAACAACATAGAGGAATTTGATTTTTATTTAAGACTCTTCATTTGTTACCAACATTTATCTTTGTAAAGTTTAGGATTCACCAAATCATTTTTGGGAGACATGTAATCATGGGTTTCAAGGATATATCCTACTTTTTTATCCTCACATGAAACTTCTAGTGGGTATTGTGATCCTAGAGAAATCCATAGCACACCAAGGACAATCCTTATCACATTGAGAGGTAAACCATGTAAATTTGTTATGTTCCCTTCTATTGTTGTGTGTGTGGTTTTAAAGATAGACTTGATCACTACTCTTTAACATGTAGAGAATATATTTTTTCAAAGGAATTTAAATGATATTAATTTATCATTGATTCCCCCTAGTGATATATCAAATATCTTGTTGGTGGATTCCCCAGAACATACTCCAAAAGTATCACCTCTTTAGGGATTTTTCTTAGAGGGTGAATTTTAGGTGAGGAGAGTTTCTATGAAGAGAATATAACAAACACCTTGAATAAATCCTTATCTCACTAGAAGCATGAGTATCATGTGAGATCTATATAATCGAAGTTTTTTAGCAGTGTTATCTAGTGAAAGTGGGATTCCATTGAATTTGGTGTCATAGAAACAAAATTTATGTACTTTAGAATCACCTGCATTAATTTTTTTGAATATTAATAATCTTCTTATCACATCATGATTTTTCTTATATGTGGAATAGTATGTGATAATTTATGAAGTGTAATTTTCATATTAAAAGGTCTTAGTAGTTCTTTACTATGATGAGAACCTAGAAGTTTTGCAAAAATATTCTTAAAACATGTGTTCTATATCAATATGATATCATTTGATGGGATGTAAATGATGCAGGCTATTAGGGTTGAATAATCATAGGACTTTAAGTAAATTTCTCATGGTTTATTCCCTTGGTAATTTCCAGTGTAGGAGATTATAGGAACATGACCCACCAGAAATAAATCCATAATTATATTTTTTATTGGATGTTCCTATTTTTAGATGTGTATATTGATGCTTAAAATTTAATATTATTATTAATGGATATTATTAGTCATGTTCTTTTATGTATTGATGGAATTTGTGATAAAATATGTTCATGATGGAGTGGGATATGTTAGGTGTGTCATTAGTTATATTTCATTAATGAATAATGTGATAAATGATTTTTCACTTCTGTTCTTTAATGAAAGTTGATATCTTATGTCTTTTGATGGGAATACAATAGCCTGAATAAATTCAGGGCCATGGTTTTCTATGGGTAGGTTCATTTCTAGAAATTTAAAGAAAGAAACATTAGTCATAGAGGTTGTTGAAACCAGTATGCAACCAGATTGATTAGAGATATTGTGATAAATTAATTATAATATATATTAAGAGTTTTTATAAGGTTCTATGTCATTAAAACATTATATTGCTTCTTTATGGGTGAATTGTCATTTTATTAGATGTTACCTTGAACTTTGAGCATTTAATCCTAATTCCATTGATAAAGAGGCCTAGAGGGTCACAAACTAAGTGTATCTATAACCTCAATTAAATATTATTATTATTTAACAAGTTAAATAAATATTATCCCCATACGTTGTTTAAGAATTATTCATGTCATTTGATTGTATATATTTAGCCACTAGTTATTTGAGATAATATTTGGGAGTTGAATATTTAATAAATACTTATTATATATTTAGTAAATATAATATTTATTTATTTATCAATAATGCAGTGGTATTTATTTATTAAATAAATATTCATTATTCAAGGACTGATAAATATTATAGAAGAATGGAAGACTGGGTTTAATAGTTATGAGGAGAAATAATATATATTAAATATTTTTTGAATAAAATTTAAACTATTTATTCAAGAAATAATATTTAATCAATCCATGATTTTTTCACATGTCAAAATAAATAATATTATTAATTGAATATAGAGTTCATTTAGTATTAAGAAAATAAAAATGTTTTATATGAAATTATTATTTTCAAGACCTAGAACTACGTTAACTCAATTACATTATTTTAGACCCTAATACTATCCTTTTTTGTACACAACAATATTCAGATAATCCTATTAGGATATAAAGAGATCCTCTCCAAGAACTCTCTTATGAATGAAGAGTGATTATCCTCCTCCACCCATCTCGACTCTATAGAGAAAAAATATCCCTTAATTGAAGTAGTTATCTGGTTAATCATATATGAATGGCGCAAGTGTTAGGATCTTATACACTAGAACTTGAAGATTCATATAGCGTTACTCAGATGTTTTTAGTAAACATGTGGATTGTCATTGAAGTGAAAATAATCTTCTTTCTTGTGATTCAACAATGGTATGATGTAGAAACATTTCCAAATTCACCAATGAAAAAATAATTCATCACAAGGTAATTATCCAACTTCTTAAGTTAATTATATATCATTATGTGATGATTATGTGTCTTGGTTATGGAATTATTTCATCAATTAATCCTTAAATTAATTTTATTGTTCACAGTGTTATACATTGTGTATATCTTAGAATAATCATTAATCATGACAAAAATTTGAGTTAGGAATTCCCAACATGTGCTTTTGATGCACCTAGAACCTTTAATATCATTGAGGGAAACAACTATTTGAGGAACATAAACAAACACATATACTTATTCCCAATCAGAAGGTCCACAAGCATGTTCAAATGGAGATTATAGTATGGGGTCATATTTGATGGTTCTAAG